>JACCHW010000031.1:1200000-2400000 GCA_018907185.1 Platyscapa corneri
TCTTCTTATATTATATATATTATAAGTTAAAAAAATAATAGTAAATAGTTTCTGTTATTTAAAATATAATATTTGCTAGTGTAATCAAAAACTTATGAGAAAAGAAGATTCAACGATAAATTTAAAATTAAGGATAAAAAATAGCTCTTACATATAAATATTAACAAAAATATTGAACAAATTTTAATAGTAAAATTATTTTTTTATATTAAAATTTTTCTTAATTTCATTATATTGTTAATGATTATATAATTAAATGCAAATGTATAGAAACATATCTAAACTGTTATTGAATTCACAATTATTATAAAAATATTTGTATAAAATTAGTTAAACTTTAAAGTCATACAACATTTTAGCAAATTATAAAAAGATAAAATGGATTGAATTCTTTTCGATTGATCAAATTATATATTTAATTCAGCATTTATAATTAGTAAATTCAATAAACTGAATGTTAGTTAAATCGGGTTTGTAGGTGGCGTTTTATATTTATGTCATTACTTTTCGTAATTTTATAGTAACATTCGTTTTACCGCGATCTTTTATATATTCTAGTTTTTTTTTTATATATGTGGAGCTATTAATAAAAAGATTGCAGTTTAGTCAATTTTAATCATAATCTCTTATATATGACTATACATGATATATCTCTAATATATATTAAGTTATTTATTATTCTTACTATATCTCTTATTATAAGAACGTATAATTTGTTATATTTAGTATTTAGTTTGTGTGTTATTTGATGTAAATGGGTATATGATGCTCTTCTTTTATTTACATAAATTAGAAACTATTGAGTGATTGATTTATGTCTTTGCACCTATTGAATCATTTTACTGTATTTTAATAAGATTTATTTTATTCTAATAGCAGACGAAACATGGTCAGTTGCAGTTGTCTGATAACTTTGTAATGTAATAAAAAATGGAAACTATTTTCTAAAAGGGCATGTTCACTATTTACTTGAAATAAAATTATAAATTTCGAGTAAATTAAAATAATATCAAAAGTAATTGTAATATAAATTATGTTAATACCGTGGACACATCCGCAGCGAGTCACTAGATTATATAAAATGATTTTGAGGTTACATCGCGGTTTACCGAAAGATATTAAAGACTTAGGTGACATTTATGTTAAAGATGAATTTCGAAGACATAAAAAATGTAATCCTACAGAAGCTGATGTATTTCTAAACGAATGGACGGTGAGATCAATTTTTATTTAGTTTGGTTATCTTGCAACATAGGTTATCAATTATTTAAATATATTGGTTATTAAATTGTTTATGAAATATTAATAATATTGTTTAATAATTGCTCATGAAAGTGAATATTGGTTTAATATTAACAATGGTTTTAAATCAATATTAATATAACATTGAAATTATATATTTTCATCAACTATTTGTACAAAAATAAGCAAACAATATTGATGTACATCAATTTAATTGTTATTGTAGAATTTTAATTAAATTTAATATTTTTATAACAGAATTATGCAATAAATTTATCACAACAACTTGGTTTACGAGGCCCACAGACAGCAAAACGGTTAGGAAAATCTCTTGAACCAGAATATTTGGAAAAAATGAGAGATGAGCAAATTTATCAGTTGTATGAACTCATGAAAGCTGCAACAGAACTTCCAAAAGAAGATGATCAAAAAATGTGACATTCAATAATACTTCAAAAATGAATAATTGATACAAAATAGTTTAATATATTAATTAAAACAAAAGTATTATACTAATTTTATTTGTATTTAAATTTAATTATTGACATAATTAAATAAAATATATTTGTTTCACAAATATAAAGACTATAATCTTATAATACCAATTTTATGTAATTATAGTTAATATATAAAATATAATTAAAATTATGTTTTATGTAATTTATAATTATTATTTATATAATTTAGGTATATAAAATATAATTAAAAATATAAATAAATTAACCTTAATAGGAAAAGTCTTCTCTATCAGAATATGTAAAATAAATGATTTATTTTGTATCATAAATTACGAATATCTCTTTAAATACTAAATTTACTCTAGTCAAAGAGTAGTTTAATAATAAATTAAATGTAGATAGATAATATACTTTCTCATATAAAAATATTAAAGTATTATAAAAATTTAAATAAACGATTTTAATTAATTGTCATTTATAGCCTATTCAGCTTCTACACATAATTTCATTGTATGATTAATTACATTTACCATGGTGTGTAATTACATGCATCTGAATATATTACAAATGAATACCTTTTTACTTTTACAAATTTGATTTTAAGATTCAGATAGAAATAATATATATAATACCCTTTGATTAACAGGGGTCTGTTATTTACCTTGGATTTTTTTCTTATTTATCCAATATTTGATTTTATCTCCACAGTTAGCACATAATTGTGTAAAATAACTATGTAAATTTTGAATTCATAATTATATTTAAATCTGAGCGAGCTTCTTATGCACATATTATTTGTTTTATGGAATGAATGAATTCTATGGAATTTATTCTATTATTAATTTAATAATTATAATTGTTGACTTGTTAAAATAGAATCATAATATTTTACTTAATATTTAAATAATCACACCAAAATTGTACAAAAAAAATTTAATATGTATGAATAAATTATTAAAGTTTCATAATATTATTTGGTCCTGATTTATTTAATTTTTTATTATATAAATTGCCTACAATTTAAACATATAATTTTTGTAATAATATAAATAATTTAACTAAATAAAGATTGCCAAGAACAACTTAAATAAATTATGTTTTTTTAAACTTTCGTTTTAAATTTTTTACGAAATAAATTATATCAGGATTAGAAATTCTTAAAAATTTTGTTTTATACTGGATAAGGTATGCTACTCTAAACATTACTAATTACACACTATAATTTATTTAGATTATTTATAATTATCAATTATAAGTAGAAAATATCATACTTAATAATGAATAAAATTATATTAATTGTAATGAAATAATTATAGGAATAGGATATTATAACTAATATAATTCAAAGTAATATTATTTATATATTTAAAATTTTTTTTAATTAATTTTTTTAATAAAGTAGTTTGTAATTAACGTAATTTTAATTTTTAATTACTGACGTCGACACTTTAATAATTACACACACGCAAAATTAAATATAATAATAATGAAGGAAGGAACGAACGAACAAATAATAAATCCAAAATTCAGAAGGATGGTAAAAGTTTTTATTGATATAGTGCGACATTACTGTTTTAATAAGTTAATAAATCGTTAAAATTCTTTGGGTCACTGCTCTGGCACATGCGATACCAATCAGGATCGCGTTGCACGCTTGAAGCGTTTTTTCGATAAAATGACGATTGTATGACGGATCTGGCGCCGTATTTGGATGCTACACTAGGTTCATAGTCCTTTAGTCGCCATCCGCAAACCCAACTTGAACAGGCAGGATAATAATATCTGTCTTCCGGCTTCTGCTCGTACCTACGTCCCCAATACAAACGTTTAAATAAATTAATGACTTCGATAAGCAAAATTTTAAGCGTCTAAAAGTTCTTTCTCTTTAAAATATTTCTTTTGTTGCCGTCGTATATAATCTTATCCTAGTCTATATAGCATTGCACAATCGAAATAATTTTTCAAATTTTCTAGTTTCTATCGTAGCTATAAAAATGTTTTAAGCGAATTGGTTCATGACAATCGATAATTGGATAAAAATTTCAATAAAAAAAGAGAGGTATAATGTTTGAAAATAATGTTTTTAATGCTGTTATTTATTTTGAAATACAAAATTACTAACCGTTCCTTTAAATAGTTCTTTTTAGAAATGAAACTTGCATCTTTAGGAGCGTAAAGAATATTTCTGGTCGATGGTTCAATCGGTCTCATTAAGTCAAACTCCACATCTTTTGTTGCAGGTCTCCATGATGGTAGAATTTGTTGTTTAACCTAAATTGTTACGTACTACTTGTAATAAAATATATAGCATTATTATTAACTGATATATATATGAATTTCATACATTTTCTAAACTTTTCGAAAATTTTATGCAAGGTTTATGATCGCGTTTTAGTTTTTGTAGAAAAGTTTTGACTTGTTTAGATTTGTCTTTCTCCAAATCATCGTAAAGTCGCTGTCGATTTTTAATAAACCATACGGATTTTAATCTTTCTTCTTTTCTCACAGCTTCTTTATGAAACTCTTGACAGCGACTATCACAAACTTTTTTTTTTGCTTTTGACATTTTATTACTTTAAATTTTGAAAAAATTCACAAATGCGTTACATCTTAGAAAAGAATATGAATGACTATGATTTACTACATGATTTCTTATGTTATGAAAGTAATTCAGTTGTTTACTTTCCACATTAAATCGCAAAATAGTTGCAAAGTATTTTAATTTAATTTTTTAACTTTTATTATTCACATTTTATTTCTTGTGAAATTTTTTTAATAAATAAAAAAATTATAAACAAGAAGAATAAAATTTTCTAATTTTTTATTAAGATGCATCTAAAATAATTGAATTTATATTTTATACAGTACAATTGTACTTTATAAAAAGCCAAAATAGATGATATCTTAAAAATAATTCCTTTTTTTTCTCGTATTTCGACGCTTCGCGTGGACATCTTATATTCATCAATGTATTGCATTTCATTCTCAAACTTTATGTCAATCGATTAATACAACGTCAATAAAATCACATATTTATAATATTATTTATATATATAATACCTATGTGTGCAATATTCATTCCCTGTATTGAGTAGACATTGTCATTGTGCCTGATACAAGAGCTAAATACAAATATACACAACTATCTTTTATCGCTTGTAGATTTACACGCAAGTCACCCAAACAATCCTTAAGTTTATAGATTTTATTTAGGTCATTTACCTTAATTATTAGGAATTAACCTAGTCGCTCTTAGGAAATAATCTCTCTTTAATAGTTTTTTATATAATTTTAACCAACCTAATTTTTTGTTCCGACTTTAAATATCAAGAGGTTAAATGAGAAAAAGGATTAATTAACTTTGCTAAATAATTTTTAAAAATTAAATCAGAATAAGATAATTGTTGTTTAAGTAATACACTCCATGTGTTACTTAAGTAAATATAAATTAGAGTCAATTTTAATTGGAACGTATGAAACTAAATGTTAATAATTTATAATCGGAAAATTGTGTAATATTAAATTAAAATATTTCTAATTAGGATTTATCATATTTATCAAATTGCTACACGGGAGTTTCTAAGGTGCATAAAATAATTTCCTATTTTATTCCTCCTCTTGCGCATGTAACACGAGGATGTACATGTTCCAACTATTGTATACGATGATGTTTGGTATTGGAAGAAGCTTTTATTACTTGTTACAAAAATATGTTTTTGTTGTTGATTGGCTGGTTGTAATACAAAACATTAAATTTAAAATTTATAAAAATAATAAATTATTCGAATTTTTTAATAACGATAGCATTGATGATAAAGATGGATTATTTAAAACAACTCCTGACAGCCTCGAATAAATTTCGTACATAAAACTTGAAATAAGAAATATATTATTTAAATTTTATTTCGCCTATAAACACACACGCGCACGTGCGCGCACGCAACAGGTATCAAAATAAAAAGTATTCCATTATATTTAATACATCGAATAAGATTTTTTTATCATATTGAATACAATTGATAAAGTTTTGAAAAGCATCTCATTTTTATTTGTTGGCATTATTTACAAATCATCCAATTTTTTTAAAAATAGATTTGTCAGTTGTGATTTTAATAATAGTATTTTTAATAACAATTTATAATAACAATATTTTATATCGTCATTATTACATTAGCAGCGATAAAACAATGTTTTCTAAAAAAATAACGTAAACTCTTATTGAAATTACTTTGTAAATACGTGTTATGCGTGTCCCGGTCGATTGTTTGGAGTGTGCGAAAGCCAATAAGCTTGGATTGTATCTTTATTGCGTATCTTTTTTGTGTAGCATATAAGTTGCTCAGTGGATTAGTGGCCGGCTTTATAAAATATAAATATACCAAAACTAATTGTTTTCTTAATAATTAAAAGATTATAAAATGGAATCAGAAGACTCGACTAATGATAAACTTTGCAAATTGTAAGAATTTAAAAACCTTTTAAAAGTACCTTAATGTATTGAGAATTATAACCTCAAGTCGACATAAAATCTAAATAATTCATTAAAAATATAATACTTAATAATATTGTGAATTTAATTACAGATGTAATAAAAGCGAACGTCATTACGTTTGCCCTAAATGTGGTATAGGATATTGCTCGAGTGAATGTTATAAATCTACAGCTCATTCAGAATGCTCAGAAATGTTTTATAAACAATGCGTACAAGAAGAATTACGAGCACAGGAGCGTCATCCTGAAATGAAACAAAAGACAGAAGAAATGCTTCAAAGGTTTTATAAAGAACACGTTGAAAACGATGATACATTAAGCGATATTTTACGAGAAGAAGAGGAGGACTATAGTGATGGACTAGAACTTGATTCTGACGATGAAGATGTAAAATTTTATTGTACCCGATAAACCTTTGATTTTATGCAATGAAAAATTCAATATCCGTTTTTTAGGTGCCACCTTTGGAGAAACGCTTGGAAAACATAAATTTGGATAATGCTGATGAATTATGGTCTGCTTTAACTGCAACTGAAAAACAAGAATTTGAAGCTTTGATTCAAAGTGGAGAAGCTTCAGAATTATTGCCTTTATGGAAGCCATGGTGGAGTTACACAGTACCAAAAAAACTTGTAAAAGATGTAGAACAAACAGAACAAGAGAAAACATATACAAATGACTGTCCAAAGATTTTAAATATTCCAGAATTAGAATCAGTAACTGTTCGTAATTTTTCATCTATATATATTTTTAATTAAATGAATTTTGAAAATATTAAGTTTTTTTAATGTTTTAGAATGTCTCGCCACTTATAAGGTTTAATATTATTAATACTGTATACGCCTATGCATATACTGTTTTATACTTTAATGGTGAACATCAGTCTACTTCATTGGATGCTGTTTACGTTTTCTTGCGAATCTGTGATACTGTACGAATAAATAGAGTATTTAAAAATAGTTCCACAGCTATTGAAAATATTCTACTTGAAATTACAAATGTAACAAATAAACAATTTAAAATTTTAATTATTTTATTTTAATTTTTAACATAGATACAAATGTTTAAGTAATTAATAAATTTATTTATAGTGTGAAGCCCTATCCGCAGATCAAGAAACCATTTTAGAAACCAAAAAAGCAGGTGATGCAATTTTAAATGGGCCAGAAGAAGAAAATAAATCTTTTTATCTACTTGCTGCACTATCGGATCTTCATGAGTTATTGTGCAAAGTTAAAAAAGAAATTTCTATTACAAAATCAGGATCAATTAATCCTGAATTTAAAACTAAATTTCAATCGAATATTGACTTAGGACAAGTGAAAGTATCAAAAAAAAATATTTTATTATTTATAAAAAAAATTGAGTTTTATGTGGCTTGGCTGAAATCACAAAGTCAAAATTATGACATTACCGCAGGAGAAGAAGTGTAGCTTAAATTAAATAATGAAGCGGATTTTACGTAATATGTTTTTTTTTAAATAATGCATAAGGAAATACATTGATTAATTGAAATATTAAATTAATCAAGAAATTTTTGTATCCATTAGTAATTATAAATATAAATATGAATATATTTTTTATATTTCGTTGTTAATATGTAACCAATTTTCTTTTAAACATAACTTTATTTTTAATTAATTGAATCATTGTTATGAATAAAAACATGAATTTTTTATGAATCGTATAAGTAATGTATAATGTATATTATATATTTTAATTAAAAAGCTAATGCATAGCTTTGAAAAATTGTAAATATTAAAAAATACGGTTGAAAACCAATTAAATCAATCGAATAATTAGATTTAAGTATAATATATTGTAAAAAAAAAAAAATTTTTTCAGTTAAGTAAGTTTACTTCTTCAATATGGTTAAATTTGAAATTATCAGGTCTACGTTAATCGATAATTAACTTTTATTATATTCATAAAAATATTAAAACATCTTTAAAAGTAGATTAATAATTTCCTTTTAATTCATTTTTTTTTTTATATTTATAAAATATAAATTTAATTATTTAAGATATTCGTATTGTGTACGAAGATATTTAATTTGATTAAAAAAGAAAACAATATATTAAGGGTAAAAAAACTTAAAATGAGATTGCAAATAATGGCAAATGTTAATTATAATTTATTGTTCTTCGTATGATTATTTTATTTACATTAATCTTACATTTCATACGTTGCGTTATGTTACTCATCTGCTTATCATGACTTTAGTACATATCGTAATAATAAGAGTAATTTAGGAGTGCGAGATTTATACATACATACACATTAGATTTTAATAACTTGATTTTTTATTCTCTTCTTTCAATTCATTAGTAACTCACTTGTCTAATGATTCATCCTCATTGAAAGGCGCATCAATCTTACTAAAATTAATAAACGTTTCAAACTAAAATAAATTATAAATAGCCATAAGTGATACTTTGCTTATTGAAAATGTAACCGCATTCATTTTGCATCTATAAATACATGCGTATACGTACTTAATTAATAAAAAGACATATAAAAATATAACAAAAATTTAAGTCAATAAAATAATTATTTCATTCATTTTTCAAAAATTAGTGTTTTATACATATGTTCAATCGTTAATTACTTTTAATCAATAAGTTTTACGTATGTGGTATACTCTATACTCAATCATTGTATCATAACAAAACGTTTCTTTCAAAATTTAATATTTACGATTTATTTGAGAATTTGTATAAAGTAAATAAAATTACTCGAAATGTATAATTATTCACAATTGTGTCACAAACATTTGGTTTACATATGTTCTTCGTTCAGGTACTATCATGTAAAGTTATAGAGATGAAAATGATGTACGATGTACTATAAACAATTGTGTAAAATTTTGATCAATGCATCTTAGAGAATGTTTACACCTATATAAAAGGTTTTATATTTAATATGCCAATACTGACCTCGCACAAGATAGTTCGACTCGATATATATATATATATAATTTTTATTCCAGAATGCAAGGAAGGGTTAAAAATAGTCGAGTGTTCGTTAGTGGATCATTCAAAGCAGATTGGCCTTAACTTTAAAAACGATCGAATAGTAATGAAGACTAAAGTATTTAAAATATTTATAGTATGGCGTGAACGAAAGAGTTGTCACATGATATTACTCCCTCTTAAAGTCAACATCATATGTGTTTGACTCAGTAATCACAGCCATAGGAAGCAATACTGTGGAATACAGTGGAATATATTATTAGCACGTTAAAAAAATGTCGATGCAAAACAGTAAGTAACTTTAATATCGAGTAATTTCGATTATTTTGAAAATAAGACTATTTTTCAAGCTCACAAGTTGTATTTGTCGCAATTGCATTTTTTTATAATCAATAACCATAAAAAATCTATGCGCATCATTAAATCAAATATAATAAATTAAGAATAATATACAGAAAACAGATCAGTTCCAAATAATGGAATTGATTTATTTTTACAACTTATAAATTCACTTTAATTAAAAATCATTTGCTTTAAAAATAAAAAAAAAATAAGTTTCACTTCAAAATAATCGAATATATACAAAATCGAATCAAATTCAACAAATTTACTTTAAACAGATATTAACGCAGTATATAAATTTTTGTTTATAACATAAATTCTATAGTGTACGCTTATACTTTTTCAAATTAATAATGACATTCTGGCATGCATCCCACTATCAATTTAAAATTGATCGATCAAACTTAAGGCTTTTGTCAATCAATCTTCAACGGTGGCTTTAATATTTTCTCTTTCTTTATGTTATTATTCCTCTTCTTTTTGTAGTCGCTTGTGCAGCAGAAAATCAACAATTAAAATTAGATGATAAGGAATATCATAATTTTCTACAAGCTGTAAATTAGTCCAAGGCTACGTAATTCCTTTTGCATTTAGTCTGAAAAATTAATGTTTCTTTTCCATTTATAGTACAATGTCTAAGTGTAGTACAATACATAATCTGTACGGTATTTGTTTATTAGATTGTAGTACGTGAAAAATATTATTATTTTTATTTATTTTTTTTTTTAGAGTGAAAGAACAATTTTAACGAGATTCTTTGATTTTTGCCATATGGAAAAAAGCTTAGAAGAATATCTACGATTAAATGGAGGAATACGATAACCAATCTCGCGCCAAAGCTTCAAGAACATAAAAAAAATTTTGAATTCTACGAACTAAAAAGATAATTGGCTAGATTCTTATTAAAATACTATTTCTTAGTTATTTCGAGAATAGAATTTTCGTTTTCATTTTCATAAAAAATCTTAACAGTTTTACGAGGCTTGTTTAGCTACTAAAAATAAAAATCTTCGTTGTTCATTGAAACAACAGAAAATATTTTTACCTGTATATAAGTGAGTGACGAGTAACGCGATCTACCGTTTTAATTATTGTTACCGTTTTATGTTTGTACAATTTAGTGTTTTTGTCTTTTTTCCCCTACATCATTATGCGCCAGTAATGCCTTTATAAATTTTTGCATTTACGAAGCATTTTATACCTTAGCGTTAACTTTTCGAGTACGCTTTACATTTAGGTGGCGGCGGCGGCGGCGGCCCCGATCATTGTTTTTCGCCGAAACGTCTTCGACAGATCGGGTGTCACGCGTTTTTGAAGTTTCGGCAGACACTCTGTAATTACTTAAATTTAAACACATGCAAAAACACGAGGATGCCCCGCCTTGCTTACTCTGGTCTCTTGTACCACCAAAAATCGCCGACCGTGCAAACTGATATAGACGCCTTTAGGGACTACAATGTTAACAGAGTCTGTGATCGCATCGCTTCTCAAGCGGATAGAGGGCCTTTACCGAGCAGATGGCTAGATCCCTGGCACTGCCAGTCCGGGTTATTGCCCCTTGATAAAGCTCAAGCTGCCGTGTCTTCAAAAACGCCTATCGAGGAGGCACAAGTTCTAGACGCTCTTAGATCAGATGACACAGAGCCCCATGGGCCACTCAAAAGATCATGGAAGATGACGCAGCCTTTAAGACAGCAACTACTTTACTACAGGAGGCTCTCAACAACGCCATAGAGACAGAGCTAGAAGAAGCTCACCTCTTGGAAGATGCAACCGACAGACAGGCTGCCACCCGGCTTGCAAACAGTCGGAGGGCAGACTTCGAGGAAAATGAAATCCATCGTCCCAAGTGTGGGAGCTCTTTCCCTCTCCCCGAGGGTGGTCTCTCAGCAATCTTTGCGAGATAGTATTATCGAGAAAATGACTGCGATTACAGTGAAAACGACGACGTTGCCAGGCCATTCGTACCTTTATGTTTACGATTTTTAACACCATACACGGCTTGTCGCATCCTGAGTCTCGCGCGACGCAACGACTAATAACTTCGCGTTTTGTCCGGATGGGCATGAACAAAAATATTAAAGAGTGGACGCGGGCTTGTGTCAAGTGTCAACGGAACAAAGCGAACCGGCTTCTCTCTGCGTCCTGCAATTATCGTTGTTGCCCGCCGAGAGGCTTACGACGGATCGGGTGTCTCGCGTTTTTGAAGTTTCGGCGGACACTCTGTAATTACTTGAATTGAAACACGTGCAAAAACATCCCAAGAGGGTGTCTCGTCGAGTGTCGGCTTAGGTATTATACGACGTGCTCGAACGCTTACGGGAAAAGTTGGAAAAGTGCAAGCGATGCTATTGCACGTACCACGCGCGTTATAATGTAGATGTTGCTGTAAAGTAACTTCGTGAAATAAATAGCTTCATTCACTAGTTACATTTTTTTATTATTCGACTGATAAAATTTAATAACAATGATTATTTTGTTATTAATATTGTGATTGTTATGATAATAAAAATTTTCTAACAAATACTTTTTTTTTTTTTTCAATTGAATTAGATTCTTATTTTTTCGTTAAAAACAACTTTTAAAAAATATTTTGTTCAATATAATGTATCTTGTGTAAAAAAAAAACAACTTTTTTGTGCAGATTTTTAATTTTTGAAAAACTTTGAAAATAGATTAAAAATTTCGAGTTATCGTACAGTAAATTATTAGTTCAATTCCTGCTTAAACTGGGAATCGTTCGTGATGTTTTCATAAAGAGATGTATTAATAATAGTCACTTAAAACAATAATTTCATAATTTTAGTTTACTAGGCTTAGTTGGAAACCATATGAAATGTTTCTTGAAAATATATTCTACATACTTCGGATTATCTACAAAATTTTCGATACACAAATTTCTTTTACGGTATGCATAAAAACCTTTCTTCAACAACAAAATAATGATAAAATAAAACAAACAAGTTATAATCAAAAATAATTACGAGCGTCGAAGGATAACTGGTAAGAAGAATCTTGCGCGTCAACCAACAGCTGCACTTGCAACTTGTACGTTTCTTGCGCTCATTTCTTCGCTTTGATCCTTCGCATCTCTCTCCCTTTCTCCTATCTCTCTTTCATTTTTCATTTTTCCTCGATCAGACGCAAAACAATATTTGTCTCCCTAAAAATTTTCTGGCCCATCTACCGAATCAAGTAATATGATGGCAGTACTCGCGAGTCGACACTATATATACACATTTTCGCACATCTTCGTCGAGGACTTAACTCCTTGTGACCTCGAACAGGACAGCCGTCGAGGGCTTCTTGTTGAAGTAAAGACCAGCTCCTTGGAAGCTATTGTTACTGGTATTGTTGCTGATGGTTGAGCTGCTGGTGCCGGTGACGCTTCGTTGACTCGGCGGCGCGGCTCCGACTGGTCCCTCCTCCACGACATCCGGTGACTGATTTGAGTCCTCGTGCACATTATACAGCAGATATTTGAAGAATTCGTACCTACGATTCGGAAAATGCGATTATATAGTAGAGATTATTGTCGGACTTTACGAATTATGTTTGTGTCTTGCCCAAACTCGTCCACGGGATTGTGCAATTTTTATAAAGTAGAATTTTCACAACCCATTTTTAGAACAGTAGAAACTGTTCTCTCCTTTAACACGACTGACAAAGACATTATAAATATTTTTGTAAATAATGGAACGAGTTTGGCTTTAATTACAAATAAAATCGCTGTCTTCTTCCACAAAAATTTATCTCGACCCGATTAGGCAAACTTTTAATATAAAATATCATTTGCGTGCAATTTTTTCATAACTTACAATTGGCGGAGGAATTTACGGAAAATTCAAGGCGCGGTATTTATTGAATTCCGAGCACGAAAAGACGAGTTTCGAGAAATAATTCTCGAGTTTTCTCGAATGCCCAGGTGGCAACGATTTGCCACCTTCATTTGCATTCAGACTAGAACATTAAAACTGACGATGATTGATAAAACAATAACTTTAGCAGTAAAGTAACGAACGCTTTCATCGCTTACGTAAAAAGTAACAACAATTTTCTGAAAATTCATAGACTTCTCCATAATCTAACTAATGAGTGCGAAACGTATGCCTACGAAATAAAGAATCGTAGAACGATTTGTGCGCAACTTTATTGCTCGATATGATTTAGTACGTACATGCCAATTAAATAATAATATTTATTAGCTAATGTGGACCATAGCACGGACTATAAAAAATCATTGTTATTTTTACCTCCAATTAATTTTTTTAATCTTGCAATTATTGTGTTATCGCAAAATTTGTTGTGTACTAAGTATACAATGTACTTTAAACTGCTCATAAAAATTTATAACAAATTTCAATTAATGATTATGTTTGCCTTCGCTTTAAGAATAATATTGACAGTTTATTTCATTGTTCATTTCTAAGAATTCCGTTAGCTTCTAGCGTAAAATAATGGCAAAGTTCACTTAAAAATATATTATTTAAAAATGTTTAAGTAAACGCGTGATCGCGAAATATTGTAAACTATATTAAAAAATTGTGTTGTGAATTTTTTCGGTTTTACTTGCTTTGATTATATTTATTTCTTTTTCATTATTCGCACATTTGAATTTTTATGAAATACGCGCAATCATGAAGAAAATATCAGCCAATTAGTTTTATTAATGATTAAATTTTATGAATTAGAATAAAAATTCATTGAGTAATTAAATACAAAAAATGGAAACTTTAATGTCATCCGAGTTTAAGGTCAATTTGTGCTCAGCATAATAAAATTTTAGTAATTCTTTAGCTTAAAAACATTAGTTTAAATATTGTTTTAATTATTTTGTTCGACGATCTATTATAATTCACATCTACCTACATTATTCTAAATTATCTATGAAAAGCAAAGATAAATAGTAATTTTTAATATTATTTCATATAATCGTAAAATAATAAATGTGTACAATTTTATAAGCATTTTATTTTCACTTCGCTCGTTACAATCGCTGTTATATTTTCATAAAGGCATTGCTGTTTGAACTCAAAAAATTATATCAAATAATGTTACAATAAACACTCGGAAATAGTTATCTTGAAGAACAGAATAGTTTTTAATTTTTTTATGCTGGTGTGCATTTTATTAAATTACTATTATTAGCTAATTGTTAGTCTACTTGTTCATTCAAATATTAAAAAAACTTTTGTTTAATTATAGAACGAGTGTTTTTGATGATAAAATTAAAGAGTACAATTAGAGATAAGATGTTTAAAGAAACGATATGAATTGTTATCATTATTTTTAGAAGACTATGAAGTTAAATAACGTCTTTGTGCGACTTTAAAAATATCTCAATGTGACATCTAAATAGAAGTAAATAGTCTAAATTTTCAATTATTGGCGTAATAAAGAAAAACGAACAGCATTAAACCTGCACGTATTAAGCTAATGAAACGAAAGTTTTAGAATACAATAAAACAAATAAGTATTCGGCCAGTTAGATCCATTAGGATTTAATGACACGGTGTAGTTTCGACTAAAGCGCAATATTTTCCAGCGATCGAAGAGATAATCTCGATAGTCGGGAAATGTGGCAATTAATCGAGGCTCGGTGAATCGATAATAAGATAAAGAGTATACTTACGTTGACCAACAAATAGCAGTCGCTGGCATTTGGTAAACAATTCGAGCGCTGAGACCGCGGAAGTAGCCAGGCAATCCCCAATGCCTGTACACCAATCTAAGGGCATCTACCATACCAGCCGCGCGCATGTCGCCCGTTTGTGTATTCAACAGCGTCTTGCAAACATCGAGCGGCATCGAAACCGTAGCTGCCACGGCTCCAGCCATCGCACCTATTACACGCACACACAACCACACACACACACAGACATTATAACATTCGTTTTTTTTTTTAAATGATAAATGAATAATTGCAGTAGTTGCTCCAATCGCAAATCTAATTGTTGTCGAAGAATCGTCGCAGAAGCCGTGCTTCTCGCTCTATTTTTGTCGGACAAGCAAATAGCCTGTACTCCAAGAGCAAATAGCGCACGTTTAACCGACTTCGGTGCGATACACAACTCCAAATAGATCTCGGATATAGAGGACTTGCACAGGTATTACATAATATTACATTCGTGTACAAGTGCTTGAATAAGCGACGAGCTTTATTCCAAGTTAATAATGAATCGAGCAAATTAAAAATATGGTAGCATAAGAAAGTAGACGCGAGCGCTTCTCTTTCAAAGCCCACGATAAATGACTTAATGCTCGGCGAAAAAGTAAAAATAAAAATATTGCAGTTTAGTATCTCGATTACGTATCATTTTCCGCGCATTGTAATTTCTAGGCTTTATAAATAGTTTATACTGTTTATATTAGATCTTATCGGTGTTTGTCTACTGCAAAAATACGATTAAAGCAAAAGTTATAAATAAATTTTACGTTGCTTTAATGAGATAACAACAACAATGCAAAAGCATTGCGTTGCTTCTCCTGCACTTATCTTCTTTAATAAACGTATAATTTTATTTTAATTATATTCGAGACCTTCGCCGGCCGCTTACTTTATCACTTGAAACAAAAGTCCGTTTATTCTTTAATCGTTTTTCGTGCATATTCGCGTTAAAAATGCCCAATATAATTTGCCGCGTGCACTTTATCTCTTACAATTGTAATTGTAAATTAAAAAATCATTGAAAAGCACAGTACGTACCAGAAGCCACATGCGCCGCTGGATTATAAATGCGTTGGGGATTCGAAAGTGATTGCGTGAATTCGTAAGTGACAAAGTGAATACTTTGAAAAGGCACGTTCATTAGGAGTGTCGTTCGATAGCTTCTGTAAAACGCCGTTGCACCTTCTGTCGCGTACACGTGTCGAATGCATTCCATTACGCTCTTGTACGGCGAATTGGGCATTTGCAGGCGTTGCTTCACCACTGAAAAATTACCAATTTTTACAACTAATTCATCTGCCTAATCTGTAGCGGCAGTCTATAAAATCAACACGTTCGACTACAACTCAATTTAAGAATTGTAAATAATTTTTACGACAAACAGTCGTCGTGACATAAAACATTATTAACAACAGCATGTGCAAATAAATTGCTCGCTATCGTCGACCTTAGATGAGATTTTTTATTTTTATTAATGCTCTTTGATATATTTTAAGTAAATGCCGCTTTTTGCAAACGGTTAATATTCGTTATTGAAATGAGCTCGCAACGGCCGATTCCTCGTAATTTTCGTCACGTTCTTAGAAAATTTTAAACGTAAATAATAGTGGAGTGCATTGGGTTAAAATGTATTTTCGATCTTTAAAATTTCTCTTATTTTACAAAATAAGGAAAACAAAGCAGAATAAGACACATCGACGAATACGTAGTATTTTGAAAATTTATTACAAATATTAATGACTAATTGTTAACGACTCGGTAAGTGATTACATTGAAATCGGAACTTTTAAACACACCATTAATATCTTTTAACGTAAGAGTACGATCACGTCGAATATAGAAGATGCACCAAAACTAAAATGGTAATTATGAATATATAGAAAGCCTTGCAGATCGCATTATGTCGGTAACATAAACATTGTGCTTTCTCCGCTCACTCGTTCATCATTTCGTACATTATTTAAGGAAACTGCAGTACCTTCAGCTGGATTCATGACGCCGTCGTGAAGAAGCGTAGATACAACTCCCGCAGATGCGTAAATAAGATGGTTGCTAACCGAATGTGAATTTTTACTCTTCATTTTCTCCTTCAGGTGCTCGTAACATGAAAAGTACAATGCGTGTGCTGGACCAGCGCCTATGACCATGGCACTCATACCACGAAAAGGCCTGAAAATACCCTCTTGTTTCATCATGTTGCCAATTTCGGTGAATATTCCTCTACCCCCGCCGGGTCCTGGAGTCAAGATTTGTCTCCTCGTCTGCACATTAAATACACATTGTTTGCCTCTGTTTTTTTTTTTTAATTTTCTTAAATTCTTTTTAACTTGAAAAGTTTTTATTTAAAATATTCGTCAATTGTATTGAAGTCTTATCATATTGCATATTAACTTTATTTATACGAACTGACGAGTTTCAATATTTTAATCTTATTATTTTACAAAAAAAAATAATATATAGGATAATAAAAAAATCAGAAATACTTACGATTATTTGAAAAATACTTTGTAGAATAAAAATTTTACAAAATATTATTTGTAGTATGATAAATTATTATTATAATAAAGATTTATATTTGTTTAATATAATAAATCGATTAAAAATCGCATTTGTTTTTGAAAATAAGAAATATTAATTTGTGCAAAAAAATGTCAAATCATATCGATTAAAATTGTTTGATAAAATATTTTTTTCAGGAAAAATACAATTTTTCTTCATATTTATATCATTTACTTAAAATAGAAATTTCGAACAAATTATACTTAATAATACTTTTTGCTGCTATTTCAATTAAAGGCAAATAAAAAGAAATAATAATAACTTTTTAAGATTAGAAAATCATCGTCGTCAATAAATAATGTAAATGTTTCAATTTTCTGACTTTAGGTTCAGATTTTAATTCATATTTAAAAATTCAATAATTGCACTTTATCCGATCATAAAATTTAGAGTGCAATAATAGATGAACAAAAAATTATATACACGCGATAAAGAACAAATTTTTTAAAATTAAAATTTATCAATTCGTAATTCTTAGTTAAAAATGTACGAAAATGATATTTAAAATCATTAAAAATTTTATTACGATGATGGAAAAATATAAAAATTTCATAGAAGGTGTAATAAAATAAAGTTTGTAGTTTGCTTTTACGTTGAAAAAATATCGAGTTTTTGCAACCAGTTATCATAATATATATAATTATTTTATAATTTTACGTGACCAAACATATGTTAACAACTTGTATAATTTAATGATTTACAAATTAAATTATGACTTTCTTTCGACTTGTAAAAGATTCATAAATCATTGCTTTTGAAGACTATTTATGGCTATGCATCGTACGAAGATTCAAATAAAAATTTAAATATTTTGTATAAGTGTCATTAAAAAAGTTTACTTCTGAGTAAACGTTATTGATCAACGGTCGATATGGCAGACTGTACAATGCAGATTAATATTACATAATTTCTGATAATGGCACCATGGAATTGGAATTGGAATTCTTAAAACGAAAGGAAAATATTCGCGACCTTGTGATTTACAAATCGAGATCATAACATACTTGTAGAAATCGTACGGTGGATTACTTGACATTATATAATTGATGAAAAAAATAATTAAAAGGGTTCCCTTTTAATCGAATGTATTTATTCTCTTAGCAAAAATGACAATTGGAAACAACTTAATACTCAGCTATTCGTGAAAATCAGAATTATATTTATATTTTACTTTCTTATAACTAAAAGAACTCCTTTAAATAGAAGAATAAGAAAGCATAAAAGCATACTTATATATTCAATATTTAAAAATGAAGGAAAAAATACTTTTATTCATAAATGTAGAGTATGAGTATAAAACAATAAAAATAGAAAAAATTGTTTCTCTTTTAATTATATAGTTATTAAAGAATTATAGAAATTCAATAAAATAACAAGGTGCTTTAAACAAAATAAATGTTATATTTTATTAAAAATTTGTAGAATTATGAATATGATACCTTTGTGACTACATGTTAAGTAATTTAATATACTTAAAAGAAAAATCAATGTTTTTATTTTAATATAATTTTGTGACGAAGTAGAAGATAGAATAATGCATTTTATAATATTTAATAATTATAAAATTAAATAAATATGCTATTAATCGATATAAATAATAATTTCAAATATCTAACAGTTTATTTTATCCTTTTATATTTTTAAAAATAAAACCTCTGCAATTTTAACTACAAATAAAATAATACCGTCTTATCAAGTGAAACTGAAAAAATATTGATAATTATCAATTAAATTGTCTTTAAAAAAAAATAATTTTTAATGTATTATTTAAGAAATAAAAACTAACATTAATCGTGTATTTACACCGGTTTGATGATGATATTTTTACCAATTTGTAAAGAGTAACAACCTTATGCTTGATAAGGTGTTTTATTTATTATACAAGTATTAATCGACGTGTTACCCAATTTGTATAATTGATATTGTATGATAAGGTAAACTTATAGCAAAAAATGTACATATAAAAAAAATTTTTGGTATCAGTTATGTAAAAATATTATTTTAATTAATTTAAATTTTGATGATAACAAACTAAAAAAAAAACTATTTAAAATTTTTAACATACTGTATTGTAATTTATTATAAAATTACTATATTGTAAATTAATAATTAATGCAGATTTTATAAATAAACAATATTATCAAAATGATCAATATGATCAAAATGTTATTTTTTGAAAGCTTGAGTAGACAATTTAAAAACTTAATGAATTACAATTTATAAAAAATTAAATCAATATAGTAAAATGTAATTAATTTAAATTAATAAGTATTTTATTATAAATATAAGTTTGAAATAAAAATTAAGACTAGTTATAATTCTTCAAAATTTTATTAGTTTTGCTCTTATTTTTTCTTTCTTTTATACAATGTATTTTATTGATTTTAATTAAGCAATTTAAACGTTTCTAACCTGATGCAATTCTTAAGCTACTAATAGTTTAGGTTGTAGTCAGCAAAGTTTCAAAAATAGAAGTTACTGTATCAAGATCAAAGTATTATATAATCTTTCTACTAGGAGAATCTGTTTCGATAACTCAAATATTATAATATGCATAAGGATATGAAATTGAATATCATGAAAGAGTTTAGACTTGAGCAAAAACAAAAAATTATATTGTTTAACTACTTCTGTAGTAAACAAATTTATTAATAATAATTTTAAATTATTCAAAAATATTTGGAAAATAATACACTAAATGTCAAAATTTAAAAAATTTGAATTGCTATTTTATTTTTTTATACTCAGCGATGATTAAGGAGTTTTCAATTGATGATGCAAATGCTACTTTCATATGCACACTTTAATGAATATTTATGCATTATGCAAGCATAATGCAGAGGTACAGTTATAATTACTTTGGAATTGTTTAAAAATATTCATAATAGTTATTGATTACAAAAATTGATGAAAACAAACTTTTAATTAAAAAAAAATTAGGGTAAATTTTTGTTCAATGTAAATTTATCCTCCTTTTGACCCCATTACAGGCATATATGTGGTAATTAAGCGAACCTAACCTCAATTTGCGATATGGTCATGAAATTAACATTAGACCAAAGTTAAATTTTATAAGATGACAGCTCAAATAACTTAAGAAAAAATATGCAAAATATGTATATATTCTAAAAATATAAGTTATTTTTTTCATATTCAGAATATAAAAACAAAAATTAAAATATTGTCACTAGTTTAAAAACTTTATATTAAAATAAATGTTTTTAAATTATATTAGCTTTCCTAAATTGAAGTAATATAATGTTATTATCTTGCAGATTTAGAGGATATTTGTTATAATTTTTTTTGATCACATAACAAAAACATGTGGTTGATTTAATGTAAAATATTTTATTTAATGTAAATTTTATACTTTGAATATGAATGGCTATATTACAACTTATAAATAATATTAATAACAATAGATTATTTTTACAGTATAATTTGTTCAGATAATCTTAAAATCCAAGTAAAAATAATTTTCTCTTATTATCTTTTGTGCAAGTTTGTAAGTTATTAAATTTTGAAATTAAAATTATTATTAAAGTTTAAATTAAAATTATTAAAGTCATTAGATAACGTTTATTTTTAAAATGCAGTGAATTTCTATTCTATTAAAAGTGCAATCTGTTTTCCATTAATGAATAGGAAAAGCTTAATCTAATAACTTATAATTTATCATAAAAAGCTTTATTACCTTGACACTATCAACGGAATACATAACACAATGCTCCATGATTCCAGCACAGGCACCTGCCATCATGTGAACACCCACCGACTGAGTCGGTAAACTTTCATAGTCATCTGCATTCATCCTATAGATTGGACTTGTATTTTCTCCAGGTTTACGCTGCCTCTTTCACCTCACTTGGGGGTTCTAGAGTGCTTTTCCCTTAGCACCTGCAAGCATTAATCCATTATAATATTTTATGAGCCTAGATAAAAGCACAAGCACTTGAGCATTCATGGATTTTAGATTGAGGAGACCCCGTATGCCGTATTCTACAACTTATCAGTGCACGTTTCACGTTAGCGTGCGTACTATCAAGATCCCATTCACGTATGCTAAATTATTATGATTGGCTAATAATAATAAAAAGATACCCGGCCGAAAAAATTGGTCATTGAGAAAAGGAAACGGCTCTGAATTGGCGAGCAAAGGTTATTGACGTACCACAACGACCAGGAAGGAATTTCTTCCTCCTCCGCGAGTGACTAGCAAGCCGGTACGGCTCCGGCCTACTCTTGGCGACTCGTTTTAAGCGTGGAGCAGCTACAACAGGAACATGTGATCATCGGAGGATCGTGTGCGTCCAATCTCAACGTTTTCTCTTTCCCTCGTTCGGCCGCCACTCTTCCCCCTCCCTCACACTCTATGAATTTTCCCGGCTAGCACTTCTTATCGTTCCTTCTTCGTCTTTTCGCGACACTTCGAGGTAAATTGTACGAGACTTTTCCTGGACGTAAAAAAGCCACGGCTCTGTTCTAGCTACTTTTCCTTTTAAATTGCGCGTTCAGTCACACTTTCTCCCACGGCGAGTTGACCGGGACCGTGACTCGGCTCGTCAACACTCGGCAGCATGCGCGCGAGTACACGCGCGGCCTAGTAATAGGCGTAATATGGTGACTACGTACGTTCCGCGAGCTGCGCGAAAGAGAGAAAGAGAGGCAGAGACAGAGACCGAGAGAGAGAGAGCGATGAAAATCGCTCGGCTGCGGGAAGAGGTTAGAATTTCGCGACCGTGATGCGCAGTCGCGATAGTAAGATTAGGTGGGCGGGCGAGGAGGGGATACAACCGCAACCACGTGGTTTTCTCCGTAACGTGCACTTGGTCCGTATGACTCTTAGTGTGTACTGGCTGCCTGGGGATCGCTACTCTATATTATCACACACATGGTTGTACTTGCTCTTCAAGTTCTTTCCTTTATTCGGTATCTTTTTTCTTGCCTTCGATTTCTCGTTCCGTCGCTAGTCTGTTTGTTTTTATTTCGATAAGGAGATATTTGGATCTCCTTGGCGCAGATACCAAGATAACGTATCTATTCGTATTTTCTTTTACATTGTGTTTGAAATTGCGGAGATTGAGGTGGAGCTTACAATTAAAGGTGAAATTTTATATTAAAAGTAAACCGACCCTCGGCTTTTTCATTTTATTATTACAACTACCAATAACAGTATCAATTTTCATCTTTTAATTTAATCTTCTTTATTGAATTTTCGTGTATCTAAAAACTTGTTCCCTTTATTATCTTTTCAAATCCCTTTCGTTTATTCAGCCTTGCCTCTGCCATTGCATACAGTAATCGACCAATCGTCCTTTTAAATTTAATCAAAAGAATTGCAAATGTTTGCAGACATTTGTTTTGAAAATAATGGTACATTCGAGAATTACTGAATTTTATCGCAAAACCGGAAATATAATGGCTGACAAATCATAATGTGCGCCTTCGTCGGATTAAAAATATTTATATCACATTTACTACCTATTGTTTTGATACTGACTTATATGTGTTCGCTCAAAATTTGTATCTACAAGCGTTCGCTCGTTGTAAAATGCTTTGAAATCAACTGGTTTAAAAAAATAATGTTCATTATAAATTAAAGTTTTTAAATTTCTTTTCTTTGCCTTTTTTAATACGAGGAGTTTAAGAATCCTCAAAAGTACACGACGCTTAATTTGTTACTCAAGAGACATCTGAAACTCGTTCGCCCAGTTCCGAATGTAAAAACATAAATAATAAAAGCATCTTTATCGAAATTGCTTATGTGCTTGCAAAGTTTACATGTTGTGCAATCATGAACATTAAGTACATTAAACCAGTTTGCAAGATAACTGAATTGACGATCAAATTAACACCAACAATAACCACATATCTCTACATCAGAATTACTCCTTATCCTTACTATCTTACGATTATGTAAAAGTATTTGCATCATATGATGTAAGTTACGTTTTCCAAAGCAATATTACTTTACATCTAATTGTTATTGATCGATATTAAACTTCAAATACAAAGCTGTGATAGTCATGTCAACTTTCAAGGCGTAAAAATATAATTACAAATTAGACGGATATTTGCTTTAGTAATGGTTGGTGCAAGGGTACACAAATTACGCTTGAAGTTGTCTACATTCATTCAACTATTGAATTCAAATCGAGTTTTTAATTTCTGTGAAATACAGAGATTATATTTCAATGATCGATCAATGATAATTATGTATAACTTTTAGTTAATTGAAGGAATGTGTACACATTTTAAAAAATATTACATTTCATACAAGTATGTTTTGTTTGTGAATTTTAAAATATAAAAATAATTCATAAGTATTACTATATATATATTACTATATTACTAAATTATCAAGGTTAATTGATATAAAATTAAATAATTAGAAAAATATTTTTGTATTTGCGTGCTATTCGATTTTACCAGTTTGTTTATTACATATATAAAACAGAAGTATAAGCTGTGTTGTCGTGCATTAAAGAATGTATTCTGCGGTTTGTTACTAAGTTTTTTTAATCTCTAGTTTTACTTTTAAAAACCGAATAAATTTTTTTTGTTCACCACAAATCTTTTCCTATTTTATATTCGGAGTATTGTAAAAATTGTGGCTTAAAATATCTAATTCTGAAAGATACACTCCCAATAGTAATTTAGATTATATTAATCTATAAGTGAAATAAATTAGGTAATGAAACGCATCATAATTTATAATCAAACCAAATTATCAAATTATCAAATCAATTATTTAACAAACCAAAAAAGTAGTATATTAAAAGCAAATGATTGAAATATTTTCTTACAAAAGCTAATTTGGCCTTTAAATTTTTCCAATTCTCACAGTATTTGTAAAAAGTGTAGAACAAGTGATTATATTCAAGAATATTAAACACAAATTTCAATAGCTTAATCACACAGACAGATAGATCAAAGCCATTAAAGTTGATATATAATTGTTGATGATTATTTACTGGAAATAAATAACAAAACTACAAGATGTCTATTGCAGTTCGTATTTTTGTAAAGAACGAATCTAAGTTTATCGTTTCCTTAATGCTGCAAAAATTGTTTTTTAGCATCTAACAGTTGGTTTACGCGATTTAATTTTCACACGTGATAAAAATAAAACCTCTAAAAATAATTTGATTTTCTAGGCAACTCAGATTGAATTCTTTAATCTTATCTGCCTAGAGTTTATAAAAATAAACTAAATTTTAATAGTTCGAAGCGTGTACGAATAAACATGAAAAAAGTTTAACTATAACGTTGAGTTTCATTCAAATATTAAGCTATTTCTCTGCATAAATATAATAGGTAATTACAATTTATCAAAAAGCTACGCTACTGATAACTGGTGCAGAGTAACACAAAGGAAGTACTTGAAAAACTTTCCGTTAAGTGGTTGTACAAGTAATTAATGGGTAAAAGAACATAATCGTTGGCTATAATTTCCATAAATTACTCTGCGGCTAAGAAGTTTGTACAATATACAAAATTGTATAAAGCCAACTTTCTAAAAAGAGGTGATGCAATTAAACAATTCTTTTAATCATAAGATGAGAGGACGATCACGAGTTCAGATAATTGAGCAAAAAACAAAATTCGTGGCATTAAGAAATACAATAGGCTTTTCCCTGAAATTTTAAAACCAAATTAAGATTTTTTGTACGGAAAATGATCGAATGCACAATTAATGTTGATAAACAGTGACATTGCAGTTTCTTATCTGAAAAGTAATAAGATAAAAATTACAAATTAGCCATAACAGAATCCCGCAGCGAGAATTTGCATTAAAAGTTGGCGGTGAATAGCATCGCGCTAAACTCGAATGCAAGTATTATTATTACAAGCCGCCTTACATAGTTTCTAGTTTTTCTACAATCAAGCCACCGCTACTCTATTACGTAAAGTTGTGTACACGCGCTGATCTTAGCGAAGAATGCGACTTTAATTATAATTTTATGATATTCAAGAATCTCAGCTCGCGATTGTTCGAAACATTTTTCATCAACTTTTTTTAATATCCGCTTTCAGAAGAGGTTTAAGAATAGCTAATGCAATACTACATCCGGTGCTAGAATCACAGAACGGAATAAACCATGAAAAACGGTGCTATTTGGTCACGAATAAATTGGCAAATTATTAAGCGCAACGCTGTTTGATAAATTAGGCGGCATTGGAAATAGATCGGCTCCGCAAGTGCAACGGATTGTTGACTTACGCAATCAAAAGGAGTGCGTGTAAGCTGCAGGTTGTTACGCGTGCAGTGCAACACACACGCGCGACACGCGCACACACGCACACCCAATAAGACAACATACGTAAATTCCTAAGGACGATTTTGCGAGGGGACATAGCGAGTTTTGAGCGAAGACTGCGCGCTCGCAAGGTCGTCGTCGCTTCGGCTCTCGGACAACGCATCACGATTTTTGATTTTGTTCGCTATGTTCGTTAAATAATAGCAAAAAGACTTACGGCACATTTCGCGCGAATCTAATGCCTTAATTAGCTCGAGATTGTAGAGATACAATCAAGAGCGAAGACAGTGCGATTCGAGTTCGGGTAGCAGTCGAGCCTTGGTCACCCTCACTGATCCCAATGATCCAAAAGATCACGGTGCGATCGCGAGCTCGGCGTGTTTATTATTTCGCGTTATTGATCACCTCCGCGAATAATATGCGAGCGCTGTTTGTTTTCTTATACATCGCGCAAACTATTGTCTATTAATAGGGGCGGTGGTGTGATTCTAAATAGTGATCGAGCCAACTCATAAAAACAATTACGGTTAAGTTTGCTTGTGCTTTTTTTTATTTTTTCCTCGGCATCCCTACTCCCGCTGTTGGCTAGATTATGCACAGATGCACTCTGATCGCACCAATATGTTGTACTTGGGAGAGATACGATAATCTATATCTCGCACGTGAGTAAATTATAAACGCGACTCATCGAAAATTCTAACTCTCGTCTTTTGGAAACGAATGATATCCGCGGATATTTATAGGTTGGAAAAGCGACGACTCCGCTGCGAATTCTGTTGCAGAACTTGATTAGTGCAAGCGGCAAAACTGTAAAATAGGCTTAAACAAACAAGTGGATCTCGCGCGAGTTAAATTGTTTCGACGAAACAAGTGTCCTTTTTCCTCGGTGCAATTCAGCAAGCACTCGAGCAACGTACTTTATTTTATCGTTTAGATCAGCGACAGCAATGACTGCGCATTTTTTCCTTTTCTTCGTTTTGTTCTGCAATGTCAACGAGTGAGCAAATCGATATCGAATTATTGCAGCAGTGCGTTTAATAGTTTAGCAGTTATCTAGAGAAAACAAAACTTCTCGCTCCCACTTTTAGTTTCCTTAATTTGGCAAGTCGCTCTGCATCCAAAGAGGACGAGGATTGCGTTGGCGTACGACGAATGCGTATGGTTAATCGTTGCAACAAACTTGTTACCTGCAATTATACGAGACACGGATACCTGGAAAATGAGGCTCTCTCAACCTGTATTTAAGTAACGATGCATTTTTATATGCTGATTAATTCATAAAAGTTTCGTGTATCGTGTACAAAAGATTATTCCGTTGTAAAATGTTATTCAAAATTGTTTTTCAAAATCTTACTAGATTTTCAGTTCCACGTGTCCGACACATTAACTTTCGAGCTGCTGTACGCGAATAAAAAAAAACACCTCGACTGCCAAACTGATAATTGTAATTAAATCAGTTTCCACGTTTCTTACGTATTAACTACAGTCGTTTTAAACGATTTTTAGACATAATAGCCTTACTTCATCGAACTGTACGCTTGAATAATAATTAAAAAAACATTAATTCTTGTGTTTATAATTTTTTAGTAATAAAAGCTTTTTATTCACTTATATTATGAAAGTAAAAAATTTAATGCATAGAATTTGATTTTGTCAATTTATGATTTTTTTAAACGAAGTATTACAATACCAAAGTTAAAATATTTTATCGTCTATTAGCGTAATGTAGAATAACTTTTAATGCTTATATTGTTCTTATGTTTTATGATAATACAACATTTAATAATATAAATGATATTGTTAAAAATTATTTATAAGTAATTTGAAATTTTGATAATTTTATTTAGTCGCGTAAAAAGTGTCAAAGATGAAAAAAGTTACTCGTTTTACGATTGTCCATTAAAATCTTCGCTATCGTCTTTCACATTCGTGTATCATTTTTTAAAAAATTTTTTATATACTTTCTATTATTCTATCGACAAATTTAAGAAATTCATAAACTTTATAAAGTAAAGATAGAAAAAAATTATACATTTTTTTGATCTTTTGAAATGATGTAGAGGTGTGTGATAGAGGTGTAAACTTAAAAAATTAGAGATGTGAGATAGAGGTGTAAACTTAAAAAATTAAACACACACGTTATTTAAAAATTAATTAAAGTATATTTTATAACTCTATAAAATTTTTGTATAAAAAAATTAATTTTTTCGCAGAAGGAAACATTTCTATTTCAATTAAAAATTTTTGCATAAATATTTTAACGTCAATTTCTTTAGGTTAAAAATGGATCGTTTAAAATTGGACGAGAAAGTTCTTAGAGTGTTGTTTATGGCATTAGAAAGAAAACATTCACGATAAGACAAGTTAACATACTAACTTTATAGGACAATTATCTCACATTTGATTTAAAGTTTTATCACAAAATATACACAAATGATCCAACAATTTAAATAGTTAATAATTTTAAAGCGTCTTTTTACCGAAGAAAGAGAATTTTATAAAGTTAATTTTCTTAATTTTGTAATACTTTCCAGATAATTAAATTTTTATCTAAGTTTATTGAGCGTATTTTTTAAATTAAGCATTTTGTATCTATTTGGAGTTCCATTCATCAAAATCGCACACACGAGGAAATAGAAAATAAAAACATCGACGTTATTATAATCGTAACGCACTTATGTTGCAAGATATATTTTCAATTCCGACGCTTTTTTTGATAACCAATGAAGATTTAAGAAATTGCACCATAAAATGATTTTGCCAGACTGCGTATCACAATGGCATTTAGATTTTACTTCAGAATTAAAATAATTATTATTTCAAGCATTCACTTTTTATTTAGAATTAAATATTTTAATTAAATACGAATAAGAAATTGATTAATAAATTATATATTTGAGACTGTGTGTGTTCCGATTCATTTTTCTTTACGCGAATCGTGAGAAAAGCTTAGCAATTAATCGCACAATACCTCGATCGGCTGAAACTTATAAACAATGTAATGAATTAAAACCGCCTTTGACGGCATTAAACAGGAGCGTAAAAGGGATTATTGGTTATTATACAGCCGAACTCGTGCGAGCGGTTGTACGAGTAAAAAGTACATTTGTATAGAAAACGAAAGGTTGACACGAAGTTAGCGTCGCATTCGGAGCACAGTAATGCTCTTCGCTCCTTCTACCGGCCTCTCGAGTTTTGAGTGTCACGGTCGTCGTTGAAATCGTTCAACTACTAATCTGTGGATCTGCGTTTGGTGCGAACGGACTTTACAGGGAGGAGCGATTTCCTCGTTTATTCGATGCCACTTGCTCGAATTGAAGACGTTGTACTCGCTAATCCAGGCTCAGCTTCAACATTCCTTTTAATGCCGACAGTCGACCAGTAGAACTCGGGAATTATCCAATTAATCTCACTTTTGAATGCTAATAAAGCCGAATGAAATCTAAACGCAGTTCCTTTACTTTTTAAGAGACAGCTTGAAAGTGCCTTAGGGGCAGATTTATTATATTACGTGCACTAATATCGTTAATTAAATATTTAATGAAGCGTGCGCTAAGCGAATCTCGAGTTTACTCGGTACAGCGATGCGATGAGTTAACGTTTTGTGTAATTGCATTGAATCGGCATAATTAGACCGGCTGCCGACGCTCGAAACACCAATTTGACTAAAACTTTTATTATATTCGTGACTAAATCTCATTAGGCGAACTTCATTTGAATCGTCCGAAGCTTATGCAACGCGCGCCAACGTCTTTCGGATATTTTTCCGCGAGAGCAAAATACTTTTGACAGTTCCAGCGTCAAAATTATTGTCGCGCGAGGATACGGGGCAACAGGAATAAAGGCAACGTTTTACACTTGCCGTCTTCTCGAGCCGAAAGCCGATTAAATGAATCCCGGAGCTGGCGAAATGTTTAACGATCGGTTGAAAGTCTCGATGTCCCTAGACACATCCTTTCCCTCTCCATAATACCAGCCTCGCACTATTCCTTTGTAAAAGCTTTTTACCCCCAACCTCGATAGTAGTTGGCTGTACTCCAATTTGGTGCACCAATCGGCTGCGCAATTATATTCGACAGCTGCACTGTAGTCGCGTAATATCCATAGCGAGTCGACCTTCCGAGCATCGATCGGTACGTTAGTGCATCGGTTCGTCAAATACCTTTATGTGGAAGGAAAACTCTATCGAATGCAGCGTGAAAAACTTTTTGTTTATCGGATACAATGTCTTCCAATTTGAATAACGTAAATTCTACAAACCATCGTATTTCTAATATTGAAAACTCTTTGAAACGTCTCTGGAAATAATCGGCGATCTCGGTTCGTGTTTAAATCACTTTAAACGAATTTCGAATAAACTCTTGAATTTTGCAGCTACTTTTTGGTTAATTCCACCAAACCAGCCGATACAAGCTTTCTATTCTTCTTAAGCCTTCAAGGACTGTCGGTGTAACCTTTGTTGCAGCTAAGATCGCTCTTACGATAAAACCTGTTAATCCTTAAAAAAAAGTTTATCAAGATGGGTGATTCCATCGCATTCCAGATAAAATGAGCACTTGCGTGTTTGCGGGTTTATCGTCTTGATCGCCGTACCAGGAGCTTTTTTGCATTTAAAATCCTTTCCGTGATATTTTTGCGTATCAAACTCAACGCTTTCGATTTCTACAAAAGTTTTAATTATAATTACGCATCTTTCTGGCCGACCCCTAGTTAAATCTCACTACGCAAAACGATTTCTATAGATTCATCACTTGCTTGTAAGATGCGTTTCTTTCTTAAAACGTATAATCTTGTAACTCCCAAACGCATTTGTACACAAGAATTTTTATCATTTCCTTTTTTAACTATTTGTATAAATTTATTCAAAATTAAAAAGTTTTTTAATCGTGTTTTTTAATTAGATGAATATACATCGAGTTTCAAGAAATAATCTATAATTGCGCGTGTGTTTCTTTCGACATTAATAGGAAAGATATGTACAAGGTTATTTATATGGATCAAGTTCTTAACTTAATATAAATAATTTTTTACATATTTAAACTTTCAACGCAAAGAAAAATCAATTTTGAAAAATATTGAAATAATGGTCTTTTGCATATAATATAAATTCTTTAAAAAAATAACTTTTCAACGCATATATTTGTAATTATACGGTATAAATAATTTTTTAGCACAATAAGGATTGGAAAGATTAAGACTGATTTTTTTTTATGGAAATCTATTTAATGATTTTGTTGTTATTTTTACAATTATTATGAAACATGTATAGAAACTACATTATTAAATATTCGCTAAAAAATTAGACTTAACAGGAAATGTAATTAAATTTACTTATCGAGTGAAAGACTTGTAACGACTAATTGTTAACAACAAAATTAAAGCTAAAATTTTTTTTAATTGCATAGGCACTGCTATGTAACAAATTTTATAATAAAATTGTTTCATTATAAATTAAAAATACGCTTACATTACACACACATTTATACATAATATATTTATAGTTTAAATACGCTGTAAGTATATAAAATATTTACTTTATATACAAATGGTATTTATTTATAATCCAATTATAATTTACGTATGAAAATACTTAATGATTGTTAAAAGATCAATCAACGAAATTTGTCAATTAATCTTTTGCTTATAATTATACAGTCCAAAATCCGTGTGATTTGTGCTCATAATTATGTAATTTAAAAGGCTTCGTGCACGAGAATCTTTATAAATAATAAAATTTTTAGTTTCAATCAATATTGTACAGTTACATGTCCATATTTATTTCAGCGTAAAAAAAGCCACTTGAAAAATTAACGACTCGTAATTTATTATTTAATATGCTTGTGTCTGCACTGCGTACTTGTACAAAAATTGTTTTCACAACAAAACTTTGAGCTTGACAATCGCTTTGAAGAAGATGTTTTATTTTTTACAATTTCCTAGTTGTTGAAACATTTTTCAATTATGATTAATCGAATAATTTTCCCAGTCAAATACAAATTTTCACGCCAGACATCAGTTTGTTTTCGTGAGAAAAAATGGAGACGAATATTACATTTAAATCAGTGTCATCTTTCCACTTATATTGTTACAAGAACTTTCTCTAGTTCCTCGTGTTCATAAAAATCCATTCAAGAACATTAATCGCGCTGTTTTATTTAATTAAATTATTTTTTTATTTTATCTTATATATTTAACGTGTGCTCTACACTGCTTATTTCAGTAATTACTCATACAATAATTTTATATAATTTTTTTCACTGATTTAAAATGCGAATCTTAATGATTATAAATTTCGTGTTTCTTAAAATAATTTCGCAACGAAAACAAACTTTGTCAGTTCTGTTGCTATGAATATATGATAAATTATTTTTTATTGTTTATATTCGTTAGAAAGTTTTATAATTTAAAAGAACTTGTTAAGTTAGTTTTGTTGGTGAGAAAAAAATAATCCGACACTCGTATCCTCGAAAGACATTTGTGTTAGAACTTTTTTCTCAATAGACGCTTTTGAACGCTGCAGTAATATAATCTGCATAATCTTAATTGTAAAGAAAATTTTTTTGCACAGTGTACTGATCTTTTATTATTTGGAGCCAGTTTATTTACTTTTTAAAAATAATTATTAATCATAAAACTCATTAGAAGTTTCCTAAAAACGTTTCTGTTGGTAATCAAAAAGTATTCTTTTTAATGCACTACTCTTGTATTGAAAAGAAAAGTAATATATTCGTTAAATAAATTATGACATTATTGTGCCATAGTTAAAAAATTTATTTAATAATAATAATAATAACCATAATAATAATAATAATAATGATGATGATAATGATAATAATAATAATAATTTAATTTAATCGTATACACGCCTCTAGATTTAAATCGCAATGTACAAATGAAATTTCAATAATAAATTACTTTAATTACAATGAAATTTAAATTATTATTTAATAAATTTAGAATATTAATAAATGTACAAAAATTTTATAAACTATTAAATACAGCTTAAAAAATTAGAGTTAATTTAATTTTAATTTTTTCTACAATGACAATAGTTTTGTCAGACTCGGTTGTTGAATATTGATCGTTTGTTTAACTGAAGCTCAAATAGAAGAATAAGGGTATACTACCTTCGGGTGTAAAGCAACGAGATCTATAGTCATAGCTCATATCGTACAGTTCGTTAGATCATCTTTTAACAATTGATTGTTGCAACACCTACTGCCACATTATTAAAAAGGATATAGATTTTTCTTTTTAGTTTTTCGACGTCATCCTCAAGGTCGGATGAATAATTTTTCACTCATTGAAGCAAAACTCGCTCGTTAGGGCGTCAGTTTTAATGCAACTTAACTGTTTAACCCTAAGAGCAAAATTTTATCTTCTAATAAGAACAAGCCTGTCTCCGTAGTGCAATTATAATACGGCGTAACGTGTTTTCGCACTTTTTCCTCGATACAGACTATAAGTTCGGCGTAGCTTCAGAATTTTAACGAATACAAATTGCCAACCGACGAAGTAATCGAAAAGGTGATTGTAAAATCAATCGGGCCAAAGAATGTGTTTATACGTCTGTTGAAATTTAGCTTCTCAAATATTAGTAGAAAAATGCAATTATAAATTACAAAAGTCTATATGTACATCGAATTAACCATTAGCTATCAATAATATCAATCAATTTATTTTACAAAATTTTATCATAAAATAAATTCTAATTCAGATTAAGTATTATTCGTTAGCTTACGAATTGTTTAGTGTATGAAAATTCTTTTTCGACTTAAGCTTAACGATTTTCACGAAATTCATTTCTTCGTGTCTGCCTCCATCATGCCAAAGGTTACTTTACTATTTCTGTTTCGCTCCTTTATACTTTCGACGCGCGTTAATTAAAATCTCGCGTTTAACTATTTTTTTCACGTGATAATAATAATAAAAATAATAATAACAACAACAACAACTGTCTGTACGCGGATCCTATTTAATTGTCAAATTTCTGTAAATAAGTCGCTCGAAAGAACTCGGCCCGCAAAGCTTTAAAGCTCGAGGTCAAGGACGTACCTCGAGCACTCGAAAGTACGCCCTCGCGTTTATTGGCAACAAACCAGGATTTTAGCTAATCGAATATCAATGCTCGGTGGGGCGGGAGGGTAACGGGGGGAAAAATCTGAAACAAAAAACGGTGAGATGAAGGAGAGGAGGGGCTAGGGGCGGATAGGCAGGTAGTCGTGTTCGGCGGTTGCTCTGGATGAATCCTCGTTGATGAGGCCCGGAACCGGGGACGTCTCGAGCCGCAGGTCGTGCAGCAACACCACGGCTTCCTTTATGCGCAGAGGATGTGGCAGACTCTCGGAGACTGGCTATGTGTGGTGGAAGCGTCTGTTGCGCCGCGATGAGCTCGAGAACAGCGGCCGGGGCTTGTACAGGTCGTCGCTCGAGTAGCGCTGATTGTTCCGGTGCCGGCTGCAACACGTAATTGCTCCACTTATTTACCGTCGCTTCGTTCGAAATGGGTGGGTGGGAGCAACTCGCGGGACTTTGCGAGCTTTTATGGGCCACCGTGACACTGTCTCGGGTCGAGTCGCAAGCTTCGCCGAGAACAACGCGGCGACGCCCGTCGTTTCTCTGCCTGCGCAGCTGCTATTGCAAACGTTCGAATAGCTTCGCACTTTTCGCTTCGAACACGCTATTCCAGTCTAAAAGATTTATCAGGTCAATCGCCAGGAATTCATTTATCGACACAAGTCTAAATGCAGCAGAACTAGAACACTTGATTGTTATTGCCAATATTTCCCTTCTTCGGAAGAGGAGCTTTTACCCGTTTTATTGAATCGTTATAATAAACGCAAGTTTCCTTTGAAAGGTAAGGCGCGAAACCGACATTGAGAAGAAACTGAAGTTATTTTTGAGACAAGAATAGCAGTGGAAATATCTCTAGAAACATCTTAGGTTGGCAAAGGAACGATGTGCAATTAACCTACCAACTTTCATAAAGATAATTAAATTTTATAATGTTTAACGACTGACAATGTTGCTGATGTATCTACTAGTCTGCTATAATAAATAAAAAAGAATTACGCGTCATTAGGTCGAATGCAATATGGGTCTGTTCTTTTGTCCCGCCATAAATTTGCGTTATAATTGATTTTATTAATTGTATTAATAAACTTTACGGAATTACCACCTTATGGTAACTTTTTTGAAAATGTGAAAGTCAAAATACGAAATAGTTTGTTTTACTTGCATTTTGATTCGTCGGTTAGTATAAGTCAATTTTATGGGTTAACTATTGAAATAACGCAGATTCGTATATTTAACTCAAAACGAAAACAATTACATTGTTCCTTTAACTATTTATTTCAACGATCGATAAATTGAATAGGTAATTTTCAAAATACAACTAAACTTTTAATTGTTACTTATAACGATCTGACCCCCGACGATACGTAACGTAAGTAATAAACCGCCATGATTTGAATTAAATTAAATTTTTAATATCTTTTAGTTACAATTTATACTTGTAATTAATTTTTAATTCTAATTATTCAGTATTTCACGCAGCAATAATTTTTAAATATTCAAGAAGATTGTTTGATATTTTTTGCATACGACTTGAACAATAACTTGATAGTTTTGTTTAAAATTAGTCGGAGTACTTGTAATTTTTGAAGCATTTAAAAATTTTTAACAACTTTTTATTAACAAAAAATACGGATCAAACTCACTTACCTTCTCTCGTCTTTCAATGCATTTCCAGGATTTTTCTCACTGGTAGCAGAAACATCACTTTCTGGACTCAAAGGCATCACAAAATTCTCCCCATTAATAATGGCAACCTGATGAGGTTGTAATTGTGGTGGTTGTTGATGATGATGTTGTTGTGGTTGTAATTGTTGCTCCTGTTGCAGATTGGCTATAACTCCACTAGTACCGCTAGGCTTCTTTATTCTTCCTACTTTTCGTTTCTTCATAGGATTGGAAGAATTTTCACTAGTTTCCTCTGAAGTGGACTCTTTTTCCGAACCATCGTTGTTATTATTCGAATTTGTTATTAAAATGTCGGTTAGAGGACTTGTCGAATGTTTTCGTTTTGCCAAAAGTGGTCGAATTGGTGCTGCCATGGGCATGGCTGGTACAACTACTCCACCAAAGCTCTCGATCATATCTTCTAGGCTTCTACTTGGATCAGCTTCTAATTTCTCAAGGTACTTTTTGAAAATCAAATATCTCTGATTATTGCTTTCCAAGTAATGACAGTCTTCTTCAAATGGTGATGTAAGTATACTCATTCGGTCGGACGTGAGTAAATTGCTGGTTATTCCTTTGGAAGTTGTTGGACTTTTGAACAATTCATCTTTTGTTTGGTCGCTATTTTCATTTTCTTTTTCTTCTTCCTTATCATCGACATTATCATCTTGATCATCCTCATCATCCTCATCGTCATCTTCTTCCTCGTCTTCATCTTCATCTTCATCATCTTCCTCTTCTTCTTGAGACGTAGAAGTATTTGTATAAAATTTAGATGTTCCTGATTTTAATATCATATTTGTTTCACCTACATTACTTGAATCTTTACCAAATATATTTTCAAGTTCTTGTTCAGTTTTGTCTCCTTCTTCATAAATCATACACAGTTTTCTAGTTTTATCATCGCTCTTATTTTTATAGTAGTCATCGTTACTATCGCTCTCTTCGTGTGATTCAGATGCTTTCTCATCGACCTTTTTATTATGTACTAATTCTTTTTCCACAACTTTTTTAATTTGCTTAATTGGATTTTCAGTGTATTCCTTTTCGAGGGACTGCACAAAAAATTCTTTCTTTTCAGATAATTCTCCTATGACTCTTTTTTTAATTGATATTTTAATACCGGATACTGCTTTAGTATGTGTTTCAATAATTTTATTTTCTTCGGCTTGTTTTTCAATAGTCTTACTCTCTTCCTTTAGTTTACTTAATTCGTCAATTAATCCAGTTTTAATTGTTTTTTGTAGCCTTTCTTGTAGAAACTCAACTGATTTTTCAGAATTATCAATATTATCGTTTAGTTTTTTATCAGAGCTACTATCTATATTTACTTTATTATGTATTTTTTCCCTTTCAATATTATATTTTAATTCAATACGTTTCTTTTCATCAACCTTATGTTCATTGAATCTTATTACATCTTTATCAATTTTCTTTTTTTGACTACATTCCAGTTGTTTTTTCCCATCGTTTATTTTTATTTTAAATTGCATTTCATCTTGATTGCTTTCTTTTTCTATAAATTCTTCATCGATTATTAATTTATGATCTTCATTAAATTCATCATTATTATCATCTACACTATCTTCGTCTTGATCAATATGAACATTTTTTACCAATGATGTATTATCTATATGTGTTTTTTTAATATCATTTCTTACATCTTTCATTTTCTCGGAAAATTCTTTTACATTAATCCCTTTCTTCTCTATACCTCGTTCTATTTTTTGTAAAGATTCTTCAAAATTTTTCTCTATATTTTCCATATTTTCAATAATGTTCTTATCGATCATTTCCATATTTTCTTTTTTAATTTTTCCTACGTGCGTACCAACTTCTGTATTTGCGTTTTCTGTACTAAATATATTCTTTATTTTTTCTATTTTATTTTTTGCTCCTATTAGTTCTTTATTTGAGCTTGTGATAACTTCTATAGTTTTTTCACCTTTTTCCAAGCACATTTCTCGCGTTTTAGCATTTACTTGAATATTTTCGTTCACGTTTCCTTCACTTTCTTTCATTTCTATTTCTGATTTTTGTTTAAGACAGTGTTCTACTTCTGCTTCAAATTTTTTGTCTTGGTTAATATTATCCTCTTTTATTCTTTCTTTCTTATTATTATTTTCGACTTTGTTTTTATATTTTTTAATATCTGCGCCTATTGTTTCTTCAATTGTCTCTAAATTTAAGTTTTCATTTTTTGAAACTTGAATATCGCTAGCTGATAACATCAAAGTTTCTGAATCATTATTGGAATCGTCAGTTAAAGTTTCTAACAGAGTATTGGAGTCCATTACAGGAACTAATTTAGTAGAAGTGAGGGCATCTTCAGTTTCACTTAATTTATGATCTGACATCATTTCACTTAAAGACTGTCGTATAGATCGTTCCATTTCTGACAACTTAGACTGTATAGGATGTATAGGCTCGGCATCAAGAATGATTTTTTTAGTTTCTTCTAGTGATAAAATAGGTTCCATATCAGGATATGGTTCTTCGTACTCTTCATCTGGAATTTCAATAATTTGTACTCTTTCTTCATCTGGCACACTTGTAACATCAGTATCAATCCTAAATATATCCTTTTCAATTTTTTTCTTAGATGTCTTTTTATTTTCTAATTTTGTCTTCTTTAATTGATTTTCATCGAGAGATTTATCATTGTGTAGTGGTCTCTTTTTTAATGGTAGGCATATCTCTGTAGATCCTGGATCTAATCTTTTGGGTGGAACATCCAAGTTCTTAAGGTTGTTTGAACCTTTGATGTATTGACTTCCACCAAATATTATTTTTAAATTATCATGAACACTATCTGATGCTTCACTGCTAGAGTGATTATCTTTACTTGTATCCTTAGCTAAGTTTGTAGAAGGACCAAATTTGCCAGAGGTATTATTTGCACCATATGAACTTTTATGTGAATATTTACTGCTAGAGCCATTGGAACCGTCTCTATCAGTAGAACGACGATCATTAGAGTTTTTTCTAAGACTTGAATGATCATCTGTTGATTTAGATTTTTTCTCATCTCTACGTTTTTTATCTTTTAATGATCTATCGGTGCATCTACTATCAGATTTTATATCTATTTTAGAATCTTTTTTATTTTTAGTACTTGATTTAGACTCGCTCTTTCCGTTTGAGTGACGTCGATCATCGTGCTTACCATTATTTTTATTTCTGGAATCTTTTGATTCTGCACCACGTGAAATTTTATTATTATGAGAACTGGAATTTTTAGATGACGTTGATGATGATTTATGATTTTTTTTGTAATCATCTTTTTCTTTTGAAGAGATCTCCTTTTTTTCTTTTACATCTTTCGTAATTTTTGTACAGTCTTTGTTATCTTTTACTAATTTTTCTTTTTCAGTCAATTCTTTCTTTTCACGCAACTCTCTTATTTTCTCTTTATATAAATCTTTTAAATCTTTAATTTCATCTTTCTTTTCAACATCTTTTAGTTTACTTTCTTTATATTTGCTTGAATTCTCTTTGCTGTCTTCAGATTCATTTTTATCCTTACTTTTACTTCTGGAATACTTATCAGATTTACTATGACGTCTTTTGGAATTACGGTCTTTATCTCTACTAGTTCTAGAATCGTACTTATCTCTTGAACATTTTGCCTTGGATTCATCTTTAATTTTACTATCCTTGTATTCATGGGCATCATGGGAATTCTCTTTGGAAGAATTACTTATTTTACTATTATCTTTACTTTTTATAACCTCAAAATTAAATTTATTATCTTTGTTAGTTTCAAATTCTCTAACAACTTTAAAGTTATCTTTGTTATATTTGAAATCTTCTTTTGATTCTGGTAATGGAGTCGAGGCATGATTAGATGATCCAAAATCTGTTACGATAGATAGGCGAGAATTAGAAGAAACTTTACTCAATTGAGAATCTTGATTGCTACAGTCAAAATTGTCGCGTGAAAACTCTGTTATGAAGTCAGGACTTTGTGATCTATGACTTGTTAATTCAGAAATACCAGACAAATGAGAATCATTTGACATGTTTGATTCATTTAAATTCATAATATCAATTGGTCCAAAAACTGGACTTTCTTCCTCTTCTTCTTCTGTTTTATTTGTTTCATCAGATTTAAATGAATTATTTAAGACTAATTTTATGGGTGCATTCATCACTACCTGATCATTTTCCCCATTTTCTATGTTAATTACTTCCTTTTTAATAGAATTACATTTTAAATCTTGTATCTTATCATCAAATTTATTACTGTTTGATTTTCGATCATTTACATTTATTACTTCATCTAAATTTTCATCAACAGATTCTAAGGATATATCCTTTAAGCTGTTTCGATCTGATTCTGGTGAAACAGGATCTAAATCCTTAGGAAGTAAGTCTTTCAAGTCACAAATTCCATTCCTTTGAACCTTTGGTCTCTCGATTCCTAAGAATTTATAAACAACATCTTCTATTTGTGGCATAAAAACAGAATAAATCTTTGGATTCACAACCTGATCTACTATTCTTTCAACTCCAACTTCCAAATAAGGAGCATCGTGTATATGCTTACGCAAGGTTTCACGAAGTTGATTTTTATTTAAATCTGTTCTCCATATTTGTTTGTTTAGAAATGAATTCACAGAACTTTCTACTCTTGTTCTCAAATTCTGATAAGCAGGCTGAAATGTAAAGAAATTGATTAAAAGAATTTCAAACAACTAGTATGGTGAAACAAAAAATTTTTTTAAAATGATATTGAATAGACATTAAATAATACATCGGTCCAATGAAATTAAAATTTTTATTACAAAAATATCTATTGCATTGTATAAAACATTATTTTTGTAAATATTTAAATATTAATATATGCCGTATTAAATAATAAATAAAAAAATTAATTATTTATTAGAGATTAAAACTTAAAATGCTTTATAACCATTAGGTTAATAAAAAGTCATTACTTTTTAAAAAAATAAAATACAATTTGGTATTATTTTATGTATCTATATAACGTAATAAAACATAATGTAGTAAATTATTAATTACCTCTAACCAAGTAAAAATTAAAAATTTTCAACTAACATATTTATTTTCTATTCTATGACAAAGATTAAAAATATATTATTAGACATTATTGTACTTCAATAATATCATTTAACATATTAAAATACACATTTAATTAATATGTATCAGTTTATCCAATAAATTAAAATAAATTGAATATAGCTGTGTATCACCCAATCTAAGAATAGACAAAGCTATCAAAAAAATTTACCGTTAAAAATTTAATGGTAGTCAAATCTTATCTAATACTATATACAAACTATATAGTAATTTAAAACTAAAATCAAGATTAATAGACAAATAAATAGCTAGAAATTAAATCTTAATCACCTAAAAATATAGAAAAAGACTTTTATAGTTTACTTATTAATTTCAACATATTCATTACATTAAATATTCAATCTCAAAATGTAATGTTTTAAAATTAAAGAAACACAATACTGTAGAAAGTGTTTCATACTATTACATTAAAAAAATTTTTTTTTTAATGTACAAAAATAAATGAATATATATTGCAAAGAAATTATATGTTTATTTTTTAAAGTAATGTAGTAACACAAAAAAAATGTAGGAATTTAATTTGACATTTTATTTAAAGATTATAATTTTTTGTTAAACATTCTTTGAATCTTACCTTAGTATCGACATCAGCAATGCATTCTTTTCTGAATTTATCAAAAATTCCTTGAGATTTGACCTCACCAACAATATGATCAATCAATCGAGGATCGCCAGCTAAAAGCGAATTACTCAAGCCCAACTCCATCTTGCAACATTGATGTATAAACAATCGGTAAATGAAGAGCGAATTTTCATCACCTGTTTTTCCGTACGAATTATCTTATTTACTTTAAAAAATACAAAAAATTTATTCTTTGCTACATTTACCATAAGAATAAAGAAAAATGACAACGAATTATTTAGTTTTAGTTTTAGCTTACATTTATTGTAGTTCTACCAACGAATAAAAGATAAATATTAATTTGTACAAAAATTTGAAAGATGTTTATATACAATCATAAAGATAAATGAAATACAATTATGCACAAAATAAATCTGCTGTAGACACCAACACAAATAAACTGATTATGATAATTTACTTTGTCACTGATGTTTAGTGCTTGAGATGTGACGTCATAAACCATTGGCTAGGGTTTTTGATTGCTTGCTGCAATAGCTTTACCAAAAACAGATAATGATAATGATAATGTCTATGCAACAATGGGAAATTTAAAAATGGGTCACGTTTTAAATGACAAATTGATATCAATTATTTATTTATTTATTATATTTATATAATATTTAAAGTGAAAGCATTAGTCTTATAAATTTTACTGTTTTATATTTAATTTATTATATTTTTTCCATATTAAAAAATATCAGTAATAATTTGATATTAAATATTTATGAATTGTACAATTAATGACTAGAAAATAAAATATCAAGTGTTTTAAATATATTTAAGCTATATATATATATTATTGTATAATTTACATGAACCTCAAATTTTAGGGATATCTAGTAAAATTTAGTTACTCGTTTAGTTATTTTTCTGGCAGACTTTTCTTTTCCGGCCAACTGTTATTTGGTATTGGTAAAGGTTAGATTCTTTATATTTTATAATCCAAACAATCTTAATTATCGTTATTATTTATTATTAAAATATATGGTATAATAAGAAATATATATATTGAATAATTCAGTTACAATGAACGTTTTAAAAACAACTATAAATTTTATTTATTTTTGGTTCAAGATATTCTAACCTTCATTTTAACAGTCAATGATCGACATTTGTTACAATACTTGTCAATAATTTTAATAATTATTTATTTATTTTCTCAGAAACAAAGAAAATCTAAAAATGGCTAAGTCGAAGAATCATACCAATCATAATCAAAGTAAGTGTTTTTATAAAATAATTTTACAATTTATAACTTCTCTGTTTTATACTATTCAAAAAATTTATCGGAAATTAAAAATAATTAAAAGATTAAAAACTTAAATTACTTAGGTATATTAATATTTTAAGATTTCTTTTGTAACTACTTCGAAAAGTATTACTAAGTTGTGAATGATACGTAAATAAAAGTCAATTACAAAAATGAATTATAGTTTTGAAACTTGCCCAAATGATAAAACCCATCGGACTTTAAAGTCAAGGATACCAGTGCATTTTTTTAATGCAATAGAAATTTTCTTAATTCTGGGATAAAGTATTATCCATGTGATTCTTTTTTTTTATGGTTTATGATAAAAATATTATAATCTTACAAGTATTTGTCCAGCAAGAGTAGCAGTTGTTTATTATGAGAAAGGAATTTTGAACACAATTTTGTAAAAATAGTACTACATGTAATAAAAGTCAAAATAAGGATAATGAACAGATTGATACAAAATCAAGAGTGAAGCAAACTAAAATAAATGAACAAATAAAATAAGAATATGTAGAATTATTTTATTATAATGGTACTATATGAAGATAGAAGCTGATGAATTATCTTTATAATATTCTTACAAATGTTACTCTAATAAATTATTATTGAATAAAACTAATTCCAGCGATAAAAGTAATAACAACTACACATATCCTATATTAAATAAATAGTTTGATTAAATAAAAATGTATTACATTTAATCAGTAATCCAGTAAAGTTTATAAGATAAACAAGGCAATAATAACCAAACTCTAAAAACATTTAGTTATGCAAAAGTATCACGTAAAAAAAGAAAAAGTGCAAAAGGCTTATTTAATGATGCAAATGTAGAGGGAATTACAATTTACCAACTACATATACACAATTCAATGGAAATATAATTAAAGATATTACTATAGTTGAAAAAGGATACAAGGAAATTAAACCTTTAAATAAAAAAGTAGATTTATTAAAAAGTATTTAACATGAAATTCTGAAAGTAATTTAACTATAAAAAGTCTGGTGTAATGTAAACTTCTTAAATGATAATGAAGATGTAAATTGTTAAATTTGTTAAATTTAAAAAAATTATTTTTCCCCATAGAAAAATGTGTTGTAGAATAAATACACTATAATGACTGAATATTTATTTAATAAAGCTTTTTAATACAACTAAAATAGTATCTTTGAAATATAAAATATTTTTACATTAAAAAACTGACTACTCAATGTACAAAATTCTTAATATTATGTGTAAAATTACATAAACTTGAATAAAATGAGATGTAATAAGGATAAAACGATCACTTTTGTAAACAAAAATGTTTATTTACATATTAATATTTTAATTAATTGTCTTTATTTGTTTAGGCAGAAAAGCCCATCGAAATGGAATTCAAAAGCCAAAAAGATATAGGCATGAATCTACTTTAGGGGTAAGTAATTTTTCTTTACTTCAATATATATATATATACAAAATATATTTTACTATATTTTTTAGGCAAATTTAAAACTTCAATGTAAATTGAAATTTAAAAAATCATTTGAAAAAATAGTATCTTAAATGCATAAATATGTATACATATTTCTTTCTTAGTTTAGATTATCATACTAAGTTAATATAATGTAAAACCTTTATTTTAATAATTTTTGTAAATGTTCATATTGAAAGTAATGATTGGTATTTGAAGTACAAATTGTAATTACATGTATTTTAAATAAATTAAAATTAAAATATAAATTTTAACTGTCAGAAATTTATGGAATTATTAATTTGTTTTAGATGGATCTCAAATTCTTGCGAAATCAGCGATTTGCAAAGAAACACAATCTTAAACCTAAGGCACAATTGAAAAAAGCAGCAGAGCGAAAAACTGCTAAGGAATCTAAGAAATAGATTTATTGTAATGACGTGTTTTTATTGTAATAAAAATAAATAATTTACATATGTTTATAAAATAATCCTTATTCTAATACTTTAAAGTTATATTTAAAAAAATAATTGAAATTATTAAATTTTAGATAAATGTCAATGTTTTATATCAATTATTTTGATAAAAAATCTTTATTTCTAATTTTAAAAACTGTTTGAAAAATTTAAATAATTTAAATGGAATATAAAGAATCTTTTTAATTTAAAAACATTAGACAATAAAAAAAACGTATACATGAAAGAAAAAAAAATTAAATCATTTTTAGTATTATTTTACATTTTATTATTATAGCTTTATATTATCTTCTACATGCTTATTTGAACGGAAGTAGTAGGAAGTAAGATGGCGGACACGAATGTAACGAGCCAGCAAAGCAAAAGTAAAAGATTAGAATTTTCAGATAAACCTGAAAAAGTTTTAATTTTTAGTGGAAAAAGAAAATCGGGAAAAGATTTCATCACTGATGAATTATATAAAAGGTATTTTCTTTAAAAGTTTTAATTCGTGTTATTTAAATATTTATCGAGTATATAGATATATATCAAAAATTTTAAGTACAGTTTCAAATACAGTTATGACTAAATGAATGATATTTTTAATGAAAAGTTTTTATAAATGCCACTTATGATCATTTATTAATAAATTTACAAAATATTTTATCTTGAACTAAAAGAATTGAATAATTTCTCCAATCGAATTATAATTTTTCGAGAAATTTGACAAAGTATATCTACTAAATTTAAATATTCATTGGGATTTATTTTTAATATTCATTGTCAAATGAATTTTATTTTAAATGATCATTTTATGTTTATACGAAAATCAAAGTTTCACATTTACTCGAGTATCAATTTTTGATATTCGCAATAATTTTTCTGAAACTAATTGCAAATAATAATTATACGTATTAAATAATTTTTTTGTTTATTCATCCATATAAAACAAATCTATTGTATTGTTATTATTATATTTATAAGTTATATCACAAAAATTCAATAAATACTATAACATTAAAAATAAAAAAATTTTAAATAAAGAGAAATATTTTCAAATTTTCAATATTAAATTACTTACATTAAAAAGTCTTTACGTACATTTTTAAAGTAATTGAATTTAATCGTGTTTTAATATTTAAATAGACTTGGTGAAGAAAAAAGCGCAATTATAAAATTGTCTGGACCTATAAAAACTCATTGGGCAAAAAGTAAAAATCTTGATGTTAATGAATTATTTAGCGATGGAGAATATAAAGAAAAGTATCGATTAGAAATGGCAAAATGGGGCGAAAATATAAGAAATGAAGATTATGGCTATTTCTGCAGAGCTGCAATTTTAATGTATAACGGTATTAAAATTTTTTCTTTAATTTATAAAACATACAATATATAATTCTTTAAAATTTATCATCATATTTTAGTTTTAACTTTTACTACTTATTTAAAATTTATAAAAATTATTTTTTTATCATTTAAAAATAAAAAACCAATATTTCTTAGCAAATAAATCAATTTGGATTATAAGTGATGCTAGAAGAAAAACAGATTTAAAATGGTTTAAGGAAAATTATGGTGATAAATGTAAAACAATTAGGATAATAAGCAATGAAGAAATTAGAAAAAGTCGTGGTTGGATATTTTCGAAAGGTGAATATCATATAAAATTTATTAGATCACATTTAAAAAGTATATATTTATTAAACGTAATTGATTAAAAATTTTAGGTATCGATGATTGTGAAACAGAATGTAATTTAGATGATGTAAATGATTGGGATCTGATCGTAAATAATGACGATGAAGATATAGAATCTATTCTTCAAAAAATAATATATATTATAAAATAATTTATAAATATTTCAATATTTATTAACTATTTAATAACTTTTTCAGAAAAACATATATATATGAGAATGAATAAAATCGTAAATGATTATAACTATTTTATAAGAATGAAATTTTTCTATATTGTGAAAGTATTTTATATTCACACAAAAAAAACTAATAAGGGACAATCGTTATTATCTTTTTTATTTTATCAAATTAATTTTTTTCTTACAATTGTAAAATTCTATTTTACGATAAATAGTGAATTTTTAATTTAGAATCTTTTAATATTTATAAATAAAAATAGAACTATTACGAATAAAAAAATATTTATAAAATGAACATAAGGTGGTTTATAAAACAATTAACCATATTTGAAATTTTTTTATTAAACATAATATAAAAATAAAAATAAAATTTTTTATTCAATTTGTATTAGAATTAAGTTTTTTTTAAGTGTCGATTATAAAATGTATATTATCAATTCGTCATATGACAAATTTTGTCTTTATAAAACTTTCATATAATTATTTTTTAGGATAAAAAATTGGCAGCATTATTTTATCCGTACATGCATTTATATTGCGTTGAAAAAACTGTAATATGTATAAAGGTATTAGGTAAGTAATATTACCAAATTTAATAAACAGTAGCAGTGCGAAGTGTTTTTATTCGTCGTATACAAAAATATTTATATAAAAGTTACAAACAATAACAATAATTTTCAGCATTTCTTTTTTTTTGTATGCAGAAATTAATTAAATTAACATTTCAATTGTACATGCACGTGATATGTTGTTTTTCCCCTTGACATCTTTGTGCATAGAAGAATGGGCGATGCTTCTTGTTAGTAAAATTTCGCCCTTTCGTTCCTCTTCACATTTAATTGATGTAGAAATTAATAGAAATTGATAAAAAATTTCGTATTACGTCCCCGCGTCATTCAGTTTTCGAGGAAAGATACTAATGGGTTTCCATAATTCGTCTTCAGAGCTGTAACTCCATTCAGCGATTGCTGTGTTAAATCTTTCATTTTTCTACAGAATCTTAACTTTTTTTTTTGACAAAGTCTTTTAAAACTTGTCAAATAACAACTATGATCGTGAATTTAGATTTTAGTTCTTATAAAAAATTGATCGATAAATAGTAACCTTCTCGGGTTCGTCAAAGTTTTTGGTTTTGATAAAGTGTTGATCGTTTCTGGTCGGAAAGTTTGCTTATATACTAAACTGTTTTCTAGTTCGTTAACGAAACATTTTAAGTATAATTAAGACACTCTTCTTTCCCAACACGCATTTGATGTGGTCGATAGTTAATTTGATCTCGCTCGGATTCCGGAACAATAGTTGAAGATGCTAGACATTTGATTCGGGTATGACGATCAAATTATCCGTGGATAAAGACTGTAGCATAAGTTTTTTTCTACTGTGATCTAATCCTAAAAATCGCGATTAATATTGTGGTGACATGAGCCGAAGTATCACGGTACGTACAAAAGCGCGCGCTTCTACTGATGATCGGCACTTCATTTGTGACTGTTTTTCAAACAAACTATACGAGCAGAAATGCGCACAACTCTTGTTTATTCTATGAAAATTCGTATAAATATATCTGGATAATTCCAAGAGGCTGCCCAATTGAATCGAGTAACTTGTATCAATTAGATGATACGATTAAACGATTAAGTGTAGATGCCGTAGTATAATCCACTGTTTTTTAATTCACTTTCTACTCTCGTAACAGTTGAAACTTTAACTCGTGTGCAAGTGTGGAGCTAATTGGCAATGAGGAGCATAATTGGAAAAATTACGCATCATGGATCATATTTGTTTTTAAGTACTTTTTCTCCCGCCAGAATGATGTCTCGACAAGTCTGTTTCGCGCGATTATTCTTTAGCCACCAAGTATATATGATTGTAGAAAGTATGGCACCTTATTCAAATTGTTTGTTTTCGTTGAATTAGTAATTATTTTTTTAATTGGAAAAATGTTTGAATGTTCCGCATAACTATTTGTTTATGTTTAAGTACATACACGAGTAAATTTATTGAAAATATTATGCAGTACATTCTAATTATTATTGCCAATAAAAATGGAACATTTTCGAAATCTTTAATATTGATTTTGCTTTAATATGATTATCCGATGAAATGCTATTAACATTTTTTTAATATTTATAATTTTTCATTAGATATCTATCGTTGAAAGATATTTCAAAACAAAAATATGTACTTTTATAATTTTCCAAATTTATAAATTATTATAAATGCAATACAAACTCAATGTTTTTATCTATAATCTAACCAAAACATTAATGTTACACGGTACCTGATTGACTTTATGTAAACAAGCGACGTAGAAAACTTTGTTTATGAAAAAATATATTCCTTGCAACTTTAAACAAATTTTATTTAAAAAGAATAATTTAGTATCTTGATTTTACTAAATAATATTTATCAAAATTATTATAAAACAAACCAAGTATTTTATATTTTTAAATCTAAGTTATGAATTACATGGTGTAATTAATTTGTAATCAAAAGTACTTTATTCACGAAATAAAACGTTTGTTAAAAAGACAACATTCTTAATTTTTCACATATTAATTATCATATTATAATTTAAAATTATGTTTAAAGATAATTTTATTATACTTTAAAGAGAATTTTGATAATTAGATTATTTAATATGTATCACAAATTCGGCTTTACTTCATGTATTTATAAAAAACTCAAAATTTCACAATTTTTTGTATACAAATTTTTTTTTCGTTTGTTAAATCATTAAATTTATTATGTTTAATTCATAATCGCTTCAATATTGCAACGGTGATACAACAGGAATACTCATAATAGTCAATTTAACAATTAAGTGGTGAAAGTTGTTCTTATTTATTTCTAATATTTTCAATTTATGATGTTAATTTATTTGAGATAAAAAAAATAAGTACTAGAATTTTATTCGTAAAAAATTAAAAAAAACCTTAATTTACTAAACCTTTCGCATTGAACTTTATACAACACTATTATTATTATTATTGTACATATTAATCAACAACTTTTAAAAATAAGAATTTAGTAAAATTGATATTAAATAAAGAACATCAAATATTTTCATTTGTTATTTTAACGGAAAATTTTTATGTGTATTTTTTATATGTGAATATCGCTTCAATAAATTAAAAGTTGTACAATTTACTTACATACATTCTATCTATTATTTGGAATTTTGAAAAAGATATCAGTTATTCATATATACTTTACTGCTTCCATCCATTACATTTGATAATACTAATAATAAAAAATAAAATTCCATTATTTGACTAAATAAATTTCACAATGGAATCTTCCTTTTTAGTCGTGTTATTCATAGTACCCGCCATAGCTAAAGTAAAAAAACGTGTTGCGTTTTGCCACTACTACCAGTCGTTCGGGCGTCATTCGCGCTAACAATTTTGTATAAAGAACAGAAATTTCCTTGTTTTTTTTATCATTTTCATTTTCGCGCGCATAAAAAGTTAAGAAATATAGTGTTTATAACATTTTTGAGTCCGTGCAATTAACCACAAAGTGTTCACGTGGAAGCTCGATTGAAAAACATGACTCGGTAAGTTATATTTCAAGCTTTTCCATTTTTTATGTTGTATGATTCTTTATGTATTGTATATTATATTTTTATGTATTATATATTTTATAATTAAATTATTCGAATTTTCCCACTAAAAATATTTTTAAATGTTAAAAATAAGAATATAAGAAATGTGTATAACCTCAAAATTATAAAGGGCAGTAATTTTTACTGGCTTTTATTCCAAAGTATAACTAAAAAATTTTATTTTATTAATGATAATATAATATTTTAATTTTTTTTCTTTTTGTTTTCTTTCTTACTGTATTTGTTACTGAAATTTCAACAATTTTTTTAGAGAAGTTCTAAAAAGTTTAACACTTGTGCTCATAGTCAAGGCATTATTTTAAATTTATTTAAGTTTATATCTATTAATGAATGAAATCTGGATCAGTCTTTATTTAATTATGCATCAAAAGTACAGAAACATTTTATTTTTAATTTTTCATCTCTTTTATAAAAGAAAAAATTTAAGCCTAGTATAATAAATTTAACTGTAATGGATTTTTGAATGATTCTGATATACATCTATTTGTTATTTTCAAATTGAAATTGAATTACTTGTAGAATAAAATTTTTATAAATTTTTAAATCCATAATTTTTTTTTATATTTTAGTAAAAAGAAAATTTCTCTTAAGTAATATTTTTTTTGTACATGTTAAAAAAATTAATTTTTAAAAGATTATTACTTATTACATTATTATTTGTTTAAACAACTAATGATTGAAGTTAAAAATTTTATAATATAACATAATTTTTTAATACAATTTCATAGACTTGTACATTATTTTATATTTTATTTATAATTATAAAAAAAATAAATTTAAATTCCATAAAAATTTTATTTTTGTAACTTAACTAGATTGCTTATCTACATTATAATTTTTTTAGAGCAAAAATCGAATTGGGAGATGTAACACCACATAATATTAAACAGCTAAAATTATTAAATCAAGTTGTATTTCCAGTGTCTTATAATGAAAAATTTTATAAAGATGTCTTAGAAGCAGGGGAATTAGCGAAATTAGCTTATTATAATGACATAGTCGTAAGTTTACTTGTTTTATTTTATTGCAATAAATTTTTCTTGTACTTAAAATTATTTACACATGTATGTTATTACATATATAAGGTTGGAGCAGTTTGCTGTAGGGTCGACACATCAGAGAACTCCCGACGATTGTATATTATGACTTTAGGTTGTTTATATCCGTATCGAAGACTTGGAATAGGAACAGTTATGGTACAGCATGTCCTGAATTATGTTGACAAAGACGGCAACTTTGATTCAATTTTTTTGTAAGTTCATAAAATACAATAATAATAGTTTTTATGTTAATTGCAATTGTTTTACTATAAAAAAACTTTAAATAGCAATTTGAGTTAAAATAGAATTATATAACAATAAAAGATATAATGATGTTTTAGATATTTAAAAATAAATTTTTGTGTCTTAAAATATTTATAAATTATTTAAGTGATAGGAAATTTAAGAAAATAACTGTCACACAATTTTGGATTTTATACTATAATTTATTCCATATTGTTAAAAGGATACTATGTTAAAATATAGTTATTTTTCAATACATTATTTATTTAGCATATTCTGAGAATTATATTTATTACTTTAATATGTACACGAATAAAATCGTCAAACGACTAAAACACTAAAAACGCTATTAAAATTTGTTATTAAAATAACATTAAAAATTTAACCAAAAAATTATATTTTGTAACCAATTGAAATTTAAAAAAATATATATATATATAACTTTGTTAATTGACAATAATATAGCTGAATTTAAGTATTGTGCTCTATGAAAATTTGTTTCATAATAGTAAAAAAAAATCTTATTTGTTAATAGGCATGTTCAAGTAAACAATGAGGGGGCTATCGACTTTTATAAGATGTTTGGTTTCAAAATCGTAGAAACGAAAAAGCATTACTACAAAAGGATTGAGCCCGCAGATGCTCATGTATTGCAAAAGACGTTGCGACCTCTTGACGAATCGATAGCCCAGTAAATATAAATTCACATTACACGTATTCTCTCCTCCACATTAAGTCTCCACCCTATTTTATAAACCGTCTATTGTACAAATTAAATAATAAAAATGCATATCTCTTTATCAAACGCTGTTCCGGGATTGCATGTAAATACATTTTCTTTTTCTTTCATTTATATAAAAAATCAGTACATCTCATATTTAAAAATAACACTAAACATCAAAGACTAGTTCTTACATTTATATAGTACGATATTCACAGAAGCGTGAAATTTCCGCTTTTTTCCTATTATCGAACAGTAGCTAGTAAAAACAAGAGGTCTTACTTAATCTTTACTCTTCTTTAACGATTTTAATGTTGATTTGTGTTTAAACTTGCGTTTCATTAGTGCAAATGTATTAAAAATTTAAAAGACCTTAACGGAACTTATAACTTGTAATTTTATAAAGAGATAAAGATATAAAAAATATTTATTTGTTTTAATACGACGTTAAATATTTATTCATTAGGCGAAGATTATAATTTTAAAAAGATATCTTAAATTGCACAACATTTGTGAAACAATAAAAATTGATGTGATTAATTTTTTGTATAAATTAAATAAATAAATACTATTTTATTGTATTACCTTGATTCAAAGTACAATAATTTGTCAGTAAAAAATTAGTCATTTCTTTATTATAATATCATATTGTAAATAAATATATGTTTTTAAACATCACGACTTATTTCATTAAAACAAGGTAACACAACAAGGATAAAAAAGCATTCTTTGGATCTTGCTTAAAAAGGTATCGGGAATATAAAAGCTTTGTGATAAGATAAAAAGTACGAGAAAGAGTTTGATTGGATTGGACCCCTATTCGTAACATACGGAAAACAGCTCAACTGACGCTGTTCTGACTCTTGTTTATCGCAAAAGCCGTCGCCGATGCCGTCGCCGATGCAGTTGCCGTTGCCGATGCCACCGTCACTATTGTAAATTGTAAAAAGCGGCTATTGTAATTTGTAAATATTTCAAAATTATAGCAAACAAATTCCAGCGAATTTTGGCTAATCTGTGAATATTGGACGAAGCTTGCGTTACTACAAACTTTACTATGTATATCCGCATCCATATTGTATTCTGTGTACAGACTATTTAATCTTGACGATTTTGTTAAAAATTAATATTCACGATTTCACCAAGTGTATATTTTCTTTCAATGCACCTCTGGCTACGTTTCCATCAGTTCACGTATTCTTTTAACGCACACCAGTGAGCCCTCGTACGCTTCCTTCGATACCTTAATGGAATACATTGAAATCGAATGATTTTATTATCGATGTTGGCATTTTGTTTTTGTAAATTGTTCGTACTTACTATCGAGAAGTTAAGGAAACCATGAGGCAGCCCAGGTAGTACATCCAAGCTTACCGATTTTCCTAAAGATTTTAATTTTCTTGCAAACATCACGCAATCGTCCAAGCACGGATCCAATTCCAAACTCTAAAAATGTAGAATTACTTAATAAACTGTCGTCTTAATAATAACGGCGAAAATGACGAGGCTAAGGATTGATCGATTCAACCCAATAATAATAATAATAATAATAATAGCGATAATATTTCTTGGGTATATTTAAAATAGTCACCGAAGAAATTAGATTGCAGCAAATCAACTTTATTGGTTACGTTTTAAAAAACTTGGATCAGTTGTTTGCAACGTTGGTTGTGGTAAAAAGCTAATAATGTCTACGAAATAAAGCGCTAATTACAAGGACTCGGTAACTCACCAAAATTTTAATCGGCGGAAGTTTCTCTAACAGAGAGTTAGTAGTACGATACGGACTCAAGTAAAAATCTTTTGGGACGGTGAATTTAAACTCGTCGGTCATGTTTCTACCCCCTTTCATTTCCAAATGCCTTGGCATCTTAATCTTATTGTCTTTGTTCGAGTTCCAACTAAAGAAGGACCAAGATTTTGAGTCGTTCACCCCATTACTTTCTGCGCTCTTAGCTCTGTTTAAAATTGGTACCGCAGATCCAAGTCGCGAATTTTTGTACATATCTAAAAAGCGTTTTATGTACTCTTGAGACTTTGCCTCTTCCGTTGAGTTTTCGGCACCTATTTGAGAAAGAAATAAAAAAGCATTTGCAACGGGAATTATTGCGAACTGTTAAATTATTGTTTTACCGAGTTTTTAAAGCTCTTTTTATTGTTATTGCGGTGGTGTACACTGTACTAACCTTCAATTATATCCACGTCTGTTAAGCTAACAGAATTCAGCGTCGAGTCAGAAGGCAGCGAAGCCAACTTGAGAGCATTTTGATCATCATCACCGGTAGGACTTAAAGCTAAAGCTATCAAATCACTTTCGCTCACTTCCGCAAATGATTCGGTGTCCAACTTGTCGAGTTCAACCAGTTCGTCCACCGAGTCTTTTTCCCTGAAGCAAAGCACACGATTTACGCGTGTCGACCAATAAAATTTGTCGATTACGTCAAACTATAATTTACCAATGCTCGTCTTTGGGATTAACAACTGCGTACGCCTTTAAACAACGCATCATAAAGCCAAAGGGTAGAATAGGATCGCTGAGACATAGTAAACGAGATGGGGAAGGAACAACGTCAACCAACACTGGTGTATAAGCCATGAAAATACCATCTGGTATTCTGATGTTTAACTCTAAACACTTAATAGTAGTGACTAGAATTAGATTAGCTCCAGCCGAATCACCTGTTGAATAAAACCATAAATATATTATACACAACGGATCGATTGACTTGAATAACAGATATTCGTTTAAATTCTAAAAATTCATTCATACAAGTGTCAACTGTCTCCTTTCTTAAGGCAGTGGTACTAATATGTATACATTGGTTTTCTTAATTCAGTTATTCTTTACAAATTAATAGCAAAACAGGCGCTTAATGAATTATATACCTTAAATTAATTTTCTTATAAAAATGCTCTTTCTTTTTCAAAATATTGTTTAAGTGCAATGTACTTACATGCATTCACGCCACTCGCACACACACTCAGCACGCGCGCTATTAGAAGCCTTCTACGCTTGCACTTTTCGAACGAATATGAAATAAACTCGAGACAGACAAAACTGTACAATATCGTCACTTTCTCGCGCTATTACCGTTGCTAAGCACCCGAATATCATCTTCTCCAATCTTACATTACTCGCGGATTCTTGAATTGCAAAATAACAAGGAACTTTTCGATTAAAAATTACTCAGCGGAATATATTCGACCAAAAGCGTATTTTTTCTAGAACTTAAAATAAGCATTTTTTAAGCGTTTGCGAACACTCGAAATATATAAAAAGAGCAGCCTGCAAGCGTCCTGAGTCTATTATTATTATTTCAACTTCCACAAAATATACGCATATACTACTCCAACAACTCTGTCAAAATCAATTACAATAAGAACTTAGTCACTGTAGCGAAAAATCTATTATTAAATCATTTAAAAAAAAAAAATTCAAATGGAAACAAATTTGTTCGATTAAAACCTCAAACTCCGCACAGTCCTTACACACGCGTGTGTTAATCGATACCTTAGAATCATTCAATTTGAATTACAAATGTTGAATTTCTCATATCGAATACCGTTACATGCTTTATTGCCAATAACTTTCTGTAAAAAGCTGTTAAAAACAAATGCATTTTAATATTTTTCGAATTTGCTATAAAAAAATATTTAATTACACAATAGTAAATCTTATTATCAAAGAAAAATTATGTTTAATTTAATTTCAAATTGATCGATAGATCTATAAGTAGTTGATAAAGCAGTTTAAAGACAAATAAAGACGATAAGAATATTATTTATAGCTATCGATAACTTTGACTAATTACGGAAATAAAAATTGCTCGTAACACTGCATTTGCGTCTTGGTCCGTTCAAAGTATGAAAATAAATTATTAGTTCGTATTAAAAATTGAGAAGAAATACTAAATCATATATTACTGTTGTTATCCAAATAACTATTGGTGATCATTTAAAAAAAATAATCTTGCATAATTAAATTATTATAAATATGAGTTATGATTTTCATAAGTGAACAATTAAAATAGAGTGTAAATTTGTTAGTGTAAATTTTGGCTAACGTTATTTATGAACAAATTTTCAAACTGCATTTGATAATAAGTTTATTTATAGCAACACGTCCGTTTTTTTTTTTTTTTTTAATTATTAGGAAGAATATTTGAAAATGTTATCGAAGTAAATTTGATTCTAAAGTTGCGATGTATTAGTAATTTTTATTTTGCAAAAATATGTTTTTTAGATCTTATGAACGTTTACAATATTGCAACACAAAAGGTATGAATCGTAATTTTATTATTATAACTAATATTGGAGAATATCATAGAAAAATGGCCATTGTACAATCGATGAAATTGGAAATTATATTCAATTTCATAAGAAAAAGATAAAGATACGTAATAAGATATAATATAGTAATAGGCAAAGGTTAAACTTAAACCTCAATCTCTTTGAGCAAATAATTAGATATCGGCTGGCATCATTAATTTGAAAAAAATAAAAATCTGTAGCTGCTAATAAATAATTATAAAAAGCGAAGCGTTCAAAAATTATTAGGAAAAGCCAAAAATTTAAATCACCATCACGCTATAGTCAACTGAAATGCAATGGAAGTGTTTTTTAAAGTCGATACAAAGCTAAGTAATCTTCTATATAAAAATTGAATCATTAAATTATGTCTATTTACGACGACAATGGCTCTGCGAAATATTAGAATTAAAATTTCCAAGCGTAGAGTAAAAATTTGTTAAAATTAGAGATATAAACATGTATACGTTAATCGTCAAATATAGAAATATTTGTCTGTAATTAATATAAATAGTAATCGTTTATCGACATACTAGTGTCGTACAAAATTTGTTCCATAATCCTTGCAAAACTGTGCAGCTAATAGATGCTTAAGAAGAACGTCTGCATCGCATCGATCATTGAGCTATTTTAGTAGATTGATCTGCAAGGCCTGACAAAAGTATAGATATCGATTCGTTTACAAGGATTGACAATAAAATTCAAAATTAATCGTACCGAATTTGTCCTTTGCAATTAAAATACATTGTGCAAATGGCTCAGTAGTTTTCCGAATAAGCATATCTTCGATATTTCGTTGAAATAATTACTTAAAAAATGATTTAAAATCCACAGCGTGATAATAAATGTCTGAAAAATTAGGAGTTCAAGAAATGGTGAAAATGCGAATGAGAAAACCTTTTTCGCGTGTTGTATCGCTACTCCAGATTTTGCAAAACGCCGAAGAGTACATAGATTATTTATATTTACGAGTGGGAATAGCGAGTAAATCATTGCGTATTATTGTACAGTAGTAAAATATTAAAATGATATATCGCGAGTAAATTACGTTCAATTACACTTTTACACGATAAGCTATTTTAAGAACTTCGCTTGTAGTTGTATCTGTTACATAATTCAAAAACACAGACACAAATACGTTCCCTTGCGTTATTCTCAATAAACCAAAAGCAATTGCTCAAAACGTTCAGAAAACGAAATTATTTATTATATTTTATATAGAGTTGATCGTGGAACGTAATAAATGTGACTAGTCAAAAAACAATATTTGGCACGAGTTCGTCGATTCCAGGGCACCGAGTAAAAATAATAACAAAATTAAATACCAGCATCTTTAATTTTTACGCGCACAGGTGGTAAGGGATAGTTTTTTACTTATTTTACTGCGAATCCGTCGTCAATAAATTCGCAGAGTTGCACGATTTACTCGAGACTTCGCAGCTGGGAAAATGAATAGCAAATGTCGGCCTCCGATTGTTCGTAAAAGATTCGATCCGTTTATCTCTGGCTCGACTCTGTCTCTCGATAAAATTAAACGCCAGAGGAAAATCTTTCAACCCCCGAGAGGAAAATAGCTTGGCTCGTTGTCGCTTTGTTATCGCTGTAACTCGTCGCAGTGCCCCCTTATCATTCGACGTTTTAATCAATTAGTCATTAGCGGTGGTCACTCGTCTGCGAAATATTTTTCAACAGATAGCGGCACGACGCGAGTGTCGCAAATTCTCGATAAAGCCGCAGTTGCGCAGTCGTCCGGACTTAGGCGATTGATAGGAAAGCGGACCGAGTGAAAGACGCTCGGCTAAAGGTCAGCTTACCGACAAGAATGACCTTCTTAGCGGTGCTGCCCAACAGCGAGTCCGCGTGCTTGAGCGCCCAGACGTAGGCGTAGAGCACCTCCTCGATCGCGCGGGGGTAGGGCGCCTCGGGAGCCAGACTGTAGTCGATGCTGAGGATGGGGGTGTCGAGCTCGTGGGTCCAGGTGCGCATGTAAGACTCGTGGGAGCGCGAACTCTGGGCGACGAAACCTCCTCCGTGGCAGTGGATCAGCAGAGCGTCGCATTGGTCGGACAGTTGGCCCTTGACGCTCCCCGAGCCCACCTGCAACGGCGAACATTAATCTGGGTCAGGGTGCCAAGCCAAGCCCTTAAGCGCCCAATAAGCCGATGATTTCCCTGACATTGATAAATACTGTACGCCGGCGACTCGCTAAATTATTCATTTTATTTTCTCAAAATATGCTCAAATTATGGACGATTAACTCTACTTTGTAATGGCTGGAAGCGCTTGTAAAAAGGAATTAACGAAAATAGTAATAGCATTCTCTTTCCTTGAAATTCAGCAACTGTGAGTCTCTTATTTACATGCTAATTGCCATAGCTCTCGGTCTGACGTAATGATAAATAATATATTCCCTCACGAGATTTCGGCAAAAAGTTTAATTTTAATCATTATCATTTCTATCAATAAATTTGAACAAATTAGCGTTGCGTGAAACAATGATAATCATAATCTGTCGCGTTTGCTCGAGTCGAATATAATTAATTGCCATTATTGAAACAGTTTATATAATTCAATTCCTATTTAATTTTTCTGCAAACATAATCGTCCGTAAACACACGTACGATTCCGGTTTTATTCCATTTATATGCATTTTAAATGTTTCTCTTCTTCGTTTTTTTCTCCCTCTACTTTTTTCTCTCCCTCTCCTTGGTCCCCTTCTACCCGTAAACCCACCTCTAATACTCCGCGATACCGTCACTACTTCACAGTTGTAAATCATGCGTATCTATTGAAGATTATATGCATTTCAAATTATCATACAAGTTTAAATACAGTTTTCACAAAAAACTTCAGATTTGACTTTTTAAATAGTATTCGTATTCCATCGCGTTTGTCATTTATGATTACATATTATCTTCTCATTCATAAATTTACAAATAAATCATGTATTGATATCCATCGAGTCAAAATATTTTACATTATAAAAAGTAACTTAAAATACTAATGTAAAAGTTTTCAACTTTAAAAAGATAAGTAGTACTTGGGGTAAGTAAGCTTAGAAATTACACAATCACATATTTATAATATATAATATAAAAAAATTATTAAATATTAATTAGTAAATTTTATATTCAATATTTATTTGATATATTTTGTTGATTTCCTTTCATAATCAATTTGATTTACTTAAAAAGTGTTAAGATTTATATGAAAAAATATTATTAAATGTTAAAAAATTCACTCACCATTCCTATTCTGCGCTTAGTACTTAGTAATCGAACATGAATAGGTTTTTTTCCAATGTGACTACTAGGAATAGGAATATTCACTACTGAACCACTTAATGTTGTAAATTCCATTTCTTCCGGTGGTATCGATATTAACTGATTTATGGCTAAGGTTGGCATCACTATTTGTGGCAGACTGAGTATCAAGTCTAAAATTTTTTGTTTTTCTTTAAGTCTTAATTTTCATTTGTCAATTTGAAACATTTTTAAACATTTTTCTGTGGAAATAAATTATTCAACGAGAAGAAAAACTTACCACTTTCGTTTAAGTGCCAAAATGCTTGACAAAAAGATATGTCTGCATGCTGGGATATGGTGACTATCCTGCGAGCTCTAGCTTCAGGATCCAACAAGTATTGAAGGGAATTTGAGCATCTCCCAAATAAAGTACCATTTGCATAAAAGAGTTCACTAAATGATGCCATACCAACCATGACTACTTTCAAAACAATTTTCATACTATCACAGAACTAGAAAAGAAAATAGCATTTTCATTCCCACTAATTTACATTTAAAAGTTCTGAAATAATATGATTTTAACCATTGTTTTCATTATGTTATTATAATCAGTCAATACGACAAGTGGGTTAAAAATAAATCTGATATGAAAGTAAATATATATTGAGCACATTTGTATATATACTTACTAATTTTCAGTTTTATATAATAAATAAAAGAATATAAATAACCAAATAATATTAGCATTTAATTAAATTAATTTTTAAATTAAAAATATTTTATTGAAATTATTGATTAAAGTTTTAAATAAAATTTCAAAACAAAAAGAAAATATTAATTATCTAATAGTTATTTGGAAATTCATAGTACAAGCAAAAATTTATTATTAACTATAAAGAAAAAGTGATTTGATAAATTACCTGAAAACCTAAACATCTACCATAAAAGCAATACTGATTAATATTTTCAGACTGATTTAGAATTTCTTGGGCATTTTCTTCATCCTTGAGAAATAGAGAAGGTTCCTCATTGTCCTTTTGTTCTTCCCACGAAAAAACCATTTTCATGTATTGGAGACAGGTACAGAGTGAAGCCAGTAATTGAGAATAAGCTTCAATTTCTCTAATAAAAATATGAAATATAAATACAATAGTGCACTAAAATTTTTTATTTTAAATAATTTTGATAGTACACTTTAATATATTATTTTAAAAATTGAAAAATTAATATTACTTTTTGCCACTACCTTATCTATACAATTATTTGTATTTTTGTCCTCTAAGAGATTATTTTTATAAAATATTGATTTTAAGTTTTAACCGGAAACAAGATTACGTGTTTAAGTTAAAATAAAAGATAATAATAATAATAATTACATGATTTAATAAGAACTTATCTGTTGCTAGATATTATTATATTTTTATTGACCAATGAGCAAAGGACGAGTTTCACGGCTTATTTAACGAGTTTTAATATTACATTATTACTATATTATAGAAAAACGAGCAATTTTATTGATAATATATAATAAAATAGGTTATTTAAAAAATTTGCAAGATTTTTGTTAATAAACCTAATTATTCATTGAAATAGCTTGGTATGAAACAAACCTCATGTAGTAACTTTTCCGAAACAATAACGAATCCTTTTGATTTTGAATATCTTGACAGACCAATGTAGTATGCATAATGCACTTATCCACCAAAATTAAAAAACTTCTATACCCATTGCCTGGTGTATTCTCGTCAAAATCAAACAGGGGAGCAAGCTTAGTTATTTCACTGTACAAAGGTCTAATAGTGTCCAAAGTATCTAGCACAACCAATAATGCACCTTTGATCCTCATACCACCTTCATCTTGGTAAGAATTGAAGTGTTCCATGTTAATAGAACAAAGACCACGCAGGGTAGTCCATGCAGGAGGCTCCAACTCATGATTGGATCTATCACAGCCATTGCTGAGTGACATTAGGGACTGTTTCAGTCGAGTATAAAACCTCGACAATAATATTCTTTAAAAATACCAGTGCCCTCTTTCTCTGTTTTTTTTTCTTGAAATTAAATTGTCGATCTACATTGCTGCATGACAACAGACTGTAAAAGAAAAAAAAATTTCACTGAAAGCTATGTAAATTTGTAGTGATTAAAATTTGTTTATAATCGTTCGAGAAAAGGATAGCGTGTTGTAAGGTTGTGGAGTAATAAAGGTTATACGTCCAAAATTCACATCGGCACTAGTCGCGTTCAAGCTATTCAATTTACCGTTTGTTTTGCTGAACGGTGAAAAATATCGAAACCGAAATGTCAATGCATATTTATCAAACATTTTCTAAGTGACACTTTTTTAGTAGCGACCTCCTCGTGCACGTCCGCGTTTGCCGAACGTCAATGTTAAAATAGTACAAAAGGGCTTTGCTGACGACGTATCACGCGGCCGCTGGCTTGTGACTTGACAGAGAAAGGGTAAACCATATAACGTGTCGCCAGGTTATCGCACTATTTTGACGAATGATGTATTATTAGTAACAGTTCTTAGCTCTTAAATCTCTCTATTTGGCGAACGTGAATAAAAAACGAAAATGCCAAAATCCGCTGCGTCTAGATTTGTGCATTTGACTGGAAGGCACAAATAATTATCAAGTCTCGTACCTTTTCCCAATAGTCTTTTAATATTAGATGCGATTGTTAAATTCGGAGCGAGTGTGGACGCGAAGACACCGACTGGCAACAAAATTACTCCTCGTCGTTTAGCTTAAGAAAAGATACATTCACAAGCAATCAATATTAAAATTTAAATTTATGTGCGCGTTATTTGTAAAAGACACCGTTGACACTTGATTAGCAGCCAATACGTATGCAAAGACGATAAAAAGTAAACAAAATTTAGTTTTTACCTGCTGGTTATGGCTCAAGCTGGAGTTCGGAGAGTGAGTAAAGATGTTATGATAAAACCTACTTTCACAATTTAGCGAGGGCTGGGTTCTTTTTTTGCGCAGAGAGTTGGCGTCAACTCGTCGGCACTGCTGTACAAGTGAAATTTCAGTCCATGTTTGGAATGCGCACGCCGAAGTGAAATCGATTACTCGTCAAATGCTCGTATTTATACGATAATAGGATGCGTGCACGAGGATAGTCTCGTGGAAGTCGATTCTCGGTACAATTTACTATATACTTGTGTATAATCGTGCGTTCGGCTATCATAAGCCAATATTCAGCGTTAAAAGCGCTCCTTACTCTCTCTCTCTCTCTCTCTCTCTCTCTCTCTCTCTCTCTCGCAGGCGCCGAGCTGTCAATATGACAATCAACAGCTGATTTGGTTTACCTGCAAACCGCAAATCATTGATGGCCAGACGCGCCAACAGAAAAAGTCTTTATAATTATCTTTTACAGCCGCTGATAATTTCAATTTTAGATAAAAGGCTAGACAGAAGTGTTGCATTCATTTACACTATCGTGCGATAATTTGCTCTTGGTCGTAAATTTAGAAATACGAGTATAAATTATTTCAACAATTTTGAGAAGAACTTTTGCATATATTTCATTAGCCGCATTCATTAACATCGTAATTTTTAAATTCAATTGTTTTGCATGCTCCAACTGAAGCAGTCTAAAATACTGCATTACAACCGTGCACTTGCTAAATTAAGACAAAAAATATCTTGCGTGACATTGACTTTCATTATAATAAATAATATAATTTTTTTTTAAATCAATCAAAACGCTTGAAAATATAATGAAATTTTTTTAAACAAAGATACCGGCTCGTTATCTTAACAGCAGACTCGGTCTGTAAAAAAAGTTGACGTTAAAATATGAAGTCAAACCAAAGTTCGTAAATATATGTAAATAGTTTTTGTTGACGTATCGTTATATTTATTGATAGTTATTGTTTAAAGCTAATAATTAGAGTCCAGCAATCTCGCATCACCTAGCAAAAAATAACGAGACAGAAGTAAGGGATCAAAAACAACTTACGCTTTATTTAATTAAGCGTGCCTTGGCACTTGAATAAAATTAGGAGGGAGTGTGTGTGAGAAAAAGAGAGGCAGAGAGAGAGAGAGAGAGAACTAGTGTCTCAATTTTCAAATAAAAGAGTATATTTGCGAAAATTCAGGGGTACAAAGATAAAATAAACAAAGTAAATATTACAAGCATTAATCTTTGAGCGACACTAATCGCAAAACAGAAAAATGGAGATCGAGTGATTATTGCAAAATTGCAAAAAAATTTAGATAAATCATCCCAGACGAAGATTTTCGCTTAAGCGCACAGTATCTCTAGTAGTATTTTATTGATAATACTTAAACATTTAGAAGCATTTAATCCGAACTTTTTATTTTGTCTCGACTAACATTATCATTTAATCATCCAATTCTTTATCCCTTTTTAATTTTCGAGCAGAATTTGTGTACCAACTTTGTTTATTTGTCCTATTGTAATTGTTTATTTGCTCCAAGAATTACTCTGTACACCGAACTAAATGTTTTTTGCAAGATAGCGACATTTCTGAGAGAGAATGTACAAAAATCGTTTTTTATGCGAGATGTTTTCTTGTTTGTATAATCGCATTATTTGCTACGAAATTATCGCTTAGGCATTTTCTCATTTAGCAAGAAAGAGAAAAAATTGTTTACATCGCTGTGTTATACTTTATTCAATTGTGTTAAACAATAAACAAAGAAATTGGAATGAAAAACAAGTGTCTGGTGCGTAAATTTTAGACAGTTCAGTTTATATTGAACTAATTAGAGATGTTAAGTACTTTACTTTAAAAGTCGTATCTTTTTACTGGCATAAATGAGCTTTGTGTGTGTAATGCAGATCGACCTCTTTTGTTGTTAATACGATACTGTACGCTACTGGTAAAGTGAGATCAATACACTTGCAGATCGTTAAATTAATAATCAAAATACAACATAGTAGTCTAGCGTAAAAGTAGCAGTTATTTTTTCACTGACATAAATCTTGCAGCCGACAGTTTTAAAGATTTTTAGAACTTTAAGAGCCATTGCATTAATTATGAATTTTTTGTCATAAATATTTGTTTTTTGTAATCTCGATGCGCGTAATTCTAATTTACAAATTATAATTTTATCATTCATTATAGCGATTTTTATGCATTTTAATAGGTACAAATTATTTTCTAACAATTCTCTCTTGAATATTAATATTGTAACCAAGTTGGATTTACCATCCTTGTATTGTGACGTCTTTATTATGCATCGGGTAGTTTTGTATTTATCCAGCAATAATATTAATTAGAGACTTTGCATTTAAGTAGTTTCAAATAAATTTCATTAACATTTTGCAAGATTTGAATATTTCTTTGTGTCCGTTGATTTAATAATGCAATGATGAATTGCGGTTAAAACTCATTAATTTTTTAATGTTTAAATTCTTTTTGTCAAGTATAAATTATAATTCTTATTTTAATTATAGTTAATTTAGAGTAGCGGTAAATTTCGTGATTTATCGAAGTCACTTTATTTGCTACGCGATACGATCTGCTTTATTATCAGTAAGTATTCAGCAGTCGAGCATCTTTCGCTGTGCAGCGAAAATTTTATAAGTTATTTTTTTAATTTTAGCACAAATTCCACAATCGAGTTGTGTCTGCATAATGAACTTGTTTTATAATTTATAATTTTATAAGATTTTCGACGAATACGAATTGCGCATCGAGGCGAGTGGAAAGATCACTGATAAAGATGTTCTCGTTTTGTAGTTTTGAAAATTGTAGTCTTGAGGAAGAATCGTAGATTTATTATTGTTGCAATTAATTTTCGAAAAACCTACCTTACTCGTCTCACTTCCATCGTAGTGATATGAAATTTATCAAATATTTATCTATAAGGGACGTCAGTGTATTCTTTCTAACCTAATTTCACCAGTTTAATGAAATATTTTAAAATACCATTTTATGCAATTTTTGACGAATATTAATGTTTAATTATTTCAATGAATTAAAATTGCTACGATTTTCCTTACTGTATAATTATAATGATTTTTATGTTTTATCGGTCGTTTAAAACTTAATTCGATGTCTAGATATTTAAGGTGTATAAAACGGATTATTTCCTTGATGTAGTTTTAACGCTTCTTTTCTTTCTTCGCTGAATCCCAATTTTCTACATAACGGATTTTAAACTCCAAGGTGACTTTGAAATTCTAACTTATGTTTCCTTGTGTCGACCATACCATTGATGCCAACGATTCTCATGCTTATTTAATGACAAAATATTAATGACTTCATATTAAATTTTGAACTATTTTCATGTTTCCGAGTCTTGATCTCATATCTGGTTTGCAGAAAAAATATAGCTTCTTCATAAAAATAATATAAGTTTGTGCTTTGAACAATTAATGAATCCCGTAGATTTTTAGAAAATAGTGCTTCCATTGATCAATCATCTACGAGTCTTTTTCACAAATTCCGTTATAAATGCTTTGAAAAGTGTTTGAGTACCGGAGAATGTAAAAGAATTTTTTTCTAAACTTCCACTAATTATTTGTTACATAACCTTCGACAAATGTATCCAGAACTGTACATAAAAATCACAGAATTCGGAAACGACTTTTTTAACGACTCCGTCCTATTGTTCGCTGTAAATTCAACGTGGGTTTAGTAAAGAAAAAAAAGGAAATCGGAATCGATTGTAAAAATTACGCATAGAGTTTCTGTGAATCTAGCGGTTACGTTAGCTTCTTACGTATAATCGTTACGTACCGTACATACTACCACAAACTTTTTAGACTAAATAATCCTCGATGCATTTTCAGATAAAATTTTTATCTGAAATTAAAGTATGGCGCAAGTGAGTCAAAGGTCTTTATTTTATTTTTTATTCTTAATCGATACGAGTGAGGTAAAACATTTAGGTTTTACCACAAATATTGTGGTAAATACTAAGTTTATCGCATATGTTTTGACAATTTATTAACTTTTCACTTGTTTAATTCTTACATATTAATTAATCTTTTATTGATTCACAATTTTGTCAATAATAATATTATTATTATCATTATTATTGTTATTGTTGTTATTATTATTATATGTTTTCTAAAGTATGGAAGGAGAAGCAATTCATAGATAAGTAGGTGATATTCATATTTTATTTATCATAATTTATTTTTATGAACAATGCGCTTTCTTTTTAAAAAAAGAATTAATTATTTATTAATTTCAAAATCGAAGAAGCAATAAAAAAAGCATTAAAGATTAATATAGTCGATGTTAATTGCATTACGTTATATATTTTAAAATCATGATTACCTATGTGGATTTATACGTATTAGCACCAAATGATTATTGGTATTACAACCCATGTATGGCCGCGCATGCTTATGTATAATAATAATATAAGTAACACTAGAACCAATAAAAGCAACATTTATTAAATACATTAAATAATAACTCGTCATTTGACATCAGTTAATAATTATCAAAAAACCTTATTATTATTTTAATGTTAATGTCCTGTGATTCTTTTATCATTGGAACGATATAAGTATAGGTTATACATATAAGGGAAGACTAATGCCAAGATGAATAAAGGCGCATATCTGTTTAAGACGTATAATAATCGAATTTTGGCTAATATTAGATGCCGCGCTTAAAAATAAATTATTAATTAAGTTTATATAATGTTCGTTTATTAAGTCTTCATAAAAAACAATAAAAAATTTTTTTGATATCTTTATACGTTCCTTCAGTTAAGACTTCATCGAGTCCCAGAAAAGACTAAACTGCCTAGAAAATGAGTACATTTTTTACGACTGCAAGAACTAGAGCAAGAACTTGAGCCAATGGAGCATTTGAATTTGTTGAAATTACTAAAAGAACAAATAAGGAAATGAAATATTTGATTTTTTCATTTGTTTCTAACAAGTAAGGTTTGTTCTTAATTAATCAATGTCGGCACAATTCGTTGACGCGTTTTAAACTATTTGTAATTCGATACTTTTTCTCCGATAAAGCAAGTTTTATGAATTTAAAATGACACGTCTGAAATTGTATCTCCATCCTTAGTTTGGTTAAATCGATTTAATATAATTGCCATTTTGTCAGGATCTTTAAGAAAATTTTGCGATGTAAATCTAAATACTGTTGATGTTGAAGATATTGAAAATTTCAACCATATTTTACTAAGAAAAAAATGGAGTATTAATTTAAGAACTTTAATCCTATTAATAAAGTGGATAATTTAGTTGGGTAATTCACCAAGAAATAAGCGTATTTAATCTATCTCAATTAATTTAATAAATAATTTAAAAACAGTTCTGCACATCTATTTTTTTTTTTTTATCATTATTACTGGTAATTATGGGTTGTTTACTTACACGGTTTATTACTCATTCTATAGTTCTAAAACTCAGTTTTATATTGCCAATTGTTGGGATATTCATGATAATATGGTTTATTATAAAGTTATCAAGTAGGTATACATTTTTCAAATTTAATGCTAAAGAAATATTAACTATTGGACAGACACTAATTTTTTATAATTTTATCTAATAATTTAAAAAATTTACAAATGACTTGAAAAATAAACGGATGAAATAATAAAGTCAATACTCTCTTCCTTTAAATATAAATTATTATCAGGATTATTAGATTTATTTGTTAATTATTTTCTCTTTTATGAGATTATAACTGGGCCTTTATATTGATTTTTAGATTGTCAATTAATTATTACGTTTACTTGTTTGGTAAAACTTAATAACTTGTGTAATTTTATGTTTTGAGTCTAATAATAATAAAATAACATAATTTAACAAATTTTAAGTTGTAATTTTAGCATTAGTGAATCCGCAATAACTTTTTTAGTTTAAATCACAATCGTTCCTGATGAAATAATAATATTTTATTTAAATAGCTCCGTTGCATTTCCAATTAAATAATTGCGAAAGTAATAATCAATGTTTTATTTTTAATTTTCATTAAGAGCTCTAAATTAAAAAATTAAAAATTTCATGATTAAGTTTTATTCTATGTGTGTACAAATTATTTAAAGTAGCACATGAAACCTTTAAAATAGTAAAACCTAGAAAGTCAATAGGATCCCAACTAAAGAATTTATTTTTCCATAATTTATGCAAATGTTTGTTTCAAATCGTTTCCGTGACGTATATAAATGATAAATAGTCAGAGAACTTTTTTCCTAAGTTTGTTGACATAAGTAACGAAATAAATATATGTAATCATTTATGACAAAGTATATAGAAGATTATTTTAATGAGTAAATCGATATATAATCAAAACAATAAATAATGAATGTAATCATGTGTACGCCAATCAAATCCTAGCTTATTGAATGTTACTTTTTTCCATTCCTATAAATAATCAATTTTCATATCATTTAAAGAGTGAAATTTATAGTGAATTTATTTTAAAAATAAGTTATTTTGACACGTATACAATCGTTTATTACATTTAAAATTTTAAAAAATGTTAAAATAAAATTTTAAGCCTTATATTGCGTAATGTTTACTAAAAATTATTAATTTAAAAATTTGATCATTCCCTTAAGACAATAAATTTTGCGTCCAAAATAAAATACGCAAAGCTAGTTTAAGATTTCAGTACATTAATGTCGAATTAATGTCGTAAAAAAATATTGTGTTAAAAAGAAAAACTTATTAATATCGCCGACACTTGTCGAATTCAATGAGTTTCAATGACGCGAAAATGCGACCTATAACTTGCGATGAAATGCATTTTTCAAACCACAATGAAACTTGAAATTAGCGAATTACTCGCAGTTGTACACTGTAGTACGTAATGTATAAATGACCTTATTGTCGGAGTACTGCAGTTGTAATGGACTCATAAGCTGCGTTTGTTTGTACTAGAGATTTGGTTTTAGGCAGTATTGAAACGATCGCGTAATGACAACGACGCGATGAACAAGTCAGATATGAATTTCATGAAAATCGCTTCAAAAGTGATACGCATTCGTTATTAATATATTACACGGCAATACACTTATAAATTATAACAATTGTGCCGATTTTAATTTACATTAATGTGAGCGTATTTGTACATTTTTGTTTCCAAACTGCACGAAGAGACTTTTATGTTCATTTTTTAAATAAAAACAGTTCGCGTGACTTTTTAAGCTTGATGTCTTTGATTGTTATTGCACCGAGCGAGTAATAATTATATTTTAGCGAATTCATGATGTACAGTAGAAGAAGATTGACAAAACATAAATTTGAAATAACAAGCAGTGCAGGTTATTAAATCGTTTCATTTTAAATTAAATGTTAGAACTGATTATTTTCATCTATAAAAAACTTTAAGATTAATAATAAAATAACGAATATTAATATCAATAATAAATATAATCGAGTGATGTAACTTTTATTACGCGGATTAATAGTTAATTGGAATAATGGAAAATATTTTTAAAAGGTTGCTACTTACTCTTACTTCTGGTAAGTGATTAACGTAAATGAAAATATTAATAAATAGCATGTTTTTTAATTTGTTTTATTTAAATTTTTAAAAAATTTATGAGACATTTCCTGCGACCAATCAATAACGAGATTTTAAAGCAGCTGATGCGCAATGACGTCATTTATCTGGTTCTGTCATCGGTAAATTTCTAACCTCGAAACGAAGATAATAAGCGTCATCGTACAGTCGAAACATTGATCAAATTTCAAAATGATAAATATTTTTTGTATTATTAGTAATAACGTAGATACGATGAAAAAACAAAGACATTCAAGATTACAATTTTGCAAATAGGTATTTCAACAGGTGTACGTAAAGAGATTATATAAAATTATAGTATTTTTTATTTAAATTTTCAAGTTAAGAAACATTCATTATGTATACATACGTATTCATTTGAATAATCCTGTACCGAGAAGAATTACCATCTTTTTATTATGTTTTTAGTCAGTGTTGCAAAGAAGATAAGCATGTGAAGGGTGCATACAATTTTGTTACACCGTGTTTTCATCTCTATGACAGTTAAAGTGAGCATATGAAATCAAATTACAGAATAGTACTTTTTTGCTATTCTCTACTTTCTATTTTTTACATTTGTAGTATGAGATAAATACAAGCATGATAAAGCACAATTAAAGTAACCTTGAGTTATTTATGTACTTATTTTTTTTATTACATGCGAGTTCTGTTTTATTACTGATTATTATAGTTTATCTAGTAAATATTGATTGAATGCCACCTTTGTAAGTAAATTTATACAGTATACAGTGTAAATAAAAATTATTGTACAATTTAATTAAGTAAGAGGTTAAAATTATTAAATGGTTTTTTATTACTTTATATGCTTAAACTGTGTACATTCTTAAATAGCTGCATGTGTATGAATCTGAATTCTATCAATTATTTTATTAGTTTAATGGTTTAATCGTGATTCATGTTTAAATTTTTATAAAATTGTTTGAACAAATTCAAGCTTTGAACATATCATCGAACCTAAGGCATTAGTATATATTACAAGTGAGAGAAAATAATGAATCGACAATCTAATATGATGTTAGATAATAATTTTATTGAATTCTAAAGGAAATTGCACGAGGCAGTCTACGCATAAAATTTAATTTTAAAGTATAGGTTGTAATTAAATTATTCTAAATATATACAACTTGTACAAGAATTTAATGCTATTAAAGTATCTATAAAATTATGAGAAAATTATAAAATATAAAAGATAGATTATTAAAATTTTTGTATACCGATCAATAAATTCTGTAACAGGATAATAATTCAACACATACGTATTAAATTGAAGTTTCAAAATTTCCTCTTTCCTCGTTAAACTTATTATTTTGTTTGAATGATAAATGAGCTGTAAGAAAATCTTTTATCGTCAATGCATTTCAAATATTGCAATTGAAATAAAATGGCACACATGCATTCTTAATGTTTCTGTAGACATAAATAATTTAAAAGTAACTGGTCACTAATTCTATTAGCATAGTAATACGTTAGGTTATAGCAATATGTTATTGAGCTAAAAATAAATTTTGATGTACACCCAACAACGTAGCTTACGCGAAAAGCCCAAATTTCACCCAAAGTTTAACCATTTAACCGTAAGATTCCATGATCTACTGGTGAGACGCATTGTGACAGCATTGAGTACTTTTCTGAAACAGACATACCCGAAATCTATCCAAATCGTCTAAAACAACGTAGAACAATAAGGTGACATTAGGCACATTGTTATGTCAAAATTTTGTAAATTTTAAAAATACCAATTGCAATAACGCACTGAAAAACCTGCAAGTTAATACAATATAAGCAATAATCAAAATTCCATAGTTCGAGAGAACAGCCGACATTTATGTAGTGACTAACAAAATGGCAACACTATATGAAATAGTCGTTTATTATATTTAGGAGCGATAATTATAATAAAAAGCACTATGTTCACGAATTAAAATTACTCGGAGATATCGAATAACTTTTAGAATGTTGTAAATTAATAGTTTTCCATATTTAAAATAATAATTTTTACGCGTAAAAAGTAAAGGAGTCATTTTTTAAACGACTATTCTAGGTTGAAAAATTGATGAAAATGAATTAAAATTAATACAAAAAGTAGCGGCTCGGGGAGGGGGAATGCCGGCTCAATGTGAATTTTTGTTTCGACTCGAAAATGACGAGGTTGCCGTTGGCCAACTAAAATTCATGTCGTTTGAAAGCGCTTTTGTTGATAAAGACGACTCTACGTTATCTCTATAACATAATACTATCAACCATGCCCACTGATATCAAATAGCTCGGTAAAAAAGAATATTTTTGTTGCATGTTCAGCATTCAGTGAAGAAGAGACATCAGCCTAACTAGTCTTAAAATATCTAACTCAAGTAAATATTAATTATTTATATCTCATTTCAGTTATTCGTTTAACATTTAATTGTAACGTAACGACGGATTTTTACAGCTGCCAATGAAGATTCAAATACTATCAGTTTTATTGTATTCTAACAATGCTTTACTATAAATTGGAGCCACCGAACGACCGATTCTTCTTATTATTATTATATGTACACGTACACATTCACGATTATGAGTCAAAGTAATCCAAGCCATTCAGGTAAGTAATCTTTGAATAAAAATAAAATATCTGCGAATTGTGACAGCCATAAATTTAAAGTTGACGTTAAAAAAAATGTTCCGTTAAACGTTTTTACTGCGTACAACGTGTTTGCTTTCCAATTCCGATTCAATTCGTTATTGTTTTAATACAAATAATTAATTACAATGTAATATATCGATACGAGTCGTCGCGTAAATACGTAAAATTATATTAAATTATATTAAAAATAGTAGACTGCAAGTTATGTGAATTAGTTACCAGTAATGTTTTTCATTCTGCTTAAAATTCAATAACTGAATTGGAATTATTTCTCATAAACTAATCCAATAACCTACAATTACATAAAAATATTGAAGCTTTTGTCAAAGGAATTTTTCTTTTGACAAATCTAATTTGTTCAACCTTATTACTAAATTCAACAGCGTAATCTTAGAATCCCTGGTATTAAAATGTAAATTATAAATTGGATTAAACAAACTTTTCTATTGAAGCATTACAACAGTATTTACTTTAATTTATTTTCTAATAAAATATTACAGATGTCATTTTACATTAAGTATTTAAGTTATAGAATTCCCATATTATCCTGGATAAAATGAGGTTAGATTCACTTGGGCAAAATAAAATAGTGTTGTAGAACGAAAAATAAATATGAACTGAATATAATTCCACGCGTGAAATAATAATAATAATAATAATAATAATAATAATAATAATATAATAATAATAATAATTACTTATTGATCAGTTATTATAATTTTGTAATAAATTAATGAGAATTAATTAAATTAGTGCATTAGTTTTGATTATTTCAAATAAGTTTGAGCATTCGTAATAGAATTTAGCGTATTACAATCTTACGTTAATTAAAATAGTTAGTAATAATAATCTTATATTAATTCTGCTTAATATAATGTCAACAGAAAATTAAATAAAATTAAAAAATGAACCAATTTTTTTGCAAGCACATAGAATATCATAAATGCAATTGATTTTCTGGTTTATATAATTATTTTTTATAAAATAATTAAAGAAATGTATTACCGGATAGTAAAATATGAATTTAAGTGAAAAAAATTGAAGATGAAATTTCAGGAAAGGGAATTGGAAAATTTAATTTTTAAAGCACACCTAAAGCAAAACTTAAATGTACATTACGTAATTTGTTTATTTAAAAATTACCACTCCTACAAATTATTTTTCCAAGTTTTTGTAGTATTTCAACACTAAGTATTAATTAATTGCGAATTGCGATTTTTAAACGCTTTATGTATTCGATAACTATGTGTATATTCTTAAGTAGTATAACAATTGAAATAAATTTATTGATGATTTAACACTAATAAACATATAACGTTTAGCTGAATAAGTTTTCACAAATTTATAACTACTTACTTCGAGAGTTTTTAGTATAATGAAAGGCTGCACATTAGCATCAGATATCAAATTAAGATTTGAATGATCTAAAAATAGTCCTGTACACTTTTAAAATCTAAAGCAAACGAAAATCTGGGTTACGGGTTCACGATGAGAAAAATAAAGCATAGACGGTCATGTAAGCAAATAAGAAAATTACTTTTAAAATGTTTGGCTGCATCCGACCTTAATGACTAAACTAATATTTTTAAATATTAAATAAACATGCAGTGAGATTTGAACATTTTAGAGTTGATTGTTTAAATTAAAAAAGGTACAAACTTTAACTTTTACAATTTCATATACAGATAGATTATGGATATTTTTCTTTTATTTGGCTAAACATACTAGTTAATAAGTTTTATACAACATAATTAAATTGATATTAGTTCTGAAATATTAACTTCAGTAATTAAAACAAAAGTTAACCGTTTAGTTTACTACAAAATTTTTCAATCATTCAACGATGTATATAATAATTTCCAACGCTGTTGTTTTTGCGTTGCATTTCAATTATATACAAACTCAAGTAATTAAAGACGGTCGTACGAATTAAAATAAAAAATTATTCATATAATAATTTTATAAGGTTTTTTTCTTCGTTTAATTGCCCGTTCTCATAGAGATTAATTTTACTTTATAATAACAAGTGTTCGTTATAGAACAAATAAGACAAAAATGATTTTTATATCGATCGCAACTAACGTTAATTTAATTGGTTATTTTATGTAGTATAAGACACTCGAGCATCAATATATCTGTGTGCGCGTGGGCGTGTGTGTCATATAATATAATAATTAGATTAGAAATTAGTCTAATTTACAATTTGAACACTTGTTTAAAATAACTTTAAGTGTTGGCTACATATTTTGAGAAAAGAAATATCTGATTAAATAAAATGTTATCTTTAAAAACACTTATGATAAAATATATTTATAAGTCAATATTTGAAGTAATTGTAAAGAAAATAACGATGAGAAAATATTTAAATCATTTTAAAAAATAAATAAAAGTGCGAGTTTACGAAAGGTGCATTTTTTCATTTTATTAATTTTTTCTTTTTTTTAAATTTTTAGCATTTCGGATTCTCCTTTTTACGATTTTCATGAAAAACTTACCGTATTAATAAAACTTCTAGGACATTACGCTGCCAATTGATCCTCTTTTTAAGCATATCCATTTATAGATCGATTCCAAATGTTTTTTTTTTTCGCTTTCTGCTTTTCAAATTTATTCGATTGACGCACAATGATAATAAAATTTTACGCAGAGAACTGAAATGTTCAACATGTATAAAACATGTGGTTAGTAATGTATATGCTTATTAACCTTTCACATATTAATTTCGTACGGGAACAGCAAATATTATTCTTAACAATAAAATAATGAATGTGTTGAATGAGAAAATGACAATGTAAGCGAATTCGTTTAATTCAATTAGGTATCGTCAGGTCTGGTTAAATTGTTACCGACTCGACCTCTGCTTAATTATTTTCATTTAGTATAGTCGATCTGTGTGCGCGGGTGTGCGCAAGCAACAGAAACGACCTTTTTTGAAAAGTTAAACAAGTTCGTCGATAAAGTAGTATAAATAAAATGTCTCGTGAAAGATCTCTTAAGAGTTAATGTAACGTAACATTTTTTGCAAATGCCGACGATTTCAAGTCTCTAAAAGCAAGACAATTAAGAATATTCTTCTATAAGGTAATTTAAACGCGATACGTGGACATTGAATTAAAATCCAGCATCAGCGAAGCAATAACCACGAGAACGACCATTTAAGAATATATCTTGTCGGTGAGCCGACCAAATGATGAATCTGAATGTCGATCCTAATCGTTGGAATAGTTTAAGATTCGAGAAATAAAAAGGGAAAGTTCAAAGCGAATCCAGATATTCGGCATGAAAACAGACGATTAAACACATTCAACGCGATGAACTATAAAAGCCATTCTCGACGAGAGAATAAGAGAACAATTTAATACGAGCAATAGAAATTTAATTTCGGCAGTTTATCCAAAAAAAACGTGATTTTTAACGGGTCGTTATATTTTAATCCTAAAGAAAGTATAAGCTTAATCAGATTCATTCAGAACTTAACATAATCGGCCCCGTAAAGTATTTTGATTTTTTACAGATACGCGAATAAACGATACAATTGGTTGATTTAAAGGTTACTCGAGTTAATATTAGCGTCGATGAGCTCTTAAAAGATGTGATATACGTTATTGCAAACTTAGGCTGTGTCGTTACGATGTATAATAACGAGGGAATAATGTGGCTGCTCTCAGTTTATTTATCTAAAGGAATTGCTTCGAGTGCGACGCTTGAGGTCCGTAGTTGACACTAGTTACTTAAGCTTCGCGACGAATCGCGCGGCATTGGGATGCGAGAGTCGAGCGGATAATTCAACTTTTAATTCGGCACTCGCACGAGGACTAGCGGAAAAATCAACTCGAGCATTAGAGTGAAAAGGTTCGTCGGTGGCTGCTACCGATTGTTATTAAACCCTTTTTTAGTTTCATTTTTTTACGTTCATAATGTCGAGTGCAATAGGCGAAACGATGCTCTACAAGATGATGCTTCTGGATGCATCCAGTTTTCCCGAATTAATGCCGCAGAAATAAGTCGAAGCTTAATTAAATTTCGCGCCAAAGTCGAGTCGAAATAATCAAGACTATTGTTTAAGAAGAAGGAATAACCGATAATTGGAATAAGTACGTTAGATTTGCAACGAGTGTCATTACACCTTCTTAAATGCAATGACACAAATATTGAAACGTTCGGGAGCTCCATTAGCTCTGCAGCTGGAATTGAATGGAAGTATAATCGAATGTAGCGGAATGTAATTCTTTGTTTTTTGTTGAGGTCTGACGTGGCCGGCCAGTTATGATAAGATTAATTCACATTTCAAACGAACACTTGCATCCGAGTCGTCGGTCGAATGATTTCGGTCTTAATTTTTTAAATAATTTTTCGTAATTAGTAAGAAAAGTAACGCCGAGTCGCGGCACTTCGTCCCTGAATTTTTAATTGGCAAATATTTAAAAAGTTCCACCAAAATAATCAAATGTGAAAGAGTTTAAATGTTATTCCGTATTATCGGCCGTTATTGTCTGTTTGATCATCTGGAAATTATTTGCCAAGGATCGCCGTGTGTAAGTTACATTAAGAGATTGGGAGACGTTGGTTAAATATTTAGTCAATCTTTGTAACGTATTATTTAAGAAAGATAATGCGGCGACGAGCAATGAACGATGCTTTTATTATTTCCATTGAAACGGCTATCGGGAAAGGAAGTGCGGCGGGAAAACGAAGGGCAAACACATTCGCCGACGAAAAATTTCATTGGTTTCATCTCGTGATTTACGGTTATTCGATCTTCCTGTTTTGACAACACGTGGACAAACGAGATGCCAGAGGAGGCAAAATGGCTCCAGGCTGGTTTCTCTAACTGTGCGTTTCTCTAATTCAAATTTATTCACTTTCTTTGAGACCGAGAAATGTGTGTCATTGTCTTTATCGAATGATTTTCTGATTCGACTTTCTCGGCACGAAATATATTTTTTTTTTTTTTGACAAAAAACTTTCTAAAACGTCTAAACGAAGTCAAATATTGTAGGTTAGTAAAACTTTAAAACTGCCTTTCTTCCTTGTTTTTGTACTAATGAAGCGATATAATTACGGCTACAAATTGAATTTTAAATTTAATCTTATTTTGACGGGTGGCAACTTATTAAAAGATGTAACGCGCCGAGATCTCCACGTCACTCACGCATACAACACACACGTACATCTGTAGGGGTGTGCTAGCGCCGCGGCCCCTCCGCCGATGAGCTTCTTAGGCCAGCGCGAACTCTCGCGTCAAGATCTGTTTATTCATTTTTTACCGAAAGTTCGTTTACTAGCTTCGCGAGCGAACAGCCGTCGTCGTCCCATAACCGCATACTTTATTCATTTGACGGCCTACGAAGAAAGCATTTGGACTCGTGGGTGCCGAAAACTTAAGCGAGATCCTATAAATCTTACGCTCTCAAATTATATTTTATTTGCCGTTTCAAGAGAGAAAATGTAACCGCGAAGTGCGAGACTCGTGTAATTACACCTTGTAAAAACACCTGACTTGTTTATTATTAGCAGAGATCATTGGCCGTTTCTGCATTCGGTGACAGAACATTCGATATTTGGCATTTAATACTTATAATTATCTTTCAATCCGACAAATTTTATATTAGATTGTAATAATTGAACTTGCAAATCTTTTAAGTGAATAAAAATTTTGAAATTAAATAAGTTGCTAAAGCTGATTCCTTACAAAGATTAAAATCTATTTTCGGTTAACAGGGCGTAATTGTATTAATTGTTCAAAAACAATGATTGACGATCGCAACCCAATCGTTTGTGAATCCTTTCGCGGAGTGTGTGTAGATATATTTCGAATTTTTATTTATCCCATGTACTCGTTTAAATGATTATTCTTTTACTGGATCACGGGGAAAATTTATCGCGACCAGCGGACACGTAACACATAGTCCCATCAAAGAATAGGAAAAAATATTTACAAAATTTCCATAAAAGTGGTTGCATGTTTATTCAAAGAGCTTCAGGTGCACGCGAGCAATTGGCAGGCGTTTATTTTTATGAAACACTCGAGTATCTGAATTCGTGGGTGTGTCATTAAATATTGCCGTAGTTTTGAAATATTTGAATGTGTCGTCCATTATTTTTAGCTAATGAAAATATCGATGGCTCGTTATCATAAGCAATCTTAAGTAAAAAATTTAAAAAACTCGTCGAAATTTAACAATTTAACAATTCCGGCCTTAAATCAACTGCGTTTAATTGAAATTTAAATCGGTGCTGATCAATATGACGACAATGAAGGTTATGATTGCAATTCACAAATTCATGGCAAATATCGTTGTATGTTCTATCGACTAAAGTTTAGCCGAATATTTTACAATATCGACGGAATATTTCGTCATGTTAATACCTCGAGCGAAATATTTCACGAATTAGATAAAGACGTTGAAAAAGTCACGTTGAAATCCGTGCACTTCGATTTATGAAAAACAAGCGATATTTATAATAATTATAATCTATACTGACACACGTACACGCGTATGGACACGCATTTTATACCGCCTACTCACGTTTTTACATATTTTTGCACGAAACTACACGCAATTTTTTGCGCCAATTTTATCGCAATTTCTGGCCATTAAAAGTGCATCGATGAAAAGGTAAATCACACGAAGACGTGGGGGGGGGGGGCGTTGAAGAGTTCGTGACGATTCATTAAGAATGACTCGCTCGACGCGCGAGTCGCGCCGATAATATCTCTAGCAAAAAACAATAATTATAATATGATAAAATATAAATGGGCGCACAAATGAATGATATAATTGCAGTGCGAAGCGGAAATGTCGAGAGCGTCGTGGCACAAAAAACGAGATTAGAATATTCCCTAGGAAAATCAAGCGTCTGCTCTACATATTTTGTTGTTTTTCGCTCGCGAATTTATAGTATCTTCCTCTAATAAGATAAAACGTCGTTGCAATTATCATTAATTAAGCATCGCTATTATCGAAAAATATTTGCCGGAATTAAATCGATGTACATCGATATATCGATACGTCGGCCCGAATTTATTTGCAATCAATAGACGAATGTAAAACCATTTCCTCGGCACTTTAATCGCCGAAAGATTGGATCGGCGTTAGACGTATCAATTTTTTGAAATCGCGATTAAATTTAGGTGCAATATCATTCGAGGTATTTTCGGAAAGTAATATCATAAAAAAATATCATATCGGATGGCAAAATATCATATCAGATGGCCCGGAAATGGCAAACCAAATAAACTTTATTTACTCGTTACTCGTCACTTCGAGAAGTAAATTCATTAAATTTCGCACACTCGTCTAAGTTTGGCTATCATTGTGCGTTTAAATTTTACCGTAGCTTTTTTATTTTATCATTGCTTTATGTATTTTGACGCGCACACTGAGTCTTACTTGTGTAAAGGTATTGCAATTGCGCTTGGCAGGTGAGCTGGAAAATTTACAATTTGTACATTTCGAACAAAACATTTTTACAAACGAAACAACAAACCTGAACTCTAACCAGCACCAAAGGAAATACCGGAACAAAGTCGCATCCATTTTCCAGTAATTTTTGCAATTGCTAGGTATTATTTGCCGGACTCGCCTTTTATAAATACCGAAAACGTATTATATTACTTGCCGATCGGGGCTCGTCTCGCTTAGAAAATCCGATGTTTATTCGACATTTTGGTAAACGAAATTAATCGAAAATTACATCGAGAGAAATCATTTTTTACTTAAACTTATTACTTCATAATTAAATAAACAACTAAAGCTTCGATTTTGCTTTTATACTCCCGTAACTTTTTAAATCTACAATTTTTCCGTCATATTCTTCTAGGGAATGATTATTCTGAAACTAATTTCAATTTTCCTCGACAACAACGTTACTCGTATTTTATCACATTATTAGAGACACGCGTAAGCAACGAAATTACGTTTTACGCATTATTTCGTTTGAATTTTTGAGCAAACACTTTCAGAGATCTTTGCGAATAATTCGTTTTTTGCTTAACACGCACGCGCGGAAAAACCGCAAAAGCTTTAACGCGTACATTTCATTGCACGTCTATGTATTGCTAATGTTGCACATAAAATCAGAATATAAACTTCTAATTTGTGTATTACGATAATCGCAACGCTGACAAACCATAATTATTAAAACGAAACCAAACTAAATATTTTCAAAAGAGTATAAATTTTTAATCGCTTCCTCGTTTCTCGATAGTTCGTCTATAATTAGTGGTTGGACCGAAAATAAAATTCGCGTTACGAACTGAATTACAATCACTGTACAAAGCTTTAACTCGCAAAGCTGGAGCTTGAAAAAATGGTGGATCTATTGGAAGGTTAACGAATTGTGTGCTCTGCATTATTACCTTGGAACGGATGCTAATTCTTATCATTCGAGTCTAAATTGATAAATATTTTTAGCTTTGGCTTTAAGATTAAGATTCGACGGCTCAGTGTCGAAAGATTGTACAGCTCCGAAATTGGCTTTGATCGATTAAATTAGAAAATTGATAGAAAGCGCCGTTCAAAGATTTTTATCGGATCCGACATTTGCGTTGTAACTTTACATAAGATGGCTGCCTGTGTTGCTAGGATTGCCCGAGTCATTAACCCGTTGATCCAACAACTGAGAGATGCTGTCGGCCGCGAAAAATTCGCGAGTAAACAGTCGATTGGTCTTGACGTTGGCAGCTGGTTTGGTGTGCGGATTTCTGTCAGCATGTCTCCTCATCAACGTCACCAGGGACATGCCCCACATGATTTATTGGTTTCCGAGCGGCAACCATCGGGACCCACACCACTACTCCCAACTGGAGCGAGAGGCAAGCAAAACATCTTTTTTAAATATTTCCGGGGCCGGACCGAAGCTTCACCCGAGCTGAAGCTTTTTTCGAAACTCACAATAATCCGATTCGTCGTCGTGTTTTGTCTATCGGCCTTATCCTCGTTCTTATTGACTTCGTCTTCAAACTCGTAAACAAACGAATGGCAAAAGTCGGACGCTGTCGACATTTAAAGAGCTTTTAAATTCCTTCCTCGACAATACACGCACCTAATGTCTGCATGTTAATACTTTTGCAACTATTATTATTCTCGATCAATGAGATTCGCTGATAAACTCGAATTATCAAATTGCGATTTGCCGTCAACTTAAATACGCGATCGAATCGTCCCAAATCGGCGGCGAGCAGGAGACAAAAAAGGCTAATTAGTCGATTAATGCGGCTTAATTACGAATTGAACGATCGATGCGATGCGCAGGTCGGGCCCAACGTCGAAGTCTCCTTCCACGGAGCCGATGAGGACTTTCACAAGGGCGAGGACAAGGTCGCCCAGGAAATGGCCCAGAAAGTGCGAGTCCTGTGCTGGATCATGACGGGCCCCAAAAACCACCAGACCAAAGCGAGACACGTCAAGGCGACATGGGGAAAGCGTTGCAACATTCTGTTGTTCATGAGCTCGGAAGCAGGTAATCACGCGAGACACGCTCCTTGTTGTTCGTAGTTCGCGCCTACGAGCAAAACCAGCGCTTCTTTGAAGTTGTCTGTTTGCGATGCTGCCAACGGCAAACTCTCGGCGCACGAGTCGCCAATAGTAAACGTAATGCAGCAACGCGATCAATTTTGATTCAAGTTTAATTCCCTCATTAGCCGTTGAATTGTACAACACTTTATACTTCCAATATTTAGTTTGAATTGGGAAAGGGGAAGTTGAACGGAAACTGTGCCAAGAAATTCGTTCACGCGAGAAATGCGCTAAAAAATTTTTTTAAATTATCTATCATTCGAGCAAACTCGTTTCGTTTAAAAAGCAGCTCATTGGCGGCAATTTTTTACAGCATCTATAAGTAACATTCACGTTTTGATAAACGACTTATTTCGTCGCGAGCCACTTGGAAAGACCATTTGAAAATAAACAAAGTCCTGTTCGTTTACCTTTTATTTTCATAAAAACTCATTGACACTCTTAATCAGACCGTTCAGTTTTATCGTTATTTTTATTCTTTATCGTCATCAGTGCTTAGAGACTGTGAAATTACAAAAGTTTATAATAAATTTTATGTGTTGCAGATCCTAGTTTACCGACCGTCGTTCTGCCGGTCAAGGAGGGTAGAGATAATCTTTGGGCCAAAACCAAAGAAGCGTTTAAATATACGTATGAAAAATACAAAGACGAAGCTGATTGGTTTCTTAAAGCTGACGATGACACGTAAGAAATACAGCAGTTTATTTTCTTGCGCGCTCGTGTTGTAATTTATTAAGCTCGAAGGGCCGCGGCTCGCCAAAGAGGAGCGCCAAATGTAAAAGAGTGCACTATTAGTGCCAGTTGGTGAAAATTCATCGAGAGGCGCGAGAGCAACTCGGGACAATTAAAAAAACGCACACGAGCAGCGAAGCCCACATTATTATTATTATTATTATTATTGTTATTGTTACCGTTGATTCAACCTTCCTACCTGCCCGCTTTCAGGTACGTCATCGTCGAGAACCTGCGCTACATGCTCTCGGCGCACTCGTCCTCGGCGCCCCTCTACTTCGGCTGTCGCTTCAAGCCCTTCGTGAAGCAGGGCTACATGAGCGGTGGCGCCGGATACGTACTTAGCAAGACGAGCCTGCAGCGGCTGGTCGAGGTCGGGCTGCCTAACCAGACGCTCTGCCGTCAAGACCCGGGTGGCTCCGAGGACGTCGAGATGGGTAAGTGCCTCGAGCGGGTCGGGGTTCGAGCCATGGACACTCGCGACCCACACGGTCGGGGCCGTTTCTTCCCCTTTGTGCCGGAACACCACCTCATACCCAACCACGTGGACAAGGACTTTTGGTACTGGAAGTACATCTACTACGAGTCCAAGGACGGCTTCGACTGCTGTTCCGACAGCGCGATATCCTTTCACTACGTCAGCCCTAACATGATGTACGTGCTCGAGTACCTCATCTACCACTTGAGGCCCTACGGGATCAACCACGCGGTCGAGAAGGCGCACCGGGACATGAGCAGCAAACTCACGACCAAGCGATGACATCTCTAGTCGTCCCGTACCTCCTCCAACTGAACTTCTCCAAGTACGAATATCGGGGAGTCCATACTACAAACCCTCAGCGTTACTCGGCGACGACGCCGACGACGGCCGCGTTTTTCTGCTATTTCGAAAAGGTGTGTCAAAGCGACTACGACTAGCTTTGAGCGAACAAGATTCCAGAGAACCGTTCATTAATTACCTGCGACGCCAACGGTGGTTTAGTACATGCGTTAAACGAACCTTTTCAGGTTTATTAACTTTTTCGGTTGATTCGCGACGTTTCTGAAAACATCGGCTCGTGTTCTTGAAAGCTTACCGACCAATTATCGGCTCCGATTCTTGCAGCATTTCTGATCTCGACACAAGTTCTGCAATCTTTTTAATTTCGTTTTGTTATTATCGAAGATGAGTTATTCCGACGAGTTTTAGAGAAGCTTCGAAACAATTATTATCGAGTACACTTTTCCACGGCTCCGAGTTCGACATATCAAACAACATATCGTATTTTTCATTTGTGGAAAAGCAAAAGTGAAACGGTCGAGAACGAAGTTCGCGCACGACTATCAATATTGAATTGGTCGTAACGGTAAAATAAGTTTTAAAGAGCATTTTCGAAAAGCCATAAACTAGCCATTACTCCGACGAGCTTACAAAGACGAATTTTAACGCCACAGTTTCCAGTTCCAATGACAACCTACTGACGAGGTTCGCGCATCCAATTCCAGGAATAAGTGTTTGTTATTCGACAAATACTCAGAATTAATGTTAAGCCGACGTATTAACGCTCCTACATTTAATAAGATTAGAATATTGACGATCTTCTAGGTGACTGCATCTAGTCTCTGTTAGTAGGTACTAGTGTAAATTATGTTTCACGTCATTTTAAACATTCAGGAATTTCCAGATTTTAACAATTATGCGTACTAGAATAGAATAAATAGAATAAAATACGATTGCTCATGATGCTGCGATAGTTTAGTAAGTACGTAATGATTTTGTAAGAGTCTGAATACACAGTGAATTAAATTAAATCGATTAGTATTTTTTAATTTAACTTTACGCGCCGACAAGTTTTATGAAACTTATTACTATTATTATTATCGATTTTGCTTTTATTAAAATTATGAACATTAAAAAAGCTACTTTGACATTTTAAATATTCTGAGAACTCGATAATTCTTTGTACTTATAAATATGTCGTTCTGTAGGTAAAGCAGACACGGATGTTTTTTCTATTTATTTTCTTTTACGCTATGTTTAGGTTATTAGTTAGCTAGATAAAATATTAATAATACGGAAACAAAAGAAATGTAAGTGATCGAACGATGAGATACTTATAAACCAAAAATTAAAAGAGCATAATTATTTTTGTTTAGAATTTTACATTTATAGTATTCTAAATGTAAATGTATAATTAAAGTGCAATAGTGCATAATTTAATATATAAGACAATATAATAGTATTGCATCATGATAAAAAAAGTTTAATATAAATATATTTGCATTAAATGAATGAAATTTTCTACTGTGATAAATGTATGAAATTTTTTTTAATAACAAATACATTTACACTGTATATAGTAAAATTGGAATAGTGAAGCAAAACCTTTTAAATGAACCTGATGAGTTTTCGGTGTATTTAGACTCAATATTAAAACAATGTATAATTTTCGAGAAAAGTTATCGATTGTTGAGTTAAAAAATATTATTGACAAAAAATGAAATCTAATGTTATAGCGAACCATATACAACCAGTTTTTTTATATATATTTTCACTGTTACTCTATGAGTGTGTGTGTCTTGCGTTCTGTTCAGAAAGATCGGTGTATCAGGAAGTCAAAATGGCGGCTGCTGAGCCTTTTTCATAAGAAATAGCACGTCTGAGTAATAGCAAAACTCAATCTGTGACGAAAATTAATTTTTATAACATTAATCAATTTTTTTCATCCTACAATTTTCCGAGAATAAGAATATACTAATATTTTTGCCAAAAAGTTATGTAGCCAGTGGTTCTCTATTTTGACTAGTTTTATCATTTACTAATTTCGAAGATTGAGAAAGTAAATTTATCTCGTTTTTAAAGTTCATTCGCGCCATTGTCGCATTGTAGCAGTTTACAACTTAAACTTTTTAGTATTTCCAATCCTTTGAATGAAATCAAGTTAAATTCCCTAGGAAGTTACTAAGCACTTTCGAATTGGTTTTTTTTAGGGAAATACCACTTTAAAATCTGTCAAATGATATACGCAATTGACTTATTTACCGTATATAAACAAATTAATTTACATAATTTAATTGTGATTACGTTGAAAAATGCGTATTGATTAATCAATGGTAATTTTGTTCACATTATTGGTTAAATAATACTTTAAATGCTATAAATATTACATTATGTAAAATTAAAATGATAATTCTGGTTGATACATATTGAAGTATTTATTTTCGTAAGAAAAGTTGTTTCTGTCGTAATTACGACGATAACAAGATATTAAAATGCACGGTTGTGACTATTCTAGACAAATTTATGATTTTTATTAGTGAAATAATTTTTGAAAATTTTTTAAGTGCCATGATTTCATTATTTGTTAATAATATTCTATAAAATGTTTTAAATTTTATCGATGAATATTCAACTCAAGAATCGATAAAAGTTTTCACACGGATGGTAATATATTAGAATACAGTGACTAAGTCACCGATAAAGAATATTGTGTGTCGTTTTGTAAATTATGTGTTTTTTAAACAGTTACAATATAAGTGTAAGTATAGACAGGAGTTCGGCCGTTAGAAACGAATACTAGTCAAACGTTTAAAACATCTTTAGATGACTAATTATAAAAACACTTATGCGTGCAAAGACACATGTAATAAATCAGGTAGAGCAGTATTACACTGATTTTTATGTATGTATATTGGTGCAACGAATGGTGATTATACGGATGATACAATATTTCCTCCTTTTTCTTCGCTGGACTTGATTTTCTTGATTAACGAGTCAGTAGAACGAATCTGGACGCCATCATAATGTAATTAATGTACGAATTTTTAAATCTCTATTAAAAAATATGCGTACACAAAGATATTGCAAAAATAATTTCAATACGTAAATCTGTAAAATATATGCATATGTGTATTTTTTTAATTTATCGGTGAGAGCATCGAGTGTATCGGCAAAACTTAAGCACATTTGTTGTTTTTTAGCATTAATGCTGAAAAGTAAGGAAAATCTATTTATTTCGATTTAGATTGTGATATTGAATGCCAGTGTTAAAAGCTCTCGATACGAAAAATGCCATACCGATATTTTTTACCAAAAACTCACTTAAAATTATAAAAAAGGAAAAGCAAAAGTAGTAGAAAGATAGGGGAAAATACCAAGACCGCAAGCATTAAATTATTGTTTCGCTGCTACGCTGATACAAACATGTAAATCTGAAATTTAAGAATTCATACGTAAAATAAAAATAATAAAAACACAATTTCAATGCAGAATGGGGTATATAATTATATATACACATAAAACTGTATTTCGTAATATTAATATAATAATAGTAATAATAATAATCCCAATAATGACGTACTACCCAAGTAATAAATACTATAGATACAGATTGAGTGTGGGCGTTGTTTGTGAGTAAAATTAACCAATTAAGAGGGGTAGGGTTTAGGGTACCTATGTACAAGACATTATTTGTACTATGCGACTGACAATTTTAGATCGCCAATCGCGCCCCATTTCTCTCCTTGTCTTTTTCTTTATTTTTCTTTAAATCCAAAGTACAGGGATTTTTTCGGGGGAGGGGAGGGGGAGGGGTAGGAATGGGAAGGATGTTTATGGGAGTGGAAGGAAAAAACCTTTCGCTTTATCCTCTCCGTTCGCGTTTTCTTTTTCGTGGCTCGCTCTCTTTCTTTCTTTCTTTCTCTCTCTCTTTCTCTCTTATATATTTTTAATAATTACCTAATCTCGGTGATGTCTTTCTCATTTCATTATAAATTATTTTCTTTTCGAAAAACAATATTTTACACTGTATAATTCATGTATATCAATTATACATTAAGAGGTTCACCCTTTTCCATTAAATCCGAATAGAATTTTTTGCGTTATTTAAAAAACAGCATTGAAAAAGTTTACTAAGTGCCTTGTTGGGTCGGCGTAACATGATAACAGTGACCCAGTATTCCGCCCGATCATTACCCAATAATAATTAATCGATACTTCAATTAGTCAGTTTGTCTAAAATACTCGCGCACCGGGGGCTTGTACGAGGCGCATTATATTTGTATGCACTCATGTGTGCACGTGTACACGCGTACATATTACACGCATCCGCACACGGTGGCACTCTCATACGTAATATATGCGGCCATATGTACACGAGTGTAGGCATGCGTGCATATATACACGCACACGCACGCGCATACACGCATAAGAAATAGGTACGTAAATACATGCAAGCATGCATATGCACATAAAGTGAATGAGAAAAAAAATAATTGGAAAAATGAAAAATCTCACATTTTTTACTTGAATCTATACTTATGTGTATATATCTATATATACGTATACGCGTGTGCGCAAAGGCGTGCACACGTGTGTACGTATATGCACATATATAAGAACAGGCAGGAGAGAATGAGGAAGATGCCACCTCTTACAATATCTTCTATAAAATTAAAAAACAACGTAATATCATTATATTACTTCATCGCTATTCATAATAAAAGCTTTGTACAAAAACTTGATTTACAATTAAAACATTTGGATACATAACTGTCTAGTTTCTGATTTTTCTTAATTATTATCTTTAAAATTGAACTATCTAACGTCAGAAAGATTGCAAATAAAAATTGATTTATTTGCTCCTTTTCACTTCTTTTATTCATCTTAATTAACTTATCTGTTTTGTTCATTCGCGCTTTTTTTACTTTTAATCGCATAATCCGCATGTACACGCACATTCTACAATAATAATCGAGCATATATTCCTCCGTCAACTATTATTCGCATTTTTAACTAGTTTTTTTTTTATTTTTCCTTATCCATTCACCCTTCGTTAATCGCTATTAATTAATATAATTAATAATAATTAATAATAATAATAATAATACTAATTTTGCCTCCTTATTACATTTCGACACTCGTGAGTGGTCATTATTTATGCGTAATATTGCCTAAGAACACAAATTGTAGTTTTTCTTTTCTACGATGTCTGCATCCGTTAGAAAAAGTGTAAAGGGAACTTGTGCTTTGATCGTCTTCTTCACCTTCGTCGTTATGTACATACATATATACATACATACATACATACATACTACATACATACATACATACACATGGTACATGCACACATACACATACAGGTGAGTGCGGTAGGTGCACGCACACGCAGCAGCCGCCGCCGCCGGGCGGGCGGGCGGGCGTACGTACGCAGGCAGCAGCACACAGGCGCGTAGTACATATACGTATGCGCATGCATAAATATATATACATCGGTATGAACGCGTAGAGACGTACAGACGTACAGACAACGACACGTGTGATACATTCAATTTAGCTATTCTCGTATTTAATCGAAACAACACGACAATTCCCTTTCGTTTAGAGTATGTATGTATCGCGTAATGCGTTGTATTAACACGTTTATTAACACAGGCGCAGGCGTCGCCAACTCCTTTCCGTCACTTTTGCTAAAGACAATATGTGCTTGTTCGTGCCCACATTTTTATCATCGACGACAACATTGTTCGAAACGTTAACAGCATATTTAAAATTTGTTTAAAAAATGCCTATATCTCTCTCGACGAGATTATATATCACAATACCATAAAGCAGAATTCACATTTTTTGATAACTAAAAAATATTACGTTCACGTTAAAAAGATTAAGTAGAAATAGTAATTTCTCAGAGCGAATCAATAGGTCAAGTCCATCAAGATGGTTAATTTAATTTTCCTTTCATAATTTGATAATACGTCACTAATTAAGACTAAATTCAATAATGTAAAAAACGTAAAATGTAATTTGTTCACAATAATAATTAATAATAATAATAATAATAATGATAATAATAATAATAATGATAATAATGATAATAGCTTGCGTTTTCAAGAAAACTGTGAGAAAAAAACACCATGGCAATCTTTACAATTTTCTATATTGATTAAAAAATATAAAAATCGGCACGTTCGCACAAGTGCTCTCACAACATTTTTAGTCGAAATTCATATTTCCTAATTCTCTAATCAGGTCGTTTCATATTTACATCAGAACCTCGAATAAAAAACGATTGACTATCACAAGGGCATTAGGCGATATATAAATTGGACGGGGCTGTGGGAGGAAAAACGAAGAAGAAATAAAAGTGCTCGCTTTTGGGTCCATTGGAAGGGAGGAGCGGGAGAAAAAGTTAACGGGACAAAAATGTGGGCAGGAACGCTGCAGCAGTCGGCGGCAAAAACCTCGCTCACACAATAATCTCTAAAATTGTTTGAAAAGTTACGATAGTGAGGCCCAGGGGTGGTTGCGCTCGCTTTCGTACAGCCCCGAGTGACGATGCGACATCGAGTGCACGAGAGAGCCGCTCCGCGCTTGGAGAGGGAGCAGAAGTCGAGTGGCGGTAGTGGCGGTAGGGTGTGGGTCAGACAAGGGCAGCTGTCGCGTGATAGAGCTGCATCAGCGCCTGGATGTGGACCGGCAGGCAGGAGAGTCGATCCTTAGTGTTGGCGTCGACCGACAGCCACGACAGCGCGTTGTAGCCCTCGAGTACGTATCTGAAACGGAGGCGAGTGCGAGGGTCAGTATCGGTGCTTTCCTAGGTTCCTCCTCCTCCCCCCCCCCTCCCGAGAGTCATCTACCTGAGCACGTCGGTGGTGAACTGCGAGTCCAGGCCGTGGACCGTGACGGCACTTTGCTGGTGCAGCAGCTCGTCGCTGTTCTGCTGGATCGCGGGGCTGTGCAGGTGAAGGGCGTTCTTGAGGAAGACCGGGCAGACGCCCTCGAGGTGCGGACACGCCGCCCAGAACCAGGAGGGCATACGTCCCGTGGGGGCCGTCGAGACGAGATAGCCCAGAGCCAGTGGTTGCTGCAGCAGAGTTCCCACTTCCTCCGTCTGCTCCGTCACAGCAGCCTGAAATAAATAAACATCGTTAAGAGCCTTTGGAAACTCGCTGTTGCCGACTTTCGTTCTCTTAAAATTCGGCGCTCGCGCGTCTATTTAACAAAGCCAATTCTGCTTTTAATATCACGCAATTTTTGTTGCAACTTTTATTCAACACCATTACCGTTTAATGATGATGATTTGAAAGTATTTTAAATTATCGGTAACGAAACTCACCCTTGGCGTGTTGCTGCAGGGGAAGGGGCTGCCCGGGCCATCATGATTGCCGAGACCAGAACCGGGCCCGTCGCCCCCGAGAGGTGAACCCTCTGGCCGACGGGGACTGCCACTGGGGCTCTGACCGCCACCTGCTCCAGGCTCCGGCCACACGTTAAAAATGTCGTTGAAGTCGGTCATACCCTCCATTCCCTCGGGCAAGTCTTCGTGCAAAGCGGAGAAGAGCTCGTCGTCGCCCAGCTCCGGGTCGTTTATTTGCTGCTCGTGGAAGGTTGTCTGCGACGACTGTCAGGACGAGTAATAAAAAAATGCACTTAAACTTTTTAAACGTTTTTAATTGCTAAAGTTGTTGTTATATTGTTATTGCACGGTCCAACTGAAAGATCGTATTTTCTTCCTTTCATTTCCAACAATATGTCTATAATTCACGAGCAGCTTTTATCTGGGATGTAGCGGATTAATTCGCTCGAATAAAAAGTAAAGGAGAGCCGTACCTGGGTGGTCGCCGAGGTGGGGAAGACGAGTATGTGAGTGCAGGTGACATCCTGAGGTGTGGAGAGCTGGCAGTTGACGGAGGCCTGACTGAACCTCTCGTCGGGCGTGAACTGGTCGGCCATGAGCCTGAGCGAGCTGTCGGGCTCCAAGGAAACGAGGCAAGCGCTGAGGACGCAGGGCACCGCTGACGGGTACAGGAGGCTGCACTGGCCGCAGATCTCCTTCAAGTGCTTCGACGCTTTCACGAGGGCCTTCCTCGAGAGCAGCCAACTCCAGCCCTTCAACTCGCCATGGCCGATGCGGCCCACGCGACCCACGACTAATCGCCAAGGTTGCACCTGTGAGTCAACAAATATGGTCTAACTTAGACCGAGCTCGACTGTCTTCCTTAATGGACAGGAAAAACTTCTGCAGAACCGATCTCGAGTTTTTGATCGTCCGTTTTTGACCTCTTTAAGACCACGAGCTTCGCGACGAGTAATTTACAGTGAACAGGTTGTACCACCACCACCTTCGTTTCAACGGTCGTAGCAATCGTATTAAAATTTTAACATTTTTGTAAGGCAAGGCACAACTCAAATACAGAACCTCTTATATAAAAATAATAAAAATTCGACTGTTTTCTTATAAAAATGTTTTATACCCCCCCCCCGCACTCCCGTCCATTGAACGATTCCAACACTTTTTCAGAAATTACTAAGGTTAATTGGAATAGAGACAGCAGAGCCACTTACGCCCTGAGACATGACTCCCAGAATAAAGTCCATGAGTTTCTGGAGGCCGGCCCTCCTCGCCGAGGCTCGTTTCCTCCTCTTCCGGTTCGGTATGTCGATGTTGATGGTCGCGGTCTCAAAGATCTCCCCTCGGTCGTCCGTCGCGACGGCCAGCAGCCAGGACTGGTCCTCGCTGAGGCAGTAGCTCAGATAGAGGACGGCGCACTCCTCGGGGCCGCTCGTCCCGAACGAGTCGGGCGCTTCGCTCTTGCATCTTAGGGGCGCGAGGACGTAAGCCGGTGCGTACAGCCGCAGAGACGACTTGTTGCGTTCCTGATGTGTGGGTGCAAGAATGTTACTATGAGACTGCAAAAGTAGCAACGACACGAAATTATTCACTTCTGCGTCAACATCCGTAAGACGCTTTGGGCTGGGTTCCAGGGAACTTTTAAAGGGAGGGAAATTTCAATCCAATACTTTTATATTGAGCACGCGAGTTGTATTTTAACAAGTTGCTCGGCCTCTTCATTTCTAAAAAAAACGCATAGGACACTTTTGGCTATAATGGCGTTGCCAATGACAATAAAAACGTAATGATTGCTTTTTGAACGGCAAAATTTTGCTGCAACGAAAACATTTGCAAATTCTAGATGTCTGATTAAGTTTCAAACGGAGCAATATCAAATTAAGCGATTTGAATTTTCCAACGACAAGATTTCGACAAAAGCACACCGCGTTCGATAAATGAATAAATCGGAAAAAATGGTACAAGTTTATAGAGACAGGCGCAGCATTACAGTTTGGCTTTGGTTTTTTTTTTTTTATCCCACAATTATCTTATAGGTAATCTTTAAGTAAAACTTGGAGAGATCGTAGGCGTTTAGCCTAAATTGAATTGTGATCGAGTGTAGCAGCGAAGCTCAAAGCGAAATCTTACATCTTTGTTTTTGAGGAAGAGGTCGGCGGCGGCGGCGGTTCCAAAGCCGGTCAAGCTTCTAACAGTCGTGTTGTGCGAGAGAAGCCGTCGACCTTGCAAAAACACGTTCAAAGCCAAGGCTCTCATCTCGTCCTGAATCTTTCGCCTCTCGCGCACTCGTCCGAGTTCCATTATCGTCTCTAATGATATAAGCTGAAAACGAAGAAAAAGGAACAAGTTATCGACCGAGCGCCAAGGAATCATCACGCATCATCGGTCGTTCAACAATCAGTTCGAGTTCGCGTAACTTTAACGCTTCGACAAAAAACTCTATTGCCTCGAGTCGTCGATATCGAATCGATTAAACGTTTAAAAAACGGTTCGTATCGCGAATCCGAAGGCCAAGAGTTTTTTTTTTTTTTGTCAATCGGGGCTCACCTGTACGTTCACGTTCGCCCTGATACTCTCGGGCATGTTGTTGACGGCGGCGGCAAAGGCCCGCAGCAGGGCGAGTATGGCGAGTCGCCGGCGGTCCGGGCAGTCGGCGCCACCGAGCGAGAACGGCTCCACCAGGTAGACGACGACCGAGGGCAGCTCGAGCTCCTCTTCGTCGGGTCCAAGAGCCGTCATCTGCGAGTGCTGCTGCGAGTTGGTCGATATCGCCGTTTGCGGGTTCGTCGAGGTCTGAGTCGTCGGCGTCGTCCTGCCGGCGGTCGAATTGGCGTTGGGCGTCACACCGGACGGCGTCTCGCTACGGGTGTTTTCACCTTCTGCTCCTTCGAGAAATGCCATTACTCGTTAAGATCGCAAAATTTAACTCGTTTCCGTACGCGCGCGCTCGTTCACGACTGGGCTGGTTTTTACTCACCAACAGACTCGGGTTTGTTGGGCGTCCCGTCTGGCGTAGCGGGCATCGTCTCCGAGACGTTGCTGCTCGTCTGGTTCTGCTTGGCGCCGGAGCTGATTATCTCCCCGTTGTCAAACAGACTCCTGTTCTGGATGACTTGGGTGAGGTAGGGCGCGAGCCGGTGGTTGCAGGTCTGCGCGTACAGCCTGAGACACTCGCCGATCTGGTTGTCCCCGAGCAGCTTGAACCATTCGTCGATGGGTTGCTGTTGTTGCTGCTGCTTGCTATTAGCCGTGACCGTATTCGTGAGCTTCTGAACTGTGGATTTTCCGACGCGCAGAATGCCGTCGCGCATCGTCTTGGCGATGGGGGTGTGCTTTCCTAGTCGGCATATCTGTTGTCGAGAGAGACGTAATAATTAACGATACTAATTAATCGACCAGAGATTCAGTTTGTTCGTTTTTAACGATTGCTCGCAGAACAATTATACCGTTGCTCGCTCGAACTCTCGGAATACGTAATTTTCGATATTGTAAAACTGTTGGTGTTGCCGATTCCCGTGGCACTCGTTGATTTTGTTAACGGAGCAGAAGCTTCGATTAAAAATTCTACTCTCGAGATGCAATTTCTCGGCATTAATAAATTGTTTCGCTAATACATATTTCGAATGAAATACGAACATACACAGATGTTCATTTATATTTATCCACTCGACATTTTTGACGGTACGAGAATACAGAGAAGCACAAATCAGCACCGCAGCTGAATTTAACTTTTTTTGGAAAATTCGATAAACGAATACATCGGCTTGCTAATTTTTAGATTGTAACGCGACGAAGAGCCGATCCTAAACCCAACTTATAGAGTAGAGTAGGAAAAGGCCGCAGATGACTTCTCGTTAAAATAATCTGCTAGTAATCTAATTTTAATTTAATCGTGAAATAAAAAATGCATCGTTCTGCTGTGAAATAGTGAGTCATATTTCGATCGAACGAAAGTCAGATCGTCGAGTAATAAATTCGATATTATTAAAGACCTCGTCGGCATTTTCCACGTACGATGTGGATTCCGAATTGCACACCGAATGTCACTCGAGGAGCGAAGTTTTCACGAGTAAAAAGCTGCCGTGACGGACTCGCGGACGAACGAACAACTGGCTCACCTCGTAGGTAGTCGAGAGTTCCCTAAAGAAGGATTTGACTTTGCCGACAACGGAGTCATTGTCGGGCGCTAAGACGACGTAGGCCACGTCTCTCGGTCCGGCGTAGGGCTCGAGCAGGAGCTTCTCCCAGTAGCTGAGGGCATAAGGGGAGAGCGAGAGCCAGTCTCTGTCGTAGCCGACGACGAGGGCGGGCACGGGCTGGGGCTCGCAGCGGTCTTTGGTGTCGCGACCGGCGAGCCTGTGGAAGCCCCGCCAGGTGAGTATCCTGACCGTGTACGGCGCGTCCCACATCCTCGTCGCCTTTTGCTGGATGGCCTCCTGCAGCAACGGCTGGACGCTTTTCATGACGCGCACGATGTCGCCGTTGCACTGCGGTCCCTTGGCTAGAAGAAATGCCCAGCGGTGCACACCGTTCAGGCGCTGACTGCGGTCTACGGCAGGACCTGCACAAAGCAACGGTCGATCGTAAATGCATTAAAAAAAAAAAAAACATCTAAAAGTTATTATCTTTATCCTTTTTATTGTTTTTAAGAAAATTTATAAAACATTTGCAACGCCTGTGTACGAACCGTCAGTTTGCCTTGATCGATAGCAGCGAGCGACAACTCGTTCCCGTCGCTGAACTCCAGGGCGTTGACACTCAGCGAGCTGGGCTTCGTCCGATTGGTCGCGTAGAAGCGCGCCGCGCGATACAGACTGTTGGCCGAGCTCTGGACGATGAGGCACTGCTCCCTGAGAAGCTCGAGGACCGAGGGCGGCACGAGGTCGATGCCCTCGGGTACGTTCTTGGACTCGCAGCAGGCGATCGCCGCGAGCGAGGCTTTCTTTTTATCGGCGGGGTCCTCGGCGATACCAGTTATCTCCATCTCGTCTTCGTAGAAGAGTCCGGCTTTGTGAGCGAGGCGTCGGTTCACCACTGCGCTGAAACCGCAACTACACCTTATCTGATCCTCGTCCTGCAATCATAGAGATAAGGTCAAACTTTAGTTCATTGGATTCACTCGGGATTCACTCTAGACTTAAGGATTTGTCCTTATCAAGCATTTGTTGCGAACGCGTTGAACGACTCTTTTAGACTGGCAAATTCATACCGACGATTCACCTGTGCACTATAAAACAAATCTTGTGACAAATGACAGTTCATTAGCCTGACTACGAGCAGGACTCTGTTTATTTTATAAAAATTTATTATTTCTGCTTTAAGCTTATCAGCCGCGATCGAGAAGAGTACCGTCATTTCCACACTTATATTTATTTCAGTTAAAATTTTATCACAACGATTAATAAACGCAAACAGTTCAGTTCTTTTTTTAAAATATTTTAAACTTAAATTCTAATTATCGTTCGTGAGTCTTGCCCAGCGAGATTAGAGATAAAGTATCGATGCAAAAACCAAGTGTGCATAAAGAACACGCTGTTACAAGATACCAGGAGGGCTCGTTCCTAACTCGTAAGTTACCATACAACACTAAATAAGGTATTTGAATATCAACGCAGTGCAGATAAGAGGCGAGTTTGCGGAATAAGGAAAGAAAACAAGTGCTGACCTGGAAGACGTTACTGCTCGCAGCCCAGGACCCGGCCAAGTACGTGCCAGCGTCGGCTCCCTTGATATTGCCAACAACTTTCGGGCCTGCGTTGCACACGCAGAGACTGCAACTGTCGAAATTGTGATCGCGGAAAATGTTGAGTGCGGTGTCTCCCAGTAATATGTTAACAACGAGAGAATTCGATTCGGGTGCTCGTATCGGCCCGGGCGTGTCGGCCTCGATACTGTTGAGATTTTTGTTGAGATAGGACGAGGTCGTCGATGTCGCGGGCGACGGTTGGTCGTAGGGCGGAGGCGGTGGTCGCACCGCCACAACTGCCGGCATTTGAGACGATCGGTATACGTTCCCCAAAGTTGCGGGACTCGCCGGGTGCAGCTGCTGCTGCTGTTGCTGTTGTTGTTGCTGCTGCTGCTGCTGCTGCTGTTGCTGTTGTTGAAGCGCCTGTTGTTGTTGTTGTTGTTGTTGTTGTTGTTGCTGTTGCTGCTGTTGCTGTTGCTGCTGCTGAGCAGAACTCGATCGAGCCGACTGCGAGGACTTCTCCTGATTGCTGTGGATTAAGGGAAGAAGAAACGATGAAAAACACGTTTGCAAACTGCACTTGCGATAAAAGGTAAATGTGAATTACGGAGTTGACAATTGACGGTAAAGTATAAAAGTGACGTCTGCTGTTTATTAATATAACAACAGCGACAAAACACTGACAGGTGACCCCGTTGAATTTACTTGAATTCCAGTACTTTAATAAGATTTCAATGGTACGACTAGAAATGGAGCGACAATCCGACACTGGAATTGTGCTCCAAGTGCCTGCAGGAAGCGGCTGGTGGTCAAGGGGCTCACCTTTGATTGGCGTTGGCGCTGCTGCACTGCCAGGACGTCCTGTAGACGCAGTGCGCCGGTAGGGTGACAGGCGGCAGGCTCTGGCTGGGCAGGTTGGTGAGGGGCGCGTACTTGGAGGAGCCGACCAGCTTGCACATCGCGGGGGGCTTGAACACGTAGGACCAGTCGTCGATCACCTCTTCGGGAGGCGAGCCCATGTTCGGGTAGATGTCCGGCAGTTGCCGCTGGAGTTGTCGCTGGGCGAGTTGCGTCCCGGTCCCGAGGTCTGTCTGCTCCAGACTCGGTTCGCTCAGCTGGCAGGGCGAGGCCACGGGGTTGTGCTCGAGGGAGGGCGGCGTCGGAAACATCTTGGACAGCTCCTCGGGCCGCAGCACGCCGACGCCGCGACCGCAACCGGACGAGGAGGAGGAGGAGGAGCAGCCGTGCTTGCCGGAGTTGGAGGCACCGGAGGTTCCGGACCCAGGGACGCCGGAGCCCGAGCTGATGCTGTCCAATCGTGTGTCAGAGCCGTCGTGTCCTCCGCCCCCGCCAGACTTGTTCGAGCCCGGGGGCGTTTGCACTTGCAGCTGATTCAGATTCTGAAAATTGACCAATTCGTAATTTTACTCAACGCTTACTTTTTCTTCAGCTTTACCTTCCACCAACATATCGCGCGCACATGCACATGCACATGCACACGCACTATTCACTTTTTAGGCTACGCGTCGCACAATATCGGACAATCGAGTCGTTGGTCTCGAGCTAAACCTTCCCTTCTCGATTTAACTCAATTTCTCTGGAGAATTACTTACAGTTTCGTCACTTGAAGTATCCGGATCGGAATTGTCAAAAATTTGATCTAAATCTTTGTACGATGCTTGGAGTCCTTCGCTAGTAAATAGAGAGCTTGGCTTAGGTTCGTCTCTTTGCCTTTTCAGTCCGTCGACACCAGAACCATTTTCTTCTCCGGTCGCGTCAAATTCGTAAGGATCTGGTCTTCCACCTATGCACTCTCCCTGCAATGCACAACGACAAATGTAACCGAAAAACCTTCGTCTGCTTTATTATTTTACTTATCGTCGGCGCAAAGTTAACAACAAAGATAAGTTGAGATGGACGGACCGCACAAATATTAGCTTCCAATTTTCAGTTTTAATTGTGAGTTTTGTTAATCTTTCAACTGCCTGCTTGTCTCCTTTTTTTCACGACGAACTCTTTAGCGAGTCCGATGAAATATTAAATTTAGTTATAGACATCTAATCTAAAACGTTGTTTGCTTAAGCTAAAAGAGAACTGAATTAATTGCATTATTCGGCTTAAGATGCGAGTCGATCAAAATTTCCACGTGCCTTTGCCGCAAGTTACTTTTCAACGAATTCCTCGACTGTTTCTTAAATATTTCCATCGACTATTGCTCGTCAGCCCGAGTCTATCAATTAATTATCCTAATTAGACTTGCAGTCTCGTTGTTACGGGCGGCCGAATGAATATTAAAAAAGAAAAAGAAAAAATAAATAATTATGCCGAGGTGTGTGTCGAAAGCAAACATTAGGTAATAAACAATAACCGACAAAAGGAGACTAAAATTTGACGATCTGCAAAATTGAAATTGAAATTGAAAAGAGTAAAAAAGGTAAAAAAGTAGGTATTTGCTCTCATGTATTTATGTATGAGCCATAAAACTCGCGCTCATAAATACCGTAAGTATTTTCTAAAACGAGTGCGCCGGCGCATATTTTTAAATACGTAACTGGACAGTTTAATCAGGTTGAAAGCACCTAATCCGTTGTAATTACAATTTGAAAATTTGCCGAGAGCCTCAATTTGCTGGTGCCGTTGAGAAACGATACGACGCCGCCACCGGCTGTCGACAAAATACGTAAATACACTTAACGGGGCTTTGTTTATGTCATCGTTATTTAATCATATTTACGTAAGAAATAATGGCCGCGTGCGCACGAGTGCGAATGATCGAATTTTTCCAAGGATCACGACGCGCCGCGTACTTCGGAATTTAAGTGCCGCTGGAAACCAGAAACTGACAAACTGACAAGCTGGACCAACTGGACCAACTGACCAGCGCAACCTTACTCTTCCTCGTATATAATATTTAATAAGCCGAGCGCAATTAATTTAATGGCGCTGCGAAAGCGATCCAGGCGATCGCCGCCGAATCGATTATGTCCATTACGTAATAGTGGCCGGCATTAATTGAAAATTTTCCATGATGGGAGTCGATTGAATTTTTTATCGAGTCCAGGGAAAACGAGACTCCAAGGCAGGCGGGGATCGACAAGACACGATTTCGTCCGAGCGAATATTTAAAAAGGTATTCAAGTTCAAGTGGCGCCGATGACGATGACGATGACGATGACGATGACGATGACGACTACTACTACTGCCACTACTACCACTACTACTACTACTTAAGCCAAAAATCCCGTCTGGCTGCGGACACTTACGGGCGTCGTGCCGGGCTCCTGCTTGATCTCGATCTTGGTCTGCTGGCCGTGCGCCTGCGTGAGCTGGGGCCCAATCCCGGAGCCGGGGCCCGTCTCACCGACCGCGGCCCCGCAGCCCATCGGCGGGTAGAGGCTCCCATTGCGGAGGCCGACGGGCGCGTAGCCGAGGCCGCTCGTCGTCTTGAGTCGCTTCACCGGGTGGTTCAGCCAGGCCTCCTGTGTCGAGTAGTCGTAGAGCCAGGGCAGGGACTGCTCCTCCTCGAGGAGGGCGCCCTCGTACTCCTTGGAGGTGAGGATCGGCCGCTTGAGCGTTTGGATGGACTGGCTCGGTTGGGCCAGTTGCGTCCCCAGGGGCCCGCCGGGGCTCGGGGCCTGCGCGTTCCCGAAGCTGCTCGACGATATGGATTTTGGGCCCTGTGGACGAGAAAGGGGTGCGTTAAACTTCCCTCTCTGAACAACCTGCAGAGCATTCGCGTTGTCCCGCTTTTCCCGATCGATTTAGATGCTTCGGAGGACGCAACTGCGGATCAGGGGGAAGGAGATAAGTCCGAGTAGTTAAATTTCCATCCGAGGCTCGCCATTTCCCGTCCCGAGTCGAGTCGTTAGCTCTACTCCGAGATATCGGATCGGAACTCTACCACCAATGTGTAACGATACAACAAGGAAGTCGTTAAAAACACCGAAGTCAACGTGTCCAAGACCGTCGACGCGTCATTGTCATTACAGGCGAATGGAAAAACGAGGCTCCTTTATTTAGCGCAACAAGGCGGCGTTGTGATCGACCTTTGGCTCAGCATCGACGATAATTAATATTTTGCAAAAAAAAAAAAAAAAAACAATCCGCGATTTCGAGGCAACGGGTAACAACAACGACAACACGTGTTCGGAGCTCGAAAAAACATCTTTTTTTGCCGCAACCGGGTGGCTTTTGATACTAAATTAACACCGGCGAACAAATTGAAGCGGACACTTTTTCCCCCCGAGTTACGCCGTTGGACAAGTGGCTTTTAATAAAAAGTGACAAGCCGGTGAAAGGTAAACGGCGAAAAACTTTATCGAATCAACATATTCCGAGGTCCGTTTCGATTTTATTTTTATTCGGCTCTCGATGATGGCATCGTTAGCCGTCGTTCACGCGATATTTCACAACGAGCCAATTACAGGACGTTCACATCCTCCAAGGAGGCATTTCCTCCCCTCGGCGATCATCGAAACGTGCATTTTCTGTCGGAAGGCACTCGCGGCTCGCGAACTAAGCTGCGACTCGTACATAGTCGGTTACGGAAAATCGCTGAAAGCGGCACGTCGGCAGTTTGGAAATGGCGCGGCTTCGTCGATGCCATTCTGCGGTTTGGCGCAAAACGAGATGGGCGGCCATGGATCGTGGAAAGCGCCCGGCTCTACCCGGGTAGAGTAAAGCGTGAAAAGACTGACCTGGGAGGGGGTGAGGGGTGGCTGGGCGGCGCTGCTCGCCGGCTGACTCGTCGACTGCTGAGGCTGGGGGCTGAGGCGGTCGTCGTCTGCTGGGCGTCCGCTGGCGGGATGCTGGTCGGTGGCTCCGAGTGCGGCGTCGGCAGGGGCGACGGGGCCGGAGACGCGGGTGAGCCGACCGACGGCACCGGCAGGCAGTCGCCGCCGGTCGGCGGTCCCCGCGGGTACGAGGGTGGCCCACCTTCTGAAGGCGTATTGGGCGCGTTCGGACGGCTCACCGACACCCTGGAGGAAGTAATTTCGTTTACCACCTTGGACTTGCTTCCTAGTCTCTCTCTCTCTCTCTCTCTCTCTCGCACACATTCACGCACACTTGCTCTTTCTGCCCGACACCGAGTGATTGCTACGACAAACGATCGCCAATGTCAAAATAAGATTTTTCTTTTGTTCCAATTCTGCAACAATCGCGAGAACAGCAACATTTGGCTCTCGATAGTCTTACGAGAAAGAAAAAAAGCAGAGCGTGGAAGCTTTAAATTTAAAATGCCGAGAGAGAAATTATCACGCGTACTGTAAACAGTGGGAGTGAGAATTTAATTAAAACCGTCCGAATAAAATATTGGGTGAAAATTTTTGTTTTATTTCTTTACAGCAGAGTTAATTCATAAAGATAATTCATGTTTCATTTAATGCGATGGCGGCGGCGGCGGCTGCGGCTGCGGCTCCGGCGGTTCGCTTTGCCTCGAGTGAAAATTGAATTAACCTCGTGGAGTTACGGCGTTACGGCGTTTAAAAAAGCCCGTATTTTATTTTTTAGCCGAGTTTTAACGCCATCGACACTGATATTTATTTCTCTTTTTTGTAATTATAAAAATGCCGTCGCGTACCTGCGATGAAGTTGGAAAGGGAGGCTCGGCTTTTTTACGACGGTTCATCAAACGGTTTAAATTAAACAGATACACCCCCGGCGCACCCCCTCGGCGACTGACTTTGAAGGTATCATTGGATTTAGATAAAATAGAGTTGAAATATTGCCGTGGTAGGATTGAAAGTAAATTCTCGTTTTAGCCAAGAGTTAATATTTATTTTTAATGCAAAGTTTAGTTTAAACGAACTTGGGTTTCGGCGAGAGCCGTTTTACAGATTTACGGCGGCAATCAACAACACCGACGCTGCTTCCGCTCTCTTTATCGAAATCGCGTAAAATTGTGAAACGTCAAATTGTCAAATTGTAAAAATGCAACCGATTGCCGCCGCTTTCAAACCACCCGCATTTCATTCCTCTGCATTTTCCAATTGTCGCTGTTTATCGCGAAGGTTTGCGCGCGCAATCATTCGAGTTCGGCCGTAATCCTTAATCCTAGCATGAGAGTAGTGCACGAATAAGCTGATCCAAGTTTGCAATTTATTATTAGCTACGGTGTACTACAGTTTTCAAGCGTGTATGATTGTTACTTTCCCTTTTTAATTGGCTAGTTAGTTTGTTGGCTACAGTGTAAAATTTAGGCCCGATTGCCGCTGCTCTTATCAACGCAGCGCGCGGATTTCGTTGCGTTTCGCGAGCTAATTGCAAGCGCCCCCCCCCACCCCACTCGCTCGACTCTCCAATCGATTAGATAAATCTCCCATGTTCCTTTCGCAAAGAGGAAAACTGCACTTTCGCGACTTTGCCGCGCGCCTCCAATGTGTCGGCGCGCGTTTTCAAATTTAGCAATAATTGATTCCACTCGGCATTTGTGTTTGCTTATAGTTGGAGAAGACAGACAAAGACAGAGAGTCGAGAGTCTCGGCGAGTCCCGCGCGACAAATTGATTTACGCAAATATTCGCGGCAACGAGGTGCGTTTACTTTCGTTTAGCGTGCAAATAAAAAGGAACGCACTCGCCGAGTTCTGTAAGACAACTGTAGCCAACAACAAGCCCCCCCCTGCGTTCGTTCCCTCCGCCCTCCGAACGACTCGATTGTACAATGCAGTGCAAAGTGTGTGTGTGTGTGTCCAAAAAAGTGCAAAGCTCAAACGCATGCGAGATCGAGTCGAAAAGTGAAGTCAATAAACCAAGCGCTGCTCGGACGCTACGCCTCCACCACTGCAGTGTCCACAAGTGGTGAAATCGTAGCGAACGCACGCACACGCTCGCACCGAGAATGAAGCACCAAGAAAACACCAAGTCATGCACAGTCTGCGATACAAAAGAATGAAACATCAACCTCGATTATGTACACATTTTTTAATGTTTTAATGCTCGTGTTGGACGATTAAAAAATCAATAAACGAGTGAATGGCCCACATAGGTGTTATAAAAATCACACAAGAGTGAGAGCATTAGCGTCGACGGGTCCCGCGAACTCTGCAAACAGTTAGGTATGATAATATTTTGCCATTTGCCATTTTGCCAGATGCCGTTCTAAATTAAACATACGTATTTACACATCTATACATTTATACAATTATACACTTATACACATTATGGCGGTTATGATGTAATTCGCGTGCGCCAGGCTCAACTATTCCTTGCGATGGAGTAAGCAATGGGGATGATGATAATCGTCGTGGGGGTTATTTCGTTCTCTTAAGCAGGAGGATGACTGGCGGCTGGCCGCTGCAAAACTTCCGAGCCCCAATGAAAAACCGGATGCAACCACCAACTCGTGGTGCGCTCCCCGGCTTTTCGTTGCGCTGTTATCGTTATCGGCCAAGTTTCGCTTGTTTTTTCCCCTCTTTGCTCTCTGCTCCGGCATTTTGCGGTGCAGCAGCGGGACGTAATTGGAACGTCAAAGGGGCCAGCGAAACAAGAATCGGCGCGCGATTCGCTCGTTTCGGCCGACGACGAATTACCAAGTCCAACGGACCACCACGCGCGCGTTTTCCATTGGAACGAAAAGTTTCGCATCCAGCGTAAGCCGCGTGTGCTTATCTTTCACAAGGTGTCTTTTTACGTTCGTTTTATTTTTTATTCCTGGTGTTAATGAGCTGTCACTGTTAGAATACGCTAGCAAGATGTAGGCAAGACGATGGTGGCACAGTTAAAAGCCGTTTCGCGGCCAGTCGGTGCGGAAACTGCAACGCGAGCCTTTATAATTCCGTCCCGCTATAATCTGCTCGGAGAGCGTTGCGGAAAATTTCCGCGCTTCTCGACCCACTTAAGGTAACGACAACGGGGACACCTCGTCGCAATCGGGGATAACCCCTATCGGCTAATCGAAAGTTCCGATCAAAAATGGCGAGGAATTCAAAAGTAAAGGACAGGAACGCGCGCCGCTTTCGTTAGATGAAAACCCACGGTTGGGTGGGGGGGGGACGGGGAGGAGCGAGCGAAATGGCTTTTAACTGTGCGCCACGGACTTTTGAGTGAAAAGTAGATGACGATGAGCTGCGTGTGAAGTGGACGGCTGAGGGGGAGTCTTAGCGAGGCAGCGGGCGTCGCGCGACGCTCGCACTCGACGGCGTTGGTGCCGCGTCGTGGCACTACCCACCTTGGGGCACTACTGGGGGGAACAGAAGAGGGGACACAAGCGGAGGAAGAGTAAGAAGTGGAAGCAGCAGCAACGGCAGCGGCGGCGACGACGACGGCGGCGGCGTCCCACTGGAGCGTCGGGCGCCGGTGGAACGGCACGAGCGGTGCCCTCCGGTGGCCCCCGGCCCGCTCCGACTTCTCCCGATGACCCGGGCCCGAGGAGCCCGTGCCACTGGCGCTGTGTCGAGAAGGAGCTGCTGTTGTTGCTGTTGCCGCCGCTGCTGCTGTTGTGGTCGCGTTGCCGCCGCCGCCGCCCCCGCCCTTCCACCGCCGGTGGCCGTGCACCTGTAACCGATCTGCTTAACCTCCTCGAACTTTCGCTTCCTTCCTCGAGCCCTTTAAAATTTATCGTTTCCTGCATCTTTCTGCTTCTCTGTCGGTCACTCAGTGACGTGTGGAAGTGTTTGTTTGTTTGTTTGTTTGTTTGTTTGTGTGTGGGTGTGTGTCGGTGCGTGGCCTTTGGCCCTTTCGCGCGCCGCGACCCTTGGTCAGCTCCCGTCTCGCGAGGCAACCGCTGCTAGTCGCGGAGACGTTTTGCTCTCCTGCTACACCAGGAGACCGCGGGCACCAAAGGGTTAAAGGGACGGAGGTCTGTTTTGAATTGTGAACAAGATTCTGGTGCGCGGCTCTCGCTGACTTTTTTGACGTTTTTGACGTTTTTGACGTTTTTGACGTTTAACACGCGAGACCTGACAACGAGAGACGCGTAGCCAGAGATTAAATAAGGACCTCCGACGCCGCCTTAAGAACTACGAAAATCCAACTTTTATCGTTCGAAACCGCTCAGGTCATTTTGCCGTTCACCAGTTTCATTTCTATTTAATTTCCAATTGATTTCCAAAACTCACGAGACTGTGTTTAATAACTTTACGAGGAAACTCTTTTGCTCTGGAAAGCTTACGCGCCTTTTCCCTCGGGCTATTTTATTATCGATAGCTGATATCGCAATAAATTATTAAAATTATGAAAATTATTAAACCACAGCTTTGAGCATCGCCCGTTTGTAAATCAAAACATCGCTCCATTAACGGCAATTGGTAGTTAATCTGTTCAAAAACCCAACGATAAATGGAGGTTTTTCGCATTCCCTTGACTCTTTGAAGTACGTGCTTTTTTTGAAACCCAAAAGAATTTTTCGCGTTTCGTCCGTTACAACACCTTAATGATCGGGGAAAAAATATTTTAATGCGTATTTATTTAATCTCGTTTGCGCGGCAAATATTGTGAAAATAAAAGACGCGAATGTGCAAAAACTCTCGATAATTGAATCAAAAGAAAAGAAAATTAGTGTTGTAGCTCAGCACTGCGCTTCAAAGAATTGGATTCGCTATTTCACGCATTCACTCTCTCTCTCTCTCTCTCTCTCTCTCTCTCTCCCGTTCGTACTATCACATTTCCTCTATAAATCTATTCTTTTTTTCGATTATTGAAAAGAATTGTTTTACGCGCCAACATTACAGCAATATTCGAACAAATATCGAATTTATTCCAACGTTTCAAAAAGGCTATTGTAGCTTTTAATCAAGATCGCAATGAATATTTAACCAATTTCGTTTCGAAATCATTTACCGAAAATATGAAAATATTTTATTTCAAACGTAAATAAATTACTGCAACAATAACCTTCCAACGAGTGATTCATCGACTCGTTGTTTTCAAATTATTTATCGTTTAAGAGAAGTTGTAATGAAAATTTGCAAATAGTTGTCGTTAAAAGACTTGGATTTTTACAGCATCAGAACTGGATGATCGATGAAATTGATAATAACTAAACGATTTATAACGTCGCGAAGCTCGAGCGGCATTTAAATTCATCTAATACTGTATTATTATGTATTTGAAAAGAGATAAATTTCCCGAGTTGGCCGTTTCGTAAAAAAAAACCTATTTATTCATTACCATAAGAAATGCTGTTCGCACTGCCAACGCTAAAATATCTGCACAGTACGTGCAAGTTCGTTTGCATCGAGCAATAAATTTAGCATCTGAATATAATAAATATTTTATCATTTCCTCCCGTCTAGCATGTATTAAGTGTCTCTATTGTACATAATGCGACGCTCTTTTTATCATTTCGAATCGACGCTACCTAAAAACTTAGTAATACACATGCAAACACGCATCAATACATAGTACATAGGCATTTGTCAGTTGACAATACATATGAATACATATAGTTTTTATCTTAAGATCATTTTACTTTTTCTATATTCATCAATATAATAGGATAATATGCGAAACAAAGAAAAGAATTATAGGTATAGGTAGTTCATTCTTACACTGAGTGAAATATTGCTTAATGGTAGAGTAATAAATAATAATATAATAATAATAATAATAATAATAATAATATATAATAATACTAATATAGTAATAATAATAATACGTAATAATAATAATAATAATACTAATAATAATAAGGCACTTGCAAGTTGCATTCTAGATTTCTACTTTTAAAACAGATGAACAAATTTTTATATAAATATATCTATAATGTATATTGTAATAATAAACGTACATATTGTAAAAAACAAAGAAAAATAAAATAAGTCAGGTCAAGAGTTAAAGAACTAATATATTGTTGTCCGACGTGTTTAACATGCCACTAGCAATTTCCTCTAACTAAGCGCTTCCTCCAAGTTGGCTACACTTTTCTCCTCCGGACGCGTCTTTACGCGTCGCGATGCCAACTTTGGCACGATTGTTTCTTATTAGTTGACGGATCGCGATAAGACGTCCTCAAAGTGTTAATCAAAGCAGTCGATTAAAACGTTCCGCCCGTTGAAACGCCTAACTGCAGTGCGAGCAACTGCAAAACACGAAAATTAAATTTACCCGATTGTTTGACAAAGGGAATTCGTTCCATTGGCGCCTTGAGTGATCGCGAGGCGACACTAATCACAATAATCTACTCAAGGTCGAGGAGCGGAGACTTTTCCGACCGAAGCTTAATTGCGTGAAAATGCAACGAGTGTTGAAACAGACACGCCCAAGTCCACGTTCGACCATCAAATTTAAATCCCGTCGATACGAGTGAACGCGAGTGAATACTAGAACGATTTAAAATTAATGTGCAAGCCGACGCCGCTTCAAGGTTAGCGATCAAGGTCCAACGGGTATAGATCGCTACCGTTATTAGAATTTACGCGCCATTTCCACGTTTTCGACGCTTTGTCGCGCGGAAAACCCGAGGAATCTTCTGGCTTTTCAGCACCGGATCTTTCAAACGAGCCAAATAATCGCGATCGCTGACTTTTCTTACCGAGACGTCTACTTTCTAACGTGCCGAGGATACGTGCCAACAGACCGAGGAACGGAGGCGCACCTACCAATAGATCGCGGTTGCGAGGACGACAACTCAACCTGGTGCACAACCAGAACGTAAGCGAACACAAGCCCCGGTCCCCTACTTACTTGGAGCAACTGCAGGAAGACTTGATCGTAGGGTCGGCGAAGTTCCAGCTGCCGAGGTCCGCGACCTCGCCGTTGACTATCCTGACCGTGGGGCTGGCCGCCCTCGTGCCCACGATGCATTCGGCCCAGACCCGCTCGGGCAGTTCGGTCGCGGGTCCGAGGTCGCGCTGGGTAGAGAGCGGGTGCTCGTAGCTCGCGGGGCTCGTTGGCGGCGACAGAGGCATGGCCACCTCGATGCCGATGCCCAGGCCAACCCCGACTCCGGCCCCGACGCCCACGCCGACGCCGGGGGGAGCGGTGCTCGGCAGTCCCGGGCTGCCGCTCATCATCGTCACCATCACCGGGCTCTCGTCCATGTCCGTCACGAGGACGTAGCAGGAGGGATACCGCATGCGCACGCCCCCGACGAGGACTTCGACGAGGGCCGGCAGTCCGGGCTCCAGACCCGCGCTATTTATCGGGTAGAAGTGCCTCCACTCGTCCAGGAGCTGGGAGTCCAGTCGGCCGACCTGGCCGGTGAGGGTGCCAGCGAGGCCGTAGGGTGCGAGGATCACTGTGGGCAGAAGAGACGCGAGCGTTACCGGGACGCAGGAGCAGAGTTTTCCCGCTCCGAGCGGTGGATTGAATTTTTTCAAAAAAGTGCGCACGCGTTATAGATCGATAATTAGGAGGAGGAGGAGGAGGAGGAGCTTCGAATCGTGTTCGAGGATGATGCGAGCCGGTGTTTGGGCGCGATGACTTACCTTTGACCGGCGACTGGGCCGTCTGGGTGCGCTGGAGGCAGGCCCTCGTCAGGTGCCTCACCGCCGGATGCTGTCTCACGTCGACGCTTGCGCAGACGGTACTTTCGCCGTGGACGAAGAAGGCGAACGAGAACGACAGGTGGCTGCTGCAATGGTCCAAGCAAAATCACGTTAATAAGGGCGTTTTCGGCAACCGTTGCAATAATGCGCGGACTGCAACCGATTGCAATTCATTGGTCGAGTAACACGACTCTGCGGCTTCGAGCCTCTGTGATACGTCGATTTGGCACGTAATGGAAATCGAGATGAAGGTAACGACGCGACTACTGTAAGTCCGTTCTCGAACGGCGAATCGCAGGGGAAAGGTCCTTCAACGTAATGCAAAATAATGGAAGAAGAGCTCGGACTCACCTGGAGCAGCGATGCTTCTCGAAGCCGTCGTAGGGCTGGACGAACCATTTTCCAAGGCGCACAAAGTCCCGGGACAGCAGGCACCGCTCGATGAGGTTGTGCAAGGCCTTGAACAGCAGCGACCTGCACTCGTACGACAGGCCGCTCTCCCACGAGCCCTGCTCACTCTCTGCAATGGAAATCGAGAAACACTTTATCACCTTTTAATCGCCGGCGCTCCCGCGGCTGCTTTGCAATTATGCGAATTGTGCGGATTGTGCGGATTGTGCGTGCGAGCGCAGGCAGTTTAAAGTGGGCCGGACGGCGGACTCGCGAGCCTCGGGCTGCGCTTTCTTCCTCCCTGTCTTATTATTTAAAACTGGGAATTTGCGAGAGATCCTGGCCTCGTTTTACGGCTCGCGCGGATGCGATCGCGAAGGCCTCCATCTTCCCGCATCTTCTCCGTCCGCTGGTCTGGCGCGTCCGTTTCGGTGAAAAAACTGGACCGCCGCCTCAAGACTTGTACCTGCGCTACAAAGTCTTCGCCGCGCGCGTTTTCGTTTCGATTTGACCCGAATCGAGGGGAGATAAGCCGTTGCTGGAAAAAAGAAACCTTGCATATTTAATAAGTATAATACGCGTCGAGCCGCTTGCGCAATTACTTTTACGCAGCGGCGCGAGCTCGCGAATTTCGGATTTCGAGCGAATATCTGAACTTTACGAGGTCGTTGGGGAGGTCGCGCGAATAAAAACTGCGCGAGATCGAGATGCCGCGATGCTGCACCACTGCGTCGTTAAAACAGACGGAAGAACTGGTCGAGCAATTTTCTTCGGGCGCGTATTCCCGCGTGGAGCGCGCGGGCGCACGCGCGTTAGAGCACCGCTCGAGACACGACTCGGCTCTTCTCCGCCGGATAGTCCTGTGCAAATTACATAAATTACGGCGCGCGGGCCAAAAAGAGTCGGCGAAAAAATTTATCTCCGTCGTATCGGACGCGGAGTTGGTGGAAGCGCCGCGAGATTTCCCCGACAGCGGTTTTTCATTAGTCGAGTGGAAATTACGAGGAAACGCCGAGTGAAATTAAAAAGCGTCGAGTTTTTATTCCCCGAGCCGAGCAATTATTGCAAAAGGGGCCGAGTCGCTGAAAATCCGAGTGAAATAAAGAGGCGAGCGCAATTGGGAAAAGCGCAGGCGGGCAGCGACGGCGCGGCTATCGATGATATTGAAAGAGGTCAGGAGGAGACTCGGCGGAAGGCAGCGAAGATAAGAAGGGAAAAACGGAAAAGTTGCAGCACGAGAGTCATACCGCGGCTTTCCCTCGGCTTCGCTCCTGCGCCGCGCCATCGTCGCTCGATAAATACGCTGCTTTTATTATTTTCCATCTTCAAACTCCTTTCCCGCTGCCAGTTTTTCATTCGCCGATAAAAACAATTTTTCCCCTCGTTAAGCGGCTATTGCAAAAGTTTTGCTTACTTTCCTCGATCGTTTCTCAAGCCTGGATTTAGCACCAACTCTTGACCGAATCGTTGGAAAATGAATGACCCCCCCCCCAATCTCGTTTGCCTGCTACTCGTTTAAAAATATCGCCACGACCCTAATTTTTCGATTATATGTCGAGAGCCGCAGCTCCGACACGGCGTAAAACAATGGTGAAAATTGTAGGCGTTCAGCTGCGCGACACCCAACACTTGCTCCCGAGCCCTTTCAGTTTTCTTTTCCGGGTGATTTCAACGTGATTTCAACCTCGTGCCCTATTCATTTGATAAAATGACACGGTGCGCCATTTCCCGACGCAAACACGTCGCTGCTACTCGATATTCGTGACGAAACGACGAGGAGCAGCCGAAAGCTCAAAATTAAGCTTCGGTTGAATTCATGGAAACGTCGTTTATCTAATAATGGGAAATTTCGCTATTATTCACCGTTGAAAATACGGTCTTTCGCTTCGAAAGAGGATGCGCGCGTGCGCTCTGCGAGATTCGGATAAGCGAGTCCAACTGCATTCTAAATTCTAATTTTCAACAATTTCCACACCGCCGGCGAAGCGTCTCTCGCTTCGCTACAATCGAAGCTTTCGCCGTTTTTCTCTCTCCTCTCCCGAAGGGCACGACCGCTTTATGTATTTATCCGCTTCCGGAAGACTCTGAGCCACCCCCGGTTGCCTCGTTGCACGTGCACGCGCGCACCTCCCCCTCCTTCTCTCCCGTGTCCCGCGTGTCCCGTGGATTGTTCTCCCCACCCCGTTATCAGTGCGCCGGTGCGTTTCCATACAACGCAATAATAACAGTAATAAAAGCAAAGGCAAGGCTTCGAGAAAACTGCGATGACTTTGTTCTGCCGGGTTGCGTCTCCACATTTCTCTTTCGCTCTCTCTCTCTCTCTCTCTCTCTCGCTGATATAAATTTCCAATCCATGCGGCGAATTATTAGGATGATTGTCGTGCAAATTTGCCTCGACGCGTTGGACGGTCGAGAGCAAACGTGCTCTTGTCCTCTTATCGCGCAGCGGACAATTTCTCGGCTTTTCCGAGAGACCCTAACGACGCTCCTCGGTCGACGCGTTTACTCATTACTCGCACATTTTAAAACTAACCTCCACTTCCCATTTTGCGGATATTCTAAAAAGTTCGGCGCGCGAGATGCGAATAAATATTTGCAAGCGGAGTTTGTCGCGGCCGAAAGTTCGTACCGAGAATTCCCAACTGCGGGATGAGAAATGCCGCGAGTCACCAGAATTTCGATTCGGAAATTCGCATTTCGCATTTCGCCCTGGAAAAGTTTTGAATTTTAGATTCGAATTTCAGTTGAATTCAAAGTCGCGTCGTCTGCCTGGTAAGAGCTTTTCGACTCGGGAATCTTGGGATCCTCCACCACTCGTAAATTTTGATTAACCGGCAGCAAAGCAAAAATTCCAACTGCGTATATTTTACGTCGCGTGACGTAGCCGGTACCGATGGCAATAATTTACACGACATCGCCATTGATACCGAGAGTCTTAGACTCGGATGGTCGCGATGACAAACTGTTACGAGCGCCATTGGGACGTAAATGAAAAAAGGAGAAGAGGAGAGGAGAGAAAAAAGAAAATGCAGTACTTTTTCGCCGAGCAATATGTCGCGCGTGTCGCGTGTCCCAGCAGCGAGCGACCGGACATCGGCAAAAAAGGACGGCGTCCAGCGACAATTAACGGAGCGCAAGAGCGATGGCGTTAACGCGCCAAAGAGCCGATATAAATTGCAGAGCCGGGGGCAGGGGGTGAAGGGAAAAAGAGGAAAAAGAGGAAAAAGATCAAAGAGCGAGCCCGCAAGATGGATAAATCTCGTTCTGGTCGAGAGCGCAGACGTGGAAATTCATCGCGTCGTAATGAAAGCCCGAAAAATGCTCGCGCGGAGCCTTCAATTTTCCATATCGGCTAGCGAGCACCGCCGAATGCACGGAGCAGTTCAAGTCGCTGCCATCGCCATCGCCATCGCCGCCGCCGCCGCCGCCGCCGGCACCGGGTGTAAAACAAATTTAGAAATCGATGCACTCGTGCGTCGCGTCTCGCGTTCTCTTCCGTCGGCAAGGGCTACGAGAGACGGCCCGTTCCCTTTTTTACTTCGCTCCCTCTCTCTCTCTCTCTCTGTCTCTCGTCCCTAGTCGGCCGACGACTACCCCCTTCCTTCTTTTTTTGTCTGGGGACTGCCTTTTTGTTTGCTCCGAAAACGAACGGGAGACCAACCGAGCGAACCAGCGACCTGGATCTTTTTATTTCTATATCCCGGGCTCGTTGCTGCAGTTGTGTTTGTTGCCCCGCGAGTCCGACAACAAAATCCAGCTTAGTTTTTCCCCGGATTGGCTGCTAAGTACCGCACGCGTCCCTTTCCAGTGCGAGCGCTAATTTAATCCAAGTTACGCCAATGGAGGCCGCTGCCGCCGCCGCCTCTAGGTTTGGGGATTTTTTATCGACGTTCGCTGACCCGTTGCGTTACGCGTTTTACGCTTTCAATTCCCACAAGATTTTCCAGAGCGGTTGGCGGCATTGAAAGGAAACAGTTTCCCGACGGACGCCAGCATCGTAAAATCCACAATTGGCGTAACGCGTGACGAGCTCGATCGCAAGATTCTGCCTGCCACCCCCCCCCAACCCCAACTCGACGAAAATGTCAGTCTCACACCTATTGTGACGGTGGCACTTTTTATAGCTCGAGCAGAATTTCCTCCTCGTTCCCGGGCATTTGTTCAAAGCCAAAGTTTCAGGGGAGGCTCCGCGTGTTCGCGTGTGCGTCAACGGACGGCACGTGTCAAAACAACTGCTAAATATTCGTCCGTCCGGCGAGTATTTGTGCTCGCCAGTAGCCAAGCAGCAAAGGTCTGATCGATTGTTTGGGACTATTGGCGGTGGAGAGAGACGAGCTTCTAACCTCAAAACCCTCGGCCCTCGCTGCGAGAGCATCTCGAGGGATTGGGCCCCCGGCCGGGGACAGACTCGGAGGCAATACTCGAGGCGTCGCGCGTCGGTAAACTCGATTAGCCGTGTAAAGACGCGTGCACTTTGGCGTCGGCGCTCTCGGGCATTGGAATATCGACGAAATGGGCTAGTAAAAGAGGGAAAGGTGGGCCCGCGAGGGGCAGCGTTCGCGCAGGCGCCCTCGGGGAGCAAGTTTGGAGAGCTGTCGGAGAGCGAGCAGTCAGTCCTGGGCGGGCCGACGCGGGCCCGCGCCGCGACGGCTGGATGGCAACCGGCGGCGGCGGCGGCGCACGTGCTCTCGCGCGCGCTAGACGCGTCTCGATCGATAGCGGCGCACACCAGCGCTAGCGCCGCCATCGCCATCGCCAGCACAACGCTTTCCTCCTGGATTCGTGTGTGCGTCGAAAAAAATGTGCGATATCGCGCGCCGACTTTGCTTCCCCTCTCGGGCTTCTCGACCCCGCCGAAACACGCCGCCGCTGCCACCACCACCACCACGACCACCACCACCACCACCATCACCAATTCCACTGTTGCTGCTGCCTCTGCCGCTGCAACGTCGTTCCGCGTCGCTTCTGCTTGATCCCCGAATCATTGGAGTTCTCCCGGCTTTGTTCCGACTCCGGCCCCGTTTATAGCGACATGCCTCGTCGTCTGGCTTCCACATTCGTTCGCAAATCTCATCGACGCATCATCGGCTCATCGATCCGCCTTTTTCGCACATTTGTGTCACACGAATGTGGCAGAGCGCTGCTCTTACCAAGTGGGACAGGCGCGTAAGACTGTTGCCCCGACCGGTAATTATGCTCCCGAAATCGCTCCGCTACTTCTTTTTTTTTTTGGCTCTCGCGTCTTCTGTCGGGCTTAAATCGTTCCGGTCGCGCCTGAAAAACTCAATCTTGGTTGGCTAAACGAGAGCCCCGAGCGCCTCCGAGACGTTGCTTTCGTTAAAAACTTTATCTGCCCAGCGAGAGGAGCCATTACTCTTGAATTATTCCAAGATTATTACGATTTCGGATCAAAGTGCGTTTGGCCGATCGCGCGACTGCGGGCTAATTTACGCGCATTACATCGCTCCCAAACGTCGAGGCGCTAATGAAAATGTATAAGTAGGGCCAAGCAAGAGACGCGACAAGCGATCAAATGCGCCGATAGTCCGGGCAATACCCGAGTGCCTGTGCCGGTGTGACGGCTTAGGTTTTAAAACCGAGATTATGTTGTCGGCGTCGCGGGACCGAGGAAGCAACGTCTCCTCCTCGTGCTCGCCGACTTTTCTATCGATTCCCCCCACCCCCCGCGCACTCAGAGTGTGTGTGTGTGCGTGCGCGCGCGCGCGACGGATCATCGAAAGCCCGACAAAAGTCTCGCGTCACGGACGAGCAGAGGTGGAGGAGCGGCGTAAAAATTCCGAGTCACGGCGCTCTGAACTAGTGGCAATGACCCACTTGTCGCCCGTCTCAGCCTCCCACCCGCGCTCGAGGAGGACGTATCTTTTAACGGAGCCATCAATCGGTCGGATCAGCCTCCTCGTCTTTTGGATCGGAGCTCGAGCGCCGAAACGTCTGTCCCAGGCGCGTCTAATCAATGATTCCGCAACGACTTTTGCGCTGCTGACGAGCGGAGGGACCAGTCGAGGGAAAACTCGTCGCTTAACCGCTCCGCGTGTTTTATAGCGCTTATTGTGCCGCCACACCAGAAATTCATCCAGGGTATGCGTTGGCAGTCGTCCAATCCCCGAATGCGTGTGGGAGCAGACGCTTTCATTATTTCCTCGTCACTTACAGTCGCGCGCGATCAAAATTTACAGTCGCAATTTCCCAAGCAACTTGTGGCTCGCGCAACTTGGCTCTAATCCTCGATCGCGCTCATTTTTTTAAATCAGTCGCGGATTCCGCAACGAACGAACGAATAACCGATAAACTTGCACTTTGGCGATATCGTAGATTTTCCGCGTTCCACCCCCTCCCTGCCTCTATTGTGTAAGAGGGACGAGCTCGTCTCTCCGATGCGAATGATGGTACAACGCGGTAAGAAAATCTGAGTCTCCGCGAATATACGGGCCGGAGCTTTGCAAATTCCTCGACGCGCTTCTAGACGGACGCGAACGACGCTAATGTTGGTAATTCCAGCTTTTGGAAGAAACGTCGAGCGAGGATTCACTGGGTCGCTGACCGAGTAATTGCAGCGGGAAACGCAAAATATGCCAACTCGACGCGCGACGATACGTAAAGTTCGATGCATTGAATTTGCAATTAACGCGGAGACGACGGATGGGGGGCTTACGTTGCGTGGGTGGATCGTGCTGAATTCCATCAGACGACGGATTACGGATCCACCTTTGCTTTTTTGCGAAAACGTATTCTTATTGTTAATAACGCAAACGCTCGCACACGCTCGCACACGATGGAAATTGCGTTTGAGACTGGAGCAAGAAAGTGGATGGTAGGGCAGAGTTTATCGATAATCCAGACTACCCATCGGGAAAGCCGAGCCTCGCTTTTCAGTGAAACGATGCTCGAAAATCCCGCAGTCGCGCTACTGCGAGTCTTAAGATTATTTGCTAGAGACAACATCTCGGCCGCGAATGAATGTAATTTTCGTTGTGATCTCGATAAAGCAGCGACTGTGAGTGGAAATTCCCAGGCGGTTGAATAAAATTCAAATCGATTTGGCCGCAATTGCCAGTCGATCGTCCCCCCCCCCCCCAAGTCTGATCAATATTTGGCAGGACGTGCGTTAACAATCGAGTTCGCACCTGTCGTCTGAATAGCTTGGCTCGAGACATCTGACTCCCCCCCCCCTACCTCCCGTCGCGGCGGAGAATCTCGTTTGCAAAAAAATCCTTGCGAAAATAGGTCTAGAGGCTCGGCGACAGCCACTTACAACGACAGCCGAGAGAGAGAGAGACGTTTCCGGAAAGATGCCGGCGGAGAGAGAGAGAGAGAGGAGAAGCTCTCCTTCCGAGAGCAAAGACCTCTGCCGTAAATCAATTTGAGGCTCGAAGACGCGAAAGGAGCAGGTGGGAACAGGGAACGTCTCCGACGCGAGGGAGTGTTTGGAGGGGGGCTTGGTTTTGCGATGACGTCAATAATAAGCAAATCGGACCACGCGCCCCGCGAAAGAGCAGCCGTAAAGCCGTAAAGCCCTGGAGGAAGGGGAGGCTGCCCACCCGAGTGGGATGGAGGGAGCGCATGCACCGGCGCGACGACGTCGTTGACGCCTTATCTGGAGGACGCAGGGAGAGAGCGAAAGAGCCGCGGCTGTTATCGCGGCACCGGGAGGTTCGCACGCGCAGGCGCCCTCCGACAACATCTGCTCCGCTCGCCTCGTTTCCGCTTCTCGTCTCCTTTACCTTTTCCCACCGGATGGTAATGACGGTCCAATACCATTGCTCTGCCCGAAAAAGGAACGCCGCCTTTCGGAGGAATTCGAATTTCTCCGACGAAGGAGTTGGTCGTCGTTCGTAGCGCGAGGTTGCAACGCCAACTGGCGTTTAACGCAATAATTTAATGCCCCCCCCCCTTAATGGGAAGTCGAATTTAATTCGGATCGGAGTAAATGTTTCGTTGGAACAACGGCGAAAGCCTAATTACGTTTTGGAAAAATGAGAGGCCGCCGCGGAAAAGGCTGAGGTTTATTCCTCGGTTTGCTCCTCTTCCATCATCGTCATCATCATTATCGGCTTTTTCAGCTTCTTACGGCAGTGGAATCAGAAATCCTCGGCTCGCGATCGCATTCACCGCAAGCCGACTTTTGCTCGCCGATCAAAGGATTCCTCCTCGCGCTTATCTTTGCGGATGAATTCGCGGATGAACGAAGCGCCTCGAACGGCCGCCGCTGAATCGTAACGCGAATTCGGGCCAATCGCGCGAAACCCGATTCCGCTAAGATTTAACGGCGCAATTATTGATTCCGAGTGGTTCTCGGAGGCAATTCCGGATCGAGGGATCGCCGAGGGTTCGAGAGTTCGGGGAATTCTGGCGAGTAACGCACCTTAGCACCGCTCCTAAGCGAAAGATAAAGATGAGGCGTAAGGGCGCTTATAATGGAGGCAAGTACGTGCAGCTGAGCCCCCGGCCTTTAAGAAATCGCTACTAATTGCGCGAGGGTAAGGCTGATGGCGAGAAACGTGCAGTCGCTCCGTCGACGATATTGTGCACGCGGGTGTGTGTGTGTGTGTGTGCGTGGAGCAGAGGAGACGTTTCTCCTACGATCGAGGAGTCAGCAGTCAATGGACTGCCAAAGCCAAGCCTCACCGTCGTTATTTCGCTAACGCGACCTCTTGTTACGCCCAATATCACTCCGAGTCCTTTGACTTTGTGGTCGAAAATTCGAAAGCGAAAAGCCCCCGTCGTCGCTCGAGCTTTCCCCTTTGCTCCTCCCGGTCCGCCCCCACGAGGGCAATTGGCGACTCTCGTATTCTTCGAGCGTTTTTCCTGCCAACTCGTTGCCATCTTCGATAGCGATCAACGAAGAGGAGCGCGCATTCGCTTGGGCGAATTAATATCAAGTTAACGCGAAACAATTATTTGCCAGAAATTAAAACGAAAGATTATTAAACATCAGCCGGTCTCGGGGCGTTTTAAAGTTGCGTCGCGTCGGCAGGGGCTCGGCGACTCTTCCTAGTTCCCAGCACAAATGCATTGATCCTGCTTCTATCGGTGGTGGCGAGGCGCTAATTCCGCGTAAAATTGCTTCGGGGCGCGTTCGCGCACTCGAGCCTCGGCTCCGGCGATTAAATTAATATGCCGAGCCTTAAGTGCTTGCTTGATAGGGGACAGTAATTAGGGAGTAATTAGGGCGCGCGTATCAACGAGCTTTTATTTTTCGATCGCGGCAGCCCATCAATTGGAAGCCGCGCCAATATTCGACTTGCGAACTTGTCTAAGTTCGCATCGGCAAAACAGCGCTTCGTTACAATCGTTGCTATCCAGCTGAATCAGTTGACCGACAACGCACATTTGGTAAAATTTGGCGAAATTGCTATACCAGAGCCGGTGATCACTATACTTTATTTTGCTCGAGGTTAATTAAAATGATAGTTCGGTTACGTCGAGCCTGGAAGCTCGAAAGATGGCGACGAGAGAAGAAGAGTAAAAACGAGGCAGGGAGCGAACGAATAACGATAAAATTCCGTTTAATTGCACGGTTGGAGCATCTCTCGCGCCTCAAACTTATCAATTAAATATAAACTTATCGCGAACAAAAAAGTGTCGCAAAGCAACTAACAACGCGCCATTGCTCGTTAATCTCCTAAGCCCAATAGAGAGTATTTTTCTGTTTTCTCGGTTCCGCACGCGATTATTCGCTTATTTCGCTTTCAACCCACCGTATCTCGCGGATAATTAAATCTTTGTTCCGAGCTTCTAAGGATATCGCGAGACCACAATTTTATAGTATTAACTATGTCGAGCGATAAATTCATTCAAAACCGCTCGAGATACGAGCTTCGGTAAACACAATAACAAAATGTCTTTCGAACGATTAACAACAACAACAAAAACAACAACAACAACAACAATCCGTTATCAGCGAACGCATATTGATTTTCGCATTACGAAATACGGCTGTTTGAATTCGAATGCAGAAAAAGGAGTTGGCGACATTATCTGCTGCTGTTACGTAAGCCCGAAGACTCTTATCGGCTGCTCTCGCGAATCACCCCCAGCAGCGAATATCGCAATCGGCTAATGAAGGCAATTACCGGGGGCTCGTCTCCGTTACGACTCGCCTGAGCGAAATAAAAAATGTGTATCAAGTCGGGGCTGGGGGGGGGGACCGATTCGTTATTTCACCAGGACACTGGCGTGCTCCCTCGATGTCGACGCCGTTGTCCTCGTCGCCGGCGATTACTCGCTCGCTGCTCCGGAACCACTGACGCGCACCGCCGCGATTGTTCTCGATGGATGCGTCGAAATTTCGTCCCGACGATTAAGTTATTCGGCAGTCGTTCCACGATCGTCCATCCATTTATCGGACGCAACGCTAAAAGTTCGGCTCCGATTTTAATAATTTCGTCAAATTACGAAGATGGCGGCGGCGCCGCCGATGGGAAATTTATACGCCGAAATTTCCTGTACTTGGCAATTTCCCCGAGGCTCGTTTAAAGTTTCGTTGCTTTGGTTTACTCCGAAAACAATGTCCCGGCTCTCGAACGCTACTCGATAACAAAGTAATTTCGGCTGCACCCACGAGTGTGCAAAGGCGCTTTGAACTCGTGCGCTCTTTTAGCAGGCGTGTTTGCGATAAAAATGATTAAACAACCCGTCCGGGGCGAGCTTTTGCTTATTTAATAGAAATAAGCGTTGGTGATTTACGGCTTTTCCCCGCATTTACGTACCAAACAGGGAAATTTGGTTAATCTTGGTCCTTTGGTTCAAGTTCCGCGAGCTGCGGCTTTTTTATTCGCCTTGCAAACCGAATCGCGGACGGCGTAAAATCGCAAGAGTGTGACGCCGTCTGTTCGGTCGAACAAATTTCCCATTTTCAGGTCATTTTGGTCATCTAACGATCGTAACGCTATTATCGCGACTGGAAAATCGACAGCCGAAACGTTTGACGTTCGCAAATTGTCGTCGGTGTTATTCTTGGTTTTAATCTCGCACGACTCTGGTTTTTTTCCAATAACCAAACATCACTAGCCGTCCGCTATGGCATTACCGCGGCGCTGGCACCTTTTTAAAGATAAAATTTTTAATTCGAGAAAGTTCCTCAAATTTTAAAAGTATACGTAAGTAGAGTAGAGTCGAGCCGCGGAACGAGTCTTTCCCAACTGCAATAATTTTTTGCCTGCAAATTAGCTCGGAAACTTTTTCTCAAAACGATACTCTGTAATTCCAATAAAGTACTAACGCAATATTATCCGCTTTTATTTTGACTGCTTGTAAAGCAGCAGGAGCAGAAAGTGCCGTAAAAATTTAACGGGGGCGTCAAAAATTACGTAACACCCTGGACGGTAGAAGGGATAAGATGCTCGTCAATGCTGCTGTACCGCAACGTTTTCGGAATATTTTCAGCGGTTAACTTTTAAAAAAACCTGGCGATCATATCTCGACTCGCGCCGCGAAGATAAGATTTTTCGAGCGTCGCTAGCAGTTTCGTTGTTATTCCACAAAAGAACGGCCTGTTGTTGTTGCTGTTGTCGTCGTTGTTGTCGGTGATTTAGAAGTAAAAACACAGAGCCGCGACGAGTTTATTGTTCTCGCGCACCTGAAATGCACGGGTTATCATCGCTTATCGCCGACAACTAATCCCCGTCCGCATCCAATCGTTTCCAAGTTGTTCGCCCTTTAACGCAGGAAAGCCGAATATTAAAGTATCGATATCTCGAGTGAGAATTAAGTTTTGTCCACCTTTTCAATTCTAAGCTTGGGATCGTTGGTTGCGTCAATCCGAAGTGAAAGCCGTCGATAATCGATAGACATTCCGCTGATTTCGCCTCTCGAAGCCGCCGTCGCTGCCGCCGTTTCTTTCCTCTTAATTTCTTCTCCGAGCGAATGGCCCGCGAGTTTCGAGAGCTGCTGCTGCAGCAAACTGCGCAAGCCACGCGGGTGACAATAATATTGGTTTTAAGCGCTGCCTCGGACTCTGGGGGGAGTAATCGAATGAAAATGATGCAACGCACCGCGCCGAGAGGGAGATTTTCCGACGAGCGCCGCGTGGGTGGGAGCGGAGACGGCGGCGGCGGCGGCGGCTTTCGCCCGAAAACTCGTCTCGCGACGGCCCGAGGAAGGAGAAAAAATAGAAGCGCGCGGCTCCGACTAGCGGCGCTGCTCGCGCGCATCGCGGGCGATTCTCTTTTTAAGCTTAACGGTTACTCGCCGGTTCCGCAATCGCTCCTCGCTGCTCGCGAAAGAGGTGCGGTGCGGAGCAGAGGGAGGACGAGGAGGAGGAGGAGAAGCTTGAGCGCGCCGCGAGCGGTTCAGCGACCTCGAGAGAGCTGATGCGCCCTGTGCCGCCGATTTCTTCTTCTTCTTCCTGCGCGGCGGCGGCGGCGGCCGTAGCCCGTGTCTTTTCCCGTGGACAGTTGGCTTGGCTTTTTAGACGAACGCCGGCTTTCGCGCGCAGGAGTCTACGGACCTTCTGGAAAATGTTCTCCGACCTCCAACGGCTCTTTCCGCTACTCCCGTGACACCCGCCCGACTCCTCCTGTCTCGATTCGCCTCGGTCTTTCTTTCCGCCTCGTCTTATAACGGACGCTTGTGGCGGGAAAACTTTTTCTTATCCGCGCTCGGGTCTTCGGAAAAATTAAAGACTTTACAATCGCTGTCGTCATCGGTCGCGGATTTTTTAAACGCGTTTCTCCGAATCGACCGAATCGCTCCCGATGATCTTTCTTCGCTGTTTCGTCGTCGTGTCGCGCGCGCGCATACTGCCGTAACTGTTTGTTCCTACGAGATAAATTAGCCCATCAAATGGCTTGTCTCCACGGCCTGAATTTTCTGCTTCGGTCTTTAGTCCCGCTACTTGCGCTCCGACGAAATACTAACCGACTTGATAAATTTTCCATCAACAATTACTTGCCCGAGCTGAATTCGAAAATCTTTAGCCGAGTTTTTTTCAATAATTCGCTCTTCGGGAGCACGAGAGTTGCGAGTTGCGATTCGATTTATCGACACCGAAAATAGGCGAGGAATAAAAGGCAACGACATTATTACCTGGTGCATCGATGAGTCTTTTTCACTCGCGAAACAATCGCGCGACCTTAATTCGAGCGCTCGTTTAAATAATGTGCTTGGGTGTACATTTTTAACGAAAGAAGAAAAATACTGACCGACGAGAGCGGAAAAGTCACTGCAACGAAACACATAGTGCTTGGTTTATCGATGGCACATCTCGCGAAAACGAGCCCAAGACCAACGCCAAAGAGCATCTACTCTCTTGGAGAACCTGTTAAGCGAAAAGCCTACATTTTCCGGTCGCTTGTCTCGCATAACCTTTAAATTCGTAGGCATTTCCGATCTTGAACCTCACCGAGTCGCCGATTCGCGGATAATGTTCGTCGACTCTGATACAGTTGGTTACGGCGGCTGTTGGCGTAACCCTAAAAGCGTTCGCGCGCACTGCATTCACGACACGGGAAAACCTTTCTTTAAATTCCAATTGTGCCGCTGCCGTTGGAATGCCAATGACGAGAACGAGGACGAGGAGGGGACGCCCGCAACTTTTTTCGAAATGGTAGTCCGTCTGTCGGGCAAAAATTCATCCCTACTCCCTCGCGAACTTAACGAGCGCGAGTAAAGCTCGAGGTTTTTCATACGTCCTCGTCGTCGATGCCTTGTAATCCATGGCGCGGCTTCGGTGTAAAATCCTAATGCTTTTTCCTAATACACTGCTCGCGCACAATTGGCAAAAACACCAGTCGCTCTTTAGCTTTTTTTAACGGCCGCATTCGGCGAAATAATCAATTTGCGGCGTCGGGTGTATTGAATTTGTAATTTGCAATTTGGATTTTGGCAACGCGATCGACACGCGTTTAAAATAACGACCTCGAAAGGCTCGAGAGGAGCCTAATTTATTTAAAAGACGCCGCATCCGCGTCTCGCCTAGTTTTATCGGGGAACTTTTTCAATGGGCGAGCGCTAAAGAAGCGATAAAAGTTGGAAAGAATAGCGAGGCAAACGCGTCGGAAAATTCTCGGAAATTCGGGAATAACCGGTCCGCAGGAGCCGTGGGTGGCCAATTTATTTGTTGGGTCGCGTGCGCAGCCTTTTGCCGAGCAGCGCGCGACTAACAGTAGTTTTATTACGTGACAATCTAACGACGGCGACGACGACGACGACGACGACTGCCACTGCCACTGCGACGGATACGCGACATTACCCGAGCCAATTTACTTATAGAAGGAGAAAAATTGTATCGCAATCTCGCAGCCGGGTAACCGGGAAGTTTCGTGCTTGGACGGCCGCGGCGAGCATCTGCTGTCTCTCGAGCCGCAGCCAAATGGAAAAAGTCAACGCTCTCGTGGGAGCGGCTGCGAGGCTCGAGGAAAGTGGCGAAAGAGCCGTTCCGAGGGCTGACGGGGGCAGCGGGTGAAAACCCGAGGAGGACTTACCGCAAGCGATGAGCTCGGGAGAGACGAGCCCCGAGAGGTCGGGCTCCTCGCCGTACCAGAATATCCAGAGCTCCTTGGCCGCCTGGAGGGAGAGGGGCGGGGGCGCCGGTGAGGGCGCTATCGAGTTGAGGTCGAAGAGGTTCGCCGCAGGCCGCGGCGTGGCCTTGGGCGTTCGCCTGGGAGGCGGAGACGCGCCGCCAGACGCAGAGGATGTCGCCGGCGAGGCAGCGCGAGAAGCTCGACAGCACCGGGTCCTCGAGGAGGGTGCCGCCGAAGCCGCCCGCAACCTCGCCCCACACCAGCTTCCTCCATTTTATGCCGCAGAGATCCGTCTGTAACGAGAAAACATTTTCGTTGTTAGAATTGCAGTTGGCTGGTGCTCTCGGGGGACGGGAGGGCAGGCCGAGCAATAGCCTTTGTTTCCTGTAAAAATTTTTACGCATTCTTTAAAATCCAACGCTTAGTTTTTATCGACGGCTGCCAACTCCGGCCGCATCGACTCGGCAGAAATTACTCGATCGAGCCGAGGTGAAACAATGCGAGCGACTCCGGCGAGTCGCGAAAACAATTTAAAAAACAATCTCATCAAGATGCGCGGGAAGTAGACCGGTAATGACGCGTCACTCCAACACTACGTCTCGGTCCCCCTGTCGTTCGGAGTTCACTTGAACTGCGTTGTGCCTGTGTGCGTGCGCACGTAAATAATAAATAGAGAAACGGCCGCCGCGAGTCAGCGACGGCAAGCACACCGGGAAATTAATACTTTTCTAGTTCTGATTGAAACCGACTGCGAGCACCTCGGCGTCGTAAACGTTCGAATGATTTGCAAATTTTATTTAAAAGAACCAGCTTTATGGCCGTTGACTCGTAAAACGGACAACGTCGTCGTTTGCATAATTGTCGATTGAAGATATTAAAATCTCGCGCGCAATATTATATGAAATTACGCCAGGTTACGTTACGTCGGGATGGTAATCGTAGCGCGTCGCCTCGACTGCTCGGCAGATGTCACCGCGATCCTCCGCTCCACGGCGCATTAAAGAAGCTTTACGATGCTCGGGGGCTCTCGAATCGTTAAAATGTATCGAAATTATTTTCGCGCGCGGCTCGCAGCCTTGAAATCGAAGTCAATGCCGGGCGCGTAGACGAGGCGTCGCGGGGGGAGGAAAAAGCGAGCGCCCTCCCCGCCAGGTTCGCTGTAGCAAACTGGAACAGCCGATTGATTATTCGCCAATTTACATCTCGGAATGTGGCTTTAGCGCTGTTCTCGCGCTCTCCCGCGACCTCATCCTCAAGAGCAAAGCAAGCATTTGGCAAAAACGAGGCTGCGAAGGCAATCGCGCGAGTCGAGTTTACTCAACGCGTTCGCGTTGGCGTTCGTAATCGGCGAGTGCCAGTGGTTTTTCAGCACAGCGGAGAAGTGAAAGTCTCGGCGAGAGTTGGGCAGTGCTCGTCGTGAAATTACGCGATACTCGGTGCGGCGGTGGCGACGGCGGCGAGTTTATTTTCCAGAAAACACGCCTTGGCTCTCGAAAGTCCTCGATGTTTGGGTTTAACGGGGCGCACACGTGGACGCAGCAGCAGCAGCAGCCGCCGGCGGGAGGGACTTTCGCGCGTCTTTCGGCTATTTTCGTCACGACCACGGCACAATCGGATAGCTCGCGCGATATGTGGAGTGGGCGGGGGGCGACGGCGGGAGGGGCTCCCGAGCAACGTAAACAATGGCGCGCGGGAAGGTCAGGATGTCGGTTCCGGGTCTCGATTAAACAAAAAAACAAGTGCGATTGCACTTCAAAGGCAAAGAGAAATTACGAATTACGGTTTCAGCTTCCGAATAAGTCTGTTTGTTGCTGCTGCTGCCGCCTCGCAATTACGCCTCGGAAATTGTAGAGAGAAAAGACGCCGAGTCGCGTAATAAATAATTGATGCAGCGGCGAAATCGGCAGCATTTAATTGAATTCTAATCGAATGCTCCTTCCGACGCCACTGTTTTCACATTTAACTTGTTAATAATTATAAGGAAAATCCAAATTCTTCGTTACGCGTTGAAACAGCCTCGTTTGCTCGTTTGCTCGTGTGCTCCTTTGTTACTCAAACTTTTAGTTTTGGCCAATTTGCAAATCCGTCCAATGGTCGCGCGCGTTCGCTTCCTAAATGCATTGCAACAGTTGCCATTTTGTTTGTCTGCACGCGTCTCTCGGTAAATTTATTTTCGTAGCTGCTCAAATAGGCACCTGTAATTGAATATTTATTTTTCCTTCAGTCGCTACATCGACTCTCGCTTTCTACTTTTTTTTTACCGCTAAACGTAAAAATATTTGCTTTATTTTTATTGTTCTTTTCTTTTAGAAAATCAGCGAGTTTGTCACCGTGTAAACACACTACGACCTTGGAGGTAAAAAGTTCGTCGGAATCATATTTTAATCAATTTCTTCAATACAATAAACGTGAAGTATCCATTTTTCGCTGTTCTCGCGTATTTTCCGAAATTTCAACGTAATGAACGTAAAATTGCAACAAAGTCTTGGCATAATGGCGCTCGTAAATTTATAGATAAATGACTACTATCTTATAATTAGTTACAGTCTGTTAGTTACAAGTTTTAATGTTGCACATTTTTCTTAAAGTTTTAAACAGACTCGCTACATTGTTCGTCTTGCGCGAAATTCCCAATGTGACGCAATAATTACTAGTAAAACTTATTTAACCAAAATGGACGATGGAAATTCAGCGTTTCCTCTTAAGTAAAAAACACCGAGAAAATTTTTACGTACGATTACCCTTTTTTACTCGTCTATCCAAATCGTTCGCTTACAACCGCGATGTTTCTCAGTTAAAAGATTAAGTGGTCGAGGCAATTATAAAAGCTTCTCGAAAAATTCGTAAAATTATATTAATCGCGTCTGTTTATAAATAAGCGTGAAAACAACGCTAATAATAATAATAATAATAATAACGATAATGAAGATATTCTCAAGGATGCGTGAAGAATATCACAACGCGCACCGAATATTGCGAATTAATACTTGCCAATTCGACATCACGAGCACTGAAAGTATGTCGGCCGCGAAGCGACACACAAATGCGAACAATTCATAAAAAAAAATATCCGAAAGCGATGAACCCAAATCGCTGAAAACGGCTGTTATCGAATATGTCAAAAGTGTTGCTTTTAATTATATTGAATTTTCGTCGCAGTTCGAATTTGCGAAACGATTTTGAATATCGAAGTACCTGTTAAATCAGGATAAAGTCGTAAAATCGGCTAAAACTGTAGCGGAAAAAATGGCTGAGAATCGAATTTCAATATTGGAGATCAAATAGACACGCATTAGCATAATTATAATTTCGCCAGTAGATTAAACGCCCCATTAAAGGCAGCGGTCACTTTTTAACTATTAAATTACCGCCGCTCCAAACTAATTCAGAATGACATTAATTATTCAGAGTAAGATAATAAATAATTGGTTTAAAATTTCAAACTCGCTCGTTTCACTTTCAAACGTCACGAATGTTGCTTTATTTAACAACAATTGAGCAATAGTTATCGCGCCGTTGTTAGCCTATCTTTGAAATAATAACGCACGTGGCATTTAAGCGACTGGCTAGAGCCGATTTCCGATTTAAACGAATTAAAAATGGTTGATTTTTATTTTTTAGTCCAAGAAGCCAAATAAGTATACCCGAGTAAAACTCTCGAGACACAGACATTTGCATAGTTTTTAATCAAAACGTACAGCCGATGCATATTCAAGTGTTCGGATAAAAGTCGTTAAACGGGTTCACGCGCCGACACCGACGACTTACAGCGAGTGAAAACATTGTCCCCGATGATTGCGATCTTCAAACGCGCGATAACGACCGACCAGTTTCGTTAGAAGTTTCGCAAATGCCAGGCGAGAATTGCTTTGATTAATAATTACCGAATCTGACAAAGCCGAGCGAGTCGCTTATACTTGGCCTATTGCGGCTCTCGTGTCGGCCCAAGTATTTCCGAGCCAATTCCTTACTTACATTGTAATCGAAATAACAATTAAATCATGTGTGGTAACCGGCAATTATATCCGAATATACAGTCAGGCACAACTCGTTTAATTTACATGCATTAACCTCCTCCTCGACTCATTAATATTAATTACGGAATTTTTAATAATGATTTTACAAGGAATGCATTAATGCGTTCATTATGCAAATGTAACAAACACCTTTAGGGCGGCAAAGTTTGTCGATTGTTGTTTTATTAAATTTGTATTGTATTCGATGAAGTTTGCTTCAATAGACGTCTGTGAAAATTTCAAATACAAGTGCAGCTATCGCTTTTCCATATTATTTTACACATATAAGCTAAAATTGTTCAAGCTGTCTTAAATTGAAGTTTATCAAGCGCGACGTTCGATAATTATTAACATATTCCGGTTAAATAATAATTCGGGAATAAAGAGCAGCATTTTAAGTGGCCAAACTCGTCTATTGTACGCACTTCTAAATTGAATTAATCCAAGCGTTTTATTGAATTTACCACCGATAGACACCCACCCACCCACACACCTGGGAACGCACACGCGCGAGTGCCTGTGCGAAAAAACTAAGAACTCGGTAAATTGTTACAGAACGTCACACTTGCGCAATAATTGCGACGAGGACAACGTTGGGTTATATATCGTTTAGCCAAACTAAATGCTCGAAAGCGTCGCTCCTATTGACGTGCGTCATCGCGTGCCGCAGCTTATTTTCACAAAAAGTAAAAATGAATTACTATCGCCGCTTTTTGCCCTCCGTATAAAACGAAGGAAGCTTACTTTCGTACTCTTATTAAAAAATTCTCGCAATAAATTATACCTTTGATACTGTACTTGATATTACTCAAACTGAAAACGCCCAATTAAGAATTAAAGTTAAAATAAAGTTAGCAAGCCTAACTTCGCTTGCGGTAAGAACAGAAAATTTGTTATCCGCGCGGTAAGTTTATTCGCGATAGTAAATGGATAAATGAAGCGATAAATGTCTTTTATTCTTACTATTTTTACTCGCTGGTGTTTTGTGCGAACTTATACCCGTTGTACGAGTAAAGAAAGGACACGTGTTCGAAACACAATTTTATCATTGATTCAGTATTTAATAAATAATACTATTGTATCAGAATGTGCGAATCGGAAAATTATGCAATTGTCGAATTTTTTAGTCTCTTCGATGTTCGTACGAGCATGTTTTCAATAAAATCACGAACAATCATTACATCAGTTTGCATTAAACAATAAAGCTGGTGTTTCAGAAAAGCTTCGAGAACTACATATGGCTATGCTTAACGTCGACTACTAAGCTGTACATTAAAATTCGACAATCCGTCTGCAATTCGATCATCCGGATGCTGCCGCATAAAATATACGATTAAAAAATCGGTCGGTTCTTAAGTAATCATTATATATTGGGCACACCTAAAATATAACGCATCGACGATACACAAAATTTGCAGGCCAATAACAGTAATAATAATTATTATTAAGCTGTACTTTTGACAAAATATTAATTACGATGGCTTAGAAATAACTGACAAATAACGATTTTGAAAAATTATCACCAATCAAGTAGAGATAAAATTATATTTTACAATTGCATTTCGAGAGAAGAAATTTAACGCACTCTTTCAGCATCGATAAACGTACTTTTAGTTTTGCTTATATTACTCGTAAAGCACCCCCCCCCCATTGATTATTCCATTGTAAAAGGTGTGAGCGTAGAAGGGGTCTTATAAATTAGAAATAAGTAATTATTGCACAAGTTACACACTGTGCAAGCTCGTGCAAACGGATATTTATAATTGAGAGAGCGAGGAGGAAAAGGGGAAAAGAGAGAAGAGGATTCAGAATTTTTGCTTTCTCTGGTTGGAATGGAAAGGGCAAGTAGCCAAAAGGTTTTTTGCGATAAGATTATTGCTCTTTTGGTCGGCTGCGAGAGGGAAAAGGGGAGAGATAAAGGGTATCGACAATTGATCCGAGTTTTTACAAGCCATACATCAGCAGAAGTACAAAAAGAAAAGATCCAAGCACGCAGATAATGTACTTGTAATTTATCGAGGGACTGCAGTATTAACGCGCCGCGCGAATTCGAAATAAATCCTCGAGACTGCGATGCATTGTTTATTCCACCCGCCCGCGCGCGCGCGCACACACACACACAAACCGATACTCGAAATGCCGCGCGTAATTTTACAGGCAGATGTTTAATAATCGCGCGGAGCGGCCGAAAGGCACGAAGGAGCTTTGCTGCGCTTTAGCAATGCGCGCGAATTGTGCCGAAATGATTATCAAAAATCCCAGGATGAGCTTCGATACGCGAAGCTCGCGTTCGCGTAATTTTTGCGCAAACTTATTTCGCCGTCGTAAGCTGCTTTGCGAGATTGGCTCGATAACCCAGTAAACCAGTGCAGTCGCTCGTTTTTCCGTCGCGAAAGTAAAAGTAGAATGTGCTAAAAGAAGGATCACACGTGACAGGGGCAGCAACTTAAGGGAGCTTATATAAAGATCTCCTCCTCCTCGTACATCCCAAGGCGTAAGCGGGCCGTTCTATTGCATTAAGGCGGCTCGTCGTTACTAGGCCACGATCATATCTGGGTGTCGCTTCGTCCGAGTGTAAATACCGTTATCTAAACACACCTCTTATTATGTCACGCACCTAAGCTCGCATTACAAGGGTGCAAAGGCTAAATTAAAAGTCGCCGCGAATGTCGTACCAAGGTCTTGGAGAGCAGCCGAGCGAGCGCCGGCGGCTTAACAGTTATTACGCGATCGATGCTTTCGCTCGCGCTAAAACCAACTACAAATACGACCCCCCGCTGCCCGTTGCCCCCACCCCCCACCCCCACCCCCTCTGTTTGTCTTCGCGAAGAATGCAGTTTTAAACGAAAGCGGCGTAATTATAGCTGTGTTAGCTTGAGAAACAAATTAAAACGAGAAACGATAATAGACCTTAACGACGATCCGCACCCTCGCCGCCCCTCGACCAGCCCTCGACCGCCAACGGCAGCCAAATTATCAACGCTACAACAAAGCTTTCCATCGGAAGCCAACAGAAATTCGAGTCGTAAACTTAAATGAAAAATGGACGCGTGACCAGCATTACTCGCCGGCTGATGCTGCCACTGCCCATCAACTCTCGTTGAAAATACCCATTACCTCGAGTGCGAGTGAAAATTTAAAGAGTTAATTCCGAGTGCGAGTCAAGATTTTAATTTCCATTTATTTCCACTTCCATTTCCATTCCTATTTCATCCAGGGCGCAACGAGTGCATCCCAAATTAGCTCCGATTCGCCGTTAGAATCGCTTAGGAGTCTGCTTACGTCCAACGTTCGGCCTTGGGACTCGGAGTCTTACGTCGTTTCTTTAAAAAAAAAAAAAAAAAAGAAAAAAAAAAACCATCGCCTCCGAGAAATCTTTCGTAATCTCCCGTCCGGCGGCCGAAAGAAGGCGGAAGGTGCCGATCAATAATCAAAAAAGGACCGACGACGCACATCCGGATTGGGGCGACGCTAATGAATTCTCGAGACTGCCGTAAATAAATTACGGATAACTGAAAAACACCGGGGGAGTTTAAATATTGGCAGAGATTCGGGCGTCGGTACGAGCTTATGAAACTGAAGGGGGCTAGGAGGGGTAACTCCAGGGGTGGTGGGTCTACGAGCACGATTCGCACGCCGGCTAATTTCGCTAAAAGGCCTGAGGAAGGGTAAGCCAATCCGCTATCGTTGGGAACGAAGCCTAAGGTCCTGAAGTTGCACCTCTCGAAAAGAACCGCTTAGCTTCGAGTGTGTATACACAGAAGCTACATCGGCGAAATAATCAATACACGCAAAGTAATTCAAGACGATGGTTCGGTAGCTGCTCAGCAGCACTTAACGCGCGCGATGCTTTCGGCTTATTTACAGGGGCGCGAGAACGAGTTAACTCATTCTGAATAATTAAGGAGCCAGTCAAAATTATCGATCAGCTCTCCGGCGGAGCTGGAAGCGAACGAAAGGAGGTGGACAGCCGGAGCCCCGGTGCAAAGAAGAGCAAACGAAGAGGCGAAAAGGACGAGGGCGAGAGAACGAGAGAACGAGAGGAAGAGAGAGAAAGGGAGAATAGAGACAGGGTGCGTGCTACGGGCCTATCAGCTGCTGATCAATACAAGCAAGGCGACGTGCAAGGCCGCCACCGCCACCGCCGTCGACGCCACCTCTCCGTCCATCCGCGTAGGCTAAACTCTCTCGCTCGGTGGTTCACCGTTTCTATCCTCTACCATCCCCGTGTCGGCCCATCTTTCCGTTGCTCTCCCACCCTTCCTTCCCCGTTGCTCTCCCGACGCTCCCGACTTTGCGTCTGAGACGCGTTCAAGCTCGCAGCCTCCGCCTCTGCCTCCGAGTTTTATTTCCTCTCTCTCTCTCTCTCTCTCTCTCCGCGCCTTTCTCATTTCGCGCTTTTTGTTCTCGCGATAATGCTACTGCTGCCGATGTTTTGCAAATGCGGTCTCGTCGCGCTCGACTGAGCTTGCACAGCAGCATTTTGCAGAACCTTTCGGGAATCCGGGCCGCGCTCTCGGGGAACCTGCCACCCGTGATCGACGAACGTTACGAATATTTCGCATCGATTAAGCCACCCCCTTCCCCCCCCCCCCCACTTCCGGCTGGGCCCGTCTCCGACGGATGGGGATTGCATTTCCATCCGCGAGCCTCGCCAGAGAAGAGAGAGAGAGAGAGAGAGCGGGTTCGTCGTACTCTTGTTCGCTCGAAAGAACTGGGATTAGATTCGTTTCCGTTCCCTTTTTCCATCTTTAAAGCTACCTACGCCTACCTACGCCTACCTACGCCTGCCCGCTCTCGTTACAGCGTAAGGCCTCCTCCTGCGCCCATCCGCCCCTCGAACCGCGCGGCACGTAGCATTTCGAATATTCCGGCGGAGTGGCTCTTGCGCGAACCGCCAGCAGACTGTCCGAAATTCAAGAAGCATGCGGGTCGTTGCGCCCGACGAGGGCGACGAGGGGCGCCAAGGGGACAACTGGGGGCCGTGAACGAGAAAATTAAGCCAAAGAATTGCTTTATTTACGTCGTAATACGCGCGCCGATTAGAAATTAATTAATCAACTCCCTCTGCTTTTCCTTTTCCGCACTTTTTGCGCGGCGGGTAAGCGCAGTTTCAACCCTTGCACGCCTGATTTTCTCCTTCATCTTTCATCCGGCGAGCAGGAGCTTCGTCGATCGCAATCGCTAATGATCCTCTCATCGATCGCACTTGTTCATGCCGGCGATTCATCATAAACGCAACACGAGCATTTCGAGTTCATCAGCGTTAAAAATAACCGAGCCGACGCGGGTCGAATATTTCCAAGCTTCTCCACAGTCGATTAAAGCATCGCCGACGGCGGAGCTCGGAAGCCCCTCGTGCAAACGACGCGCGATGCATCGAAACGAACAATAGCGCAAAGCCTGCTAATCGTGAATTTGAACTGTCGCTCGGACTGAACGCATCGCCAATTTATTCGGAATGATTACCAAACAATAAGCGCGACTGCGTCCGCGCGAGCGGCAGAACGAGAGGAAACGCAAACGTGCTTGACTGATCGGCGATAAAAATGACGCTCCGCAGACCGGGATCGAGCCAAACGCGACGGCTGAATTTGTATCGTGTCGAGCATCTCCGTTTTGTGCTCGAGGAGCGGATTCTGAGCTCGCGCTCGCTTATGAATATTTTGCCGCTCGGTTTCGTCGTATCGAGCAGCGAGCAACCAGCGACGGCTCAATGACACGGATAATTTTCGAATTTTCGTTACGTCTTCGCAAGCTTATCTCAACGGCTCCGGTGACGGTATCGGTAATCGTAACATCATCGTTCGTGCGGCGATTGCATCGACTCTTCGATTAATCGAAAATTAAATAAACGATGGTAAAATTGGTCGGAATGCGGGGGATTTAAAATTAGTCCGACGCCGAGAAAAGTAACCCACTGTACTGGTATAACCTAGAGCCCAGCCCAGTCCGTCCGTCCGTCCGTCCATCTATATCGAGCTTGAAAAACGGGGAGCAATCGAATTATCGACACAACTGCGCGAGCTATTGACGTTCTATTTGCTACTTGTTGGTCGAGCGATCGCTGCCGAGTCGACGACATTAGACGCGTGCCCTCCCCCCCCCCACTGACTGGAGGCTCCGATAAACACGCCCAAAAACGCACCGAAAAACGCAGCGCGACGGATGCGCTCCTCCGCGGGCAGGAAGCCGAGCGGTGACGCGTTGAACGTCGTCGTGGCGAGGTTAACGACTCGGGATGTCGGCGCAACAAGAGACTCGCGCGTAAGCTCCTTTCGAAAGCTGCCACTGGCGTCGACAGTGACGAGCACCCCCTTACACCCCCTTCGGTTTACGTATACTCCCTCTCGAGTCGTGCCGAGAATACCTACTTCTCGGCGATTAGACGGCGTTTAAGCGCTCCTTCCGTCTTCCGCCGCCGAGCCAACCGCGTCTCGGCCATTTAGCTGCTTACGACATTTCACGTGGCCTACTTTCCTCTTTTTCCAATTAACCGCTTTCCCTTCGCCCCCGCGCCGCAGCAAAGCTCGTAACAGGTGAGAGGGGGAGGGGCTCGCGGTCTTCGCCGCGTTTGCTGGTCGAGCGGCACCAGCACCACCCCCACCCCCGGTAATCACAGGAGCAAACGAAACCGGCCCTCTTTATTAACAACAGCCCCGTATTGATAACGACTCGTGCGTCCCGAGCCTCGGTCTGTTATCCGGACACAAAGGAGCGCTTTTTCTAGTGGCGCTCGATCGAGGGTCGTTTCGTTTGATTTGTTTGACGGGGCGTCGCGCCATGAAAGGAAAGAAAAGGAGAAAAAGAGGGTCCAGCGTGCGCCGACTGGCCTAATTGAGTTACGGCGGCTGCGATACGCCGATGCGTCGTCGTCGTCGTCGTCGTCGTCCTCGTCTACCGTCAACATGTTTGCGTTGACTCGACGTACGCTCAGCTCCGTACGGGCGCTGCTGGTTCCTTGAACGACCAGATGGTACGTGACGAGCCTCGCGCTTTGGCTCGACAGAAGAGAAGCTGCACCCAACAGAAGGAAACGAACGAAATGGAGACTCGAAATTGCTCGATGATATAATTGGAACTGCGCTCGTGATCGTGAGCGAGTTTTCCCGATGGTGTCGGTGAATCCGATCGATTTTACCGAGCAGCGGAGTAAATATAGACGCCTCCAGCTAATTTACATCTTGTGCGAGCCGCCGTCGCCAACGCGCCATATTGGAAATTACCGAATGAATGGTAATAAACGTCGGCTACGGGCACAGGGAGCACCAGCGCGCCACGGCTTTCCTCCACCGGGTGTCACAAGCTAAATATTCAGCACTCCAATTGTCGGAGCGTGTCTTTATTACTGTCGATTTTCCACTCTAGTCGTCGTTTTCACTTTAAATAAGTGTAAAATTACACGGCGCGCGAGGAAAATGTGTTAGGAATACTTATTCAGCGGCTCGAACAAGCGTTAACAGCCTTTTCTCGCGGGATACAAATACGAGTTTCAACAAATTTCCTATCAACTGTTTGCGAAGGTGTGTACACATTACACGTGCACTGTAATACTCGCCATCGACATTAAACCCGATGCAGTTTTAAAAAGTCCCCCTGTGCCGCGCGTAACGGTACTAATCACAGTACTCGCGTTCGTTCGTGTTTACTAAAGCTGCACTCTACGGTTGTGTGCGTGCGCGCGAGAAATTGTTGTCGAGGCAAGGCGCCACTGGTTCGCAATAATCTTTGCCAGTCAATGAAACGTAATCTGTATTTGAAAAATATTTATTACATAATTCGAAAAGGTAAATTCTTTCGAGCGATAGCCGCGAGTAGTCACTTTATTGTACGGAGAACGTCATTGAACGTCATTGAACGTCGTTGAACGTCATAGAAAAGCTACACTTTCGAGCAGCAACTGTTTATCATCCGATCTGATCTGCTCGCTGTTCGCCTTTATAATTAATAAAGAAAGTAGTAAAACGGGAAAAGTCGATAAATATAAATATCAAACGAAATCAAAGCAACAGAAGCTTCAGTTTTAGAAATTCGTGCTGCGGTATAATAAGTTAAACGCAGCAGTACCGAGTTTCACTAGCTCTGCAGTTCAAATTTCCGAGTAAAAGAAGCCAATTGTTTTATTGATTTCTTTCTGCTCTTACTCAGTCAGTCTTTCTAACCTTAATGCATCGATTATCCTTTTAATCAACATATTCGGCAGGTTAATCATTTTTAATTCGTACTTGGTAAATTACGAGAGACTTACAGCCGTAAATCCGATTGGAATGCCAAAATTAATGTTTATAATTTAAAACGTTTGACGCGTGAATAATACGCGCGCGTGCGTGCGTGTGTGTGTAATACTCCACATGTCCCAGAGAAAAATCGGGAAAGGGAATCATTAGTTTTCAGTGGATGTCGTTATAACGTAACGAATTAAATGCTTTAAAAGCCAGTTGTGTTTTTATTAAAGTAAATTTAATTCCACGTCAACATTGCCGGCATTTAAATTATTAATGCGGAATGAAAAGTGAATTTTTAACTCCTGTTGATACACAATAGAAGGATTCTCGTATTTATAAACAAGGAAAAGCGATGTTTTTAATCGAATAATCGAACGCGGACGTGTAAGCGCGGGCGCATATGTGAATGTCCAAATATAAATGAGATTTGTAAATTTTCACTCGAAATAGAGAGCGACGCGCGACTCGTTTCAATTTACTTTGATTCGGATTCAAAATTGCCTAAGAGTTGGAATTTACTATAGTTCCACGTAACGTAAATTTAATTATAGCCCCAACGGCAATATCGTAATTTTATTTAGAGTGAACATTCGCTCGATGAAATTCAAGGAATATATTAAGCCCTTCTAATACGCACAATTCGTAGTTTACAACAACTCGTAATGCATAACAACGCGTGGCGTCTTAGTGTGGAGCATCGCGTTTTTGCGAGCGAAAAAGCGGCGCTACTTTCACCGGCACGGAGAGCGAGTTTTCAATTGAAAGCGCTAATAGCGCCATTAACAACGAATTCGCAACGGCGTTCGAGATATAATAAATAACGACGCGAATTATTGCAGCATTGCGGCGTTATTATCATTAATCCGAATCCGCAAAACGTAATCAAGAACTCATTAAAATAGACGCCGAAGCAAAATAGCCGGCGCGCGGCGTTTCGCGTTGCAGTTCTTCGAGCTGACGGCCCTCGGCCCCCGACCCCTCGAGCCCCACGGCAACCCCCGGCGTCCTCGCCCCTTCTTCGCTGCAGATGTCGGTCGATCGATGTGTGTACGTAGGCCACCTCCGTCATGGCAGCATTGTGTCGTCCCTGGCGCCGCCTCCAATCTCGTTTTCTACCTTCTTGAATCTGCTGTGCTGCGGACGCGTGCCGCGATAACAACGGAAGACACGGCGGCGGCGGCGGCGGCGGCAGCGTTTAGGTGGCTGCCCCCGGACTTTGCTCTTCGGTTTTCGTGCTTTTGGTGCTGCGCGCGCGTCCCGATTGACGCCAGAGATTACGTTGCCCTTTATTGCCGACTCTTCCACGCGCCGGTGCTCGCGCGTGCAAGCATACAAAGAGAGAGAGAGAGAGAGAGAGAGAGACGCGCGCGCGCAGTTGAAAGCGGAACGCAGTCGTCGCGCCTTTGCTGAAATCCAGCTGCAAACGTCGCAGCTCGATGCGATCTTTATCGGTAGAGCGAGTGTTTGCCAACGGAGATACGCAGCTCTCGACGTTTATGGCCCGCGAGAGCCAAAACAAGCCAAAACAAGCCAGTTTAGGGACTCGGCGGCCGATAGCAGCGTTTGCAGTTACTCGGTACCGCTCTCTTGTAGGGGCAGTTTTTGTCGCTTGCCATCCGCGCCATTGCCAAGCCTCCGCTGGCAATGAACTGCTTTGACGGCGCTGACATACTTTACTTCCCAAAAACTAAGCAAGACCATTTTCGATTTTTATCTCGATGAGCGATTCGAGTCGCGCCTGAAATAAAGCATTTTGTTGGTAATATCCGATCGAAAGCCTCCGTTCGTTTCGGGAAATAAAGTTACGGTCACGAGTTTTGCCCAGAAAAGCCCAAAGGTGTAGCGATAAGCTATTGTGATCCTTGTTACTCGCTACCCTTGCAAACGCTATTTTTCCCCGATCGAGTGTGTCGATCGAAACCATCATCGGCACAGCCGAATGATGGGCGTGCAAATTTGCACGCGACCTTGGAAATTAAGTAATTGTCAATGGGACGAGTCTCGTACGACACCGCAACGCAGACATGACCAGAAATTCAGAGACCAATACGTAAGTTGACGGACGAGCCAGCGACGTTGAATATTTCGAGCTGCATTCTTGTGCAGTTTTGCGAGTACCGTCGTCGCCCTTTCTCGAGTCTAAAATTTATAATTTGCCGAGCCTTCCTTCAATCTCCCTCGATCGTTTCGTACCAGCGCGAGCCGCTTACAATTTCCTAGCAATGCTAATTTACTTCGAAGAAAAATCGTTATTTGCGATATAAATTTGGAATAATTTTTAAAAACTGACTTCGAACTAAGCCGGTGTAAACTGCGGGGGCAACGTCTGTAGTAGAGTTGCCTCTTTTAGTAGTCCATTTTACAAAGCTTGCGGCGTCCTAGTGGCCTTTTCGAATTTCCCAAATCCACAGAAGCGATTGGCGATTTAGCGGAGAAGCCAACAGACAAATTTATGCAATAATGAATTATTACACGTTCACATGCGTACTAATCTATTCGCTCGTGTCTCTCGTAATGATCTTGTTATGAAGGATTGAGGCTCGGATCGAGATTTAAAATTAGATATCCCGACACACATGCACGTGAAAATTAACCGAGTAAAAAGAATTACGCCATTAAGAAGGCTAATCTAATCAGGAGATCTAACCTGGTAATATATTAATTTACATTTAATGCACGTCAACGGGACGGGACGATTAGTCCTGCCTATCAGCCGTCCGTCGTCCCGCTGGTTGAGATAATTCCGACGGCACTTCAACGCGCCCAGTTACCCAACTACCCCGTTCTTGGAATCGTTATAACGTCCATAATACGCCGTTGGGAACGAAAACTGCAACTACCTGCGCGAGACGAAAGGTCCACCACCACCGCCCTGGATTCTTTGTCACCTTCGGCCGATGATAATCCTGCTCTCGGTTCGTTCCAAGTTTCGATGTGGGTCAAGTGGTGTGAACCGGCTAAAGAAATAGAAGCTTCGTTGTTGTCGAGAGCTCAAAAGGTGAACAACGGGTACAACGACTGCAACCAACCGCGGCTCGCCGGCTTCATCGGTCCGAGGCGTCGCGATCAGGTCTCACCCACGCGTCTCCTCCGTGACGTCGCCAAACGGCACCAAACGGCACCAAACGGCACCAAACGGCACCAATATTGGTAAACGAATGTCCGTCGAATCTCCACTCGTCGCTAAACGGGATATCCGCGCGACGCTCGCGCTTTTAGCGACAACAGCACTTTTCTCGCTGCTCCGTCGTGTGTCTTATCCGAACCCGATACCTGATACCTGCATTCGACTCGCCTCTCGAGCTTATGTAAGGTCTGCGTTAAATTACAGAGCCGAGCTGCTTCGTTCCAGTCGGACGTTTTTCCAAAATTCAGTGCGAAATTAGCTTCTTGTCTCGCGTTCAGCGGTTTGCAATAGAAACTTTCTTGGCAATCGCGCAAGCGACACGTTTGTTTGCAAAAACATTTTTCCGGCGATTAAAACGCGTTTAAATTTCGGAGCAAAGCTGAAATCGCAAGCGCAGGAATTGCGCGAAGAAACAACGTCGTCGCACACGATGCGCGAAACAATTGGTTCATTTGCAGAAAATTATTTTGAAACGTCTCGTCGTCTCGTCTCGTCTCGCCGTCTAGTCGAAAACTGCAACGCGCGCAAAACCCGTAAAGCAGATTAAAATCATTTTATACGAAACCGATGCGTCGTCTGGAGGAGCGTTTCTTTGGCGGGTAATTCTTTTTCGAGGCGCCTGGAGCAAAGGTTGGGAAACGTCGCCGAAGAAATAACGATCCGAGCGGCATTGATAAAATTAAACGACGCGCACGTGCGCGCGTAACAAGTTTTTTCATAGATTCGTTATTTCCCAAGGACGTGTTTATATACATAGAAGAGCTTCCGAGAATTCGCGCTTAAAAATGCAGCGTGAAATAGCGTATGAAATTGATAAATGCGAAGACACTCCGCTGAACTCTTGAGAAAACCGGTAAACTGCGCTTTTAAAGCTTTAGCCGCGGAGATAAATAATATTTACGTCCGTTTCCCTTTATCCGCTTGCCATCGTCGTTATCGTTATTGTTGCTGTTGTTGTTGTTATTATTATTCGCGTCGCCCCGATGAAGAATATCATTATCGCAGCTAAATCTACGAGAGTCTATTCCCCGCCCCGAGTTGCCCAACGACGCGTTTCGCACGAGCATTCGACATCATCGAGCGAATTTGTTTGCTCACAAGCTCGTGGGCAAATGATAATTACGTGCCTACGACACTGTATCGGTATTAGGCTTATAAATATTAAACGAGCCCGTTATCTTTCGCGTCTTTGGCGAAAAATGCTCGAAATTCTAATTATTTTTTAATTAAACATTTCGCCGTGCGAGCGCGCATCCACGCACACTGCCAAGAATTCCTAAAGGTTATTTCTAAGTGTAGGAGCGACGAGCCGCCGAGGGGCTGGCGAGCATTGCAAACCCATTGCAATTTGCAAATTAAAAGGCCGTTACAGCGTTTAATAATTTTTATTGGACGGCTTTCCGAGATTAAGCGCAACTTTAAAACTCTGCTTTCCACTTTCAATTTTCCAAATCATTCGAATGACGGCGCTTTTCAATTAAATGCCTCGGATTGGCTATTTATCAAAGCGAGCAGTCGTCCTCGGCGCGGCAACGATATTGAAAGTTGCGATTCGCGCACGATCGTCGTATGCTTGCGTCGCGTCATTCAAATTTTCTTCGCATTCGATTAAGTACCTGCGCGATCTAATCTCTTCTCGCGGCGTTTTTTAGAGGGAGCGGCCAATTTTAATCGACGTAATTGAAACCAATTCTCTAATTTTCGTCGATGCTAGCCGTCCGAATTCAACGAGACTCTAACATCTGCGTCAAAACGCTCTTGTTCGGGGATTCGTTGCAACTCAACTCGCGTGCTATTATTATTCGTTGAAAACGGCGCGCATCTGGAAAAAAAATTATTGCCCTGGCGCAACGCATTACGTTGTTCGCGAAATTAATCGCGCGTCTACTTTATTGCTATTTAAAGGACTCGGTCGTAGCGAGTACAACGTGTCGAGTGTCAACATTCTTCGGTGACTCATTGCAGCAACTTTGTCCTCGTCACGGACGGAGGTAAAATCTGCTCGCAGTCTACGGAATTGTTATCGTCCAACGATGCACGCAGGAGTACGTGGGGGGGGGGGAGAATTTTAATTACGCGAAATTGATAATTTTATCAATGCCAGCGATAGTCAGCTTTGATTGCTTAAGCAACGAGTCCAATGTGGCACGAGAGGAAAACAGAAGAAAAAGGCAAACGGAGGCTAAAGCAACGCGTATTATGTAACAGGAAGCACTTGACGAAGCGACGTACACAGCTCGAAAAATTTTTACAGACTGCACACGAGTTCTCACGTAGAGACGGGTGAGTCGGAAAGCGCACACGGCGCGATTCGTTCCCTCGACGACGACGACGGCGACGACGACGGCGACGACGATGATGACGATGACGATGACACGGGCAAGTAAGTGGTCCTCGAAACAAAGTATCACGAAGCAACTCGAAGCACTCGAGTAAAAAACATCAAGAGCATCGGATACTACATACACTCCCGTTTAAACGTAAAGTGTAATTGGATCAAATAGGAGTGGAGTCCAATAAGATATAAATAGGTTTGCAGGGCAAACTTGATGTATCTTCATCCGTGCTTTGCTCTTTGTGCCCTGCGCTTTGTGCTTTGTGCTTCCACTGCGGCTCGAAACGACGGAGTCCTAAATGTCCGCCGCCGCCGCCGCCACCGTCGCCGTCGAGTAAGTGGATCAAGTCCGTTTGAATGTTGAGTCGCAAGGGATTAAGGGTAAAATGATTAACAATAAAAACGAACGGAGCTGGAAATAAAAGACGGCGCGGCGGCGACTCGAACGGAACCCAGCAGCGGTTAATCTTTTGTTGCTCTTTCGGCCGCGAGCCCCTCCTTCCTACGCCTCTGCCGGGAGGAGGACACAGGGCCGGAGCTCCGAATAAAGGTCCGCCCGAACTCGAATTTCATTCCGAAGGCTTACGAGCAGATTGGACGATTCGCGCCGACCCCATAGTCGGTATTGCTAAGCACATATTTATTCGAGCCCAACGTGGTCGTCGTACTCCTTCACCCGGGGAAAAGGTGCGCCCCCGGGATCCCCGGTGGTGCTCTCGAGTGCGGCGCGGCACGTGCCCGCTCCGCGCGCACACGCACACACGCAGCCCGTCGAGCGTAATCGAGGTGCGAAAAGACCGAGTCGCCTCGCTCAGCCCCCTGCGAAATAAGTACGAGTCCCCCCCCCCAGTGAGCGCACCGCTGCCACGAGAGCGCCTCGATCTAATGGGATTTCGCGATTTTCCGTTTCAACGGTGGGACGCTCGGATGGGTCGGGGCCTCCTCCTCCTCGTAATTGGCTTCTCCTTCAATTGGCTCGAGAGTGCGCGGTAAAAACGTTTTTAGCCCACTCGAGTAATAAAAGCGAATGTGTGCGGCTTACGATAACTCGAGCTTCGCGAGTTTCCAGGCCGACGACGTCCTCGGTCTGCATTTTGAAACTCGAGCTCCCGATAATTAGATGTGGGTACCGGTGCGTTACGGCTCTAGGGCGCGTTTTTCGATGCTGCGCTTTTGCTCTAATTGCGCTATTGTCAGAATTTCGGAATTCTGGAATTTCGAAAAGCGACGGCTGCAGAGCCGCGCTACCCTCTAATCACTATGAGAGAACGAGCGGCGAGTTGCGCGTTGATCCACGGACTCTGATATTCGATATTCGACCAACTGTTTGTTCACCGATAATTAGGTGCGGTTTTTAGCAACTTCGACTTTTAGGAATGCAGTTTCGATGGCTGATGTTTTGCGAGCCGAATAATGATAATCTGCGTCGTATGTATTGTAAAAATTAAAAAAAAGTTGCTTAAAAAAGTCCCGTACTTGTCGTTGTCTTTTCAACTTTGGACTACAGCTTCTTTCACCCGCGAGCTTTTTTATTGTCAACATCGTTGCGTCAGGGTGGCGATTAATTAGCGTGCTTGATCCAACTAAATCTCACGTACGTTGATTACGTTTTAATGGAGGCTTTTCAGTTTTATAACTAATTAGTATAACTGAAAATCAGAGCGGCGTCAGAACTGAAGGTCGTAATGTCGAGCTCTGTTTTGCGCGTTAAAAGCGGACGCTTGCTTGCTCGCGTATCAGTGTTCGCTGATTTTTATTAAAATTCAAAAAAACCAAAGTGACGGCCTACGGACGTCAAAGAAAAAAGTTTAAATACGTCCTATATTTGCATTCGCGCTATATTTATTGCCGGGTTGCGACAAATTGGAAAATTTTTATAAAATGCGAATCACGTAGCTTTTCCAAGCAGAGGTCGCTGTCGTAAAAGATATCAATAGCCAGATTTAAAAAAAACTCGCGCTTGTCTTGAAGCATATAAGGGATGTTGTCGACAGCGCGACGACTTTCGTTTTAACGCAAACGAGAAGAAACGTACGAAAGATTTATTTGTTAAAAAACGGGAGCCCTGATGTACCGGCATTCGGTATTCGGCAAATATCGTTTACGCTTAAAAAGCTGGCTAACAAAGTGGCTCATTTTTATCTTTTCATTTCGTTTCGTTACGAACTACCATTCGTGTTTACAATCATCCGTTGAACAGAAACGCTTTAATATTCGAACGGGAAATACGAAGAAAGATAAGGTTGTGCGTCGTTATTCGTTTCATTTCGTAAATCCCCGGAAAAGGGATAATTTTATCGGTACCTGGTGCCAATGCGCATTTCGATAATGCAAATAATGTTTTTATGGCGTATCGATCGTCGACTGAAAGAGAACGGAGCTCGAAAGAAAAATCAGATACTCGGTTACGGTAGTTTGTTCCCTGCAAAAATTGTAATTACAAGTTGAGTAATCCGATACATTATTCCAATTGAACTGCCTTTTCAACTTTTTCAGCCTTTTCAACTTTTTTAACTTTTTCAACTTCTTCAGCGATAATTGAAGCAACGGGCGAATTTTAAGCGCCAGCTGCTATCCCTCCAGCGTCCCTCTGCTCCTGCTCTTTTCAAGCACGTGACGATCAAACAAGATTTTCAGAGGCGCAAACTTCTGCCAATGTAATCGACGTAAAATCTCTCACTCCTCCCACTTTGTAAGATATCGCGCGGAGAGAAAGAGAAGGAAGCTCGTGTATTAGTCCGCTGGTAGTCGTCCGAGGAAAAAGTAGATACCAGGGGCCGACGCTCAAATCCCAAGGCTCGCGTATAAACTCGCTGCATTATTTATACAGGCGCATGTATGTGCTCGGGGGCCGGTTGAAAAAATTTCGGAAAAAGCGATAGATTAAGAAGGAAGGTAGTTGGCTCGGCCTTGGAAACAGGAATACGCATTGTTTAGGGAAGCCGTCCAGAAACGCGCATTCGAAGAGCAAGTATCGCGGCGAGCATTTTGTCGTCTTGTAAATTTCTAATTTCATTCGTAAAATCTAGCGCGGTTCGCAGTTGGCGTTCGATTTTTCATTGCGTCTTAAAGTCGCAGAACCACCGGCGGCAGCAACTCCGCGCTCCAACTCGCTCCTGCCTTTTTCACGTTCGAGGAAATTGATATTTTCCCCGAATCGAAACTTTCCAACGAATACAACATCGGGGATTTATTCCTCGATTAAAAGTGCGCGGCGCATACTCTGCGATACTGCGCAGCAAAGTTTTTCCTCCTCCTCGCAGTGCCGATCGCATTGGACGGCGGCCGTCGAAGGTGCAAATATTGTTAAACTCGCCGTGGACGAACGTGTGGAGATCGCGGCAAACTCGCACACACCGACAGCGATTCAGCAAAGTCAGGATGCTTTCCGAAACTTACCTGCAACAAAAAGAAAATATTACCGTTATTAAACATAATTTAGGCGATTGCCGTGACTCAATTATTTACATCTAATTCTTATCGCGCTGTTTTAACTTTGTAATGGGTGGGAGAGCATCTAAAGAATTTCGGAACAACCAATTATTCGTCGTTTAGCTAAACGATGCGCGCAAACGTGTACGCGTGAGTCACAAGTTCAAGTGAAAAACAATGGGAGAAATAGAAAAAAGACGGAAAAAGGTAAACAACGAAGAAAGGTTAAAAAACATGCACTCGGCGTGCGTACGTACGCAGAGGCGATTAAGAGTTCGTTGTCTCCGTCTGCGGGGTGAACGAAACCTTTGCGCGAGCCGATAAGATAAAAAAAAGACGCGATTATGCGCTGCTATTTTCACAGATCTTTTTGAAACGAGCCGTCGTCGATTGAAAAATCGATCCGATTCTTGTTTCGCGCAGCAGCCGGGGGAAGGGTGGCAGCTGGAGAGGGACACATGCTTAAGGGCACTCGGGGCAAAAAAATCGCGCCGAGAAATTAGCGGCTCTTTTGCGACAACTGGTTTAGGGCACAACTCGTACTTTCGTCGAAGCTTAACTCGAGCACCGGATGACGCGATTCCCTATAAATTTACAACGTGAGAATGGCGTTTATTTAGGCCGCTAAACGCAATAATATCCAACCCTTGTAAGCGCTTAATTTTAAACCGCTCGATCGAGGCGCTTCATCATAATTAAAGCAAGTCTTTATATTTAGATTCGGCTCTCGAATAATGTCGAATTTTTACTTCATCGGTTGCAAAAAAAAAAAAAAAAAAAGATTCTTATCGCGTTGCGTGCAAAACAAATGGCAGAAAAAAGCAAACTCGTTGTCAATAATGCCGACGTTTTATGACACTTAATAATTGGCTCGAGCGCTGCTACTTATATTTGCATAAATGTTTAAAGGTGATCGGTCGATTAGTGCTCGTTCGGAGACTAGTCGACTGACTTGTCAACTGGCAAATGGCTCCGCCGTAAATCAATAGCAGTCGACAATGGCTAATCGTGATTTATAAGTAGCTGCATTAGAGCGTTTCTGCCGTGAAACGATGTCGAGGCGTCGCGGCGGAAAGGTCGACGTTCCAGCAACAAACGACAACAAACGACACAACAGCGCTCGATTCTTTATTTTTCACTTTGCTCCCGCGCTCCGCTTGCTGCTGTTATTGTCGTTGTTATCGTTGTTATTGCTGTTTTGTCACTCGTCGAGTACCGGGGATAGACGGATAAGCTCATCCCGGATGGATGTTTACCTGCTATCGCGGCGCGTCTTCGAGATGCGCGCAACGGCACTCGACGACAAACCGCGCTTGCATTCGCCCAACTCCAAGTGTCATTTAAATAATATCGCCGAGGACTTTATTTATCCGCGTTAATCCGCGCGGATCAACCGACAATTCGCAGTTTTGGTGATTTTGCGGCGACGTAAAATTGCCATCGCCGTTGTTGGCGTTTAAGTTAATACTTTTGGTTGAGCTTCGGTTGGCGAGGATCGCGTGACGCAGCGGACGCACGCGCAAGAACCTGCACCACACGCCTCTGCAAGTAGGGCACAAGTAAGTTTCAACAGGACGACGACGGAGGTCCGCCGCAATAAAACTGAGTCTCCTCTCGGTCTGCACTGTAGCGCGTTGTCGAATCGGCCGTCAGGTACGGAAAATGACGGGCGCGATTTAGGGGGTGGGGAGGACGGTTGCAACATTCACCGGGTCAGTTGAAAAAGAGGAAGAAACGCGTAAATAAAATAGCCGTCGGTCGATCTGGTCGACGAAAGGCCGGGAAAAAATCACAGCCGGACTCAAATTCAGTCACTTTCGCCGCCCGTTTCGAATATCATCGCTCCTTCCTTTCCTCGGCAAAACGAACAAAACGCGCGCGCATACACTTAATTTTGTAAATTTTCGCTCTCGTTGAGAACCTGTTAGCGCGGCGCTGCAGAGGAAGAGACAAAAAGAGATAGCCGGAGCTCGAAGAAGAGACAAGACTGTTGCGAGCGCTCCACGAGAGGAGGAGTTGGAGGGTGGGGGACAGGGTACGGGAGGAACGGGAGGAGGGGAGCAGCCCGAGCGAGGAGAAAAAAGGAAGACGGCGACGGGTGGAACGAACGAAAGGTGGCATTCCACGAAAGGCACGTAACCGAAGTACCAGAGAAGACAGAGGCAGGGCAAAGCAGGAGCAAGATATCGAGTCTCTCCGCGCGCCCTCGGCTCCGGAGGATTCCCAGCGGGTGATCCCGATCGGGGGAGAGTGGGGGCGGCGATTGGAAAGGAGGGAGGGGGCAGCAGTCGGAGAGTCGAGGGCAGCTCCTTGCGTGCCGCGTCCCTTGCCCCTAAGGGCTAGACCACACTAGAAATTTTTAGTTAACTCGGACAGGAGAGGAGATCGCCGTGAGATGCCATTGAGGCCTATTGCCGCTACTCTTTAAATTTGATGCACGTTCGAGTCGAATTTCGAGCTTTACGTGACGAGCATAACGGCTGCGATTATTCGATGCGATGCGCGCCGGCGGGAAAAGTTCCGTCCGTCGCGCGCCCAATTGTTCGGAGCCGAGTACCGTAATCCTTATTACCTAATAACTCGATAGCCATCGGTCTAATCGCTCGGCCGGCAACAAAGCCGCCCTCGTCCTTCCATTTTTCTCGATCCGGTGCGAGCCAAGTCCTAACGAGTCCGGCACCAGCCAGCGACGCACCCTTAAAGCCCTTAAAGCCCGGAAAGAAGGAACAGACAGATGCTCGCGCGACGGAGAAAAAATAACGACGGGTTAACGACGAGAAATGTTCTGGCTCGCCAAGGTTGCTTAGAGAGATAAAGCTTTGTAAATAGGAGCCGAATAAATCAGCGCGATTCCTCGCTTTTAATTGAATCGAACGAGGGCGTGTTCTCGCTTTTAAAGTTGGTTCGGCTGCTCCAAGCCTCCGCCGTTCGTGAAAACGAAAGAAAAGAAGGGCTCCGTCGGGCTTGGGAACCAAGCGACGAGCGACGAGCGACAAGCGACGAGACACGAAATACGAGGAGGACGGACGAAGCAGAACCAGAAGCCGGAGCAGAGACCGAGATCGCGAGTGTGAACGAGCCTTAACAACTCATTTTCGCTCTCCTGCTCGGACCTGCCGACGGCCGCCGCCGCCGCCGCCGCTCCTAACCAAGCGTGTGCCGCCGTAAACACATTGACGTACAAGCCGTTTCCACTTTTCGCATCTCTCCACTGCTGCTGCTGCTGCTGCTGCTGCTGCTGCGCACCCCTTGGCGCGCGTTCCCCTGACGACGGACGCTGCAACGGTAGCAAGCGTCTATCGAGTGTTCCTGGACGACTCGTTGGCTCATCTCTACCTCGAGGAGCGCATTTTTCGCGTGGATCGCTGCTGCTTTCTCCCTTCCTCTCGGGCTCTTTCGAGGCTCGACACGGATTTACGACCTTGGCGCTACCTTTTCTTTAACGCTAAATTCGTCGCCCACGTCCACTAGTAGTAGTCTATGTCGTACACCGGGATATTTATTACGTACGGGCTGGTACGGAAGAAACTAAAACGACTCCGCCGTCGTCATTCGACTCGATGGAATGAAATTTCGATCCTAATGACTGACTCGAGCGACCTCCTCCCCCCACCTTTCATTCTAATTAATACAGTTTAATTTGAAACGGCTCGGCCGCGTTGGGCAGCGGTTCGACGAGGGAGATATTGCGACTCAGCCAACCAAACGAAAAGTATCAATATTTGAAAGGAAATTTCTCCGCCTGCTCATGGCTATAAATAGATATCGAGCCGCGATTATTATTAAACTTTTTCTTGCAAAAGGCGCTTGGGCGCAAACGGTGTTTGTCAACGTTTGCCGACGTTTGCCAAGCACGCGCTCGGCACCGTGATAATCCAGATTCCGATGAAAATAATAACGCGAAAGTGAAAAACACGTGCGACGTTCCGTTGCTTCCGTCCGGAGTCACGATATTTACAGCAAAAAAGATCTGCTCCAGGAGGAGGAGGAGGAGGAGGAGGAGGAGGAATCTCTACCGAGTAACATCCACGTTGTAATACACGGTCACGCGCGCAGCATTAATGTGTCTCGTGTTTTTAAGTCTCGACTTTCTCTCGCTGCCGCTGTGCGTGTGCGACTTCGGCATTGAAAAACAAAGGAATTAAAAAGGATACGACTACGCAAGCAGCCAAGGGCTCGATAAAAATCGATATTTCCGCCATAGGCGACTGAGTTTTTTCTGCCACTGCGTTACGCGTACCGTCACTCTCGCCGAGGACAACGTAGACGGGTTGAATTCGTCGCCCTTCCCGATCAAATAATCAAATTATTCACTCCAACCTAATTACTTTTTGTTTCGGGCTGTCCGGCTCCCTCAACGGTTAGTTATTATTGAACGTTACGATTTCAGGCACCGGTTTTTTATTTTAATTGCTCCGAATAATTCAATGCGCTTTGACCCGAGTAAATCCGACCAAAGAGAGAGAGAGAGAGAGAGAGAGAGAGATAATTCAATATCTGATCAACATCCTTTGTAGCACAGGTACGCAACTGAGAATATAGATATTCGAAGGGGAGCGAGCGTTTGTTTTCCTCTCGCTGAGGAAGAATTTCGAAAAGCTCGTCGCTTCCGAGATTCGAAAATCGATTGATTACATCGCGCGCTCGGTTTTATCGACCGCGTAATACAATAAAATACAGCTCATTTTAAACGCGCGACGTCTGACGTCTGACGCCTGACATCCGATTCACGCAAGACTGCGCCCAGAAGCACTAGTTAGTTGGCAGAGACGATTTGCCAAACGACGGCCGACGAACAAAATGCCACGCGTCGCGGCGAACAAGACGCAAGGAGCCCAATCAGCCCCCGATAATCCTTTCTCCGACGACGTTCTCCGGTGCAAGGCCTTTCGACGGCAGCAACAATCCCGGGCGCTTTTTATTATTTACGCCGCTGATGCGGACAACGGAGCGAGGGGGGAGTTAACTCTCGCGACTCAAAACTCGCCGAAGCCACTCGAAACGAAATCGAGCTTTGGGAGACTCTTACCTTAATTAATGCCAAGGGCCAATGAGAGGAGGGGGGAGGAGCTTCGGAAATGCAGGAAATGGCATTAGGGCTCGACTGGTCGAGAGTCTCGAGAGTTTGGCAAAGCTAGCGGAGGTAAAAAAGGCAAACGGCACGCGGTCGTAGGGAGTCCTGAATCCGACGAATCCCCGGCGTAGTCCGAAGCCTTGGCCCGACACCGAAACGAGACGGACGGGATGGACGGGACACGCACGAGACGAAAGAGACGAGCCACCGGTCTGCGGTAGCAAGTTAAGCCCGCGACGGCCGACGTTCGCTCCCGTCCGATCCTGTCCGACCTTTATTTCGAATGCAGAGCCATCCTGCACGAGCGGAGGCCAAGTGGAAGGGGAAGAGCGCGGGGCGCGCGAATCCTCGGCGCACATCCCTGCTCGCACTCGCACAGCCAGTCAAAGTCACTCTCGCGAGGAGCCTAGATTACATGCGCGCGCCGGCCTCCTCCTCCTCCCCCGCCTCCTCCTCGTCGGCGAGCGGTGCACCGGAGGAGCGGCGAGAAAGTTCCTCGTCGTAGCCGCACCGGCGACAATTTCCTTCGTAACCGCGGCACGCTCAACGTCTCTTGGAAGATACACACGGGCTCGCTCGTTCGCTCTCACTGCTCTTAATTGCTCGGGCACTTTTTCGCGAGGCGGAGGATTGCGAAAATCATTTCCCACTTGCTCGGATTTAGAAAGTAAGAGTTGCGCCGTCCCGTCTGGGGCTGTTTACGCGCGACACAACCGAGCCTCCGATTATTCCTACGATTCGCTCCTTTTGCGAAAAAATAGCTGTGAACGGGCTCGAGCCCTTTCTCCTCCCCTCCGCGGCTGGCGCTCGTTTCTATTTTACAATCTCGCACAGGCGCGCACCACTGCTCCTCCGAAGCAATTTTCACGTTTCTCAATCTTTTCGATCGAAACGCATCGAAGAGTGACTTTTAATTGTTCCTTTAGCGCAAGAGTTTGCGATATCAACGTTGTAGCTCCGCTTTAATTGGCCCGACTCGCGGCACTTGGCGTCGAATAAATAAAACATCGCAACTTTTAAAAAGCTTTTATTATCATCGAGCTAATAAAGCGATTTATCGATTAATTTTAGTAGCGCGAGCTTTTGACGTCATTTTGAAGTTGACGTGCCTGGGGGACCGACGCAAATCTTTACTTTCAGCGACGGTTAATAATCGCGATATCAAGGACGTGCGACGACACGCCGCGCCGCCGTATCTCGTCACATTTAAATAACAGTTCTAATCAGCTTTTTAGTTTAGGACGGAGCGGCTATCGTCAGCAATGGTCCGATCGTCCCATCCGGAAGAGGTTGATAGCCATTTTCTGCCTCCGCGACTGTTAATTACATCGATCGCGCGATGTTTTCTTTTCATCGATAAAGTTTACGCAGTCGTTTAATTTTTGTTTTTCGCAATCGATCCAAGAACCAGTGCTTTACTTACTCGTCATTGCCTTTGCGTCAAACACAAATACTAGTACAAAAGCTTATTTTAATCGGACTTTGTAAAGGCCCGAGTTCGTCTTCTTTTCCCAAGTTTATCGTTCGTTAAGATTTAAGCAATTACTTTTGCACGTGCAAATTTCAAAACCAAGTCCACTGTTGTGCGGCAAGCGAGTCTTGTTTAGGTTTTACCGCTAAATAAGGCATTTTCTTTTACCAAAGCCCCAAGATTTCACTCGATCTCGCACAAATCGGCTGAAACAACAATACGCTTACAAGGACTTTCCTCCCGGGATACGCATACATCCAGACGAATAAATCGGTCGAGTTTAAAAAGTGCAACGCATAGTCGTAAAACAATATCCAAAAAACTAATGCAACGAGTTTTCGCGAAATGAAATAAAAAAAGAGGATAATTCGAAGGAGAAATCCTATCGCCTGCCTCTTTTTCCTGGAGAAGTTAGTGCCGACCGAGACTCGCTGGCGTTGGAAGGGTGGGGTGCAGGCGAGAAGAGAGGGAGATTGGAAGGGAAAAAAGTGTTCCTTATGACAAGAAATCCTTGCGGAAACTTGAACGTAATCTAGGACGGAGAAAGCTGGATTGCTTCCGTTTACGGCCTTGAATCTACGGTTTCCTTGTTTTCTGTCTATTACGCTATTTTGTAAAAAAAAGAAAAAAGGAAAATGTTTGTTGATGAGAACGAGCCGGAGCTCGGTATCATCGAGTATTATCCGCAATTTTCTTTGTTGCTTTTCCCAGCGCTTTTCGCATCGGGATCTGTCGCGTCGTTATTCCTTCCCCCCCCCTCCCCTTTTCGGCAATTCGGCCGATTGAAGATACAAAGAGGCTCTGCTCCAATTGTAATTTAAACTGCATTCCGTAACTTTTTACGCCAAATCAAGGAAATAAAAGCTCGGTTCACACGAGTTTGAATTTAAATTCAAGTTAGCGTTTCAGTTGTTAAAACTGGTGTTAAGAGGCTGGTTGGGTTGGTTACTCGCCGGATTGTTGCGCATGTTTCTACTCTAATCAATAGTTAACTACGAACGCGGACACCGGCAGTCGAATAAAATTTATCGGACAACCTTTCTAGCCTCGGCTCATCTTAAATACGAAACGACGAAGCGACAAATGACGAGAGGCGAGTAGTTGCGAGGTCGCGCCGATGCATTATTTATTCCTATGTGGTATTTTTTATCGTATCGCGCGGAAAACGTGATATTTGTAAGGGACACTTTATTTAAAGCTATAGGGCACACACGCGCGCAAACAAATTTACTTCGCTTTAAGTCCGAGATACGTTGATTCCCCGTGGTATTATTATCTATTTATAGCAACTCGCTCCTGTTGAAGCTAATTCACTTTTGCTTATGTATTATTTTTATTTGATATCAGGGCAATATCAATAACTTTTGTTATGTTTTCCTTTGTTCAACCGCCACAGCACACAGCTTTAAAAATAGGATACGCTATACACTTGCCTAGGTGTGCGTAAGCATCGTGCTCTCTCTCTCTCTCTCTCTCTCTCTCAGTATTCAGTCGAACCAACCGCTTTATCTAAAATTATTTATTCGATAGTCAGATTTTGTACGTGTTAAATCAAGTAAATGGCCAATTGAAGAGATCGAGTGTGTGCCGCGTCTCAAAGTGCGCAAACTCGAAATTCTATTCTCGTGCAGAAGAAAAAGTCGCTTAAAAATAAATTTCCTACATTAATGGGGCCAATGCACACTCACGCAGGCACGCGCATACACACACAGAGGCGCTCGCTGTGAGAAAAATCGAGGCGGCGCGTAAATAAATGCAAGTACGAAAGATAAATGGAAAACATTACAAGTGACTAATGAGTCGGGAAACGGTGGGATATTTTATAAAGGAAGGAATCGTTATCGACATCTGAAGAATAATAAGCCCCGAGGAGCGTCCAAGGGAATCAACAGGCAAAAGACAAAGGGTCGCGCTCGCTCTTCGGTCCTTTGATCTGACCCCCCTCGTTCGGATGGACGATTGAACGGCTCGCGAATGGCCGACGCGCCGCCGACGACGGCTAAGACGACGAAATTCTAAAGTTGCCGGCTCTCAAAGCAAAACCAAAACTTCTTCCATCGCTCGTATGAAGCGATTCGAGCATTTTATGTGACAATTATTATCGTATTTGAACAAGTCTACGACGAGGCTGTCGCTCTTCGACTGACTCTCTACGGCTGGACTGTTTTATCGACCGATTGACGAGCAGTAATTGGTTTTAATTAAAAAGACTCGAGCTTCGGTGGAAATAAATAATTTACTCGCTCTCGGCTAACTCGGGCTTATCTGCATCATTAAAGAAACTAATTTTTCGTGCATTAAACTTTTCGAGCAAATTATTCCTTTAAAAATGGCATACCCAGCGCGATTCGTCATGACTCTGGCAATTTTAAACGCTTGCCTCAACGTATTCCCCTAATTAAATTGCTAATTAATTTAATAATAATTTATTATTCGATCGATAAAGCAGTCTCGGAGTGACGAGGGTAAGACAAGACGTTAGCGCTACGAAAAATCCGCAAAATAATAGTCGCGTCTCGGAAAATCGGCTCCACCTCGGTCCGCCTGAGTTACAGCGCTTTTCCAACCGCGAATGTCTCCGCGTCCGTTCGTCTCCCCCGTTTTTTTGGCTCCCGCCTTGGCGCTTAACCCACACATGCATGCATACACAGGCAGGCTGGAAACGATCTTCTCGAGAATGGCTGGAAAGCGCGAGATGAGGTCATTAAGTCCCTGTTTTATCGGCGCTCGAAGCCTCGTCTTCGTATCGGGGAGATAATCGAGTTATAAATTGATGGGAAAAACGGGCTGCCGAAGCTGCCGAAGTTGCCGAAGCCGCCGGCGGATCGATGACATTCCGATTTAGACGCTTTCGAGCCCGATACGGTAAAATAATGCAGCTATTACGGTTATGCCTTGGATATTAAGGTTTACAACGCGTTGTTTTCCTTTCTAAATTGTACAACGCGTGTCCGTGCTCAGCCTTGCTTGAAAATATACATACTAGTCATTTCTCAAGGCCCAACAAGAGTGACTCGAGTAAATCTACGCGTCGAACGTAATTTTACATTATTGGCATCAGTTTTGAAATAAATAAGTCCTTAGCTTGAGTCGACTCAACGTTTGCTGTCCAATGTGGAACACATCCTCGATTTCAAGCGACGACCGATTTTTCATCGAAAAGAAACGAAACGAAACGAAACGAAAGGCCATTGTAACGCGCGAATAGAACCAGCGCCGGGGATGCTGGAGTTTTGGCTTTGCTTTAACGGCCTGAAATTCGTCTCGGAGACTACAATAAGTTGTCGGTAAAAATGTCGGCCCGCCGCCGAATCGAGCCAGCGAGCGCTGAAAATGTTAAATTCAAACCTTAACGACGCATCATCGGTTGCGCTCGAATAAACCGAGTCGCTGTTGACTCATAATCCAGAGCCGCGGAGAGCGAAGAATGACTGGAATGATCGAAAGAGAGCTTAGGAGCGTGGGATGGGTGTCCGACATTTAAGGAAGTGGTCGAGACGCTCGAAGGAGATGAAAGACCGGCCGAGGAGGAGAGGAGCGAGATCGTCGATCGAAAACAAAGCGAGGAGAGATCGAGGGCCTGCCTCCTTTCCCCGCTTACGCGGCCCGCGACCGTTGCAGAGTCGTGCCGGCCTTTTATTTCCGTCTTATTCCAAATTCGCTCGCACACCCTCCTCCCCGAGAAACGGAGATTAGCTTAACAACCGTGGTTTACGAGTCTCTGCCCAGGCAACCCTTGGGGGATTTCCCCATTCGTCCGTTTCTCGCAAATCGTGCATATTGAATTTTATTCGACCGAAGCGCAGCGCAACCCGTCCAGATTACGAGCGCAGCCGCCATTCACTTTTGTTTCGCGCGCTCAGTCCTCCTCGTCTTTTCATCATCGTCTCTATTTCGCCAAAGATGGAGCGCGGTGCACCTTGGCGAGCTTCGGCCTTTATCCGACTATTGGGAGGCGCGACTAAGGCGATTAAGGGCGACGAAAAAAGGAGGTAAAAGTGGAGCGCCGCCGACTTGTTCGGAGCTTCTCCGCGGTGACTTCCTGCCGAGCAAATCCGCGAGTCAATTGAGAAAAGCGAAAGAAAAGCCGAGCGAGTGGCGCGTTTTTCGCTGACGTCATTTCGGCGGTGGCGGCGAGAGAAAGGAGCCTCGGAAAAATCGCGCCGCCGGCTCTTGGGCTTACGGCACTTGGTGCGCGCGCGGCCCGTGACACAGTTTCGTCCCGTCCCCGACTCCCTCGCGCGGCGAAAGGAATGCAATGCGCGCGCTCTCTTAGGCCGGCGCCGGGGGAGGGGCGACCAAGATGGAGATTGATCCGCCGGACCGGAGGAAGAAGAAGAAGGTACAACACACGTCGTGGCGCCTGGCCTGCGCTTTTTAACGGGAAATCCGAGAAGCGCGCGGCTCCTCGGAGTCGGCGACTCGACCGACACGCGTAATCCGTGCGCTGGTCCCTCGCTGGTCCCTCGCTGGACCCTCGACCCCGTGCTCGGATTTTCCCTCCCATACGGGCGTCGCGCGCCAATTATTTGATCAGCCGAACACGTTGCTCGCGTTGTTTACGCACGACAATCAGCGCGCGCGGGGCCTTGACGCTGGCCATTCACGGCGCAGATTAGCGGTTCGTTGCATGCGAGTGCGTCCAGCCGAATAATCGTTCGGGTTCCGTTTCACACGCTGCCTCCTCCGTCTTCTAATTAATCCCGGGCGTTAAGTAGTCGCACAGAGTCCGACCGGAGGACGAGAGGCTGATGATAACGAGGACGATAAACCGAGCTGGTGCGCGCGCGCGCGCGAGTCACTCCGCCGACTCTAGAATAGCCGAGGCTGCTCGCGAGTGTTGCATCGCCTGGTGCTCTCGATTCGCGGCTCGTTAAGTTGGCAGCATCGCGGCATCGCAGCGCAACGACCGGCTCTAGGAAGAAAAATACTCGTTTCGTGCGATAGGCCGTCGCGCACTGATTCTCGATCAGCGCTGCTCTCGATGCGCCGGAACGAGAGGGGCAGAGAGAGAAGGAGAATAAAGGACCGTAATTTTGAGCGACGATCTTCGTTTCTGCCCCCCTTTGGCGCGGCGCCGAAAAAAGCAATCGAGTCCGTGCACGAGTGCGAGCGCGTCCCTCTTCTTCCCCGTTTCACCAATGAATCAACGAGCAACGACGCACGTAGAAACGCACGTAGAAACGCACGTAGAAACGCACGTCCTCCGCAACGACGACACGTGAGCGACGCCGTCGTCGTCGTCGTCGCCGCCGCAATCCACCCCCTGACCACGATTCCAAGCTCGCACGAGACGCGCGATCGAACATTAGCTGAAACACGTTTCCGAGCACTGGCGTGTGGCGTTTCAAGCTCGAGAAGAAAATTCGGTTCGCAAATTCGCAATTCGAAAATTCGGGACAGTCGAGGCATCGTAGGTCGGTTCAATTTAGTCCTTCCATTGATTAAATAGCGTTTGTCAGCGCTAAGCCGACTGCGCTCTTTGCCACTTGCCAGCGCTGAAATTTATAAAAGATCTCGGAAAAACAATCCGTTTCCACGCCGCGAATAAAAGACAATGCAGGCTGGTTATTTTCGCGGGTTTTTCTCTCGCCGGTGTTGTGGCTGATCGTCGATCGATAATGAACGATCCATTGGAAACTCTTCGGCTCACTCGTTATGAGCTTAAAGCTAGAAAGGGGGAGGAAGAAAAGCGATTGTCGCGATCGGAAACAATCGAGCGAAACTTAAAAGTGCCGAGAACAAAGTTGTAGCGTCGCTTCGGATATCAATTACCGAGTCGCGCCTCGAGTTCCATAAGCACCAGCACTCGGTAAAAAGTACAATTTCCCCGCTGTACGTTCTGTAAATTTTAAATTTTAAATTTCACGCATCCGCCGACTGTTATTTATTCGTGCTCTCGATAACGTTCTGCTTAATTAAAAAATCTTTTGCTTTATCCTCGTCTAATATTCGTTCCTGTTTTTCGACGAGTCATTATTATACGCTTTGGAGTCCCACGAACTTTATAAATATAAAGGTCTTCAAATTCGTAAAATGAAAATTTATCGTTAAATTTACCATTCGTCATTTTCAGGAGCAAAATTTAACGAGCAGATCAACTGTAATCGATTAAAGAGAGATGCTTGTTTTAAAAGCGCAGAGCAACGAATAAGGAAATATCGTAATGGACGAGGCGGTTGCGCTTACTATAGCGAACTTTGAACAACTTTTCAACGGATTCTGCAAATATTAGAGTTGACAAAGAGCGACCGATATCCGTTTCCGTCGTCATTGTCCTTGTGCCGACCAACGAGGCCAGCATCGCTCGCTGCTCCACTTTGAACAGTTCGACGGTAAAAAATTTTTCATAAGCCCATTATTTTCAGCTCGCGTTTCACGTAAACGCAGTGCGACTCAGCCAAGGTCTCGTTTGTAACCGCAGTGCCGTTCGGAGTGCAGAAGGAAGAGGAGGATGATGATGATGTGCCGAGGGAAGCGCAGTTGCCTTTTGTGTGCGCAGCCTACCGGGCGAGTCCACGCCAATGCCAGCAACAAGTTGACGACGACGACGACGACGACGACGACGACGACGACGAGCGTCGCTGCGAACTCGAGAACACCGCTGCGCCGTGTAAACAGTTTAGAGGTGCGCGCGCGCGCGCCATGGGAAACGGACCAAAAGGAAAAAAGAAGCGCGAGGCGCGGGAAAGCAAAGCTCGGGCTCGCGCAACTTCCTCTTTCTCCTCGCAAGGAGCATTGTGGCGAACCCCCGTTGGGTCAACAACCGCTCCCGCCGATCTCGCGAAAAGGGAACGAACCTGCGAGAGCCGCTGCTCCTCTTCCCCCCACCCTCCTGCTCCCTAGGATGCGCCGCGGTGCGCTGCGGTGCACTTGGGTCATCCTTCGAGACCGAGGCGGCGGTTCAAGAGCCTAGCGCAGGCCTTTTTTATCCGGGCTTATATTTAGAACTAGAGCCGCTGCTACTTCCCTGCCCCCTCGCTCCCCCCCTTCAGTTCTCGTTCAATTCTCGAGCCGCGGCTTCGACGAGCTCCAACTCCAGGGAGTCGCGCCTGTCACGTGCGGCGTCCCGACGCCCGCTCGCTCCGATCCACGAATTAGGCGCGCTAATGACTGCGCTCTCACGCGTGCGTCTGCTGCCCGCGAGTAACCGTAAACCGGCCGCTGACATTCCTCCTCGAGACTCTTACCGAAAAAGCGTGGCTGAGGTAGAAGCAGAGGCGCACACGCGTGAGAAATAGGATGAGGAGCCCTGGGACGCTGCGAGCCGCGTTACGGCGCTCGCCTTTTCCTCGTCTCCCCCCCCCCTCTATCTCTCGCTCGCACACGCAAGCGCGCATTCTAGAATGCCCCGGCGTCCTTGCGCCTTCCACGCTCCGAGTGGCGCGGCCAGACTATCTCAATTTTCTCAACGCAGAGCGGAGAGCCGGAGAGCTCGACAAAAAGCTCGCGCGCGCACTTGACTCCGGCTCTCGAGATTCCGCCATCGGGCCAATCGCTATTTTTCCCGCGGCGTTGCTTCGCTTTCGCCGGATTCGCACTCGGCTCGGTCCTTTGCCGACGTATTTTCGCCAAACGGTGAATAGGCGCCGGCCGCGATTTCTTAAATAGAACTTCGCTGCCTGCACTGCAAACATTGTTTCGCGTCGAAAGGCCTAAGCGCTTCTTATACGTTGCCGCACGCCGATCCTTTTGTTGCTCGAGCCCGTCCATTGCTACGCATCGAGGAGAATGCGGCTCGTAAAGCTCCGGAGTATCGGTGCGTGACAAAAGCACTCGAGCCGTTGACGAATCGCAGCGGCAGCGGCAGCGACTCGCGACTCCAGACGCAATTTCTCTCCTGGGCTTGTAAATAAGGGAGTTCAATTGGGAAATGAGCATCGGGCCACGCGCGATTATTCCTCCGCTGTGTAAAGCCAGCAGCCCGAAATCTTAGGCAGGTATTATTGTCGTAAAAACAATCCACTGGTTAGTTGGGCGCGTGATTTATGGATTTGCCAAGCCGTACATAATCTACGGTTAGACAGTGGTAATTAAATTGCATTCAACGCGTTTGTGCTGTTTATCAACAATTTTCGCTCGTTTCCACTCGTTTCGAGGAGTGCGGCAACGGCGTTAACGCGCAACACATGTTCGCTCCCCGAATAGCCGATGAAACGGCCAATCGGAGCAATCGCTCGCTCCTCGTTCCTCCTTTAATCAGCCTTTCATTATTTTCTTATTTAGCCTCCGTGGATCCAACGTGGAAAGTCCGAGGAGTTCCGAGTTCGATTAATGAAAAACATTTGCCCCGACAGGGGAGGAGATCGCAACCAAGGAAGGGTGAGCCCTACCCCTACAGCCCTGTACAACCAACCGTATTGTTTAATACTTGGCATTTCGTAAATTACGCACATTCGGGGATTATTGGGTTACGGCGTGAGGAGCGTGTAAAATGATTCTTTGGGCAGCAGCTTCGGCTAAGATAAGCGAAAATTCGGGTTACAGTCGTAACGTAAAATAATTCGAGGGCGAGGATCGAGCCAACGAATCGCGACGATTGTCGAGAAAACAAAAACTCGCGTCGCGAGGGCTTTTGTGCAGAGGCGTGTTATTTGTCAAGAGGGAGGAGGCGCAGAGAAAAGCCGTAGCCGCGCTCCTGGCGACGAGGAAGGTGGGAGTTGGTTGCCCCCGAGTGCCTCCGCCGCGAACAACGAGAGAGAGAGTGGAGAGAGAAAAAGGAAAATCGAGTCGATATAGTCGCGCACGCCGGCAGGAGGTGAGCGAGAGCGAGAGGGAGATAGCGAGGGGGGCGCATGTACGCCATCGTCCTGTTGTTCGCTGTCCTCTTTTCCTCGCTACCGGCGTTATCTTTTCGCGAAATCAAGACCCGGAGTGAGCGATCTTGGGAGCTTGTGCAAGTGCAACGAAAAATTGTCAGGGTCCCGAGTCTTCGCCTGGCCGCGTTCCCGTGCCAACTCGTGGAAAAAACGCGCAATTACAAAGACAAATGCTCCCCGGCCCCCTTCTCTTGCCCTTTTCACAAATTCGTTATGCTTTTTCTAGATTTTTATCCGGTAATTCAGCAGTTGCCGTGCAAACGAATGCCCTGCTCTCGTCCCAGCATCCCGAGCTAACGACGCGCAAAACTCGCGGACTTTTTACAAATTTTCGAACGTTATTTTTCATTGTGTAACGGTTACGTCGCGGCTGCGCTTACGGATCAAGTTACTTTCAATGAATCCTTTCAAAAGAAGCTTTAAATTGCATTAAATTTTCGCCAACTTTCTCAAGGAAAATTATCGCTGTCCGCGACTCCGACATTTTTCAAACGCAGCTAATGGAATTGCAAACATTGTCTCGACTAACACAAATGCTGTTACTCGCAGTCGAACGCGAACCTTTGATTCCAACTTCCGTCTCGTTGTGCCGATTTGAATTTCTTTCCAACGGCTCGCGGTCGACGTTAATATATCGTCAACATGACATTAAAAACTAGTTCGATTCATCATCCCAGTTGCGAGCAATTAAACAAATAATTCACCTTCGGTTTCAAATTCACTGCAGAGTTAATCTTTAAGCGGGTGCTCCGGAGCAGTTAACTGCCCCGAGATTTTCCGCGAACCCCGAAGAGGTTCCAGGATCGTCAGCGTTGGCTTTACAAAGACTCGGTTTATCAACAGCAACGGACCAGGTGAAGAGTAAATTTTGGGTTTTTTCACGATCCGCCCAAAGTACTTGCAAGTATCCCCCGCGTTACACCGCCTCGTTAACTCCTACGCGCGCGCGCGCGTTCGGGCAGACGATTCCCTCGCGATATACCAACCAACTGGCGGAGAATTACACGAGTTTATTTGGATTCTGCAATTGCTGGGCTGCGAACGTTAGCTCGCGGTTTATCGCCGCGATTTCGATTAAAAGTACTCGCGTGCAATAAAATAGAAAGTAAACTAAAACGCGAAAACTCCTCGAGCGCAATTATCAACGAAATACACGCGTTGATTGCAATTTTCGTAATTAGAGTGCGTGTGGGTTTAAGGGGCCCAGCAAATGCTGGATTTTCAGTTAATTAACGGGTAAAGGATTTCATAGATCCCCGAAGGCCTCGGCTCGCACCGAATTCGTCCGCTTGGAACTGCCAGAGTCGAGCGATTCGCCGTCGTGTTTTAAAGTGCGAAAATTCAAGTTCGCCGGCGCTCGTCGGATCGAATCCAGGCGGACTGATCGACAGCTAATCGGCATTCGCCCGATTAGAAAGAAAACGCGAATCGAGAATGGGCTTCTGCGAAGGAAGAGCGAGGGCCGTGGGCCGTTGGCGATACTGGCTTTACGACGCCTCGCGAGTGATCGCGACTCCGAGAAGCCCCCCCTCGCGTCCCGGTCGTTTTCAAGCGTATTATGCACGAGATTGCGAATGTTCGTATCGCAAAGTAAACGCGCACGTGTGTCGCGCTATCGCGTCGCGTTTATTTGCATGACTCTACAAGGAAGCGCAGGCCTCGCTGGAAAAACCGTAGTCTCGCGGGAAGGTCGTCGTCGCCGCCCCCGCCGCTTGAATCGTCGGAATGCAAGGAGAAATTATTCGTTCGAAATATCATCGAATAGGGACGGCGGTGCGTTGTATTCGCGCTGGACTCGCTGCCGGTATGCACCTCCTCCCCCCTCCCTCAAGATAGTACCCGCACTCGCGCTTCCCGACGGAGAGCAACCAACTTCTGCACGGGCGTCAGTCGTTAAACTTGATTTTTTAACGCACCTCTGGCAAATTTTACGAGCGCGATATATTTCGGGCGCTCGGTCAGTTGACCGTCGCACCGACTCCCCGGGCGCACTTCGCGGATCCCTCCAACGGTCTCTTATTTGTCATTCGAAAAAGACGGCTGCGTTTTCTTCTGCGTGTTACTTTACCAACGAGTTTACGATTGCGCACCAAGGTTAAGATTTTACGGAACATTTTATTACGCGTGTCAGACTACCAAGTTGTGCGCTCGACGATACTGTGACCTGACAAGCAGTCGACAGCTCTGGTATCCGATCGAAATACCAATACTTCCAAGCGCACCACCTCGCTAAATTATCACGTCGCTGCTGAAATTTTTATTATTTCCGAGGCTACAATAATGAGTTGGCGGTTGTTGCGCGTGACTGTCGAAAATGGAAAACTCGCGAGCGACTCCTTTAATTGGCTCTATTCAGTTGGCGCAACCGTACTTGAAGAAAAATGATCGATAGCTTTTGTGTGCGCAACGACGCGCACGGTGGTGCAGTGGCCGCCGCCGCCGCCGTCGCTCGCACGCAGATTGAAATTATAATAATTGTTTGTTTACGATCCGCGCGATTCGTCGGGGGAATTCGCGAGCCAATATACGCTACTATTTCGCGATATTTCAGAAGGACAACTATTATTCGCCACTCAACTCCAAACGTTCGCTTCGCACGTCCGATAAATTTTTTACACTCCTAATATTTACGTAACGACGCGCTGCTGCTCTCGGTCCGCGGGACGATTCAAAATCGTAAAAAATGTGTCCCGACGTTGCCCGAGCAAAATCGTCCCGCGAAATTTGCGCGGTGTTACAAGAGTTTAAGTATTGGCAACGCGATTAAATTGAAATTTACAATTCTAAACAAATTTAAATCGATCGGCTCGTCTACAATAGCGAGTATTTCATGCCCGTTCGTCCGTCTCGATGCTTAGCGACTGGATGTTTGTTTGCCCGACAATGTAAAAACAATAGAGCTCGAGCACAGTGTGGAAATTACGTATCTTTCGTAAGTTATCCACCACTCGTTTCGGTTTTTACGTTTCGCTTTAAAGGCTGGCACGCCAACACAGGCATAGAAATCGCGCTATTTTTCTCGAAAAACGTAAACAGCCACCGCAAAATTTCCGCTACTCGCGCTACTCGATTCGCGTATGGATTGATACGTTAAATTTACCGCGTCACGATATACATCCTCGACATCAATTACATTTACAACCGACAACTTCGCGCTGCTGTTACTGCTACTGCTGCTGCTGCTGCCGCTGCTGCTGCTCGAAAAACGAGGAAAAAAGTCGAAAAAATGAAAAAGGAGGGAAGAGAACGAAAAAGGGGGAAAACAATGAGAAGAAAACCATTCTCTAACAGCATAGCGATGCGCTCTTGCGCGAAAGAGAAGGATGGAAAAAGTGCTCGCGATGGATTTCACAAGGTTAAGCAGCACGAAAAACACACACGAAGGCAAAATCGTCACACATTTTTCTCTCTTGTTTCTCTCTCCCTTCTTTAAGCCCCGCTTACACTTTTGCTTCCACCAATCTTTACCTGGAAATTGATTTTTTAAAACTTTTACTACCTTAGCTTAGACGTCAACGATTACATTTTTTATTTTTAATTCACGAGTTTCAAATTTTTAAATTTCTACATATATTTGCATAATTCCAAGATCACTAGTGGTTCCTCGTCTCGCGTTCGAGTAGTCAAAATAGCCACTGAGTGCAATCGTTAACACCACATACAGTTACACATTATCGAAGCTTAATACCTTTTTTTATAAATAAAACTACTCGAGTACAAGTTGTTTCGATTTCATAAAATATTCAAGCGTATCGCCGTTGCTATTTTCTGATGTTAAAATTTCCTACTCTTATTTCGGGCTCTAAAAAAAAATTGTTAAAACTTTTTTTAAGTTTGCTCATTTTCTCCATCGTATTAAAAATTTAGAGGCGCGAACCGACAAACTTCTAAGGCGATCGATATTTTATACTAATAAAACATTAAATATTAATAAAAATATTAAGAACGCATCCTTCTCTCATATTTAAATGCTAGTAACTGGTCGATGCAAAATGTGTTTTCGAACGAGTTAAATTTTATTTTTTAACGAAGGCGAAATAAGCTTTGAAAACAATCAAGACGTGCAAGTACAGCATTTCGTGATGACAACAATCCGAGGCATTATTACACGGCTATTCAAATAATAGTGTAACGCACACAACGACAATTAAAAAAGAAAAAAAGATAATGTCCAAAGCTACTTTGTTGATAATTTGTAGCCATCAAATATTCGGTTCCGGTGGAATCGACGAGGTACACGGTAGAGCACAAGGCGCTTATATGTAAGTCGCAGTGTACCGCGGAGGCAGAATCGAGAGAGCGAGAGAGAGAGAAAGAGAGCGTAGATTCCGGTAAGCACGGCCCGTTCCCGCTCTCTCTCTTTCTCTTTCACTCTCTCGTGTTACATGCGCTGCGCTATCCTTTCCTCAGGATGCGTAAAACTCGCTTCTCTCTCTCTCTCTCTCTCTGCTCGCTCGTTCTTTTCACATTCCCTGAGCGCCTTCACTTAGTCGCTAGCTTTATTATATAGCCTATCTTTCCGCGAAGCCGTCGCACCAGGTACGTACACATACGCGTGCACACGTACAGCCCCACGACCACGTAGACGCGTCGGCCGTCGGTGCGAAAACCAAAACTTACGTAGGCACTGCAGACGGCAGCCCCTCTTACGCTCGAACTGCCGATTTAAAGACGATTCCTCGCGCTGCGCTCGTTCGCTCCCATCGAGTACACCGAGAACTTTATTAATAAACTCCACGTTTGAAATTTCGCGGCCGGCTGCAAGGTTAAATGCGTGCGTGCTCTGCGCTCGACAGCAGTGTCGCTGTCGCCGCTCCTCTTATCTCGCGCCGTTTCGTAATAACGAGGCGAAACCAAGGTGACAAACAAGGTGACGATCGCGCCAGAGCCGATCTTCGCTCGCGTTTCCAACCCAAAACATTGGCCGCGATCCCTCGGGGCCGCCGTCCTGGGCCGCTGCTCTCGCCTAGGACCAACCGCCCGCCCGCCTGCACTCGAGCGTCACGGCTGCGCGCGACGCTTACGGCACTGCGCGCTCTTTCGTACGTACGCAAATGAGCCTCAATATGTAGCGTACGCGGCCACATATCGTCAACAACACACGGTAAATAAAAGTCCCGCTCGTCTTGCACAAACATGGCGGTGCACGATTTTGTTTTTCACCGCTTCCGAAAATCTCGCCCTGCCGCGCCACCCCCCGCAACCCCAGCCGCTGCATCCTTGCCGTGTCCTGGCGTGCACGCGCCGGCCCGACGGAGGCACGGCCAGGAAGAAAAAACGGGAAAATTCGGAGCCCTGAAAAAAAAGGAACATGGCGGCCCGCTCGGGAAATTCGCGCTTTTCCGCTACGGATTTCTCGGAGCAGGACCGACTCGGGCGGCCCCAAGAGGCTTGGGCCCGGACCCGACCGAGCTTCGGCCCACGACTGCCATTAAGACTCACCAGGGCGAAGAAGTTGGTGTGGCAGTCCTCCAAGCTGGCGCCGTTAGTCTGATGTGAGGGGTGCGTCATGGCTTCTCCTCCATCCTCTCGCAGCACTGGCTCTCTTCAGTTCTTCTCGCGAAAGAATGTAAAAATAAGGGGCAGGAAAACTAGAAACGTATCGAGTACAAACACACCTTCACTGCACTTTTGTGAAACCAACCAACCAACCAACCATTCACCTCGTCTACGCGGCTCTCGACTGCGCGCGAATACACTCCTGCTGTTCGTGTCTTCGCGTACCACCGACGGGACGACAGGGACACCGATCCCGTGATTCAGTGCAGCGAGGCGCGGACAACGTTACATGTCGCCGCGCGTTTGTCGTCGTCGTCGCCGAGGATGTCGGAGCTGCCGCCGAGAGGCCGACGCGCGCGCCGCGAAATTAAGGTTATGTTTCGCGGCCTCTGGAGCCTGGCCAAATAGTCCAGCGTTGTTCGCGTGAACGTCGGGGGAGTCCTCCTCCCGGCGAGGGCGGGACCGTGGCGCGTTATCCTGGCGACGCGCCGCCCGGTCGCACCACTGCCCCGTGGCGCATTTTTCTCCTTCTCTCGTATATCTCGCGGTCTTTTTTTCTCTCTCTCTGCCTGCGACTCCTGTACGCGATCCGCACGAGAGGCTCTTCAAGCTCTCTCTCACTCTATCTTTCTCTCTCGCTCACTCTGCGCTCTTCGACACTCAATGGCGACTGCAAAATGGCGGACGCGCCACCACAGCGCCGATCCAGCAGCAGCTACCACAGCTCTCTTCCTCTCTCTCGCTCGCACGCACGCTCGGAATGTGCCTCTGCTGTTGCACCGATAGCCTGTCCTTGTTTTCTATAAGGTTGCGCGACGTTGCCGAATCGGGAACTCCAATGGTGACATCTGCGGAGCTCGGGCCAAACTGACTCAATTATTTTTTGCACTTTAGAACATTGTTGTTGTTTGTTTGCTCTTTTGTTGCTTTTACTTTCTTGTTTATCGATTTCTTTCGCATCTACGTACCCGAAACTACGGACACTTTCCTTTTTTCGGAACCACACTTTCCAATTTTCCTTATTATTATTCCCGATATCCACTCACTTTTTATGCACCTACTCCGCTCGTATTTTTTTTACTTGGAACACACCAATATTTTTAAAATATTTTATTTCGACCGTTATTCGCGAATAAGTTATTTTCGAACACTATCGATTTTTCCTCTCATAGAACTGGACATTTGCCTGCCTTGTATGATTATTTCCTCTTGCTCACAATTTTGCTATTTATTGTGAACAGAATTAAAAATGTGTCTAATCATTCAGTTTGTTAGGCATTAGCATTTAAAAATACAAAACCTAAGCTGAACTTGATGTTACACCTTATAAAATAATGTAAAATTTAGTAAGCACTTCCACTTTAAGCAGTCTTTTTCATTATATCTTTCAATTTCTGGTTCCTCTGATACATTTGCAAAATTTAATGGAAAGCATTTTTGTGAAGCAGCGATGTCAAAGTATTTTTCTACTATCTTAACTTGTTTCCACTGTATGATAGTAGCTGCTATTTGTTCTTCCACTGTATTGGATTGTTTAATGTTTAATTCTTAAGTAATGTTTTTCCCAACAATATATTTATTTTGATCTTTAAAAGTGCGAAGGAACTTCTCTTTAAACTTTCCATTCTATTATGTCTTGAGATGAATCACTCAATTGCAGTTATCTATCCAATTCAGTTATGCATTTCATCGATTGATTTGGTATCACAAAGCAAGTCACTTGGATAACAAAATTTATCTAGTAACTTTGAATTCTATCAAATTTCAATATTCATAGATCCTCCCTACACAACTGAACAGGACAGGGTAAATATCTTGGAATTTAATCAAATGCCACCGCGCACCTTTTTCTTTCTTCTCTATCTTTAGCTATTTTTACAACTTTTGAGCTCAAGAGGACGTTGTAAAGGTGAAGAAAAAAGATAAGTTGCTCGCGACGACACAAAAGAAAACAATTCAAATCTCCCGCCAGTCCTTATTGGAGCTCACATCTCTCATCAATTCTCTGAAGAGTAATAAAATCCAAATAATAGCACTGACAGAGTTATGCATACGCACGCAACACTCTCAGAGATTTAAAAAGGTCTGGGTAGCGGCAACGTCGCCAAACACAGCTACGACACTCTGGCGGACTGTTCCTTTAGAGTGTGCGGCAGAGTTATCATGGCGGCGCTCACGAGACATGCTTTCTTCGGCGCTACACGTATGAGATGCCAACCGATACTTTCGTCGACCACGGTTAGTCTCCTCCAGCTTTTATTGATATTCACCGCTCTCAGATCCTAAACCGTTGTTGCATTAAATCGACTGTCATTATTCCCCGCAACCATAACCTCCTTTTTCTCTTGTGCTTGTCTAACAATCACGTACGCACATAGTCCCGTATGTACATGTCGCAGAGAGTCTTTTTATTTTCAGATGCTGGTGGTTCCGTCACGTGGCACAAAGGTAAAGAAGCCCCCGCAGAAGCCGAAGAAAAAGACGTCGGTGGAATCGGTGATGGCGTCCATCGAGGCCAAAGGGTAAGTATTTACGCGTCCATAACCTCTACGTCTAAGGCTCGCAGACGCGCGCGGATATCGCTGAACTTGTCGATGCACTAGCTTGCTGTGCGTCGTTAGCTTATGCGTATCTACGGACAACGCACAGTGTTACGCGTGAAGCGCACTGAATTGCACAGCTCGATTACTGAAGACACAGTGATACAACTACGCGCCGCTGCCGTAGCTATGACTGTGCCGCCGCACAACACGCACCGGCCATATTGCGTCTTTCTCCTCCCACTCGTCTACCTCTATCCCTTCCAACACCACCCAGTTAGCATGGATAACTCTCAGATGTCTTCGACTTGGCTTTATCGGGGCATCTTGTTTGAGGATGCGCTCCTACATGTGTGAAATAAAATTACTCTTCACTTATACGTTTACAATTCTGTTCATTTGCATCGGCGGCGGCGAGTGATGAACAATCGTCGGCCGTTTCGCCTTTCCTCTTACTTTTATCGCTGCACACATGAGATTAATACAATCTTATCTATTTGAGAAACTAATAACGAGTAGGATTATAATGTTTATATCGTTTGTGCATCTGCATACAACTAAACTGTAACTAAACTAAACGATGTTGCTTGTTTAAATTCCAACGTGACAGAGGCGTAAAGTCCGGTCGGTTCCCTTTGAGCCGAGAGAAAATTTCTTTCAGTACGTGTAACTGTTGAAAAAATGCCTCGTTACACGCGTTAATTGCAGTACGAGAAATGTAAACATTAGGCGCTTGCAACACCGAGTGAGAGAGAGAGAGAGAGAAAGAGAGAGTTGAGAGATAGGGACCTATGCCGCACTAGTTTAATTTACATTTTTTTTTATTTATTCAATAGGAATAGATTTATTACCCGTAAAATAGTAATTGCTAGATTTGCTTGCTATCTAATCTTAATGTAGCAAGCTTCTACAGTAGGCAGTTTTTATAGCGAACGATCGGAAACATTTATTAAGTATCGTTCGCTTATAATGGAGTTTGTGAATATGCTTAAACTATATTAAAAACTATGCACTCCCGTTATAAATTAATGGATCTGTTTTCAAATTGATCCTAATAAGTTTATCACGCGTAGTGAAGTTTTCTTTGAAATAATATTCACGTATTGCTTTTAACAAAGCGCAGATAGTAGACTTTACACATTATGTATGATCACGATTTAACGCTGTTTCGACAGCTGTTTTCACTGATAAGCAAAATAAATTTTCTTTTCGATGTTGGATATATTTACATTAAGAGTTCATGGTCAATTAGACGGAATAGATCTCGGATCATTCAATATACAAATGTTTTATCTACTGGATTTATTCGAAGTTTGATGACTTTTTATTAATATTTATTTTCGAGCTTTTCTATTATTCTGCGTATTAGCTTTTAAAAAATTTAATTACGTTAATTTTTATGTTTAGTCTTAAAAAAATTTATTCGCAATCATAACAGTGTAATTAGCTATGTTATAATGTAGCGACATTAACAATACTAATTGCTCAGATTGTTGCAAAAGTTCACGTGTAAAGTTATTAATGGTATCTCCAACGATATTTCAGTGACAATTAATTTGGAAATAAAAATTTTATTCAATACCTTCATTCAGAATTATTATAATTACACGCTAAAAATCTATTGTTACGCAAATTGTAATCAATGTATTAAATTGCTAATAATTAGAAAGCCGTTCGTGCACAAACCAACTTGACTTGTATGAAGATAATTTTTGTTTGTCCTACCATGTTCTTTATGTATTTATATTCGTTTAATACGAAACCTAAATGTTAAACCTAAAATTTTATAAATTTAAAATTTATAATTTAAATTTTATAAGCTTTAAAATATTGTATAATAGCGTATAAATAATGTATTGTTAATTTGTAGATACTGCCGAACTATTAAACACGTAAATAAACTCGTGCAATTCGTGTTTTGAGAAAGAAATTTTTCTCGCTATTTTCTAAAAAGTAATCACCCATTCTTCTTTGTATATTTCGATTCGGTGTACAAAAAATTTGAAATTAAAATGATACTTACAAAATTTTAATTTTTTCCCCTGATTTCCAAGTTTTTTTCTTCATTCAAAAAACAACAAACTATTCTGAATTACACATATATGTAAATAAATACTTTACGTTGTGTAACGGTCGGAAAGAATTTCATTTCTAGATATTGAATGTAGGAGTTCGTTTAATTTCTTGTATATTCGATTATACATCGCCGATTACTTTTCGGTTTGACATTTTTCAATCGTCGATTATATAAAAGTCGAGGCAGCTTTCTTTGTGCAGTTTTACAATATTCCTTTTTCCTTCTAAACGCACATAAAACATAACCTAAAAGTGTAAATGTAAATAAACAGAACTGCTGAAGGCGTGCAATATTTTGATGGGTAAATGTGTAAGATGAAATAGCGTTTCGCAGTATCGATTAGGCGTGTTTAAGCTCGAGAAGTTGATATTAAAAAAGTGTTCAAAACATGTACACGTTGAGGATGAAACACGGCAGATAAGACATCTCGTATAATAACAAGCGGGAGTCGTCACGAAGACGTCGTAATAGGTTTAAAATGCAATTTGTAGGTCATCAAAAGGTAAGGTTTATCTTATTTAATATCTTGTAGATATATTCGTGCCAGCTGGGCCTACTCTTACGGAGAGAGCGAGTGTTCGCTTCCCGATTCGTTCGTTTACGTGATTGGGGAAGAAAGAGAGCGGATTGGGATTAGCGACGACGTGTCTCGATCTTTTCTTTCTCTCTCTCTCTCTCTCTCTCTTTCCAGACTCGCGCTTTTGGGATGATATTCCACGGCGACGTCGGTCGAATATATTTTGCTCCTTTTACGCAGCCGTGTTGTTCGCACTCGTAATATTTCTCTTTCACAATCGCGTGTTGTTACTTCATTAGTTGGCTGCTTCATCAACCAACCGCAGCCGTCCCGCCGATTCTTTATTTCAAATTTTATTTTTAGTGATCGTCATTCAGCGCGTCACCTACTTAATATGTGCTTTGTGCACGATTGCACTTAAAATGGGTGTAAATAGATTCACGCGGTTATCAAAAGGCTTAATCGTGCCAGTCTTCAACGGTCCTTAACCTTTAAATCGGTTTTATTTTGCGCGCCGATACTTTTCAACAGCAGTTGGTTGGAATTGAAAAATCAAAGCTCTTTACAGGACGAGAGAGTGGAATATCGAGTGGTGGTGTCTTTCGAATTGTTAACATAAACGCATCGTTATCAGTTGCAAAGTATGATCGACCCGACAATTACAACAATCGCAACCGGATGGTAAAATATTAATTGACAAGATGACGGGCCATTTGCTACGCCTAATAATAAATTTTCCTAAATTTTCTCGGTTAAAATGAGCGAGCGGAATAAAAAATGGCGCTTTTGGCTCTCGCGGTAAATAAATGACTATGCGTCAGGGTAAAAGTATGCAGCGACAAGTACGTTAAAGTGAAAACGTCGAGAAGCAGGTTAGCCCCTTATAAAAGCCGCTACACACTGCCGTTATTGTCTCGGCGTTCGAAAAACACGAGATTCCTGTTGGCGTTTAGGAAAGGACGAAAGCCCGACAAACAGTCCAGCGGAAAATTTCGTTTCCGGCATTGTAACAACGCTGATGAAGCGTCGTAATCGTCGAAAGAGAGAGAGAGAGAGAGAGAGAGAGAGAGAGAATCGGTCGAGATCGCGCGACGCAAATAACCATGGGGCTCGCCTTTTCCCATTGTCTGGGCGCTCTCGACGATTCCTCCTCCTGCCTCTGCCGCTGCTCTCTATCCCTCTCGGGCTCTCTCCTCCTTTTCTCTCTTTCGTCACCGGCGGCGCACCGACGCTGGCTGACGTAATGTAAAGCGAGAGGAGCGAATATCTGCCGCTGGCTTCGCCGCTACCGACGTACCCGCCGCGAATTTTCGCAAAAGCGACGTTTCGGGGTACATTCCCGTCCAGCTCCCCTCTGGAAAGCCGCATATTTTAGGATTTTATATCGAGGGGACCATCGCCAGCAGAAATAAAAGACGCTCTCAAATTCCTAGTCTGCGCTGTAAGCTATTAATTATTCCTTTTTGTAGGCTCGCAGTATCGATCTGTGAGCCTCTTGTTATTCCAATGAGTAACGCTTTCTTTCGTCTTCTACCTTCGAGTATGAATACATTACATTTTCCCAAATGCGTATAATTAATTAGTGAATTCAAGGGCAACTCGGATGTTCTTCGGCGGATTTCAACGAATTATTAACTTTTTCCTTTGTACGCGTCGACGCGCCGAATCCCCCCGTGTACGAGCCAAACGTCGCGATAACTTCACTTTTACGATCGCTAAATATTTATTTTATTAGTTTAATTGGTGCACGTTCCGATGAGTTATAAAAACGCGTCATTTTACATTCAAACCTCTTCATCGGAGAGAATAATCAATGTTTTGACAGCATCGAAGGGAGCGCGGATTATTCGTGAAAAGAATTCACGAAACATTTGTTGCTCGTCATACCTGCAACATTTTATTAACATTTGGTAACACACAATTATAGGCCATTGCAATTTTTATTATTCAAGGCTTTGTGGCCTTGCGGTGACACTTATCAGATTTATTTATATAAATTTATTACTGTTAAACTCGCATCGCTCATTGGATGTAAAACACAATTTTTAGAGTGTCAAATCTTAGAAGACCAAAGTGTCTCTCGCGCGCTATATTTACGTCAACACAACTATTCTAACCATTATAAAAAAATTTCTTTAAATTTTAACACAAATTTAAATTGCATCGCGATTGCGAAAAATTTACGTTAAAGTTGTTTCTTATTTCAAATTAAATAAATAATTTGAATGAACAATAAGATATTAGATAGAAATGTATTAAGGGCAAGTTGTGATTCACTTTAACACCGTCGGCAATGCCTATCAATAAATTTAAATATTCGCTTTAAATATTTGGTGCAATAAATTAATCCAACGACTTCGATACGATAACGAAATGTGTAAATGAAACTATAAAAAACGTCGTTTCATTGTAAAATGTGTATTTATATTTGAAAAAAAAAACAATTAATATTTGAATTGTTGTATTTTGTTATTTCAAGGCTAGAATTTATAAAATAATCGCATTAGTCGGAGTCTTATAAGGATGCCCAACATTGGGCTTTACAAAAAGTCAAACGATAAAGATTCGAGCAAAAAATATGAAAAAATTTACAGTAATAAGATTGGATCAGTTCGCACTTTAACATTGTAAAATTATACAAACGTCGCTATTAACAAAATGCAATTTAGATGGTCTAAGAAATAAGAAAACAGCGTGAGCTTTTTGCTTAAAAGGCCAAAACAAAAGTATTCCAAGGTCGATCAATGTAAATACGAGGACATATTATAGGATAACTAGAATAAGACTGAATATTTCGAATAGAAAAAACTGAGAATGCAGTTTTTTGTGTTAATGCAATAAGCGTTAAGTATTAGGCACGATAAACTTGTACAATAAAACATAAAAGTTCTTTCCAAGTACGCATCATTGAAATACGTACTATTAAAGGTTAGATAATCGCGTTTTCTGCTAATCCTAAAATTTGCAATGTAAATTGCGCCGATAAATTTTTAACGATCGATCAAACATCTGCCGCGCCCTTTCGATTTAAAAATTTCCAGTAAATTTGTAAAGGAAAAAAGCAGAAAGACAAATATGTATAGGGCCAATTAGCTTTAAAATTACAAGATATAAACGTCACGTTTTTTATTCGCGAAATTTGATAAAATAAGCCTTTATGTAAAGTCTGATAAAGATTGTCCGCGTTGTTGGCGTTGAACATTTACACCTTGTTATCCAAAGTCTTGCAATTATTTTACGATACGATAAGATTGATTTCCCTCGATCCAACACTGGGCGACGAACTTTTGCGAGAGCATCGTTGCATCCTAAATTCCATTTCGATTATTAAATTAAAGCAGCACAGTTGTCTCTTGAAACAAAGTGTCGCTTTATCGTTGGTTAAGTATCGAGCAGCAGGATGTTTTGCCACTCGAAACGATCCACATTTTAGCGTCAATCGTTATTAAAGCCTAATAACAGCTGTTCCGCTTTTTATTAAAAAAGCAACGAAAGCGCTCGACGCGAATGGAGTTGGCCTGAAAAAATTCAATTTACAGCGCGACATACGGCGCTTGAGAGCTTTGGCGATGCTCTAATTAAGCGTCTTAAGGCACGTTTGTGCGACGTAACGCGCCAGCGTCGAACTAAAGTCTGAATTCTTTCTACCAAAAGAGGCGCGAAACGCGAGCGGCAAAACGCAAAAAAAGCAAAACAGAATTAAAGCAAATCAAATTAAATTAATCGGCGGCTCGCAGGAGCAATTGGCTGAAACAAAGGTTGCGTGTGCGCGCGAGCGGAGCCAGGGTCAGGCTCTCTGGGCTCGTCCGGGTCGGCGTTGCGCCTCGGATCGGATCGGTCGACGGCGATAAACGACGAGCAGCTCGTGTCTGGGGCGGCCTCGACTCTCGTGGCTGAATCGGCGTCGAACGAGGCGTCGAACGAGGCGCCGCGCGGGACGCAATGCGATTTTTGCGCGCTAAAAACCTTTTTGCCGACTAGCCTCGCTCGGGCGGGTCGCGCGCCGCTGCACTCGCGGCCGCGCACGCGCACAGCCGCTTGATCCTCACTCCTACAGTCGGACGCGGACACGGACGCGGTTTCGCTGTCCTTGCGCGTCGCGGCCCGAGAAAAGCCAAGACCACGCGGCGCTCCTTCTTAAGTATTGCGCGTTCCGTCCAGTGCAGCCTCGGCGCACTCACACTCGTCCACTCGGCGGCGGCGACGGCGGCTACTCTGCTCTCACCCCAAGAGAATGTCCTTTTGGGGCGAGCGGGGAAACTCGCCGGGAACGCCTCGGCTGCCTTTCCTGCGTTGCCCTTCCTCCTCGCGCCTCGCACGCCAACGCACTTTTTCCCGATGTTATTTTTGCGTCGCCGCCGATGATGTTTGTAATTGGGCACTTACGGCTCGACGGAGAAAGGCGTCTGTCTTTCCGTCGTCGCGCGGATTTTCCGCTTCCACAGTCGTGCGCCGCAAGCCTCGGCAAGGGCCCGCCGCCCCCCCCCTTTCAGCCTCGAAAAATATAATAAAACTAATTCCAAGAACCGGCGACGACGTTGGGAAGCCGCTCGATTATGTTTCTCGAGCGCAGCGGAACCGGAAACGCTCTCTTGAATCTCGATGGGATTGGGAGACGCCGAGGGAACGTGTCGCGGGCTTTTCATTTCCACGCGATAACAGTTGGGAGGCTTTGCCTGCATTCAGGGGTACTTTGACAATCGCGATAAAAACACTCGATGACACGCCCGAGCGGCTGCGCTTTCCCGCCGCCAGTCAGATCTTACCTCACTTTGCGTTTATGCGAGTTACTTAATAGCTATTTAAAACAGCTTTTACTAGATTCAACGCGAAACGGACGAGTTGGTGGCGGGGGAAGAGAGAGAGAGAGAGAGAGAGAGAACGGCGGAAGTTGCACCGATGCGTTGGAAATTTCTCCTTCCCTCTTCTCTTGCGCGTATTTTGAAATTTCAGTCGCTCCGAGCGCTAAATTTGTGCTACACTTTGCGTAATTTGCGTAATCAGTTTACGATTTTCATCCTCCGATGATTTATTTGTTTGCGCAAAAAGTCACGGCGTTAGTTGTAGCCGCGCTCGCTCGTATTGACGCGAAAACCGTTACGGGGAAGCGATTATCTCGTAAATCAAATTATAACAAAAACGATGACTCGTTCGCTGGTTGTTTGGGCGGATAGAAGGACAAAGGAAGGACAAGAGAAGGAAAAGGGCTCCGTTCGCATGGAAAGGCGAGTTTAATCATTTGTTCAAGAGCCATCGTCGGGAGTGATTTTAATAATCCACGGGACGCATCGGTAGTGCCACAAAGTTAAATAATTTTGCCGTTGTTGTCGAGCGACGGAGAGCAATGTTTTTGACCTAGAGCGTGCGTTTTGTAAATAAAGAAGGGAAAATGTCTTGCAAAAGCTCACACGAGTCTTGCTAACGCACACGCTGGCCGAGTTTTTAAAATTTCGAAGAGTGAAGGCGGAGCGGCAGGGGGTAGTGTTTTACTCGCGCTCGATAACGTAGGAATATTCAAAATTGGAAGGGCCGCGCTTTTACTGTTGAACAAGAGACAGGGCCGACAAAATTTCACCTAAGCAAAGAGCGGCGGCGGCGGCGGCGGCCGAGTAAGCGGCAAGAAATAGAAAAGTAAAGAAAGACGGACAGGAGGAAGGAAAAGTTGGCTTGTCGGCTTTCGGGGAGAGAATCCGGAGTAGCCATTAGTTTGTCCGGGGCTCTGCTGTAGTTGGAAGCCCCGATGACTCTCACGCGTAGCTCGCGGTAAAAGAAAAGGAAGAGGATAAAATCTGGGAAAACAGCGACCCGGGCGCGCCATACGTCTTGTCACTATCGCCGGGGGCAGGGCGGGAAGAGACGGGAAGAGACGGAACAGGAAAGGGTCCGAGGGTCGGGGGGACGCTGGCCAACTCGAGCCGTCGCTCGCTTGATAAGTGCGCCGGAAAAATGAACGTGAATTGTTTGCCCGTCGACGAGGAGAAGTTCTGGCTGGTGTAGTATCGCGCTGTAACGGCGAGCGCGTGGACGAGACCGGATTGACGATCGGCCGATGCGCGTCCCGTTAATATCGATCCGGACGTTGCACCGGCGCTGCGCCGACGTTGCGCCGAGCGTTGAAGCAACGTTGAAAAACCGTCTGCACCGAATGGCAAGCCCAGCGATGCCCGAGTCGCGAAAACAATTTTTATTTCGAGATTCGCCGGCTCCGCATCGTAATTTCCAGGATTATTTCGGGGCAAATAAATGGAAAACTTTTGCATCGGCTGCGAATCCGTTATTTTCCTCTAACTCTGCTTATAATACAGAACTGGAGCGCATTTATCGAAAGAGGGCGGCGGCGTGGGGGGACGGGGAAACGGGGCAGCTGTAATTTGATTTTGTAAAAGCGCCCGGCCATCCTTCCACTGATAACTGCTTCCAACGTTTGCGTTCCGCTCGAAATTCAACGTTGATCCGTCCACTCGCAGCTTCAAATCTTCTCGACTTGCACTCCTGACGCGACTGGATAGAAGCGATAAATCACGTGGGCGTATTAAATTATTCGCTCGACGCGCGACGACGTTTCCGAGCGCTCGGCTGTGTTATTACGCACCGGGGGGGGGGGGATTCTCCTGTCAGACTGGAGGGTAAATGATTCTAAAAAAGCGAGGGTCAATGATCCAACCGATTGCCAATCGATCGGCCTTGAAAAATTTATTCTCGATCGATGGATTTTGAAAAAATCAAAAATCACTTCGAACGAATGCTCGACGGCTCTTTAAAAGTCTAGACACTGGGATTTTTTCATAGGCGAGACTCACGATTCGATATTTATCCTCCAAAGATTCGAAAAACACGTTTAATTCAATATGCGAATGCACGTATACTCGGCGTAGGTTCGCGAGGGCGCCGACTAAAATAAATATTGCCTCTCGAGGTTGAGATTTTATTTGGTTAGAGGCATTGGGATAAGGTGGATTCTGCGGCGGATGCCTCCTCCGTTGCCGGGTTGTGTTTCGGAAAAGGTTCTACCATATCGATTGTTCGCTCGGAGGATAACTGGAACGCGGTTTAAAAATTGAATCAGCGCAGAGCGCAAAGTTTAAATAAAGAAGGAGCGAGTCGGAGCGAATGGCTGGAAAGAGAGCCAACAAGAGCGAAAAACGAGCGGCGGAAGTCGAGGGCTGCGTATCCGTCGATCGGGAGCAGCGGAGCTCCTCGAGGCTTCCCAGGACGACGGTGCGCGTGAAATGTCGCAGCCTCGGAACGGCCGGGAGGCCTATCAAGGCGTAATCGCCGGAATCGCGAGGACCGGAGGCAGGGATCGTAGATCTTGGCGAGTAAATCCCGATCTCGCGCAACGTCCCCTAGCGAATTCCGGGGCGAGCGTCGGGGGTCGGGAGTCGGGGGACGAGGGACGAGGGTCGAGGGTCGGGAGTCGGGGAGTTGCGAAGGAAAGCGAACGAGCCGAGGAGCGACTACTCCGCGGGGTAGGTACCCGTGCAGCTCGGGGAGGCGGGCGGAGGTGTGCACGACGGTACCCGGCGCGCCGGCACATCGATCCCAACCCCTCCGCCCCCACCAGAGCCTCGGCCGCCCCTTCCGATCCTCGTGGAGGCAGCGGCCCCGGCGCGCCATTTTCCTTCGCGGCGCGAGCGAGATGGAGAGGAGGATGTAAATGCGAAAAGTTTGGGTCGCGCCATACTGGCGAATGGACATCTGCGGCGGGCGCGCGAGAGAGGCAGGAGAGAGGCGCGAGAGAGGCGCTGGCGGCGATTCTATTGATTTCGAGCGCTCAAAATCAATGGACTGCGCGTGTCGGCGCACACTGGCGCAAACCCGTCCGCCGCTCGCTCTCTTTTTCTTAGCCAGCCCCGAGAAGCCTTTCCGAGCGTTATCTCGAGCTCCAGCCCGTCGGCCTATTCCCTCCGGATGCATCGCGAGCTTCCGCAGCCCACTTTTTGCCCCTGAACGCTCCGAATTTTGTCTCGCGATGCAGTGCAAATAGCGGCGATCCGCTCGGCTCGGCAAAATTTGCACTCGAGAGGGAGAGGCACGAGCGTTCGCTTTCGATCCAGAGTTTGCTGAGCATCAAAACGTTCACCTTTTGCTACGACTTCGCTTTCCTCCGTCGACTGACGGTTGGTAATCGACGTTGCATTCGCTTTTGCGAGTGAAATCAACCTAATTTCATCGAGGAGTGCGCGACGACAGTAGTACCTTTGAATTTTTTTCATTGCGCGGCTAAAAAGGTGCGCCAAGATCACTGATCGTTCGAGTTGAATTCGTTCGAAATCAAAGTGAAATCAGATTGATTCGTTAGCACCGATTGTTAGTCTGGTTACGTTTACATTTACGTTTACTCTACTTGTAGCATCGAAGGGTTTCATCCTACAAATTTGGTCTGCAACGAAACGCGCCGCGCAAATTATTGTGTTTAGTTCAAACTGGATTTATGTAAATTTGCAAACCTAACGATAAAACCTGACGAAATTTTATCAGAAAATCGCAACCTGTGCTTATTAAATCAACCTCAAATATCCTTTGTGCGGGTAAAGTTCATCCGGAAACATTATTTTCAATATTAAAGAAATTAATTATTGTCAACCACAGCCACGAACAAAACTGTAGCTAGAGTGTAAATAACAATCGAGATATTTAAATTGAACAAAACTTCGATTAGAGGCATATTATTACCGCACCTATCGTGCCCACGAATAAAAAATGTGCATTAAAATTTGCAGCTAAGATTATATTTTACCGGTGAAAACGATAAACGCATAAAAATGCGCGCGTACAACGCAGGACGGCAGTGTATTATCGATAATAGCCATAAAATAGGGACTTGCCAGCATTTTTCCGCGGGAATATTTTAGCGTTTTGCAATTTGTCCGTTGAGTTGATTTTCAACGATTTTTCTAAATAAATTAAGAACGCGCCGTATTTGCACGCTTAGTCTCTTCGGGACGTCGTACAATTATTTGCATCCTTCCATGCGTTGCGAATAAAGTTTGCGAGTCTGCGCGTTAATTATCATGTTTGACAATCTGTCAAAGGGCATTCGGGTACTTTTCAAAAAGATAAAAAATACAAATGGCACAATCGTCGAGCAGAAGAACTAGTTTTGTTGTTTCGAATTAAACGAGGAATAAAAAAGAGCTTCACACGAGACTCGGAGTTGTTTGTCTTTTCGTTGGACAGAATAATTAAATGCTAACAGAACGTGTCAATAGCGTCTTACGAGAATATTTAAGTATAAACAAATATTAGTTGCGTTCCGCAAAACGGCGATGCAGATGCATTTCAAACGATCCGAAAGAATTTTCGTGCCGATTCGTGAATATTTATGAAACCGTACGGTGCATCGGTGTAAAAAGGAGCTGAGAAAAGTCAATGTGTAAATGCTTTAAGAGAAAAGGCGACTTTAATCTTTTCAAAGCGCGCGCGCGCGCGCGTGTGTGCGTGTTAAAATGGAGACTAATTCTGCATTGATTTTATCAAACAAGTCAACGCGGTAAATGTTAAGGCTGGTCTTGGCGCTGAAATAAAAAAAATCAAGTGTTTTTTTCAAAAACAAATTGTCCAGCAGAGCCTTGGACTTTTTGATGCTGAAAACCAACGAATTTCAAATGTAATAATCGCGGTATTTCTTATATTTAATTGAAATACCCATAATCTGAATTCTAACCTCAAAAACGGCTCAAACTATTGTCGCGTATAAATATTTTTAAAAGCAATTTCAATCGAATAAGTTATTCGATAAAGATTGTTCAAAACAATCGTTTGGAATTAGTTCGCGAGAACGTAATCCAATAAAATCACGGAGATAAAATATTCTAAAAATTGTTTCAAATAGCATTTTTAAAGTAATTATATCATAAGTTTAAGAAACATTGGTGTTGCAATTTTAAGCGGTGCGAAATCAATTTAACGAATAAATTATTTATCGAGTTGGGACTTTTTGTCGGTGAGAACACCAAGCACGAAGAGTAAATATTCTTTTTTCCAAGATAAAAATAATACGCAATTGCTGGTATTAATTTAATCGATTTCGTGGGTTTCTTTAATAGCACAGATCAGTGCACACGAGGTACAAATAATGTCACGAGCTGCCTCGGCACATTTTCTACAAATTCAAGCTTGTGTTGTCGCGATTAGGATTTCGATTCGTTAAAAGTACCTCAACTCGTGCGCGTAATCGTAACATTAGCAAGGCCCGTTCAAAGTGGCAGCTATGATTATTTGGAGATTCCAACACACGTATTGCCGATGCAGAAAATCTCCGTTTTCAAGTTCATAAGCTTCGTTCAAAAAAACATCGAGCATTTTCAGCTAAATTCCCAACAACACGAAAGGAATGGTTTGGTTTTTCGGCCTCGGTGTTGTTTTTATTCAACGGTCTCGAGTCGTTCCGACCAAGTGTAGAAGTTATCCCCGGGAGGGAAAAAATGGGCATAATTAGGAGCGAAGGGAAGAAAATATGTACCGCACGAGCAAATGCGTAAAGAGGGGTAGAGATGAATGCGGCGAACAAGAGAGCAAGAGTGGGGAGGGTGATAAAAGAAGAGAGGGAAAGTTGATCATCGATTAGCATGAGAAGCACTTGTACGATGGGCTTTGGTTGCTGCATCGTGACGCTAAATGCGTTAATTCCTCTACACACTTAACTCGAATTGTAAAGGTAAACCGGAACTTTTTTCTAGTTCTATGCGGATACTACTTATTTTTCTCTAATAATAATAATTAATGGCCTCCGTATTTACCACAACTATTGTTATTACGATAATTACAGTCTTTGGTTATTTTATACAAGACGTGGGAGAGAAAATTTGTTCGCATCTGTACTTTATACGGCCATTAACTTATTATCTATCGGATACCCAAACGAATTGAAAGCTGAAAAATTTCACGGCTATTGGTTTTTATAAATCGAGAACTTTAGGCACCTAAGAGTATTTAAACGACCAGTAAACGAACATTTGGGTGCAATTGAGTTTCAGATTTATAAAAGTACGAATGAAATACGCTATAGACTCCTCGGATATATTTCGTTCATTATTCTTTATTGTTCTATAAATACGCGCGTGCCTGAGTCTTCTTTTGCGAAAAACGAGTAAATAATTAGCTTCGAACAAGAAAGAGCGACGGTGGCGCAGCTTCTTTTATCCGCGAATCTATTTAAATTTAAACTCTAATATTAGCGCGAAAAAATAAACATTGGGGGCTTGCTGCTTTTCGCATTTAATTTAGTATATTGCTGGCAAATATTTTTTGGCAAAAAAGAGCACCGATTATCGTTCCTATTGCTATCATTCATTTTCCCGTTATCATAATCGTTGTTGAAATTATGACAATTTTAATCGGTAAAAAATCATATAAATTTAACGCGAATAGGTTTGTAGTTACTTTCATCGTTACTCGGAACTAAAAAATTTGCGCCAGCTAAAGTATATTTCGCACGAATAACGAGCGAATTGGTAATAAGTAAAAGAGTAATTGAATCCCCATCTGCCTTATAATGGCGCATCGATAGAGATGAAAAGAAATTATTATTTATTTCGACGGCTCACCGATAAAATGTGTGCAATATAAAAATTAAATTTATTTTCCTGAAATAATTTGAATGAGGATTTGATTAGGTAAGGCTTACCAATCTCGGCTAGTACAAGTTCGTTTTTTCTTTTTTTAAAACTTTTTTATACTTTTACTCGCAGTCGCGTTATTTTAAAGAATTTGCAAATTTCTCGGAGAAAGCGTCGAGCCCCGAGACGCAGAGGAAATAACGTAGTTGCAATAAAAAATAACGGAAATAAAGTTGAAACGCGGCGTAAGAGCGTAAATGCAGACGTTTTTTCTTGGTAAATAAGGTTGGGTTAGAGGTTAGCGCTACGAAATAAATTTTCCAGCGTGAAACCGAAGATGAAAAGTACAGGTTCTTCAAATGAATTTAGAAGCGCTCGCGATAAATTTAATGCGCAGCAACGAGATCGCAAATTATCGCGAGAATAGAAGGGGGAATTGAACGCTATATTTTTCGCTTTTCATTTTGCAACTGGTTAAACAATTTGACTCGTCGAAGGTTCCGAGTCCGTTTGGGGGCGGGGGGGGGGCTTCAGCGTAGCGATGGCAAAAGCTGGACGACACCAAAATGGCGCAACGGCCTGGGACGTGCCTAATTTTATTACACAACCGTCTGCGAGCCCTTATTCCAATTCCGTTCGGATACGCGGACCCTAATTTCCTAATTAAAATCTAAACTCCAGGAGGAACGGATAATGGAAGCGCATTTTCGCATTTTCAGATTCCTGCGGCCGTACAAGCCCTACCAGCCGGATGCAGACGTTTCCGAGCGCATCGATCGAGTTTGCCAGGCGGAAGGTGTAAGCGCCGAGGATAAGACGCGCATCGACGATATGGATTTGAGGTTCAAATTGTTCGTCAAGTGCATAGACGAGTTCGCGCACAGCATCCCTAATTCGATGCTTGCCAAAATCTGAGAACTATAGGCACTCGTGCGCGCTTAGGGTGGTCATCTTGCCGCTTCGACTCTGCTTCGCCTCATGCGCACCACCGGAATTCAATAATCTACTCGGCGAGAATTTCCGAATTTCCCGGGACACCTTGCGATTGTCCTCCGGCTTAGTCCGACTTGACTATTTATGAGGGCTTAAGGGGCAACCTCGCAGGCGCGTGACCGCGTTCAAATTCGAGTCACTGTCGCACACATTTGCAGAAATCGCGCGGAGTCGAGCTGTTGCTGCTGTTCGATAATTCAGCAATCGCTTTGTTCGGACGAACGCGCTCCTGTTTGCCGAGTCCGGACGCCCCGAGATATTTAATACGAAGCCGGCGTTTGCTCTTAATTACAGGTCGCCGCGTGTCCATTTTTGCTTCCAACCCTGGCAAAGTCGCTTCCTTAATTTAGCGACGCTTTTTCACCTGGTGTTAATTATCCGAATATTCTTCGAGCGCGCCCACTAACGAAATCTCCGCTGTTTCGCTTTTCCAGGTGATTTGAGGAAGTTCTACCAGACGCCCGTTGTGACCACGACTCCGTTGGAAGCCATGAAGAACGCGGAGCTGCCGCCGAATTTGCACATTCAACACGAATACGTGCGCTTCCACCCCGGTAAGACTTTTCCGCAGTGATTAAAATTCCGATCGCGACGGTCCGATTATAAGTTTTCGCTAATAGCGCGTCAGAGCCGGAGGATAATGGAGCCGTTGCGGCAACTGGCGCCGCTGTTTGCGCGGAAAATTAATTGATCGGTCGCAGGCCAACTTTCGACTACTTTTGCGAGCTTCTTCCGGGACTCCCGGAGTCTAATTAACGTTACGCGCGTCGAGTATCGAGTCGAAATTTCAGCCGAAACATTATCGTGTTTCCAAGTGGCCCTATTTCGCCGAAAACTCCGCAGTCGCTGGCCCTTTAATGTAGATAATAGACGATGTTACGACTAAACGCAGGAGTCGCAAAATTCCAAAGCATTTCCATGTGCCGGGGATTTTACCGATGAAACTACGATATGAGAAAAGTTTCGCTTAGTTGTCCGATCGAGATTAATTTTTACCCGAAATTTATATTTCGCGTCCGAGTCCGAACGAGACGACGAATCGATAGAAACGTTAGTTTGGTATAATAGGCAGTAGCCGCCCCCACCAGCACTTGCAATACGTTAAACGCGAGGAAATTAAATTCCCCGTTTGCGGAACAACCGCCGATTGTTTAAACAACTATTTGGCAAATTACTTTGATCTAAAAATTAAATTATTATAAATGTAGTTGGTCGATGTGCCAGGAATACGGTTAGTACGCGACTTAAGTTCAGACGCAGTCAGTCGAACAAGGGCACCGGCGGAGTAATTGCGTTACCCGGGCCCATCAAATTATCGATTAAATCTTTACTCGTAACGCAATTAATTTATTAATACCCAAACTAAGAGACGTTCCTGCGAATAAATCGAGTCCCTTTTAAACGAGCGTGAAAATATCGTCGCAAAGAGCCACCGCTTGCAACCTTATCAGAGTCATAACGTTGTCGGGAGATTTGAAATTTTCGTATTCGAGTGGAATAGCGATAATGAAATTACCTGAACTTAAACATGTGAGATAAGTAAGGGCAACCGATGAAATATAATCCTTCGAATTGACCCTTTTTCGGCAATTGAATCGGGGACGAAGAATTTACTAAGAAGAACCTTTCTAATTTTTTATTGCTAACAACTTCAATTTACAGAAATCAATTTGATGATCGTGCTAAATAAACCACTGAAATAATAACGCGTTTCAACACATTTGAAATATAAGTCGTTAAAAATTTTAAAAGTCCGAGATTTAATTATTTTGTAAACGACTGATGTTTATTTTATTTTCATTTTCAGACACGGCCCAGATATTCAAGGGGAAAACTGCTTATCCGAAAAATGCAACGCTGGTCACTGGTTTGAAGTACAAAGACAAATATGCCCAATACACACCCGAAAAATCCTGGCCACCCAAAATAAAAAATCTTCCAGATTTCTAGGGCGTTTGTTCGAAAGTATAAAAGTAATAGACGAATACTCCTTTGTATAAAATGTAAAATACGCATTTAATAAAGAGCTAAGCTTGGTTTTGCTTCTTGTTTTTAGTAAATTTATTCGACTGTCTTATTTGACCTATAAAACTATAATCGGCACTTAATATTTTGTCGATTATATCGTTTTAAATTCAATTTGTACGTTTCGTGGAACAGCTTTTGCTTATTCGTCGCTGAACGAGATAGTCTCGTGATCCACAACCCCCGTGGACGACAGCAGAAACGTTCTCGTTAAAAATATTTTCATTTGATAAAAGTAAAACAAGCGCGAACAATATCCAAGATCTGCACTCCAATTTCGTACTTTCAATTAAATCTTACCGCTTAATAATAAAAGGGTCTTATTATTTCGTTAAATGTAATTGGATTATTCAGATGCATTTTTAGAGAATATCGTCCAAATGCACAATAAACGTTTTGTACGGCGGATCTAGACACGAATTGCCAGAGAAAAATTGATCTCGGAAATAATCTGTTGCTTGACTCGTCTTAAAAAACATCCCCATAACTCATGCTTAGTCATGACTAGCCATTGCCACTCGACGGATAAAAATTATGCACTCTAGACATATCAAAATAAGCTCAAGTGGTAGACTTACTTTTCTATTTCTAAACAATTAACGAGATCGCGAAAATTTTTATCAGATTTGTTAAAAATTTTCGTTAAAATATTTATCTACAATCTGTTATTGCCAAATGAATTGACAACAATTGTTTCAATTATAACGATTTCTACGATTACTTTTGAAATGACGTCCCATAAACATCGATCCTATTTCTTCGTAATAAAGGTATCCAAATAATATTTGGATACTTATAATCTGCAATGTTCGCGATGTTGTCAAAAATTATACGAACGATTTTGAAATTAATTAAGTAATCGGGGAATCGAATGTATTCGAGTTGCTTTATGTTTCTTAAATTTTGCACAGGCCTTTTGCAATAGCTGGGCACTTTAAATGTGCCTAGAATGTTTCAACTTCCTATAATTTACATGCCTCTGTAATTGCTTTATTGTTTTTCCGATTCGGTTGCTTTCATTGGTGTTTCAGAAGTTGCCAAGGGAAGCGCATAACCGAAGTGTAAGTTTTCAGTAAATCGAACCAAGAGTACCGACGCAGTAATTATGTTACTCCGGTCTCTCGAACAAATGATTAAATCTTCACTCTCGACGCAATTACTTTATCGGCAAACATAATTTTTTGCGATTATCAACCAAATGCATTAGAATTTCAATGAAACATAAAATACATACTTTTCAAGTTAAAAAGTTAGGTTAGCTCCAAATATTTTCAGAACTCGTAGCTTTTCGTTGTTACGATGAATCGAAGCACTTCAAGTTTAAAGTATTTTAATACTGGATAATAAATAAATATACCAAAATCATCGTTGGCAATTTCGAAGATTAATAATTTTTTTATTAAAGTTGTTCGACGCATATTTGTTACTATGTTGATTCGATTGGTAAATGTTAAACAAGCAGAGCTTCTACTTTTATCGGATGAGTTTATTAAGGCGATACGAATGAACCGAAAATCGTTAATTTCAATATATACAGATTTATAATTCACTTTTAATTAATTTTAAATTATGCGAGCCTTTTTACGTGTATTAAAATCGCGTGCAATTTAGTTCAGTTGCGCGGATATGGTTCGTAGAAAAATGTTAAAAATTTTTAAGGTCCAAAAATTATGAAATACAAGAACGTATCGGCATAAAAAGAACGATACTTTATTAGTTCGGCTACTGAAAGTTCAGTCGAAAGTTTGTCGAGCAGATAGATTTAGCTGAGCGTACGTGCAATTAATCTTGCGCTATCGATATTATTTATAATATTTGCTTCTTCCTCTATAAGCTTGTGTTGCAATTTTAGTTAAATCAATTAACGACTCGGTAGGAAAAGATAATCGTTTTTCAATCAATGACAGCCAGCAATCACCTTAATTGGCATTACGAGCTCGAAAAGAAGGAAATTCACTAATAGATCGAACAAAAATAAAGAAAAATAAAGGCTAGGTTTTGAAGAAAAAAGGTTGCTATGAAGACAGTGTAATGTATTTGGCAAAGACGAGATTTCACGGGGTGTTTTCGACCCCTCCCCCCGCCCCTCTGCGTAAAAGAAGAAGTCAGCGAATACGCAGTCCTTTGGCTGCACGCGTGTGATTAAAAATTTAATCGAAAGGGTAGATTGGCAATATTAATAGTTGCATGTGTGCCCAACTTGGGCTTTCCGGGTCAGGACAGAAGCCTAGGAAACTTTTTACCACGACTCGGAACAAGCGAGACTAACAGGAAAGTCAGGAGTCGCGCAAAAAATTGCTGTTCACAGACTAGATGCGGTGCGTGTCAAGGATGAAATTAGAAAAAGAAGAAAATCAATATGGAGCCCCGCAAGTGTCGGGGCATTGTAATCGTTTTCGTTCGCGTTTTCTCTTGTTCTCCGTGCCGTTGTTACGCGCAGCAGGAGCGCGACGGGAGCGAGAGAGAGAGAGAGACGTAAGGTTGCGTTCCAAGATTCGTCGTCGCTCGTTTCACTAGCTGTTGCACGTGAGTGGAAAAGTCGAAGGCGACATCTCGAGCCGTCCAAAAAACTTGGACGGCTCTGTTTGTAAAAAATAATTTCATTACGGAACAGGGAACGAAGAAATTGACGTAATACCGGGAGCAAATCTGCTTACGCTCTTGCACGCCATTTGTACCTGAGAGACGACTAATCGTGACGTCAAGCTCGCGTCTCACTACCCATAAACGCATCTTCGTCGAGGGGTTGCGCAGAGTTTTCTCAAAAGTCAACGCGCAGTCGTGCAATTTGCTACACCGAGAGCTCAATTTTATTTAGTGGTTACGTTATCGATCGATTTCAATGCGCTTAAAGCTATTTGTCCACTTATTTCCAGTTACGGCCATTATTTTCATTTGGTCATCTAATATTCGTGAAAAAGCGATCGGAAAGGAATACTTTTAAGTATGTCCTTCGTTATTACGAAAGGGACATACGACAATCGTGCAAAAAGGGTCTGCAAAAGTTTGCGAATCAATAATTTGTTCGAAGCAAGAACGATATAGTTACAAATACGTACTTTTGTATTTCGCAAATCCTTTTTCACAATCATTGCAAAAGTTAGTACTTTTTTTATGCGCAGTTGTAAATATAAGATAATTGCAAAGAGTTTCTCAAAGTATCGAGCAATGGATTGCGAAAAAATCTTCCAATCGTCGACTTGAAAATAAAAGACACGCGTCATTAGATTCTACTGTTTGAATTAATTAAGAATTTTCGAGCCATTTGTCGTTCGTCCGTTTACGGCTTTTTAAGCACATTTTTTTCGCGAATCTGTTTCCTAGCATCGAATCAGGGATCTTCATTTTTGCGAAACACTCGAAAACCATTTTTTTAAATACATTATATCGCGGAATTTATGTCTGTGTGCAAAAGTCCTTAGAGTTTGAGTTCGAGTGGATATTGTTAAATGTCACGATTAAATGACTTTAGCAGCATTCTTTACGATAAACGGATGAACGACGAATATTAATTAGGTTGCGTGTAACTAAAACGCCACCTGCAGGGAGATTTAATCGTAGCAGGTTCCTTCCATCGTCAATATTAGTATCGAGCAACGGGAAAATTATTTATTAAACGACTCTGGAAATGTTTGGATTTATAAAAGTAATTTTCGCTCGGGAAAATTTACTCCTGTGCCGATGAAAAAGCGAATGCTTATTATGATATCAACTGAATTAATTCTAAAACTTGTAGAGCAGATATAAGGTATTTCTCGCAGGAAACGTTAGAATTCGCACGGGCTTATTTGTAGCTTTTCCACATTTATTTTCGACATAGTAAAAGCAACAAAAGCTCGTAGGCATGATTCGATTCGCACAAGTAAGAGCTTCCAATGCTGAATGGCCTACTGATTGGTCATTAAAATTCGCAATAGGAAGTGTCCGACCACACATGTGACCCTCTCACTCGCTATTCTCCAACTCATCGATCTTCATTTCATTCCGTAAATTTACTCGCCAGTTTACTCACCACAGTTTTCCCGCTTGGATAATCTACGCGAACATCCAATGCACTTTGTTTCGTAATTTGTATTGGCAGTGTTGTGGAAATGTGTGCTCAACTTATTGGTCGTCGTTAACACACGAGTCTTCGGAACGATACGATACTTTTTCCAAAGTTGCAATGTAACTTGTGTTCCGCGGTTCCTCCTTCCAACGACGAGGTTGTCTTTTAATAATTCAACCCGTTTGAAGATAAATCATAATTCGCGTTTACAAGTTAAAGTTTCACGGCCACTCTATGACTATCGGTATTTTTATTATTACAAATTGGCGACTGATGCGGTCGTAGCTCCTCAATTATAATGCCAGCTACAATAACTAATTCTTTTCCCCTTTTCACGGTTCTTACAAAATTCGAACGCTGATCTTTTAAAAATGTTTCCGTTGCCTTTGTCGCGCCTTGGTATACCACATTGATTTCCGCGTTTATCCAAGGGAAAAATATTACTTATATCGCAAGAATTGAAAATTCAATGGCTATGTTAGGGCATAAGGCTTTGTTAAAAATATTATTGCTTAAACAATTGATGCAAACTCTTGTTTTAGTCATCGCGGCTTTTTTCAGAATCGAGTGATTTAAATAGTCTCTGTTATGGAATCGATGGAAATAATACAAAAAGTCTCTTACAGAATAAATGTCGAGACACTCGTTACTATAATTATTTTCATTTTAGACTGATCTCGCCGATATTTTAGCTATTTGCGTGGTTTTTTTGTCGCACTCGATGGAGAAATATTACGATTGAGGTATCGTTTGTTATTAATTAAATATTCGATTCCAAGAATAAGGAATGCGAATTTAAAATGACAAATGCGCGCATAGGATTAAATCGTTTTAACGTTCCGAGCGATTAGTCGATAAACAAATTTCTTGATCCGAGTCTTTGGTCGTTTACACGGATTCAACAAAACGTCTGGCAGTACCAATCGACGGTATCTATTTAGCACACATTGAACTTTCGAACAATTCGCCGCGAAAATGGCTTCTGGAAAAATATTTTGACGATGTCAATATTGCATTGCTTACGCGCAAGTATTCGTTGGCAGCAGCGCAACGCGTAAAACCTGTCTATTACGATGCCAGTTACCATGGGTTTACAGCATGCATAGTTGAACAATTGAACGGGATACAACAACAAATGCAGTAATCACAGTCGACGCGTTCCGTCGCACAAGCTTCGCTGAGACTGCACACTTCCCGTGCTAATTTTAAGCCCGTAGGAACAACCCCGAACAACTTCGATCCAGGCCGGTGCATTGTGGCTTGTCAGCAATTTCACGCAAGTATTTCGGAAAAAAGCCATCGGCGCGAATTCGCCAACTCGCTTGTTCCAACAGAATCGCGACCAAAAAAAACGCTTCGAGCAATGCTCCTACGAAACAATGACATTATTATAAAAGGAGCGACGAGCAACGCGCGAGGGAGTTATTGACGCTTATCAGCTGTTCACTTACCGTCGTTTCCTTGTAAACGGTCCGACGGTAAAGCTTGTGCTAAGCTCGAAACCGCTTAAAATCACTTAAAACCGTTTGGAAGCCGTTCGCGCACGGGTTCGCATCAATTCGCACGCAAACGCTTAATGCAACGTTAAATTCTGTCCGCGTGCGTCGAACAATGCGTTTTGAATTTCCTAACGAAAAGCAAAATGCGCGCCTCGCCGTTTTTCCGGTTATTGCCGAAAATAACGTTGTTTCCAACAGCTTGATTTCGACTCGTCGGAAAAGCGCTCCCTAGTAATTTGCCTGTTCGCGCCGCGGCTCGAGCGTCGAATTTCGAGAGCCGAAAGCGGCTTCTTCGATCGAGCCTCGTCTATAATGCAGAGCCCGGTGTTCGAGGTCGCTGTCGGTTGGGTCAGCGCATCCTGGCAGATGCTGTGCAAAGGGCACGACATCCAACCCGTTGCATCTTGAAACGAAGGTTGCGACGCGACAAATCCTCCGAACCGCGATCGCTTCGCGCGCATTGATTCGCAGTTCCATTTCCGAGGCCGAGGGGACTCGTCGAATGGACACGAAGGGGTGGAATTGGCGCACAGACCTAAACCACCCTTGCTCGTACGTACTGTCCTGTTATTTTTGCATTTAGCGAGTCTTTCATTGGTGTTGGCGTTGGTGTTGCGCAACGGCCAGCACTCCGTTCTTAACCCGATCATTCGGTTTTCTCCCTAATCACTCGGCGACTAATGTCTTTAGTTTTTCGCGTTCGGTCGCAAACCTTTCTCTCGTAGCTTTGAATATCAGTCGGCTAGTGGCTGCGAATTCATTTTTGGGTTCCGAGTGGCTTATTGTTTGTCGGCGAGTCATCCGGACGAAGCTCCGACTCATGCCGCGTTCGGTGGGGTTAACCAATTTTAAACGCAACGTCGGCTCTTGGCCCTGGTTCGTCATCCGTCAAAGACGTCCGGGGTAAGGTATTTGGGCAAACGCTGATTCGGCATCTTCATTGTCTGGGCGAAGCCAACCGAATGTCCGTCGGTGCTGGTATTTTAAACGAATTTCATAATTACGGCTCGAAATATCGCGAGTATCGATCGTTGGCTAATATTTCAATCGGCGCTTGTTCGAGCTTAACGCAAAATATGACAAATGTCGAAAGCTCGACGACGATAAAGATTCAGTCTGCGCGGCGCGAGTAATTGGTATTGCTTTTGCCCTTCTTCTCCGCCTCTCGGCTCTCGCGCTGCGATTAAACTCGGCTCCGAGCGAAAATTTACAACTAACTATTGATTCTCTCGGTGCGGTGCACCGCGCACCGAGAATAAAATTCTTGATAAATCGCGGACTTAAAGTCGAAGCCAGCCGTTTTATTTTTATTATTGAAATGTGCGTTAGCAGCCGGGGGTGGGGGGAGTTTCAGTAACGCGGGCATAAAGACGGGGGAGGGGATAAGGAACTCCGAATATACGCTCGAGTCGGAGCTTGAATTCACGAGGGTGGCTTTTCTCCCTTGTGTCATCTCTCTTCGTGACGCGTATAAGGAGTTTTATTAGCTACGTTCTCACCTCCCGTCTCCTCGAGAGCGCGGAGGACTGTTTATCATTACTCCTCCGGCACGAACCAATGATAGCCCGAGAATATATTTGCGACGCACCTTCTGGATTCTTGATTTCTTAAAGGGAGCAACCGGTCGTAACTTATCTTCCCCTCCACCTGACCAATGTTTTTTTTTCCACGAGGACGCGGATAAAACGCTCGACGAACGTTCGTCAAGGACGTCTTCGAAATCAAAAAATTCAAATAGATCGTATTCGTTAACGAGCGAGTGGCTGACCGTTTAGCAACACACATTACGCAAATGTTACGAGACTCTAATGGCGATACGCGTTGCGAAACTTTTATCGCGGCTTCCGTGTCCTAACAAAAGTGACGTCGTCTCGCCAACCGCGTAAAACCTGGCGCCAGTTTTCAAGCTCGACAAATCGCGCGCGATTATTACCATTCACTAGCATTGCATCCTTTTTCAGCATCGCTACGAATCGTCCTCGGACAACGTCAATTCTAACGCGACTAATCTCCGTTTAATATCCTTGAAAGTTTTTAATTTTGCTCCGAAAGACGCGTGTTTTAAAGCAGCAAATGCTCCGCTAAAAGCATCCGATCGTTTGAAGCGCGCGTGACGGAGCAGGAACAGCGTCAACACACGTCTGTGACTCGGCCATTAGTCCAGAGCGCGTCTTTATCGTCTTTAAACGCACCTGGATCGCGCGCCCCGTAGCTTCAGTGTGAATTTCAGACAATAGCCTCCTCTTGATCAATAGTATCGCTGAATATATTTTTCGCCAACGGCGCCTCCTCTATTTTGCTGTTGTATTTTCGCGCACCTTCGAAACAGCCGCGCCTGCGAAGCAAACAACCAGATCGATACGAACACCCGAGAAGATTCGATCTTTGCTTAAAAGTGTGATCGCGTAATATCGGGTGAAGGCTCGTTCCGCAGCATTTGCCTTTGTCTACCACGATCCTCGATCGCACAAGATAGACCAGCAATCCTGGAGTGCACGCAAATCCGAAGCTCGAGGGAACGGGGAAAAAGGGTCTTCCCTGGCTTTACTCACAGTTGGAAACGCCCTGGAGCCGAGAAGCAGTTCGGAGTGACGTAGCAGCAGGTGCTGGATCAGCTCGATACCTCGCCGCTGCATTCCTCCGCGAGGGAAGGAGTTGTGGCTCGCGAGTCGGACGCGACGTCTCTGCGAAAGCACGTGGTGGCTCTGGTGGATCGAACCATCGGCGCCCGTGGCAACGGGAATGGGCTCGCGTGCCCTTAAACCGCAGCCCGCATCGCTTCGCGCTCCATTCAGTGTCGGATCGCCTGCGTCGCCGTCGCCGTCGCCGTCGCCCCAACTATGCCGCGGGTGGCCAGCAACACCGGCCTGATAGCGGCGCGCACCCGCCCGATACGCCGACCCAAGCTCAAGGTATTTTCTCCTTTCCTCGGAAAGCTCTCTTTCAGGCGCGACGCCGCTCCCAGAGCTTGCAAGCGCGAGCCGCCCGGGCTAATCGGATCAATCCGTTTCGCTTTCAATCCTCTTACCTTTCCTTTAAACTTTCTAAGGAAAGTCGACGGTGGGAACGACTCACCTGGATTGGATTCCCGGTGTCCCGGCTAAATCTTTCTCAATAGATAATGAGTTTAACGATTAATGACTATCGGATGGGGCTATTCGTTTGTTCGGTGAGCTCTTGTAGAGTTTGCGCATTTGAATATATTTGACGCGTCGTCAAACGAAAGACGAATCGAGCCGAGTAGACTCTTGTTCCCCCACCCCCCATTTTTTACGCTGCAGTTGCTCAAAGCAATCATTTTTTGTAATTCGCTTATTGTATTTTTTTTTTTTTGTTTTTTTTCATTAGTCCCGCAGTCGAAGTTTTGCGAAAGCTCGATGTTTTTAGTTCCTTTTCTAACCTCGAACGACGTTCAGCTTTTGTGCAAACACGTTCGATACTGCGTATCGCTGCCCGATTGTCTCGTGGCTTATCCAATCATATTTCGAGCGAAATGTTGAATAAATATTACGCTGATTAATTTAATTATTAATTGTTTCTAAATGAGTTTGTCTCGCAAACTTGAAGGGCCGGATGAATTTTGCGATATCGCGAGGTCTAAGAATACAAGTTCCTACTTGGGAAATGTAATTTGATTAGCATCTTTACAGCTAATGCGTTTAAAAGTCATGTATAGTCGGTTTAAAAATTGTGGTTTTAATGGCTCAGAGTCAACAACGCTGTTAAAGGATATTTCGTTCGTTGAGTCACCAACAATTGTTGTATTATAACATGGAAAATATTTTCCTTCTGCGAGTTTGAGGGCAACTTTAAAGAAAACTCTTTTGTAAAGAGAACATTGATGGTAATTGTTATTAAAATCGAGAGCAGTGAATATTTAAAGGTTGTAAGAATAGAAGGTAATCATCTGCAATTCATTCTGTTTTACGAATTTATGTCTCGTTTGTGCTAAGCTAAAATGTGCACGTGAATTTTTAATATTGTATTTATTTGATTATTTAAATGTAGACTTCGTCTGCGATATTTTAAGCTTTTGTATTAGAGTAATTTTAACGTAAAATAAGAGCAGGAACGTATATCAGGTGGTTTTTTGATGAATATTTCCTTTCTTTGTCCAAATATACTTGTAATTATTTTAAAGCTGGTAGCAAAACCGTTGACTACAACGATATATGTATTTTAAAAGTTTAGGCATCAAAGAAAATTCTCGAAAGTGGATAGGGAAATGTTCGGGAGACCGATACGTCGTCGGAACGGCATTGAGAATTGATTTCCGTATTCGGACGTTCGAATAAAAACCCAATAAAGAACGTTTATTTAATTCTCAAGAATAAGAGCTTTTGTAACCTTAATCTTTCTTACGAGCGAGTAATTCTCCGAATTTCTGCTCGACTTGTACGAAACATTCAGATCTCGTATATTAAACGTGAAATAAATATTACAGATTTTTAACAAGTCAATAAACATTCCCCTATTTGACGGGGTTTATTAAAAATTTAAGAGAAGAATGAATCGAACAAAGAAATCTGTAGTTACTTGTTAACTGTGAATAAACTGAGATCACGTGCTTATCGCAATATATTTATACGTTGGATAATATATAATTGAATTTTAATATTTGCGTAACGAATATGCAATGCACGCACGCACGCACGCACGCAAGTTTTCTGTCAAAATATTCTTAAGACTTTGCACACAGATTGTATATTAGGACCACCGATTCACTTTCTACTAATCAGACATTAATTGCAGAATCTAAATACGACGTGGACAGCCTTGCGAAATTAAAATTACGACAATTATTTGACATAATTAAAAGAACGTCGAACTGAAATCCACGATTTCATAATTTTTAAAATTATAAGGGTAGTAAAGTGATATCTTTAACGCTCGTATTATCTCGGCATGTTAATTATCCAACTAAGCATCATTAAATTAATTTATTTTTAATCCATTTAATCGTCCATTTCTTTTCGCCTCTTCATGATTAAAAACAAGTTAATTTTTTTTGAATATATAGAGAATTTTTAGAGAACGAAATTAATAATAATAATAATAATCATTATCGTCATCGTCGTCCAATCGTCGCATTCAATAATTAAGTAAATGGAATATTTTAATATAAATTGAAAAGCGCGGTTGGATTAATATAAATAAAATGATACGTTCGATCATTCCCGCGAACATCAATTAGATTTGATTCTCGTATTTTTCGCAGACTCCTACCGTCAGTTAATATGTAAATTTGAAAGCCCGTGATTAAAGTTAAGATTTTAAAAGATTCGTTTGCTAATTTGTCGTTTTATTGTTTGGCAGCGGTTCTTCGAGAGTAACCGATTGAATTTACCGATTGCGCAGGCTCTCAATTGTCGATGTAACGGAAAATCGATTATTATTTTTTCACAAACACCTTTGTAACACAGCCGGTGGAGCACAAAAATTTAGAATAATAAGGCCGAGCGCGAGTATTGGTGCGAACAGAAATCGATCGAGCGTCGAAAAAACAGCGATAATCCACTTAAAAACAGTTCTCTTGCGATTATCTGGTTGGTTATAAAATCTATTACGCAACGAGTTTCTACTGCCCTTACGCGTTCAAAGGGTCGATACGAAAGTTTCAGTATTACAAACACACGTAACATTGGCTAGGAATCTCGCAGGAGTTTTTCACAGCAGTTATTTCCGCAGACAATTCTTTAGCCGAGCAGAGCATTTCCGTTCAATTTTATTTCCATGCCACGGAATGATCTTGAATTTTCTTAACGCACAATAAGCCTTGAGAAAGCTTAAACTGCACGCGCTTATGTGCAATAATATTTTCCATAAATCGAACCTGTCGAAGCAAATCGAAAATTATTTTTACCAATCGATAACGCATTAGTTTATTCACTCGTTATTTTTTCATCACACCCAGTTTTTCCCAGAGGAAAGTGCGTAATTTTGCGCACTTACCTCACGTTCACAAATTAATTGCATCCCGAATGTTCGAACAATCGCTCGAATTACAAGTGGACAATTTAAATGCCTAAAAAGTAGTCGCAGTCGCCAAAAAAACAAGACTCGTTTCAGATTGGAAATTCAATTGAATTCAAGCTTTAGTGTTTTTTTTCTTTTTTTTGTTTTTCATTTATCGCTGGAAATTATTAGCTTAACTTTTGCAAACTCAAATTATCGATAGATTCCTCGGATAATTGTAGGGTCATTGACAGGATCTTCGGATCGTCTACTTTGAACAGGACGAGTTGCTTGCGTTTTGTTTGCGAAAATTTGAATCGATACTCTCGTCGTATCGTCGACTCGGCGACGTTTCCCCTTGAAAATTAATCTCGCGGAATAAGTTTAGACCGATGGCCCTGAATTCGTTTGCAATATGATAAAGTCCGATACGAGCAAATTGCTGTAAAATAATGTAGAGCTCGTCATTTGTTTGACGCAAGCGCGCAACTTTCCGTGCAAACGAAATTGGTTTGCAAATTGTACGCGTGGGAAAAGCAATTGCTCGTGCCATTATCCGGTAAATCTGTTTTACGCACGACTCATCTGCTTATCAATTCTAACACGAGTTCAACTCGGATCAAGGTCTTGCGTCCAGGAGGAGCTCCGGTGCTCGGTTTCAGAGACCGCGTACGAATAGTCAATTTTAAGTTTTACGCCTTTCCAAAGGAGGCACAAATTGCAATTGACAGGTTTCCAAAATATCCTCTCCTCGTCTGCCGCGCGATGTTGATTGTCGCCGGAAAATGCCCTTCGTCGATTTAAAGCTGCTCCTGGTCAAGAGGATCTAGAGGATGACTCTTGGACACCTAAAACATCCTCGCGAATGTGCACCTGGAGTATTGCTTTTAACAATGTAAATTGTCGATACCAGATTTGGCTGTTGGATCAAATAGTCGATGAGCTTGCGAATGGACCTCCTCTGGCCGCTATTGCAGCGATGCTCCAGTGTCAGGGCGGTCCCGAGCGACACTTTTGTCGCCGTCGATAGATGTTGGGGGCGGCTACGTTAGTCTGCAAGTATCGTTCTCAAGGAGCTTTTTCTCAGCGTCATGTGCACGAGCGAATCGAGTTTTAAGAAAACTTTCCCGACAACAGCTTGTAAAAAATTAAAAAACGAATCGACACGACCATTGATTGCCTGCTTACGTCTAATTGCCATCGCTTTAATGGACGCTTCAAATCGGATGCCGGATCATTTTCATCAACAGCTTATAAGTTGTATAATTTAATTATTCGGCTGCTTCAAAAATCGAGGATTTTGGAATGAAAAAAATAATAACTCCGTCGAGACGCGCTTATAGAATATGTTTCGAATCTTCCGACTCGTCGTCCAATGTTTTTTAGTTAACGAGTTATCCAGTCGGCGTAGTTGGCGTAATAAAGGTCTCACTATTTTGCGCAACCTTCTTTGTTTGCCCACTCGTTCATAATATTTACTTTAGCTGCAAAGCGTAAAAGTGGGAAAAACTTCTTTCGACTTGGAGTTGCAATTTTAGCCTCAGGACGCAACGCTGGCAAGGGGCTGACTTTGAATGAAAAACACAGTGCAGTTATATCTTCGACAAAAGAGATTAAAATTTTAATCGGAATTAACGCTTTCGTTAATGTTGCAACGCAGCAACGCGTAATTAGTTGCACTTAAGATGCTGCTGGTGGTAATAGTCGAGTAATAATCATAACGGAGTGTAAGTAATATTTGCAACGAACGGAAAGATTGCAGCGCCACGCCTAGTAATTAACGAAAGCTTTACGACTTTTTGACTCCCGGCTGGGACGATAATTCTGTTTTCAGCGGCTTAAGAGAAAAAACCTGGCGCAACTTTTATAATTTCGTGTAATTCTTAAAATGACGTTTTTAGCGTCGCCTGCCCTTTATGCAAAATATTCGTTAGCCGAGAACGAGCAACGCGGACGTTAAATTGCCAAATAAGATCGTAAGCTCCCGCTGGAAGATTTATGATCGAGCGCGTTTCTTAATTGGTTTTGGAAGTTGGCATTAAAAAAAAAAAAATGTATTCTGAATCAATATCGCCGGGGCTAACCCCAAGACAGCGACAATAATCCGGGGAGAACAATCACAGACAGAGGTCCAAAATAAATCATTACCAAGACTCCAGCAGCCGGTATCTCATAATTCTAGTACCTCCTCACCGCCTTTTCTCTTCCCCTCGGCCCTCAACTTATCCGACTATCACCATTTATTTATCGCGTTGTTCTCGGAAGCGAGTCTCTGCACTCCTCCGAATGTTCTTCCAAGCTCGGTTCTCGGGCTCTGCGATTTTCTATTTTCCAGCTCGCACTTCTTGTAATTACAGCCCCTACAGTCGATTTATTTTTTATCCGCATCTATGGCCACTCGAAGGCACCTGCAGTATCGATCTCGGGAGTGCAATTTGTCGCGCCCCGCCAAAGACTTCCAATTCATGCTTCGCAATTAGCGCGAGATGAAGATTACTAACCTCTAGCGATACAATTATTAAAGGTTAATCCGCGCATTTCGAGTAAACACATCAATGGCATCTCCGCGAGTTTCAAACATTCTGGCGACGTCTGACGAATATTCGTGCAAACCCTCGTCTAAAAGCCTGAGAATTTTCATTTCCCACAAACCGAATTGCTTTTTATTCAGAAACGTTCATCAACGTACGGTTGCTGCTCCAGTCGCCCAGTCAACTTTACTTTTAATATCCGTTCGCTGCTAAAAAAAGGTTCTACGTGCTAAATACATAAGATAAACTTGTTAAAACTGTATTTGTTAATGTAAATCAACTTGAAAAATTATTAAGCCAAAAGCATTCGAGGTCTTCTAGAAACAGGCGGTGGTTAAATGTCTGATCCAAGAAAGGTTAAACAAACAATTGAATCAACTAAATATAATTAAATTAAAGAAGCCAGACGTGTTTAAGAGCGTTTCGATGATACAATTCTTTCATAAAAATGCACAGCTTTGCATTTGGTTTAGTCAAAACGCAGGGAATCTTCACATTTACTTATTCAAATGTTCAAATAATTATCGATTGCTTAAAAATTTGGAGCGCGACTTTAAAGCGCATTTCTCTTTTAGAAATATATATATATAGAATCAACGTAAGTTTGTAAGCTACAAGTTTCCATCAAATTTTAAATGAAACATAATTAGACGTAAGTTTTATTTTCAGTCTAATGATTCGGTAATTTGTTCGATAATAAATCAACGCTAAGACCTGAGAGTGCGAGATTAAATTCCGACCACGACAGAAGATTCGCAATTAGGAAAGTGGGATCCCGCGACACACGAGGGCAGCGATTATAAGTCGAGCGTTTGCTACATTCTGTGTGTGCCAAGGCGATTACCTTCGACAAAGTCGATCGAGATGTCGTTGTTGCAACATTAGCTCTTTATGACAGCGCAGTTTCGCATTATTCGACTCGAAACCACGGCGACAAATGATACAAAGAGTTTACGGCTCATTGTTTGGTGTCGCTGCAAAGACCGCGATACCGAGAAAACTCGAGTAAATCTCAACTTTCATAAATCTCGAGAGTTTTCGGAAGCAACACTTGCGCCGTCAGCTAAATCCAAAACAAAAACTAACAATTTTCAATCCAGAAGCTGGAGCTTCGCGGATCATCGATGCCGGCGCCGTTCATCTTACGTCCGTTCGCCGGTCTTTTCAACCCATATCCCTATGGCTGTTCCGTGCTGTGCAACCATCCGGCCGATGCAGAGGCCAAAGAAGTCGTGCGTCGCGCGAAGGACACGTGGGTGAGTGACGCTATATTTATCTCATTCAGACATATTTTCTATTATACTCGAGTACGTAAAATGCTGACTTTCCTTCAAAGCCTTACACGCGTCGTCGATTCGAGGCCAAATAATGGAAAATTTTTCTCCGCGCGTCTCCTCCTTATTCCAATCTCTGGCTTACAAACTTAAATTAAACCCAACAAATTTTCGAACGCTAGCACGGACTTTTTAAATTGCCAGACGTCGCGTCTACCGTATTCTGATTTTGAATTCGCCGATACCACGAACGCTCGATCGATAAAAGCGTCTACTAATTTACAAGCTATCGGCTGCGTGTTTTTATTAAAATCACAATGCAAAGCTGTAACAAGGTCATCTTATACATTTTGTTTTTGACACTTGAATTATTCACGGGTCTTTACACGATACTGTACGATGTTGTAAAAATGTAACGATGTGTGCGATATCGCACACTTCAAAATCTATTTCCCGGAAATTAATAAGCAGATGCAAGATGGGAAGGCCTCTTCTCGTTGTTGTCAACTACCATTTAAAAAGTTTACCGAAAAGTCTTTAAACAAAGTAACTCATTTTACGGATGAAATTGCATTAAAGCCAACGTAACTGCGAAAGTACAAAAACTATTGCGATATACAATCACACTGGAGATGATTTCAAAGTTTAAATTTCAAAATGTCACCTTCGAATATTGGATTTTCTTTAAATATTATTACTGCTCGTTTCACCATAACGAGCACTAACAACAGTTTTATTTATCCGTGGATTTTTAATCGTTTCCGTTGCATTATTGCGTTTGAACAGTGTTGCTCGAAAATAAAACGAATCTCTGGTTAAAATAAACAACGTTGCACTGGTCGTTACACTTGTAAAATTTATTTCGCCTTGAAATTGAATATCCAGTAGCCATGATATAAATTATAATTTGTGCAGAGCTTTCGTTATTTTGAAAGCTTTTAGTATAAATTTTTAAGGCCGCGATAAGACCAGGCGGAGGGTAAGAAGTCGTAAATAACATTGCATTACAGATGAATACCTCAACGTAAATACCCTGGCAATTTTAATAATACGCAAAACGGCGAAGATTCAGTTTCTACGCGTTTGTACTTAACCTTAAAAACGATAACGCGGCCAACTCTTTTAAAATGCATTGGCTGCCGAAAGGGGCAATGGTCGAGGTTGCGAGCGGAACCGTCGCGTAATTCAGACGGATCTCTTGGAATAACAAAGATTCTTAATTGGTCGGAGCCCGGCTCGGCGGGTGTGGAAACTGGAAACTCGGCAGTTCCGTAGCGCGGAGTCTTACGAAAATTAAAATTTCTACTTCCGAGGATTGCCGCGATCGTTGATTTGTGAAAAAACTTGCCTTCGCCGCTAGACGGCGTCCGCAGTCTCCCCCTTACGAGCTCTAAAAACTTATGCCAGACTCGAATATACGCTTACGCTAAGCTCGAGAAGTAATCTTTGAATTTAGTGTCGCAACGTTAATAATTTGGAGAATCGCGGCCCTCGAGCCATTAACTTTTATAATTCGGTCTTGCGAGCGAAACAAAAGAGACGCCGCCGCGTTGCCTGCCACCCTCCTCCGTTCCCCTTAGCGGCCGCTGCCCTTCGCCGATAAGTCACCTCGGCTTTGCACTTTGACGTACACGGGTGGCGTCTTGTTCACGTACGCGCGGGAGCCCGTAAATCCTCATCGGCCACGGGTTTGCGCCTCTGCGGCTGAACCCCCGGCCCGGAGTTAAAGGTTGGGGATTCCAGTCCGCATTCGAATTGAAATTGATCGCGCACTCGCCGAATGCCTTTCGATGCGCCGCGAGCACCCCAAGCACCCCGAGGACCCCGAGCACCCCGAACACCCTGAGACGGCACTTTTCTGGGAAGAATTTTCGCGCCCCTCTGTTGCGTCGGGCCGTTCACGGCTTTCAAAGGATTTCGTTCTTCCCTTCCTGTGGGATAAGGAGAAAGCAAGGGTTGATGCAGCTGCTCGAGTGCTAAATGCTGTCGAGCCAAAAGTACAGATTTTTTCTTTCCACTTATAAAGGAAAATACATTTTTATTTTACGTCCCATACGAATCCGAGTATCATCGAGTGCATTTTAAACATGAATTTTTTACGCTTAGATATCGGGATCTCGCCCGGGATTGTTTCCTCCCTTAGTTTGGCTCCTTCGGCGTCATGCCTCCTCAATACTTTACCAAGAGCTCATAATTTCTTTGCTCAACTTATTTTTTATCGCGATTCGAGCTGAAATTGCGACGAGAGATTTTCAAAATAAACGCGATATTATGTAAAGCAGCAAGGATATTATGATGCAAACTTCTTCTTAGGTGCAGAATGTTAAAAAATCGTATACATATATATCTATGCATAAATAATATTTGCACAAATTAGAATTTACCGCCATTTTTTTTTTAATCTCTTACGTTCTGTACTTCGAATCGTGATTTTTCTCGTCTTTAGAATTTTCTCAATCTTCGATCTCCGTAGCCCCGGGAATATATTTGATACAAATCGAGAGAATAGAATGAGAAATTGTTCGTCGTGAAGAAAAATCATTAAAAGGGGAAACCATATAAATCCGAGGAAAACATTTAATATCAGCATCGTTGTAATTACTCGCTTACTCGTTGCTAATCACTCGTACTCGAAAAAATCTTTTACAGTCGACATTCCATCGAGCAATAATTATAATTCCATTCGAATGGATTTTAAATATGAAAAATATTATGTTTTGAAATTTAAATAATATGTTTTGAAAAATATTAAAAAGTGATAAACGGAAACGGTGTTTGCGCATATCTGGAAATCTTAATTAGTGCCGACTGTTTATCGCTCGACCGGCATTCGCAAAGATTAATATTTTCGCGCGCGAAGACTAAAATAAATAAAAAAAAATTAAATCAAATCAGAAGCCATTTCTGCCGAAGTCGTCGGAGATAAATTACACGGGACAAATATTTCATTTTTGAACACTTGTAAAAAGGCACTCCTCGCGACGAGCGATCGTAATTGTCTTGACTCGGTGTCGGCTGATTTTGTCGATTTTATCGACTGCGATTCGCGCGACAACCACAAATACGGGCATGTGTGCGTTGCTTGGCAAGAACGAGATTCCTTATTCATCTTGCGTCGCGTTTCTAAATCACCGGTCCGTCTCGGCCGTCGCTTATAAATTTCAGTAAATTTCTCCGGCGTTTAAAATCACCGTCTTATAAATTACGCTTTAAAGACGAGCCCGAATCGCCGCTCTCGTACGAAAGCACGAGGGGTGCTAAAATGAGAATACAGAATCTTTATGCGCCAACGCTCATTAGCACGTTTCGGCCCGCACACTCTCGGCAAAACACGCACGTATTAACACGACTGCCGTTCCCGGTTGGATCCCCTCCGCGGAATTGGGGCGCAGGCAGCCGAGGGCAGGGCGCTGCTGATGACACCAGAACCATGTCCAACCAAGTCCAGCGAGCCGGACGCCCTGGACGTGGCCGCGGTGCCAGAGGAGCTATTCCGCCGCTACACGGAGACGGACTCTCGGCCTCCGAGCCCCGAGCCGCTGACCTCGATCTACCTGGAGGAGAAGAGCCGGCCCAGCCTCGTGCTCGACCTCAGGGCCAGCGCCCAGGACGCGCAGGTACCTTTCCCATTCAGCATTTGGCGTTTCGCATTTCGCATTTATAGTTATCGCGATGCTCGGGCGCTGACACTTAAGCGTCGAGGAATTAAACTCTGCCCTCGTTAAACTTGATGTTTACTGCGAGGGCGGCTTGGTTTTTAACATTCCATTGACGCGCGAGCCTCGGGGGTTGGACGAGGCGCTCGGCCCCAGACCTATTCTCCGCTCTGGATTTTTCGCAAGAACCTATTTCAGCTCTGATAAATACTTTTGAGGCCAGCAGCAGCAGCAGCTCCTCTTTTTCCGCGTCAACTTGCCTCTAATGAGAAATTCAGCATCTCAAATAGATTCGCGCGCTAAATCCACCGTCGGCTGCTTTATGCGCGGTATTTCGTATTGATTGACTCGGATGTGCCGGTTGCTGCACTCCGCCGACGAACAATAATATTCGAAAAATCAATAAACGGCTCTTTCGCATATTTAAAAAACGATAATAATGATAATAACGTAACGAGTTTCTTCGGTCGGGGCGGAAAACTCGCCCGTACGTCTCGAACAAATGCGAAGCAAATCTGAATCCTTGGGATGGATCGGGGAGGGGGTGGGGCGAGGGAAGACTTCGACTTCGACTTCGGCTTCGCAAAAGAACTCGTTCCGTTTGAGGGTGACTAATTGTTATTGCCAGCGAGACACGGTCTTTTTTCATCTAACAACTAGGAAAACTTGTGACAGGAGAGCGAAACTTTGAGTTGGCACGCCTTGACACTCGAGCCAATACCCGGTCTGCAGAGGAGTGATTTGCCAGGATCGTTGATGAGCAGACGTTGCAAGCCTCCGGTGTCTTCTCGCCGTCGCTCGCCGGCGACTGCAGCCTCGTCGTCACCGGTCCGCTCGATCCCCGTCATCGAGGTGAGAATACGAAGAATTTGCGTCGATCCGGCGTCGGCCGAAACGATGCCCAACGAAAACACTTGCTCGAGTACTGTATTTTTTTCTCTAAAAACTCAAAATTTATTTTTCTCTTTGGTTTATCCGCCTCGCAATTGTTAACGTGCAAACTAGCCTCGCTAACTCAATACTCTGTCGGTAATAAGAATTTAATAAGAATTTAATAAGGATGCAACATATCGTATGCCCGAGTGTAATTTTATTTGTAGTTACTGCACACAAGTACAGATTTGCCTATCGACACGGTAAACTCGGTAACGTTTTGTAAATTAAACAGGTAGCGAGGGCACAAGTTGATGTCGAAAGAAATTCGTTACGCGTATATTTACACTCGAAATTCCGCGCTTAGCGATATTGGCACACATGCCGCGGAATAATTACTTTTTCCTTGAGCCTAGATTCTTCAGATCACACGAGCATATAACGGCGTAAAAATCAAATATTAAAACGTAACAGGTCAAATTAGACTAACAAAGAACACTAACGAAATATATTAATAAACGCTCGAGATAAAATTTCTTGTAACACTTCGAAGCGCGAAAATATCCATCCTTACTACTGTTTCGAAAAAATCCGTTACGCAAAAAAAAAGAAAAAGAAATCTTCATTTTGAGTCGGTATTTTACAACTGCTTCTTACATAATTTACCCATACTGTGCGTGTCCAATTGTATTCTATGCATATAAACCTAATTATTATATGTTTCCGTTTAAAATAAATGTAAAATTTTTATTAAAATTCTTTTGCAGCCTTGCATTCTTCACCAGCCTTCGTGTTATTAATCAATAGCGAATTTAAATTTCCATTAGACATTTAACATTGTTAGGTTATTAATTAAAATTGCGTAGACTGTTACAAAAAAATAATGCGATAAAAAGGAATATTATTCGACAAAACAACTTTATTACATTTTCTACATAATAACTCGCGGTCGAGCGACGATTGATCGTTTTCTCCGAAAATTTCGACCAAAATCTCGTTGTTTACGTCTGATCGGCGACGGCCGTGTTTTTTCAGAAAAACCTCATACTTTTACAAAATGCCTATAATTTTCATAATTCTTTGTTATTGATTACTTTGGGTTTTTAACCCATTTGTTATAGTGAAGTAACCTTCTGGAAAAACGTAAATAACCAACCGTTAAGTTTTTAAAGTCTTTATCGATACAAAATTAATTATAAATTACCGTGACTTTAAAACGCACACATTACGTTATTATGAATCAGTCGTACGCTACTCCTGTACTTCAAGTGTGTAATATAATAACAACAGCAACAATAATAATAATAATAATAATAATGGACGAATAGTATCGAATTTTTGGACTGTAAAATATATTTTAGAATTTTATCAGAATCAGAATCAGTGTAATAATTAAAATATATTTTAGCATGTATAGTTCCATGCATATCTTGCGTCACTTCAAAAAGCTTTTACGAAATAAAGTATTTTGCCCGAGTTTTTAAAAGAAAAGGAAAAGTGATCACTTTTATGTACGAGGAGAAACACACGTAACGTCCTTTTTTACAATAAACTCAATCGAATTCGCATGATTACATTGAGAGATGTTAATAAATTATGCAATTGACTTCACACTCTCCGTAGGTAAGTTCCAATTAAACTTACACGAGAACAAATTGTAATCATCGGGAGCAAAGGTACGAGGTTTCGCAATTACCAACTTCAGCTTATTACAAATTTTCTCGGCCCAAGTTTGAACCGAAACTAATCGGGTACTCCGGATACTGCAAAGACTGAAATGATACCAAATAATAGTAATTAAATGAAGTCCTTGTAATTGACTGGAGATATTCGAGGTCCAGCACAGATAGTGACGAGAGCCATCGGTCATCAATATCGAAGACTCATTACGCACCGATTACAGGTCAGCGACGCAACGTCGACGCGCAGCGCTCCGACGAACCTGTCGCGTGGCCGCGAGGACGTCGACGTCGACGACGAGGACGAGGACGAGGACGACGAGAGCTCCCCGGAAGAGGCGCCGATCCGCCGCAGAGGCAAACTCCGTCGCAAGAAGCGGAAGTGCAGGCGGAGTTCGATCTATGGGCAGCCGACGGAGGTGCGCGAGCCCCCAGAGCCCCTGGAGACTCAAGTCTCGCAGATCGAGGAGGGATCGAGGCGTGGATCGTTAGTCTTTTCGCTTCTTAATATTTGATACTCGAGGCTCGGCAGGTTATCGCACTTGGGCAGTCCTTTCCGAGGAACCATGAACTTCCGGTGCTCGGACTTGTGCCGTCGAGTCTGGACCTGGTGCAACTACAGAATTTACCAGAGCACCAAAATCAACAGCTGACCATTTGATCAGTTTGTTCGTTGCTCAAACTCTAACTGCCTTAACTCTAACCGCTTCTATCCCTTTTGTATAGCTATTCTCGCGCCGACTCGACTTTTTTCCAATAATGAAAAGCTGATTAATTTATTTCGGATTTTAGACGTTTGTCAGGAAACTAAGAGCAGTAATTGAAAAAGTTAAAACAATTTACGAACACATTTATCATGGAGTCGATTTCATACTAAACATAGTGTTCAGTTTTAAAAAGTTCGAACAGTGCATTGTTGTATTTAAATTTAACGTGAACGTTTTTCAGTGACAAGCGCTTGACCGTAACTTACGTTCCTTCGGATAAACCACTCGTCTGTTTTCTTCGTATTTTAAGACGAAAAGGGCTGCGCAAATAATGGATTCATTTATTTTTTCGCATTACTTTGTGTATTTTGTTAATAAAGTATAAGCAAATAAAAAGTAAATAAATTAAAAGCAAATTGATTCGTTGTAATGACATAATGCACAACACTATTGTTACATTTATGTATTACGGTTTTGTTCAAATATTCAAGTTCGATCATTTTCTTATACTTTCCGTAAGAATTTTACAATATTTCTTTACATAAAGATTCCAAAATCCTATAGATTTAAATCTATTCAAAATGTTTTAATAATACGAACTTAAATTCTTCTTATTAGCATTACATTAGACAAAGCAAATGAAATCTGCGAAATTCCTAAATAGAGATACATATTTTAGATTAATTTAGAGTTTGGTATTGTTTACATCGGCATTACCCAATTAACCCAATATCCATCTTAAATGGTGTTCTTTATAACCTTTATTATTTGTCGGAGAATTAAATTTCTTGATCGGAACTCGTGTCATTGTTAAAAAAGGCAATGCATTTTTGCAAAACATTATTCATTAAAATAATTCTTAATTTAAAGGCTTCTGCTAAATTTAGTTTAGAAAATTTAAATGATGTTGAATCTTTCTTTAATCCTCCTTAATTCTCATCTTTTTATACTTAACTGTTGATGAAAACGTTTATTTATTACTGTTTTTTATAAATTAGCAAAAAATAACATATAACGAGAGTTTGATATTTATATTTTCATTTCCTAAGATATTATTTAATTATAAGTTGCACTACCACATTATAGACATAAATAAAATATCTCAACTATAAGTAAAAAGTTTTGCATAAAAATTTTAAAGTAAAGCTTATTTCGTTTACTCTTTTAGTGCACAAAAAGCTAGGGATAATATATCGATGGACTTTTTATTATTTTTCAGTATGTCTACAAATTCAGAAGAAATCAAACAAATTCCTTTGGAAAGCGCTACATTACCAACTATCAAACATGACACAGTGTCAAGTTTTCTCCCTCCGGATATTTTGAAAGAACTAAGCCGAGAATTGGATCAAGAAATGGTCGAATGGGAGTTTCATTCAAACGTAAATGAAACGTACATTTTGTATTATTGCAAAGTTGTTTTTAAATCAATCATTGAGGGTAATATTCGTATTTGTGTGATTTAAAGATAATTGTCAATCAATTATTAATATTGGCTGAACAGGTGTTAATTATTAGGTTTATTTTCAAATCTTTAAAACTGCAGCGTTTTTATTAACGGATTAAAAATTATTTATTCATAATACAAATGTATATTAATATTAAATAATGGGAATTTATTAGTACCTAATATTTCTTAACAGTGGTTTTTGTGTTTGAACGGATATCTTGACCTACAGATGTTAAAATACGATATCCATAAGTTTATATTTGAAACATTTATTTAATCTATCATTAAAGTTAGGCACAAAACATTTTTTATGTAGCGGCGGTTCGCTTTGGAAGAAGTTTTACGAGTTATGGGCGATTTCCATCCCACTATTAAAGGTTCCCGTCCGAATCCGGTGCAATCTTCTAACGAGGATGTTCCGCGTCTGTTTTATCGACAGAGTGCTAGATTCGAACTACTGGATAGTCAATCTCTTGTCGGTAAGTTCGTTATAACAATAAATTTTTTCTTTATCCGAATGAATATTAGACAATTAAAACATCAAGTATAACACGATTGATTATTATTATTATTTAATATTTACGTATGCACACGTAAACCAATAGATTTATATTTTCAACAAAAATTATTTAGGATAAATGTTAAAAAACTGAAAATTAACTTATAATAAAATAAAATATGAAGAATAATTTTAAATATAAATTGCAATAATATGTATGCGAAAAAATTGTTGGTCGCTTTTGTTGGCGTTGAAGGTACTTTTCAAGGAACGCTTACTCCAGTAACCTCAATCGATTTGAAGTCAATTGATTATTTCAATTAATTTAAAAACATTTTATTGATAAAATATGAAAAATGTATATGTATATTGATACATATTTGTAGTAAAAAATATTGTTTAATAACTAGTTTACATTAGAAAGAATTTAATTTTAACAAAAGGTATTTTGTATGAATATTCGTTTCAATAAATATGTTCGTTATAACATTATATTTACATTTCTGCTAGTCTTTATCGCATGAAAACAAAATCTTTTTGATTTTTATTTTAATGATTTAAAAATATTTAAATTATGTTAAATTAATTAAAAAATTACAATAATATAATTTTACAAACGCAAATTTGCTCGTTACAAAATTATTTAAAATAAAGAATAAATGCAGTAGATTTCTTCGAAATTTTTATTTGAAGCGCGAGTTGTATAAGTAATAGAAGATAAACAACAATCGATCCAATTTTCTCGGATCTTACCAATTAATCGTTTTTTACATTTCATCGAATACGCAGCCGCTAGATGGCGCCAGGCAGAATAAATTGTAAATTTTCTTATAAAATCTGTTATCAGAGATAAACTTTCAATTTGAATGTGAGTGTAGTTCTTCCTCTGGAGCTCTTAAATTATCTCCAAGGCAAATATCGATAAGCGTTAAACGGTGATTAATAATGTGCCGACAGGTTTGAAGCCTTTAGATTACCTGGGGCGGCACGTGTACGTGAACGAAACACGAAAGCTGATTTTTGACCGCGCCTTCAATAAATACCGCGAGGAGTCGATCAGTGGGCCGCGTTACCTTCTGAGGAAACACATCTTCGAGGCCTTGCGCGAAGTAATGGGCCGGGCTTTAGCCGATCACGAGATTACCTTCCTGGAGCAGAGCCTGGCCGAGGCGAACGAGAGACTCGACTTCAGGACTTGGTGCGGTCTGTGTGCTTTTGCCGAGAGGAGCCTACCGCAGCTTCTCCCAAGGGAGGAAGATCCGCCCTCGTGGATGGAGAGGACGGATTTTGAGACGCTGGAGCGGAGGTTGAGCCAAGTCCAAGTGCACGAGGGACTCGCAGCGCTGCTCAGGTTCATTCGCGACCATTGACAGATTCACCCAATCGATGTTTTCTTTCTTCTGACGCACTTTGTAATTTTTTACAGCACTTCTGCGGTTGTCCTTCCAAAGAAATTCAAATATTTGTTTACGTTCGTTTTAATTCTGTGACTTGTCATTTGACGAGACGCAAGAGCAACGAGAACTTTGCTCGATTTTATTCACGCCTTGTTCGTGCATATTAAATACGGAATTATTAAATTTTATTTTTTATCGCGATCAATTTTAAAGTTTAGTATTTAATTACCCAAGTCTGGACAAACTTAATTTAGTTTTTTTAACGATGCTTACGCATATATCGCGAGAGTGTTTACGTGATCAAAGCATAAAATCCTAGAGCGCAAATTTGATTATTTCACATTCACAGGTTAAGTATTAGTTTTCCAATCTCTAAATCTCAGAGATTTATTAATTTATAGAATAATGTTTTTGTTTTCAAAGAATTTTCAGTGAAAATCTAAACTTCTCTGAAGTATAATTATTTATTATATTTTATTTATTTATTTATTGTACCAGTTGCAATCATCAATCTCAATATTATATAACTTGCTGTGTAAAAATCCCTGTCTTCGAAAATATTCATTGGTATTGTTATTATTTATAAATAAAAAATGTATCGATAAATATTGAAAGTTATACGAACTGTACCGCACAGTGTGTTGTGTGTATGTGTTTTATACAAGAACCCAAGAATAAGATTTCATAAAAATATCCTAACAGGTGGAATGTAGAATGCGAATCCTGTTACGTATTTTTATAGCGATTTAATTATCAATATTACTTTTGAAAATTAAAGAAATTAAATTGATTTATATGATAACATAATTAATGCCGATTTAGTTTTGCGCTCAACTTTTAAAAAATTAATGTATTTAATTCTGTTTGTATAATTCGATTATGGTAAACATCGAATAAGTATTGTCAAAGTTTTGACAAAATTTTGACGTTTCAATTCATGTTGATGTATATTCATTGTTTACGTGCCAGAACATGGCACGCATATAATAAAAACTCACCAAAATCCGCAATGAAATTGTTAAGGATTATCCATATTATTTATTATATTAAATATTTTGTGTTTAACATGTATACATATGATAAATTCGTATTGGCGTAAAAATGGCTAAACATTTGTTTACAAGATGTAAGATTATTTAAGGGAAATTGTTCAGAGAAGCAGATTTATGGGCACAAAATGCGTATTTAGAGTAATTGAAATACTTCAGTTAGGTGTGGTATGCATGTTCACTTCATTACCGAAAGTGCTCTTCTACATTAGCCAATAACTCATAGACATTTTTTAGTTATGAGAAAAGAAAAGAGAAAAATCTAAAATCGGACTTTCGTGTGTACGAGATAAATGGCTAAGCATTAGGTCGAATTCGAAAAGAATAATTTTTAGTATTTACACGTGTTTATATATTCAGATTTTTATATTTATTATATTTGACCATTTCTTTAGTAATCTCAAAGCTGCATTACCAACAGAATATAAGCGTACGTATTCGTCCAAGTTATGCGTTTTTTCATGGATAAAAATTGTAAGTCACAAGAGTTCAAATAAAATTAAATTACCGTAGGTGGAATAGTAGAAACGAAACGCCGCAACTTGAAAATGTAAATGCATTCGTAAATCTTAGTAAAATGATCATCTGTTTATGTTTGCACGATTCTATTATACCGATCGTCAATTTTGACGATTGGAGAAAATTCAAAAATCTGTTAAAAAATTTATACGTTAAAATATTGCATCTAAAGTTTACTAATACCAGTATCAATAACTACGAGTACTCGAATAAACATTTAAATCCAAAAAGTAGCTAAGACACGCGTATAGTCAGACGTACGCTTTTTGCAATATTGCGTAGGTCGCTTGAACACATATACAGACACGGGGTGGCTCGAAAATTGATCGACGCGAGATAAATTAAATAGGACAAACAGGAGATGGAAGGCCGTTGTTGGGGTAGACAAATTAAAGAGAAGTAAGTACTCGTTGTGCTTATCGCACTTTTATTGCCAGAAGGAGTCACGCACGCTCGTCCCGAGCTTTACACAATTATAACAATATTCAATTTTCCTATCAATATACAAACGACCTCCATAGTTCAATTTTTGTCTCTCGTTATTTTTTATATCATTGGTGGCGGTACATTATAGTAAATAACATAATAAATAATGGATTATCGCGTCTCCCGATGTTCGCTTTTTAATTTCTTTTAATTCACTTATTTTCATAGATTAATACGAAATAAATTAGCGTTTATAGTTTACGTAATAAATAAGGTAAAAGAACGATATAACATATAAGAGTTATAGAGCAATACAGATTTGTATTATTTAAGTTTGCATTTATATTCATTTATATTTCTTACTCTTTGTTTAATAATGGTTTTTATTTTTCTCGCACTTTTGCTTTATTTTCGAAGTAACAATCACTGCGGCAATTTTTATTATTACAATACCTCACCGACATTTTGCAGAATTATTTTATAGATTCTTGTAGGTTATGTAGCACACGGAAGGACGTGCATTTTTTTTAGCGTAGCTCAGCTTGTCATCCTTCTTTCTTCGGGTGCTACCTTTTCTTCCTTGCAAATCCTCTATTACAAGACATCGCACTTTCAAAGGATAAATTAATAAAATATCTGTTAGCTGCGCAAGAAGTATATCGAAGAACTAGAGCTCGTGCATTAGTTCATTAGTCGCTTAGCGCGTAATTCAAATAGATTTTCCTTCTCTCGTTTAATGTGCGCCTAATTAAAACGTCATTATTTATCTGCTCGTCTTTTGTTCATTTGCTACCTTCTGTACTCGTCGTTTGCTTGCCATTTGTACAACGATGCTAAAGTATTTGATTGATTCGTTCGATAAACTTTCGAGAAAATCATGCTCAAGCCACGTTTGTTCGTGTCGTATCGATTTCATTGTTCGCAAAATAATTTCTCTTTGTTAGCTTAAACATCCTTTTTCAATGCAAATTTTTTCGAATTGCGAATAATTCGTTATGCATCAGTACCAAGTTTTATAATTTAGAATTATTATACAAAGGAATTTTTTGCAAGTTAAGCTGGCGTTTCGTTTTTGAACAATACTTTTTACTAAATTCCTTTAGAATAAATCTTACTTTAACAGATCTGCACGACGCTGGATAAAGTTTAATCTTTCATTGATTTGTAAAACGAAAATATTTGAAAGATCGATACAATATTTTTCGAATGATTTACTAGTTTGTCAGGCATACATTTGTTACTTTGACGCTTTTGAACAATATATATATAGGCGTTTATACTTCAACATTTATTTAAATTTCAGAAATTCAACAAAAACAAAATGTTAATAAATTGATAATTTCCACGATCTTTTCACATCTTGATAACCAATACTTTTTTTGTCATTTTTACTTGGTATCATTTTTAGTTTTGTTTCGTATCTACTAGGTTATAAAAATGATTGAGCGATCGCTTAATCGATTAAATGGCAATGAATATTCTAGGTTCCTTATAGATTTCTCGTAGATCGTCTCCAACGAGTCTTAAAAATTCTAGTAAAAGAAAACACCATATTTCACTAAATAGAATGCAGCGATGGATTTTAAAATTATTTCGAAATGTAAAAATTCTTTTTAGATTACTCTGCTCCTTTTAAGTTTCAAACGAGAAGTCCATTCGCGACGTGTTCCACGAGATTGAAGAAACAAATCTATTCTTGTTAATTTCAATATATACAAAAATTATCAATATTTTCTCCAACACCGTTGAACAAATGTCACACTATTTTAGTTATTTATATGCATTGTAATAATATCATGGCTAATTTAATTACTAATCTCTACGCCATGGTTGCTCGGTTTTGTTTTACACTTCTCAATCGAACATAGATCTAAACTTATAAATATAAAGACGATTTTAGAGTACGGATTTCCTGCTCACTCAACATATTGTAAACACGTCTGTAATTGCGACATCGGCTTTTAGCCACGATGTAGAGGTAGCAACCATGGCAGATTCACGTAAACCGAATAAGAATAAGGGCTAATTCAGAAATGGAAAGAAGGGATCTAGCCGCGACGGTAACCGAATGGAAGAATACAGGAACAAGAAATCTACCGAATACACATCTGAGCTCCATCGAACAATCGAAACGCTGTACACAGTGACGGACAGTGAGGCCGCAACAGCATCCCTGAACAGATCATCTGCTGCTCCACCTCAATATCAAGTGTCGACGCGCGGAATTGGTCTTGCGGTTGTATCCGTGTTACAGACTGCACTGACATTCAAAGCCGATGTTCCTGTTCATGAGACGCATCGAGTGTATCTCGGCCTCTTTGACGAGGTGATGTGTCGGACGTTTCTTGATCGTGGCGCATCCAGTTGGTTGCCCACCGAAGCGCGACAATTTTATGCTTATCCGCCGCGGCAGGGTCCGATTATACTTTATCTTCACTTTATTTATAACTTTACGTCGAGATGTCCAGAAAGTATTGAGAAATCTATGTTCGTTCGCTGTACAATCAACTATTTCAAATAGCAAAAGAACATTCGTCGCTGATAAAAATATCGCAGAAACACGAGAGAAAATCATATATTTCGCACGTTGGGCACACAAATGTAAAGGTTAAGTGTGAATTAATTTTTTGGGTCATTCCACCGCACGACGAGTCGCACGAATCGGTGCATTCGATATTATTCGCGTAATAAATGTACGAGAATCAAACGAATTATGGATAAGCTAATGGAACGGTAGAATCCTGCCTTGCCAACATTTTTCTGAACATCGATTACACGTCTTTCGCAGCAGAAAATAACCGCAAAACATGAATTCAGATTCTCTAGCTTTTCCTTTTTATTTAATTTCACGGTTAATCGGTACCCGTAGCACGATGTCGTTATGCAAAAGTTTGTCTAGACAGCGCTTAGCGCTATTCGTCATGTAAAACATTTGAGATTTTCGATTTAAGGTAAAGAACGAGACGCATAGTTTCGAGAGGAAAAGGAAAGAGACGATTTTTTTATTTACTTCGCATAATACTTAGAGCTCTGCTTTACTATCTTTTCGCCACTAAAAGTCTATGACGCTGTTTTAAGTGCAACTCGTTTTAACTCGTTAATCGATCGGTAAAAACTTGGTTTTTAGTCAAATTCCGTTACGTTAATTAAGTACGTGATTTTCATGATCGGCGAAAGGCGAATCCTGACATTTTGATCATCTGTCAAATACCAATGTTTACTGATGCTTGTCGAATTTACTGCAGTTACCTACTCCACGGTATATTCCACGTTCAATTATCATACGAGTATTAAATAAACTGTACTATATATATATATGTGTATCGTTAGCTTTGGAACAAACGCACGTGGAAACTATACTTAAACGAAAGTGGAATTAGTCTGTAACGTTAGTGAAGCTGTTGCATCGGTAAAAATTGATATCTTACATTGTTTTTAATATTAGTAGAAAATTTCTATCTTTCCGCTGTTTTTACGTCACTCGTTATTATAAATTGTATCGAGTTTCACTTTGTGCTAGGTGCACTAACATTTCATGCAATTTATACCAAAAGTTTTTGTAATTCGGAGCTAATTGTGAATGTACGCTGAGTATTAAATAAAATCATCGCCAAAACAATTTAACGGATAAATTAAAGAGTTTAAAATCCAAATTCAAGTTAACCTATCGCTTATTTATATTTAACGTTATTATTATTAACTCTTAATTTTACGATAGTTTTTCTAAAAATAAAAATAAATAATATTAACTAAACTCTTATGCCAATAAACATCATTTCAAAAGGATAAACTTTTATTTTATCCAATGCACGAGTTTCATTTTTTTCAACTATTAACAGCTTATACACCACATTAAATGTCAAAATTCATTTAATGCAATCTGTATAGTAATTATTTATCATTTCATACGGTATACGCTTTCTAAAAATACCGGCTTAAGGTACGTTTTTTTAAATAAAATTCCAATTGTATTTATAAAATATGCTAATAGATTTTTCATTTTAGACTTTGCATTTTCATAAATTATTAATATACGGAATGCGAATAAATTTGAAAACGTTGTACTAATTACGTAATTAGTTCAATTGTGCATATTTTTTTGGAAGATAAAATATTGCATATTTGTAATGACTCTTGCACTTGATTTATACTTTTACAAATACTCGAATAATTTAAAAACATTAAAACAACTAAAATTATTCAAAGCATATGTACAAAATTGTATTAAAAACGAATAGACTATCATTTAAGTTAATTAATTCAAAGTAAAATTTTATTATTATTATTCGATTAAAATAAAGAAATTTTTTTTTTAAATTACTTACAAAAACATATATGCGTAAATGCGATATCACATTGTATAAAGTTAAAAAAATGTCGGAATTACAAATCTATGAATAATATTATAATTTAAATAAAACTGTATTTTCATATTTAATTCCTAATTAGTGAATTTTTTAAAAAATTATGTATATTACGGAAATGTATACTTAATTATCACAAATTCTCTTTCTTTTATATACGACTTAAGCATAAAATCTTACATATCAACTAATTTATTGTACATTTGAGCGATTTTGATAAACAGGAAAGTGACAACGTAACTATAATTGTTCTTGAAATCTGACTCGATAACAACTTAATTCATTACAGATTTTCGATTAAAACTGATAAATTTTTAAATGGTATTCGTGTCTAGTGCTTTTTCAGTCGTAATGTATTTTTTAAAGTGAATAAATTTGACAGTCGATTAATATTTTATTAAAAATAACATAATGTTATATCATTTTACAAAGTACAAGTGTTAAAAGCTGTTTATCCGTGCGTTCAAAATAACACAAGTGCTTAAAGAAACTAATATAATATATATGTAATTATGCACGGTCAATTATGATAAAAACATAATTTAAACAATTACAATAATGATAAAATAATTATAGTTCGGTTAGTTCACTGATCTTTATACCTACGCTCGAATAAGTTTTATTTTTTTAAACATTCCTAAATAAAAGCAAATAAAATGTAAAAAATTATAAAAAATAATTGCTTTAAAATATTAAATTATGTGGAAGTAAGAGAGAGAGAGAGAGAGAGAGAGAGAGAGAGAGAGTGAGAGAACGGGTGTGAGAGAGTAATTGAGTGTAGGTGTGCGTGCGCACAAAGCGGTGTGATATGCGCGCGAGAGGGACCCCCCCCCCAGCTGGCTGACCCCTGGTGGTCCCATCAGTCTAGGGAAGGCCTCCCTGACTCAAACGTGCGTAGTTACTGCTAACTATATTTGTAATAGCGCAAATAGATTGTATAATTACTTGTTAACAGTTTCCGATCCTATCCTTCCCTCACCTGATCCCATAATTATGTAATTTAATGTTATGACTGTCGAGTTTAAATTCCGAGAAATCACTCACCATAAATAGGAATTTTATTTGTTAAGCTTGTCTTAATAATCTTTAGTATTGATCGAAACCAATGGAAATATCTTTTGAAAATAATAAAAACAGTCAGAGCTTTACTTCAAAGCTATAATGGATTTTTATCGAAACACACACATTTCTCAAATGCAGCAAATTAGCAACGATTACTTTCATATTCCTAAATTCTTGAAATTAAATTCCTTTAATCCTGAAGCTAATATTTATTAAGCATTTAGAGTCGTATGAAGCGACGGTATTGGCGACAAAAAATTAACTTTTACTCACAGCATTAGAAAGTAGCAGCGAGCTTTAAAGAATTGAAATGTCCGATAATAAATTCGGATATAAGCTTTAGGTAATTACGCGTTCACAAATTATATACTCAAGAATGCCGAGGCTTCGATATATCATAAAGATGGAGTATTCAGAAACTTATAAAAGACTTGATGAAAATAAAATAAAAAGCAAAATACCACACATACATTCACAATTATCGCAGCAGGTCGCAAAAACATAAATTCTTTTAACGATTAGTTGTTTGAAGACGAGTAATATATAATAAATTCTCCAACATTTTAACATCGCATATACAGAGTTTCGTGGTCGCAAGCTCTGATCCAACAACCTGGACCATTGCGAATCCGGTCGATCGCAAGTACCGACGACATTACTACTGTCACTACCACTACCTCTACTACAACTGCTACTGCTACTGCTAGTACTACTACTAATGCTACCACTAGTTATAATAATTATAAGGATAATAATAATAACAATAATAATGGTAATAACAATACTTAAAAGTAATAATAATAGTAGCAATGACAATAATGATTATGACAACGACGATGCTCGTGTTGATAATAATAGTAATAGTAATAATCTTAACGATGATAACGATCTATGACCTCGAATAATTCGACTCGCCTCTATTTCTACGTATATTTTATTCCATTTTATTCCATGCGGCGCGTCTCCCGCTTCTCTTTTCAAATTTTAAATTACTTTACTCGGTTCCTCTCACACTTGCTCGTCGAGTCGCCTTTGCCGCTTTCGCGTACACACACGCGCCCGTGCAACACTACCCAACAAGCCGCACCCACACCAACATGCATATGCACATATGTACATACAATATATTCGCCTAAGGTATAGAGAGTTTTACAGAAAAAACGTTGAGACGACGACGGACAGATTTAGAAAACATTGCGTTATAAAAGTTTTTGAAAGTTTTTACTTTTTACTCGTCAAAGACATTAACGGGCTAATTGAGACAGAGGATTACAAAGATTCCTTGATTGACTTTAATAAAATTGCAACATCCACCTTTGCTATTTCCTTCCCATTTGCTTTGGATTGCACGCCATTTTGTTCCTCTTCGTAAAAAATAACGAGCGCAGGAAAATCGAGGAGCAATGGAACAGCGAATAACTGAAGAAAACTGAAGAAATTAAACGAATGCAGAGTAATTGTCTGAAATTCGTCTTTTTAGGTAAATTTTTCAACGTTCGAGTACTCAGCTTTGAAAATGAGTTTTCAGCGGCGCTTATAGTTTTGGTGCTCGATCGATAACTTTTCCTTTTCTCATTAAATTCGAGGCGGAAGAATTTGCGGTAGTTCGAACGAATTTTAAATTATGCCCTCACAACCAATTTTTAAACCGACACTTGGAGTCGTATTTCATTTTCCAATATCGCATCGAACGCGTATGAAATAAAAAAGCCACGAAAATGATGCAGACTATTATGGAATTTTATAGGCATTGAGTAGGAAAAATTTCATTCGAATCAATTCGGGTAGAGGCCCCAACCCACCCCTTTCCTAAAATGGTTGCAATGGTTTGAACAATGTCTTGTTTTTTTAGGTTGCAACGACTCGTACGCGCATGGCCCAATTTATAAAATCTACTACGAAATACAAGTTATGCCACGAAATCACAATACTGTACGTATTTTTGAAAATTGAGGTTATGTTGCAGTGTCTACCACAGAACATCGACGATCCGTTCGTCCGCAAGAGTAATAATTAGATCAATGATTTAAATGAAAATTGGCCGTCGCCTGTCTTGTAATCGTTTTATACAAAATACAAAATTTAAAAAAGTGTAAACACAATCACAGGATTCTACTTTATGCTCGTGATAAAAGATTAAAAGAGATCGCGCTGCGCTCGGTCTATACTTTCCTGGAGTAAGATTTTCCCAACAGAATCAATTAAAAAGTAACGAGGTGAAACGTAGGTGAGGAACGTGTGCTCGAGTCGAGCCCAACCAATGAATACTTCCGACTGACTACATTAGTTGTGTCGATAAACCAGGAACACCGGGGTAAAGGGGCGTTCCGGTAACGACGACGCAGAATTCGAATTTTTCTACGGAAAAACTTATCTTGGAGAGATTTCAATCGACGAACCTAATAAACGCAGTGCAATGAGATTATTTCCACTGCTAATACTATTTAACTTCTCACTATTGTTGATACCGAGGACCCCTGGTTTTAAAAGGATTTCCAAAACTCAGTACTCGAGGTCGCGCGCGAGTAAAGTAGCGACTCGCGTTCCTCCTAATATCCCGAACGTCCCTCGCCTAATATCGCCTTCCTTGGGGTACATTAGAGTGGGGGCTGCAGCAGCTCAGTCGTGCCAACCAAACCGACGACGAGCCCAACCCCCAAGATGATGTCGCCTCGGCGCTCGCTTTTCTTTAGACGCGCCGGCAACGTTGGCTTGGCGTTCTGTATAATGGACAAGAGACGATTGCCTCGAGACGTTACTTCGGCCGTCGCTCGCGATGGCTGCTCCGCTTCGAGGAGCTGCTGCAGGTTGTCGAGTATCCGAGTACTTTGATGGCCTGGAGAGGGGCGATCGGTGCCGCGCTCACAGCCTTTCTCACACACCTTTGGAAGTGCCTGCGAGTGCAGAGTCGGAGGGCGGACCCTCGTAGGAAAACGCGGCCCTTCTCGCTCTTACCAACCACCCGCTCCGACTCCCAGTGCCGCGTATAAAAAAAGTTCCGTGTCGCTCTCGGCGGCCGCCGACGTGGATCAGCGCAGGAGCTCGTCGGGGCTAATTGCCGTTGGTCGACCGCTGCGTTGCCGGCATCACGCTCTCGACGTCCGTCCCGTAGATCTTGCCGGCCTTGCGCGCCATACTGCCCAGCATCTCCATCGAGGCCTTGTGCGCCGAGAGCAGCGAAATCGCCCACTCCTTCAAGCTTATCTCGTCCTGCGGCAAGAGAGACAGAAGCGGTCAGATCGGGAGGTGGGGCAGTTGCTCGAGGAAACGACGCTTTTCCGGCTTTTCCTCGGAATCGTTTCTGCGCCTTCGAGTTGCACCGACTCTAGGATACCGCGTCACATATCGTGGCGCGAGTCGCGCGACTCCATACTTTTGAGAAATCGCGAGTTTTTGAGATTTGTAAATTGCGCACCGACGCGCGTTTCCAGAATAGCGGCACCACCTCTGGAAATTGCAAGTACAAAGCAGTGAAGTTGAGGATAAAACAGGATTGGATCGAGTCGTTCGAGCAGACGAAGATCGAGCCAATCACCTACGACCTGCTGTTCATATTATTTACAACGTCCTTGCGCTTATCGCGATTAATTGCCTTTTTAATTAAAGCGGAAGCAGTCGGTGTGATTACTAAAAAACCAGCGTTCCAGCATTCTTATTGTAATCGAATCGTTAAATTAGCTGTCGCAGCTCTAATTCCGGTTTTACGAATAACAATTACAAATTCGATTATAGATCCGCACGAGTTATTGCTCTCCGGACAGATTTTCCTTTAATAATAATTTCAATCTAACGAGGTTTTTCGTCGGGAAAATATTCATTTCAAAATCAAGTTACAGTTACCTTTATTACAGCACTATCTTACCGACAGCCTAATGAATAATTTGCAGAAGCGCTTTAATTTATGGATTAATATATCTTTGCAGAAAGTTTCAATTGGATATTTTAACGACGGCTATTAAAATTATTGGAGAAAAAATGCATAAATTTAATAAGCGCAGCAGTTCTACTGCCTTTTAAAGAAGCCCCGTTTAATAATTACTCCGAACTTTGCGCGGACCTGGATTATATTGAAAAAATTATAACGGTAATAAATGATTTGGAAAATGTTTCAATATTCCAGTGGTTGCGTCGGCTAACCGGCGTTTATTTTATCAAGCTCCGCTAAATTTGTCACCGCAAAGTCTGTAAAGCGTAGATAAAGTCGACGATCGTGACTTGAAAATTTTTATTAATTACCGCAAGCTACCGAATGCATTGCGATAATAAATTGACAATCGTCTACAAGGAAATTACAAGGATGCCGCCGCAATCTCGCGAGTACCAACTTATTGTTAAAACGTCGAAGCGAATTCCGGCCGTAGTTGATAAATTTTAAAGACGAATCAATTATGAAAATGTAAGCCGAAGTTAGAATAAACAAGTTCCGTCGCCATTGACAATATCACGAGCAGAATCGAAATTACAAAAGGGAAGTTTTATTAGTTTTGATATTTCGATATAAATGCAAGGCGATAAAGTTTGGAGCAACGGAATATGAAAAATCTCCTTCTACGCGTTATTAATGCTCTTCGCGTAGCATAAAACTTATAATAAATATTGTAATTTTCAAGATGGGAGAGAAAGGAAACGAAGATGTAAAAGTTTTCCGAAGCTCGAGCGCGACGTATTTACAGGAGGCAAATTTTCCAAAGCGCAACTTTGTAAAAAGCGACATTTTCTGCACGTTTGCATTTTTCATTTACAGGTCAAGAGGGATGACTTTTACCGATCGTCGATTATCAACGGATATCCTCGTTGGCTCGACAAACGCATACTCACAGGATTTGTCAATACAATCTTGGCATCCTTCGTTCGAACGATGATGCACTGCTCGCCCTTGACGTGCTGCAAGTCGCTGCTGACTTCTTCGACCTGAGCGAGAGCCGAGAAAGAGGGATTATTTTCGTCCAAGTAAGTCGCCGGAAAGTGCCGATAAACTCGGTCTCTATCGCACTCACCTGATCCAAGAAGACGAGCTCGGTCTTGGTCGCCGACTCCGGGTGCAGCTCCAGTCGGTTCGGGTAGAGCTTCGCGTATCGCGTCTGCCACGCGCTTGCGAACGGCCCTCCGAGCTTTTTTATGTATCCGTGCAATATGCAATCCGAACCTAATAACAACCAGTCGGCAATTTAGTTTCGACCAATCGCGAGACTCGCGCTAAAAATTTAGCCACGCTAAAAGTTTACCTTTTTCGTCTGCCTCGAATCTCACTTTTTTCGCCTTGCGCTTGTTCTCCAGCTAAACACAGTCGGGGCAGTTTAATGACTGAAACTTGGGTGGAAAATTTTGGGCAAACAGTGCTGGGGACTTTATCGACTTTAGACGCTTCGCTTCGGAGTGCAAAAAGCTATTCGCGGCTTGATTTTCCCGAATCTCAGCCGAGGCTTTATCGTATTATTTATACGATTGCGTATTATTAACCTGTCCAACTGGTAGAGCTGCATTAATGTTTATGCAACGCGATATGTCGCGTAAAATATTTCGATACGCTCGGTTTCAATAAGGGAACCATTGGCGTCGTTCCCGCGTAAAGAACAAATTTCCCCGCATTAATTTAGTCCAAGCGAGAAAATTTAAAATACAATTTTGTTTTTCGGAGATTCGTCAAGAGCAACAGATTTATTTCTCGTGCGCGCGACCGGCGATAAATAAAATTAAAGCCGTTCGTTTCATTGTAAAAGCACCGAACGCTTTATAAAATACTGCAACTTATCTCTCGGGGCAATAATTTGGTTTTATTTTTAAATCGAACCCGCGCTTCTTCAAACACAAATACATTTTAAAACTTATATGCGCGTTATTTATTAATGCAAACTTTGCATTGCACTTACAAGCGTCGTAAAACTAATGTCTCCCTCATATTTTAAACATTCTAAAAGGCGCACAGACACAAGTTAATTTAAGGAGTCTTTTAAAAATTACCGGAATAATGCAGAAATATTACACCAATCCGTTATGACGTCATAAAACATTAACTGCGAATTTCGAGCGAAATTTTAACGACGACGAGGAAAATTTTTTCCACCCACGATTGCCGGCTGGTGGATTATTTTACGATAATAATTACTCCTTTAATAGCTGCTGCTAATTGCAGTGTAAAATAAAATTCGATCGCCTCCGAAAGAATACGAGTGTCTGTTTACCCTCGCGTCTTTCGTATTTTTCGATGCTTTTATAAATTTGCCGACGCCTGAAAGATGAAAAATCGAAAAAAGACGTAAAAAGCGAGCAAGAAAAAGTGTAAGGAAAAAATTTGTCGCGTCGAGTAAAATTCAATGTAAATCACTGCATTACAATTTCAATACTTTTTTCCAAAACTTAAGTGCTGTTTCCATATAATGCCAAAGTGAGCATAAATTCTTTTTTGCTCGAAAAACTCGAAAAACTTCGTCCGGGCCGTATTTGACTTGAAATTTCATAGCGTCTGTGCGAAGAAGGAAATCGATATTTTCCCCCGAGACGTAGATAACGTTTTTCTTTTTTTAATTTAGCTCGAACTCTCGCCCATCGGCCGATCGAATACAGCAACACCAATAGCCAATTCAGACGCGGCCCCTCATAATTACGCCAATGCCAGCAAGTACTTTTTGCTTCGTCGAACTAATCACCGTTACACGCAATGCTTTTAAACTCAAATTAAGAACCTTTCTTCGACGCGCAAACGAAAAGGAATGTTGCCAGTGTTGCAACGAAATATTACGCGAAATAAATAAAAGCCGGCCATTTTGAAAGATAGACAAAGTTAAGGTTTGTTGTCTTCAGCAGGCAGCATTTCGTCCAAACGGAAAAATAATTTCCTCGGGATTCATCCGCGTGTTTATCGCGAGCTCGTCCCGAAAGATACTCGCCGCATGGTCTTTCGCTAAAAGCAATTCCCCCCTCGTCCAATTTGATTTTCTCCATTTTACGTCTTTGCGTTGCCGTTCGTTCGCTCGCTTTTGCATTAAATCGACATCTGCATTAACTCGAGCCGACGAACTGATAAATTTTGCAAATAATGTCGCCAAGTAACTCGCCTTAAAGGAGCCATTAGTTAATGACGCTTGTAACGCCGCGAGTGTGACACGAGGAAAGGAAGCGAATCGAAAAATTTCTTGCATAGATAAAAATAAGATTTAAGAGACCCGAGACCGAAGCGATTTATATTTATAACTTCGTAAATACGTAATTGCGGATGGGTTGGTTTTTAAGTAACCATTAATAAAACGATGAAAATAGTTTTATCGCGGCCGATACATTATCCTTCATCCGATTGCGCGGGATCGGAGTTTTGCGACGAACAATTGTTTGAAAAAAAAAAAAGCTTCGATTCCCCCGCAAATTGCTGCTAAAATATTCGGTGAAAATTTAAGTAGAGAAAATACACCCGACAGAAGCTCAAATGGTCGCGTCGTGCAGTAAAATGGAACAATGGAAAGAAATTGGCGCGGGAAAAACAGTCTCACCTTGTCGGCCTCGTTATTAACCGTCTCAAAGACCGTCTCCGAGACCTCGGCCTGCCACCTCTCGGAGACGACCAGAGAGAAGTTCTTGTACAAGTCCTGGTCGGCGTCGGTGAGCTTGATGCCCTTGGTGTCCTCCTCGTCGAAGGAGCCGATGTCGAAGGCGTCCGCGGCGTTCACCTCCCCTCGGGGTGGTATCAGGGGTGGGGTGTACTTCTGCAGGTAGACCTGCTGCCAGTCGATACCGCTGAAGAAGACGTGCTCCTTGAGCTCATCAGCCCCGCCCCCGCGGCACCCCAGCCTGTTGTTGATGTCGCGTTGGAACAGACCCTCCAGCAAGGAGCTCAGCTCCCAGGAGAACGTCTTGGGCATCTCCACGTTCTGTTGGCAATGGAGGGAACGATCATCGTCATCGGTCTTGTCAGTCGCGACCTTACCGATACACGCTCGCCCGACAATCGGAGCGACTCGTTTTCTGTCCAGCCTCTATTGGGCTTTTTGTCCTGCCAACTCGTAAACATTTCCGTCTTCTAGCTCCTCTCATCGATCGCAGGGTGCAAAGACTAATCCGTCGCTAGCGATTAAGCATCGAATTGCTAATTTAAAGGGAACACCGACGTTGCTAAATGCTCGGGCAGTAAGTTGCGTTTTAGGGTACAAAGCCAACCTCTGCATCGCGAAGAAAAATTTAATCTTTTTTATTTGGACAAGCACGAGGATCATAGTTAAAAAAAAACCCTAGCCACCATTGAAGCTGGCTGCTAGTTTGTTTTTACATTTCGAAAGAATCGACTCTAGGGAGCCGAAGATGGAAATTAAAGAATATCGAGAGATAGGTTGGTCGACTGCTAAAGAACGTTGAAAAAAATCGCGGACGAGTTGATGCTCCTGGTGTTTTAATCCGACAATCGGTCGAGATCGGATGGCAACGAGCGCTCAGCCGATGACACGCAGTTAGACGCTCGCTGGTTAACAATTTATGCGCCAATAAAATTTAATCGTCTTTCGAAGCAAACGTTTTTTTTCTGCCGCCTCGCTATTGCATATTTCACGCACCTCGGGTATTGCTTGGTGACGGTGCGCGCCTTCTATTTCCAAACGCTTCAAATATTCACTTGTGCTGCGGTGATTACGAAGCTCTCGTCGATAGCGGCGCGGTTCGCGCAAAAATTAACTTTGCGCAAAATAGCGAGGCGTTATTAAAAATACAGCCGCGAACAGGCGCGGTAAAGTTTACCCGAAGAGAAAATCGCCGATTGCGAGGCCCACCAATACCAATAAGATCGATTCGCAACTTTTACTCGTTAATGTTTCACGATGTCTCGCTCGATAGCTTGGCTTTTAAAAACCACTCGTGTCTCGTGTTTGTTTAAAATAGTCTCCGATGCAAAATGGTCGTCTAATGTGTCGTTGCAGCTTTCGGCGACTCGAGTTTTACGCATTAAGGAGCTAAATTTGTTTCCTTACTTCCTAATTTTCTAATATTTTAAAGATCGAATTAACGATCGATTGTATAAACATTTTTCCGTAAAGCGCGCGAAATTGACGTACGAGATCGAAAGTTTATGATAACGAGCGAGAGATTCGGCCGTTAAAAGATGACAAATATTTGTTTTTCGAAGGAAATTGTTATATTCGGTATGCAAGCCGACTATAAAATCAATAAAACGCGTGTTTACGAGTGCATTTTAATTTAAACGAATTTCAATATCATTAAGTTCCTTATTGATTTTACGAATAATAGTGTCGATTATATCAGCTACTAAAGCTAATTTTTCATCCTGGTGAAGTAGTAATGATATTTATAAATTCGAATAGAAATAAAACACGAAGATCTTGGGTTGATATTGGGTTGCGTAGGCAAACGCTAATAATGACCGATGATGAGTGGAATACGTTTGGAAAGCAATCGCTCTAAAAATCTAAATTAATACCAAAGGAGTTTAAATTCTTGCAACGCCGACGAACGTAAGGATTTGAAATTGGGTGCATTACGATTGAAGCGATTTAAATCGAGATCGGAGCCGATTGTAGCGTAAATTGGGAAATTGCGAAACGCCGATCGACGAGAGAGTGTTTATTTAAAATTTTAGCCAGGACTCGTCCACCGCCCAGAAAGTAGTTTGACGCTACGCGAATAATTTAACTTCGAGCGCCGGAGAGCTTGCGAATGCAAATCGAAAAGCCGCAGACTAAAAAAGGGTTCGGTGCGGAGTTTGCACGCACCGATAATAGCGTCCGAATCTGCCGTCGGCTGCACTCGGTGTGTGTGCGTAATAGGGGTGCGCTCGCACAGACGAAGCACGCGGGAAAAGTTGGCCGACTCGCACACCCGCGTTCCATTATTCAAGCAAAGACCGCTTCAAGGACTTTGGTAATTACAGACGCAATTATGGTAAAGCAAAATCAACAAAATCGACTCTTTACATAACCTCAAATGTGCACGTGGAGCTTTCGGGTATTATCTTGGGTACCTAAGGCGATTAGAGCGAGATTTTTCCCTCTTTCCCTTTTTCTGCGTCTGGATATCCTCGTCGAGGAGACGTAACAGCCGTTCGGATTCAGGCCACGATCCGCACACAAGCGCATTGTGTGATTGACAAGGAAAAGTCAACTCGCGCGTCTCCTCGAACGCTGTAATTGACGAGTCCATTATGTATCGGCGCGCGATTGATATTTAATACCAGCCGCACTGATTAGCAATCCACGATTACGTCCCAGGCTATTATCAATTTTCCGCTCGAAGCGCCGCAGGGGTGGAGGGGACGAACTTATTACAGCACGGAATTCAGATATCAATCTGTCGGAGCTAATGAATCTCATCTGTTACCGCTTACTCCGCAAGCGATTGATTAATCTTAACAAGCGGCCCCGGACCGCCCGATATTCCTCCCAACTCCGATGGCCTGCGCTCGAAATTGGGACTTTTTTGAAAATCAGCTTCGAGGCCCCTTTTCGACTTGCACTTCTACGCGTGCGTCTTCCGCCGAGTCGCGAGCGTTTGCCGACGGCAGAGCAAAAGCGCTAAAGCGACTTTACCCTCTTTCTCCTCGAAATCAAATATCAAAATACAATGACATCAGAGCCAATTAATCTAATTGTGATCGGCGTCGCGGCTTAATGCCGACGTTGATAGAGCGAAAAAGAACTTGGAAATTGTTATCGAATGAATTTAGGAGATTAATAAATTATGGTTAAGCGTATCATCCGTATTCATTTAAAAAAATTCTAAACTTCTCGAGCGCTCGATCAACGTCAGCGTTAACGACAGACTTTGCACCGGCAAACTTTGCTCCTTCACTTTTTAACGGCATTAGCATTTTCCCGTTTGTTTTTGGAGAAACTTTTATATTTAGAAACGTGTCTCGAGTTGCAAAGGCATCGAAAATTATTGATCCTCCGATCGGCGAATTGAACGGAGCTTTCTTCGCTCTCTCTCTCTTTCCTCTGATATTATTCCCCGACGGATCTCTCCAATATTTTCGAGGCTCGCCCTTGGAGCTTCCGGTCCTCGCGATGAGCATTTGCACTTGATTTCCGACAGGAGCAGGTGGCGCGAGTTCGAAACAGACAGTCGTCCGAGAGGGAGGTTTATTATATTTCATCGTGTTCCTTGCCGGACCTTCGCACGTTCGCAGGATTCGCAATTGTTTTACCGACGGAGACTCGCTCGGCCACGCGAAACGTCGCGCGGAGCAGCAGCAACTGTAGCGAGACTCCGAAAGGCGAGACCTCGAGAATGAATGAACGCCGCCGACGTTCGGTAAGAGCTTATTTTTAACCGACGCGCGTGAAAGCTCGGACGAACTTAGAACTCGGCTTTTTATTTACTCGCGCGTCTAATATTACAGACGAATCGCGTTGATTCGGTGCTTTTGAAATGACGCCAGTGGCGCGATTAACCTTCGGGGTGGACACCTACCGTGGTGAGGGTCATGTGGTCGATCTCGTTCTTGTCCCTGGTTTTGAGCTGTCGGAACGGACTGTGACCCACGAGCAGCTTGAAGATCATGCAACCGAGCGAGAACCAGTCGGCGCTCGAGTCGTACATCGTGCCCTTGGACACGACTTCCGGAGCCATGTAGCCGTGCGTGCCGCTGGAACAGAGAGGTAAAACGTGCATCGCCTCGATCTCGTCGCGTCCTCGCTTATCGCTGACCCGCTGACCTTGGCGCTCGGCTTTACGAACGAACGCGCTCTTGTCCATTCGATACGAATCGACTTTCAATTGACTCTGGCCAGATTCGCTCCCCTCGGGCGCCTGCGCAATGACGCGAAATCGCGCGAGTTCACGAATTCGGTCAGTTTTAATTAAGACAACGGAACGACTTTATCCCACGCGTCGAGCGAAAGTTTTAATTAAATAAATGTTAAGTAATCTCTCGTCGATAAAACGCGGCTGATTGCTGCATCAGCAGCGGCAGCAGCAGCAGTACTAGTTTGGCTTATTTATCGATTAGATTCGTTAGCGAAACGGACTGATCCGACGCGAGCCAAGGGCTTTAATTCCGTAACGAAACGCCGGAAAATGATAGCTTTCCGTCTTTTTCAAAATCAACCCATCGCCAGCCGGATAATAATTGCCCCAGTCCTCGATAGCCGGGCGGCTTTGCAGAGTTCGCTTATTTCGCCGGGGCAAATAAAGAAAAACGGCGGCAAACGGCAAATTTTAATTCGCGCGCGCGTTGTTTTTGTTTCGCGTGATTGCGACGTCGCTCTCTTTTCTTCGCTTTTCGCAAAAGCTGCGCAACAAGCGCAACGAGTCGGCAATTCCAAACGCGATTTGCGGACATTTGGGCGAATTCAGCTTTCCCGACATTCGAATTATAAATTTGATTTTGAAGCCAAAAAGGCCCCGGATGGAGAGGCGGCGTCGAGTTGGGTCCGTCGAAAAAGGGACGCGTCGGTGAATTTTTAAAAGCTCCGAATTGTAATTGGCGTCACGAATTCTGACTGCGTCGGAAGCGCCGCGTCGTCAAAGGGACACGCGGAATGTGAAATTGAGAAATGGCTGCCGAATAAGGAGGAGGCGCGACAGTCTCGCTCCTTATAAATCCCCGAGGCAGGCGTGAGGCGAATTCGCGAGGAGGCGGCCTTGAAAAGTTGGAGCGACACTCACACACTCGCGTGGGGCTTCTTCATTGAGAAGTCGCAGGCGAGTCCCAGGTCGGATATCCTGACGTGGCCGTGCTCGTCGAGGAGGATGTTGGCTGGCTTGAGGTCTCTGTAGACGATGTAGCGCTGGTGCATGTGCTCCAGCCCGAGGATGATCTCCGCCGCGTAGAACTTGGTCTCGGGCTCGTTGAAGACCCCGTGCTGGCTCAGGTGGTAGTGGAGGTCGCCGCCGTTCATCAGGTCGAGGATGAAGCACAGCTTGTCGGGCGTGTGAAACGCGTAGGTCATGTTGACGATGAATGGACAGTCGACCTGCGAATCGTCAATTTTCAGTTTTTAGCTTTCAATTTTCGGGACGTTCTCGACGAGGCTCGGGGGACTAGCAACGCCAACTCCGGGTACAACGGCCGATCGCAACCGGGAGTCTCTCGCGACTTCCCCGACGACAGGCTAGGTTTCAATTGTTCGCCCGTAAATGCAATTAAAACGCTTTCGATGTTTTCTCGTATCGCGTGCTGCCCCCCTCCCCACGAATACACGCATCGTTCAACTTTGTGAACAACGAGAAAAAGTTGGGCTGCACTCGGCCAATTCCGATATTTGCAGTTGGCGATTCTTAAAGCGACAATTGTCTCGCGCGCTTGCTATAATTGATGTTTGCCGCCTAACTACTATTGTTTTTCTCTATAGTTACGTTTCGAGACTGCGATCTCGCGCATTTTCTTGTCGCGAAAATACTTTCTTCCCGCCTCATTTCTATCGTTAAACGATGAGTTTCGCTCGTGACGTCGTTAAAAGTGCCCGCCCTTCGTTCGCGCAACTTTTCGCGGTCTTTCTTAACGTAATTTAACCATAATTATCGAATTTTCGAATTTTCGAATTTTCGAGTGTTTGCTGAATTATGCAGCAATGTCTGGAAATGATACGCGAACAAGTGCTCGATCGTTGCTGGAACGTTGAAATCCAAGGATTTAACTTTGTATCGTGACCTCGACGTGGACTCGAACGATATTTTTATTTTTGAAAAACTCGCTTACCGTTGTCGTCGCAATTTTAGCAATCCGCCAACGATTCGCTAAGTTTTAAAAATGCATCCAGTTTTGAATGGAAATGGCTTTACGAATGACGCTAATCGGCGAAGCATTTTATTACGCGACTCGAAAAACTCCCGTCTCGCGTTTTAAAAAGTTCTCAGGATTTACTCGGGGACGATACATCGCCGCGACAACGAGATTCGTGCCAATTAAATTCGCGTGAATTCGTCGACTAAGTTGCGATCGTCGAGGTTGCAACTCCTTGCGGCGAATCGTGAATTTGCGATCGAAACGAGAAGGAAGCGAAAGGTCGGTTTGTAAAATAAAGCCTCGGTAAAATTGGGAATCTACAAGGCGGAGTTGCGCGTTCGAGCGACGAAACTGCAACCAGCGCAGGCAACCGCAAGGACGCGACGACGACTCGAGCGCACGCGACGCATTTTCCAGTGATTTGGACGCAGTGCAGCCGCGGTGCTATATACCGCGGATGATCACGTGACAGGCGCGATCGATGGAAGCGGACGCGAGGCGCCTGAGCAATCAGTCCCTCGCTCCTGGGCCTTCGCCGACGCGTTACAGCTGCGGTCGCAATTTAGAACGATTCGGCCGCTGGGCGCATCGCCTTGACCGGCCTCAACTGCATCGAAATGTTCATTAGTTGATCGTTACTTTGCAGCCGTAACCCAGATCGAGGCGATGCCCAGCAGTGACGATAACAGCTTTAGCCGGCAATCACGGCGATCGTAAATCACGTTATTCGACTCGGCGGCGTTACCAACTTCATTTCAATATGAATGGCTGCTGCTGTTTCCCGGTTCCGGGTCATCCCGGAGCTTGCGATACAATCCGACAAAACGCGTAATTGCGTAATTGCAAAAGCTCCGACTGGGACGGGTTGGCCGATTTCCGACGATCTCAAGGTCGGAGCAGCGAGGCGCAACCTTCCCTCTGGACGCGCGGATGGCGGCAAAGGAGCTTTCGGTGCGACGGCCCCGACGCGCCCCAATGTTGACACTGTAGCATCCGGTGGCAGCCCCGAGTATAGCAATTTACGCTCTCCGTTGACTTTAACGTCCTGGGGCAGTGGAGGAGCGTGCGCCGATCAATTTTTGCTCGAGAGCAGCGCCGAAAGCGTGAAACTGCAGCCGCGGGTTATTCCCGAGGTAGGGGAGGGCGGGGACGGGACACTTACCCCCGTACTGACTAGGGAGAGTATTATCCTCTCGTTGAGAGCCAAAGTTTCGCCCTGTTTCATCTTGATGCGCTTCTTGTCGAGGCATTTCATCGCGTACATCTTGCCCGTGTCGGCCTTCCGGCATCCGTAGACTTCCCCGAAGCCACCCCTGCCGATTATCCGGTGCACACTGAAGTCGTTCATCGTTAACTGCGCCGAGGAACGAGAAGAAAGAAAAAGGCCATCATTATCCGGCGCTCGTTGCTTCCACTTGGCCTCGCCCGTGCCGAGTCTTACTTGCGCGAGCTGATTTTTCATTTTTCGCTAAATAATCGATGCGAGGCCAAGCGAGCTTTCGAGTCCGAGGGAGGGGAAAAACCGATGAATTTTCCTTCTCTCTCGAGGAGCGAAAAGCGTCGGTATCGCCGAAGCGGTTTTTACGACTTCTGTTGTTGTTGTTGTTGTTGTTGCTGCTGGCTGTTGTCGTAACGCGAGACAGTTTTTAATGCTTTTTAGGGATGCGCGTCCGGCTGGTGGCTAGGAAAGGCTTAAAACGTTGGCGCGTTTTCATTTTTAGCGCGGCTTCTCCGAATATCTAAAGTTTAATATTCAGCGACTTCTTAATGATTTTCTTTGAAAGGGGTTCGCCGTTCCGGCGGAAATTCGACACATACTACGGACATAAAATAGTTTATAACTGTGAAAGGCATTGGCTCGCTCGAGTAGCGCCGCCTATTTGCAATTTTAATAAAATGCAAATGATACAGAAATTCGTAAAATAAAGAGACCGAGCGAATGGGGCATTTTGTTTATTGTCCGCGATATACGCGCAATTTAGCAGACGGTGTGACTCGTTAAGCGACGATTGCAACAAGTGCTTGGCGGTTAAAAAATTACGAGCGTCGACGAGTCGATACGAAGAGGCGCGACTCGATAGTTTGAATTTGAACGATCGAAGAAAGCCCGCGTTCCCTTCTTTCCTCTCTGATTTATCCTGAGAATCTCGGTCCGAGACAAATGCCCTGAGTCTGTTCTCGATGTAAAATGCATCCCGGTCGCGAAAAGTGGCCCGGCGAACTCAAACCAGTCCGGCGGATAGATGTGCAAAGCACTTGACTGCCGTGATTAAAGCTTCTCTTCGAAGCAATAATTCCGAATTCCGAATTGCGAATTTCGAGCGCAAAACAAAAGCGGCTTTGGCTACGTCCGATGTATTGGTAATGGCTCTTAACGTCTCTGCTATTTATAGCCGTCAATCGATTATTTCCCTTTAGTCGCGTCTCATCGCTCGCTTTCCCTCGGGCATTATCGATTGTTCGTTTTAGCATTTTGTAGAAAAAGATCGATTAAAAAGGGCGAGTGATCGATAAAATTTTCCCTTTAATTGGCCGTAGGATCGTCGAATCTCTCGATGCACACGCGCACGACACAACTACACTCGACGCTAAGCCTTTGCGTGGATGCAACTCTTATCGCGATATAAACTCTGAAATTCTCGTAGTGACAAATCGTTACCAACATTATCTGCTCGCTTAAAAATCTAATAGCGACCGAGGCCGCGATAATACCAACGTAATAATTAAACTTGGAGTAACACAGGAGGAAAACATATTCTAGTTAGGCGTTACTCGTTAAAGAAACCTTCGAAATATACTTTTCATTAAATTTTCAAAAAGCTTTTGTAAACTCGTTAGGGATAAGCTTGATTAAAGACAAGCAACGAAAGGGATAATTCATTCGAGCTCTGGTTAAGATGTTTTTGCGACGTCATCGAAATAAAAACTAAATATATCTTCGACGAGGATAGGACAGGTGAAATATACGATTAACCTACGCGTTAATCCTTCCTCTCTTGTCTTTAAGCGCGTGTACTTTTTTTTAAAACTCGAATTAAACGTTAGAATTTAAGAAGCGAAAATATCGCGAACACTCTTTTCCGCGCGACTTTGTAAATTTCATAAAATAACTCGTTGCTCGCCGTTTTATTCGATTAAACTCGTATAAATCAAAATTGTTGAATGGCGGCGAAATTACGCTCGTTAATAATCGACTCGGAATTTTGCAATTAGGCTATGCATTAGCAAATATTAATCGCAGCGAAATTATAAACTTTATAAAGTACACGGTATTCGTGGGCGATACCGTACTTTTAATTAGCCATCCTGAAACGTAGTTATAGAGTAAGGAAAGGCGTACGTCAGCCTTAGGGAAGCACCGGGTAATAATCAAAATTGCTCGACATTTGTCAAGTCTTAAGACGAGTGTAATAGAAATTAATATTTCACACTTAGAGCGCGACTTTTTCTTAGTTTCATACTTCAAGAGAATAGCATTGGGAGCAGCTGCAATTGAAATTAATGGAATTATTATTTTATTCGAAAATTTGGAATTTAGAAGGAGCGAAAGCTGGGAAGCGGACGGGCGAATTGCAAATTCATAATACGATTGCAACGGATAAATTCAACTTCAATTAACGTATACTCAAATAATTAACAGAACGAACGCGATGAAAATGAATTTAAGTCTTTATTGTTGTAGAAGCGGCTCGTTAATATCCATATTTGCTCAAGGATGGTTTTAGTAACTTCCAATTGCGCGAATTCGTGATTAATGGAAAATAATACGAGGTTGAGTTCTTACTTGAATATTGAGCTCGAGGTTTTTCCATTGGCAGAAACGAGTGTACTTTTCGCTGAAATAAAGTTGCACTTTGATTAAAAAGTTCCTCTCGAATATAAAAGTTTTATTTCGTTGCAATGGCTTGCTCCTTTGTACTTGGGCAGCAATTCTAGAACTTTCGCTTATCGTTATTCCAAAAAAGTCTAATTTTCATTTTTAGAGCACCCACATGCATCATCGCCGAGGAGGACGTCAAATTAGAACTGGATGTGTCCTTATTAGTACTCGAAATCCAGGATTTTCCTTAATAAGAAACCTCGAGGAACTTTAGCTCTCGTCGTTGCTTCGTGTTTTCGAACTTCTTTTTTTTATAAAAAGAGAGACGAGCGGAGTCCCCGTCGATTCAGACGTTCGAATATCGAAAAGCTTCCTCTCGAAAAAGCACCGGTCGCATCTTACGCTTTAACAAATGGCCGAATTCAAGTCGCGACGTGTTCTCGTTCAGCCCACGTGCTTAACCACACGTGGATTTCAATTTTGTTTCAATATTTCGCGCAAACCAGTATTTTCAAACTCGTCCGGCGGCGAATCGTTCAAACGAAACAGGCTCGTTATTATTTTCGTTTCCGCAACGAACAATTTAAACGTTTCACGAAAGCGTATCGCGACATTTTCATTATTTCTTTAAACGATTATTTTACCGTTAATTTCTCTCGAACGAATTTACTTTAGCCACCTACTACAGCGACATCTTGCACAGACCGATTGTATCGTTTGCATCGCGCAAAATAGTCTTCGAGTCTGGCATTAGTAAAGAATCGTTCGCAATCCATTTGTCGAGTCGGATTTTAAAACGAAAGCGCGGACGAGTCGATAAGGCGATTCCCTCGATCTTAATGCCAAATACATTGTTTTTAAATGCGCAGCACTGATGAATCAATTATTTTTTTATTTATCGACCGATCAACGCTCGCCGATGATTTTACGACGCTGAGATTCGAGCATTAGCCTAGAGAAAGTACCGCTGCCAACCTTATCGCAGCGTAAAACACAAAGTCGAGCGTTGAATGGAAAATATCTAAACTTTGTTTTGGCCCTTGAATTAAACGCGAAATTGATAAAGTCGCCATTTAAGCAAACGCTAATCGAAATTTCAACGCTTGAGAGCAGGAAATCAATATAGAAGAGAAACAATTAAATTAGCTTCACAATTCGCGCTCCCCTAGTACCAAGTACCAAGAAATCCGATTATTTTTTACAACAGTTTAGAATTTTCATAAAAAGTTGTTGAGTTGTGTAACGTACCGAGTTGTCCAAAAACACTCAAACATTCGAAATAACGTATAGCGGTGAAGGAAATTTTTCGCTGTACTTGCTCCTTACGTCTTAACCGTAAACTTTCGCGAATTCAAATTTTTATTAAAGTTTCGGGCTTTATTATTAATTTTTCCTTTAATCGCGCATTTTTAATTTTACAAGACCTACTTTTGAAACTTTATCGATTGGAAATAAAAAGCGGAAAATTTTAATTAAAAATATTGCAGCTTCGTTCCGTTTAACGACGTTGGGAAATATCAAATAAGCGACTCCCACAATATTACATATATATTTTTGTCTCGCGTTTAAAATGCTCGTAGTTTTTATAATTAGCTTGCTGAAACTTGTCTTTCTAAAATTTAGTCTAGAGACAAGTGGATCGGAAAGATGACGAGTAATCGAGAAACCTTTTCCAACATTCTCGTGCGGTCAAAGACGTTTATAAAATAGCCTCTTGTCATTGTGTAGGCAACAACAGTTAGTACGGAATAACAAATTCAAACTTTAGAGTTAACGATTGCACCAGAGTCTTTTCGAAAAAGGTTTTCTTCCAGAAATCTGCTATTTTAATTGTAGAACGACTAGTCCGAAGACAAGAGTTAGGCGCTTATAATCGAGATTTTAAAAATTGTAAAAACGTCCAAGTGTCGCGACGCTCAACACTAATGAATAAATAGCAAATTTAATTCATAGGAATGCGTCGGTATTTTTAAATTCTCGTACTCTACTCGTATCTTCTCGACTCTAAGAGCGCGGTATTGAATTTGTGACATTTTCGACATTTTCGACATTTGTGACACTTGTGACTTTTGTAACTTTTGCGAGTTCCCCTTATAAATGACACAAACGAGTTGGACTTGAAAAATAATTTACTTCATCTTACAACACGAAACTTTATAATATCGGGCAAAGTTCTGGATCTGCCGCCGCATACAATAGACGCACAATGCAAGAAATGCAGCGATAAGGACTGAGCGAAACGGAAAACAACTCACCTTTCGAGGAACCTCGTGAACGGCTCCCCCCTCAAGTGATTGAAGATCTCCTCGATGTAGGGCTGAAAACGAGAATAATTCTTTGACGTAAAAATTTACAGCGAAATTATTTTGAAAACGTCCGCGACCATTGGCTTTAACTTAATACCTAATTTTCAATTTATGCCGCTTACACACGCGTATCATTAGTTACGTAAATACCTATTTGTTTTCTACTCGCTTGATCATAAAACAACATTGCAGTTGAATTTCCAGGTCTTATTCGCGAAGTAAATCAATACTTGGGTAACAAAAAGCAATGGAAAGGTGTAGACACTGGAAGGTAAATGAAGCGATGTACCGAGAAATTGAGCAGCGAGGTGGGGCGCGGGGGGAAGGATTCGCGAAAAGTTAAATTGTGCAGAAGAAATGGTACGGAAGAAGATGTTACTAAGATAAAGATGCAAACGGCTAAAAAGAGCAGGTATTCGAGTGGCGAAATCGTAGCGAAAATATCGGAACAGTGGAACAAGGAAGAAATAGATCAGAAGCGGATAAAGAGTGGAAGCAGCGGTTGGGAAAAAATGCGAGGCCAATATAAGCACCAGCGGCGAATCAACCAAACGGAAGAGCAGAGGTTTTGGATGGCGCGTGAAATATGCGCGACGCCGACGAGTGAATCTCTAGCTTTCTTAACCTTTCGCTTCCGATCCAACGAATGCTAATTCGAATCATTCGCAAAGCTGGAAAGTAGAAATGAAAAAGCGATCGAGTTAAAGGGGAGAGAGGACAGTCTTATTAAATATTTGAGCGTCGGAATTAGGACAACCGAAAGGAGAACGAAGGAAAGCGCACCTAACCTAATATTTTAAGCGATCAAAGCGATACCAAGTCTGTAAAAGAGGAAACGGATAGTGAAGAGCGACGATACAGATCCGAACACATAATTACAAACTAAGGAACGAATCTCGATATCTCAGTCTACGCTACTAAAACTGTTGGCGATAAGCTAAGTTATACACAAGCCAGGAGGATAAGAAACAATCAGGTGAGCCTCTGCGAGTTATTTCACCGAGATTAAGCATATTAATGATAACATCGGTGAAGTTGGAAGGGATTTGGTGAAGAATGAGCAAAGGAGATGATACGCTCAGGGCGTGGCTGTTGGGAGTCGAATGCCGCCAGTGCCGATGAGGCTGAGATTAAACAGAAACATAAATACCCCCCCCCCCTCCATCAGAGGCCAGGGAATTGGAGGATAATAAAGAATACGGAACGCGCCGAATATCAAGCAGTCAAGCGCAGATACGCGCAGTACTAAAGCGAGACAAAAGCGCAGAGGATCTGCGTTACCATCGAAAGAATCGTTTGACGCAATCGAGGCGCCAAAGCTCGCATTAGAGTAATGGAAAGTAATAGAAGGGAATGGAAAGGAATAGAAAGGAATAGAAGGGAACAGAGTGAGATATTAAGTCTGGCTGTCGATTCGAATAGAAATCGCGCGCGATTTTGCAATTAAGATTAAAGAACTGCCCGAGAGAATGGGGCGAATGCCGGCGGAGACAAGGAAGGCGAACGCAAACGAGGCGCTTGAATGGAAAAAGGTCCAACGGCGAAACGGAAAAGGAAGAAGAGGAAAAGTGAGCAACGACTGGATAAAATGAAAGCGAGAACGAGTCGCGACCAAACAATAACGGGGGTAGCGGGGCTAAACTAGGAGCTACGCTGCATCGGACTGTGTCACTTCCCTCGCGCTCCCCTACGTCGGAATTGCCTTCTAAGATCACAACACTCGATTCTAAACTACAAATTGAAATTAAAACTGATGATTCCGGATGCTCGGCATCGCTCGAAGCCTCCGCTCGGCATTTTCTTTAATTAACGAGAATCGATGCTCTCTGTCCGTTTCAGTCGCACTCGAGATTAACTTGCGATTCGATTCAGGGCTTAAAGCTATTAAATTGAAAAGCAAGACTTGAAACAACTCAAGTAGTAGCGGCTTTGTTAAGGAGTTCGAGCGCGTCGAGAACAAAAGCAAGAGCAAAAATGCACGTACGACGTTCGAGATCCAGATTTATCATCGACGGTTACGTGGCTTTGTGTTTATGCGGAAAATGCAAGCGAAAAGGGACGATGCAATTTAGGGAACATTTATAATCCATCATTCGCGGGAATTCAAATGGAATATGATGGAATAAAAGTCCATCGGACGAGTTGAATTACCGCGAGACGTTGTTCGATAAAGATTTAGATTCAAGAGTATTCGTGAGTGACGAGGAGAGATGTTGGTTGGTCGACCGAGTCAAGATACTCGGGCGCAAGGAAATTCAAGGGCTTCGTAATCAAAATCGGAGACGCAGCCGGAAACAGGATAAAAAGTAAAATCCATTTTCAGAACGAAGTCTAGAAATTGAAGACCGACGTTTACTTTTATTAAAAAAAAATTTGCCAAACGCTGATAAAAATAAATGACGAAGGGAAAGAAGCCGAGAGCAGCCGAGAGCAGCCGATTCGAAGATTAACAAAGTCATGCGTAAATTAACGATCAGATTTATATTAAAACTGGTCGGGAACGAGAAAAACATAGTAAATCTTGAAAGAAACGAGTCTCTTCTCTTCTCGAAGCTCGAGCTCCTTGGAAATACAAGCATCTAGACATAGACGGAATCGGGAAGGAGGGGCGGGAGCGGGTCAATAGAATTCAATAGAATCCGTATCGAGGGACAAAAAACATCCGCTTGCAGTTTTTAGAGAACGTTGCGATTAGTTTGAACGATAGCGAGCCACTGCACGTGAACTAATAAGAGCGAAAGTAATCGAGCAGTACAGGCTGACATTATTCGACGATAAACAAATGTGCGATGTTCGCAAATGGCAATTCGAAGAACAATAATGAAAGCAGAAGCAGCAGTTGCGGAAAAATCTCGAATTGCCGAGCGAAGAGCGAAAAATTCGAGCTGTATTTGTTAGCCACACTAATAAATTTATACGTTTGTGTACGAGCAAAAAATACGAGGATAGGGAACGCGGGGGAGGGCAAAGGGGACGTAAAAAAGAAAAACGAGCAGTACAGAAATGACTTTGGAATTCTAGGGAACAACATTTTATAGTTAATCAACGATTTCTTCGAAACTATTATAAATCCTGCTCTCCGTTATTTTTAAAGTTTTTCTATCTCACAAAGCATTTTGAGATAAATTTTTTTCACGTGTAGGTTGTTCTAACGTTAGCGTCGAGAAAATCGGAATCGATACAGCGTTCGATGCCGACGCTGCCTCTTATAGTTCTTCGAGCTATTTTATACTCGTATTAGTGACAAATGATAGACGCGTTTTCGACAATAGAAATAATATAAAAATTCCATCGAGCGCGCGTTACACGTTAATTGTAATGAAAATATGTCTTGGCTCACGTCAGGATTTATCACTCCAACTCTTAACTTTTTTAAAAACTGGCTTATTTCGTTTAAACTATTTGCTATAAACGAGGCCGGCACTGTTAACGCACAAGATGGCGCACCGAAAAATCCATTAAGCCAGAGATTTTAATAGTGCGTTAGAGAGAGCAAATAACCGCACGAGTGATGAAAGACCAATCAAAGAGTTCGTCGCAAACGAATCAAAGTTTGCGGAGAGAAAAATCGCGAAAACAAAGTAAACAAACGCGAAAATATCCGCTGAGGATATAAACTGCAGTGGTACTCACCTCGAACAAGTTAACGGGAACCTCATTTTTTATAAGGTACTCCTGCACGTGAGAGACAGCATCCGTGGAGTATTCCTGAAAAATTTATCAAAGTAAAACAAACCAATTATCAAGACACATTTATTATAGTTTTTGATGAAAATGTATGTATTTCAAGCAGAAGATGCGGGAAGAAATGTCAGAGGTATGAAGAAAAATGTTGTTTACTAAAGTAAATAAAAAGGCGTACGCGGGCATGAGGTAGAAAATGAAAGTTGCTTCGTTAACTTAATGAATCAGACACTTTAATCAAGAAGGCGAAAGGCAAAGGCAGAGAGAGAGAGAGAGAGAGAGAGACGGAGACAGGCGATAGGAATGAAGAATGTAAAAGTCGATTGAAGTGAAAGAAGCATAGAGAGGGCGAGGGAAGTGAAGCGAAGACTCACGTGCGTGTGCGCCAGCAGTTCTTTCATTATGTAATTGTCGTAGATCTCTCGGGCCAGCTTTCTTCTTTCCTCTGGACACTCGAGCTTCTCGTACGTTTTTATCTGCAATGATTTATGAGGATTGATCAGTCCAGGGATCGCTGGTATCATCGCGCTGGAAACATAGAGGTAGCCCCCGGCGCCCTTACGATTTACTTTCATCATTGCGCTCGGGACGACCATATTTCGGCGAATCGAGTCGACTCGGACCGGACCGGACCGAACCGGACCGAACCGGACCGAACCGGACCAGTAACAAAAATTCGGTATCGGCCTAATAACCCAACAACGCGCGCTCAATCGAAAGAGGATCGACGCACGATTATCGCGTCGTCGACTCGTTCCCCTCGCGCCAATTAATGCTCGCGGTCAGCGAAGAAAATGGCACCATCAAACGTAGCGCTTGATTGGGCACGCGAGCCTAGACCGAAGCGAAAATGTCTTCGACGGAAAGCGTAAAGCGGCTCTCGTTTACTTTGGCAGTCAAAATTCCGGGCAAAGGCGCCGGGCCGCGTTAAGAATTAAACGGAGGCGCGTGGGTGGAGGCCAGAAGAGAGAATTAGACGAATCCTCGAACTACTTAGTCGCGGGCAACGATCCGACTCGTTTCAATTACTCTTCCGAATAATCAAGGGGGCAATTGCGGCCGTCACGAGCGCCGAACTTGGAGTCGCATGCGTCAGCGGTGGCCGGCCCTGATATAAATAACCAAGGGACGCCCCCGCGCTTTATCGCGAAGACGAGTCCGTAAATCGCGCCGCCCTTCGAAATTAAGAGCCGTCGGCTCTGCGAATAGCCTCTTCTTTTGGGGAGGGCCTGGGCGCTCGGCCACGAGGCTACCCTCGGTGGCACCCACACACACACGTACCTGCTCATAAAACCTCAGCTGGGGGATCGGCTCCTCCGAGGCGTTCTCGCAGAAGTCTTTGAAAAGCAGGTAGCCTGGAACGTGAAAAACAGAGTTGCGAGTTAAGGATCGATTGGAAGCACCAGGAGTCGTGACTCGAGGCTTAATCGCCTCGATAAAACTGAGCCAAATTGGATCCCCCCCCCGCCCCCGAGGTTGCGTGCCGCGAGGAGTCGCGAAAATTTTGGACTCAGCGGTATTATTAATGGGCATGACGAGCCACCGACAGCTGCATTCGCTGCAGTTGCTTACTTCCCCGAGTCCGATCGTCGTTCCCGCACGATTTGCGCGTTTATCTTGGAGGAACGTCGATTTTGCAATTCTCGCGCTTTATCTCCGGCTCGTAATATTAACGAGTATTTTTGTGACTTTCCCATTGGCGGTTGTGTTTGATTTCGAAAAGACTCGGGAAAAACTGCCCTCCTCCTTGCCCCGAATAAACATTGTCGTGGTAAAAATGCAGCCTGCCGTTGTTACAGCATTGTTGGGGTCGTTTTAAAAGTTCCGGCGTCTCGTTTCGACGAATTCCTCAAATCTAAATCTGGCGTCCGATCGCGTCGATAATTTGCTGAGAAGCTGTTTCTCGGTTAAAGACATTCGATTAATTACGCGTAGCCAATCAAGTCACACTTCGGTCGGCGAAATTTACAGCCCATCGATTCGAATTCGTTCAGTTGCATTTGGTAATTTAGCAGATTTTTAATTTAATTGACTGTAATTTTATCGAATGGTCGTGGTCGATGTTCGAGTTGCCGGATTATTGCCTACATTTCTGCATTCGATGTAGAGTTTAACTCGACGAGCCTTTTCGAGAAACAACTAAACATAGACAGGCTATTTGGAAAGTATCGAAGTTATTAAATAATTTTTCGTATATTTCATTAGTTTCTAGTATCCAAGCGACATTAATGGAATAATTCGTCTTTCACGGGTTATGCGCAATATTTATTAATATTGACGAATGCGCGATGTAGACGGAGACGAAGCCAATCGCTGTGCTTTGAAAGTTTTTCCGAACAGCGAACAAAGCGAACGATGCGAAATATGGTTCGCTAGGTCCCCGTGTTCGGTCATTTAAAAACGCGCGACTTTAGATCCAGTGAATTACGAAATCGTGTGCAAATTTTTGTCGTTTGGTGTCCGATCAAAGCAGCGAAACAAAAAGCAACTAGAGTCCGCGTCAAATTCCATAGCTCGTTATCAAAGATTGAAAGAGCAAACTAATTCCGTAACGCGAATCGTGGGAATTTATCGATAAATTTTGCCGATCAAAGGAGAGTCGAGAGCGAGTTTTAATAAATTTTTCTAATCGCGAGTAAAGCAGCAGCTTTGGGACAAATAACGGCTCCCGGGAGGTTTACGTTGCTAACGCCAACATTAGGATGGAAAACGAGTGACACCTTCCAAGTGAAAACATTGCCCCGGACTTGATTGGGATCGAGGAATTCTTGGAATTGTCCCGTAAATCGCGACAAATTCAAAGCTGTTACTTACCCAGCATCTGGTTGAATATTTTGTCAAAGTTCACCTCGTTGTTCTTCTCGAGGTACTTGTGCATGACGCTCCGGACACTGGAAGAAGAAAGCAGAAGAACACCAGCTCTTATTATTAATGCCGGGTGTACCTGGGCGCCGTCGTTCGAAACGCAAAGTCGGGGATCGATCAAAGGCGCTTGTTAGAGGGTGGGGGCGTCGACGGGACGCCTAATGAGCCATCGGCCCTCTAAGCCCCTCGTGCACGCGGCTACCGATTATCCGCTCTTTTATGCGCCGCGCAAATTTTATTAACCCCTCGATCAATCCGCGGGTTCTCACGCCAACTATCTCCCCCCCCCACCCCCACCCCGCCCTCACCCTCGCGTCAGCCCCGCCTTTTATTACCGTTATGCCTCGTTGTAAAGACACTTACTTTCATTCGAATCCGATAATCTAGAGCGAGGAGGTGCCTTCGCCACGATTTTGCATTGCGGATTGTAAAAGTTTTATCGCGCCGTCCATCGGGCACTTAATTTTAATTGCCCCTCTAAATTACGCGTCCCTTTCAACAATCACCGAGATAAAATATTTCATTCGACAGATAAAATACAGGTCCGATCGATGCTAATTTGCATGGAATTGGATTGCAGCTCTCGATCGAATTCGTTGCGCTTTGAGAATTGGCGACGACGGCAACGGCTTGTGCATTTACAAATTCGGGCAATTAATTTCGCTCGCAGGAATTAAAAATGACGACGGAAAAGAGGGGAAAGGCTCTCGAGTCTCTCGTGTCAAGAGGACGAGAGCAAAGTGCATTTCCAGTGTTTGCGGAGGGAAGATCGCGAAATCGCTGTTTGACGAGCCTTCGGTCAACGCAAACTTCTCCTTTGCCCCCTCGCCCCCTCGTCCGCCCCCCACATTACTTATACTTACGCCCTGTTTGCTGGCATTTAAATTTTAAAATGGCCGAGTTCCAAAGTCGAGCTGGACAAATGGAACAATCGCAATAGTCGCCTCTATTAAAGAATCACAAATAACTTTCCCGGATTACTCCGGACCCTTTGCAGTAGGTCCGTGTTTGCCTTGGCAGGGAACTACTCGAGCTTTTGCTACAAAGATACCCGGAGTCATAAGAAGCTCGAGGAAAATTAATGGCTATTTATACGGGGGTCGGTGGCACTCGAACTTCCACCCGAGTCGGCGAATACTTTGTGCGCTTCATTCGCACAAAGTACACGCGAGTGGGAGCCGCGATGCGCGATCTTGCGGCCAAAAGTGAAACTAATAACGGGGATGTAGACGTTGGGCTGCTCCGCGCATTTGCGGCGCTTGCTAATGGCATTTTTTAAATGTTCAAGCGCCGTGAGCTGCATTCGATTCGCCAAGATTACTCGGGTAGAAGCTCTGGGGTATCGGCGATGCCAACAACCTCCTCTGGCTGTCAACTCTGAGTGGTCCTAGTTATTCGAAAATTGGTTAAAAACCGTTATCGAGGGTAAAAAGTTCGCGTCGAGTGCTGTTTATCGGGATGGGTGGAAAGGGGGATGCCGCGACATGATTTCGAGAACGATGAAAGTGGATTTCCACAAAGCAATTTTCTCTAGCAACAAAGTATTTTATTTTCCGAAACACTCGAAACCGACACTTTTGTTGCACCTGGTTTTACAAACGCAGAGGATTTGCGAGCAAAAGTCAAACGTCGAGCAGTGCGTCGACTGGTTTTTCTCGAGAGGAATGACTGGAAGGAAGAACAGCTGCAACCATCGGGGTCAGGAATCGTTTAGAAATTCGTAAATTCCTTCGACGCCAACTGATTGGAGACAGTTTGCTCGCGATGAGACGGAACCTATTGTCAGCTTGGAACGGCCGTCTGTGAAAAGTGACGCGAAAGCCGCTGGCCTGCACTCGATCGCGAATATTTAGATGAATTTGCAAATTACGAAACGTCGAAAGCTCGAAAAATGCACGCTTAATAACTCCCGAGAATGAGCACAACACAGGAGAAATGCGCTGATATTATTGAAATGGGCGGGATTCTTCGCTCGCGATTAAACTCTTGATAGGTGCGATATTAAACGATCGAGCGCCAACACGGAAATCTGAGCGAGCGGGGGGGGGGAAAGCTTTCAAAAGACGGAGTAGTGATTATTGCCGCACAGAGGAGCGAGTATTTGGACGGGCGGCAGTTGTTTACGTTGACTCGCGAATCGCGAGGTATCCTTTTTTGTGAAAAAACAGCAGATAACAGCAATCGCGCGAACGAATTACGCGTCCTTGCAGTCAATAGCTCCTGTATTTATCTAAAGCAATTTATTCGGAGCATGAATTGGTTGCGACTGCCGGTGACAAAGGCTCGCGTCGACCTTCGGTTCGCTCGATTATGTTCGAAAAAGTTGTTTTATACGACCGAGTCGTCGTAGCTTTATTCGTCCCTAATTGGATTGCAATTGATCCGAAAAATAAACTCGATTGTCTTATTTTCTAGTCATCGCCTGGAGATGGACTGTTTTTAAAATTTCCGATGTAACGAGTAGCTGGTCTTTCGGAAATTTCTCAAATACTCCGAGAGAAACAAAGTCTCATTGGATCTTAAGGGGCCTTTCGCGGAAACATAAATTGTGAAGATTAAAACTTGTTAAGTCTGCATTGCATTAATGGCGGACAATAAGAAAGCGAAAACTCGCGGTAAGTTGCCGATTCGATTCTCTGCACTCGAGCAATTATCACCCGACAAATAGTCCATTATCGTGCGTTAATTCTTACCTTCGCCTAATTATTTATAAAAAAACACCCGAAATGGTATTTTTTGCTCGCGAAACTTCTCGCGAGCAAATAATTATACTTTGTTACATTAATTTTCGGTCATTTTTGGGGATCTAGCTTATACTCGACTGGCTTGCAGTAAATAAAGACGCATAGAACGGCTTGAATGCGTACGTGATTCGATAAACGTATAAAAGGCGACGGCGTTGAATCGTGCGTGTGAGGGCGGAGGGAGCGAGCGATTGGGTGAGGGAACGCGTGCGAGCAGGAGAGGAGGGTCGTGACGTCACGGGATTTTCCTGGCCAGTACCGCGTTACACAGATCGCAGGGAAACCAAAGCGCCTTTCTCCCCGGAACGGAAGCCAGGGGAGAGGGGATAAGTTTGATAACGCGTAAAAGAGGAATGGCTTCTGGCCGTGAAGCCGCTTCTGTGTGCGAGAATAAAGGAGATGGTAGTCGCGGTGCCTGTTTGTTATTTATTTATTATTTGTTTCCCTCCCCTATCTGCCACATTAGTGAATAACAAGTCATAATTTTTTGAAACGGAATCGCTTCTTGATTAAATGTAGCAACTGATAATAAAATTGGTCCAATTAAAGCTTTAGCGATTATTTTTTTTTCGCACCAAGTTTCTCGTAACCTTTAATGAAAAGATGTCGAGTCCTTCTTTATTTCATTGCAAATATTGCCTTCGGGATCTTATTTACAGTGGTGTTGTCTTTAATAATTGTGGGGTGCGATAACACGAAAAGCCCGGGCCGAATGAATAAATAAGGAAGAATTAAATTTAATTTAGCGTGAATCCGTTAAATCGCGGTAAAAAACGGAACGATATTTATACACAAACTCTGTTTATGTCCGTGAAATAATTCTTCTTTCGAACCAGTACACTAATCTTCCGAGATACATCTTACGTAAAAATCCCGGCGATTCAGCATTTCGTAAACGAGGAGTCTAAGAAAATGGGGGAGAGAGAGAGAGAGAGAGAGAGAGAGAGGAGAGAGAGAGAGAGAGAGAGACAGAGAAAAAGAGGGAGGGAGCCAAACAGAATTCCGAGACTTTCAACGGCAGCGCAGCGAACGTAGAGAAGCAAAGAGAGAGCATAGAATGTTAAGTAAGTGGGAAAAGGGGGAGAAAACTGTAGAATACCGAGTATCAGAATTAAAATAAAGGAAAACTTAAGAAGCAAATGAGTCAGTTATCCTGCGAAGTGGAACGAAGATAACACGAGCAGTAAAGACTCGATTATTACGCCTTAAGCAATTTCGTCTATGCAAAAAGTCGCGATAAATTAAATAATAAAAAAAAAATAGCGCGATTATTGTATAAAAATGATCGCACGGTGTCTTCCTTTGTCGATAAGTTTAATCTATAAATTGTAAATGTCATTTGTGGCATTTTGCACGAACCAACTTATCTTTAAAAAGCGCCAACTCGAAGTATTTTATTCTTTCAAGAGGTGCCGAGTAATTTTCAAACTATTGTTAATACACGTATAGACTTTTTTTATAAATATTCGTATCGGCATTGTCGATGCAATGCATCTAAACTACATACTGTTCAATTGTATTTAATAATTCAATATATTTATTTATGATTTTGACGAATTAACGCATTTTTACATTACAGCAACGTCAAACGCGTTTTCATCACGCGACGTTCCTCAACTTTTTTAAAACGAATAATTTAATTTACGAGCAATTAAAGAAATAATTTTGGGTTAGGATTTTTAGTTGCACGGGGAATCGCGTGTGTCAAGTTTTAAATTGACCGAGACTACGTGTTTTTAAGTCCAACGCGTTAAATGAAATTCAACTATCGGCAAAAAGTAGTTTCTGTTTTGTTTAGCTTTTATAGTTATTAATTAAAAATGATAAGGAAAGCTAAAGCCGAAGAACGTTTAATATCCCGACTTCCTCGGATTATTTTAGTCCAATTAAAAGATTTAATTTGATATCTTAATTAAAAGCAGCTTGGTGAAATCATATTTCAACATTTAGATTACGTACATTTTATAAAATATCTTTTAAAAAAATATATGACCAAATAATTCAAGGTTAATCGTTTTTATTAAAAAAGGAGGAGTCTTCCTTTAGCATCGTCGCGTACTGGTGTGCGTGACTACGTTGACCAACATAATTTTAAAGAGGCACGCTTTTATTTTTATATTAAAAACAAAAACTACCAATCATATATACACTCGTGTGTGTGTGCGCGCGCGCGCGCGCGAACGACAATACCGAAATATAGTGCTGATAAATGATCTAAATGCTCTATGAAACGTAACCTATGCGTATTTGAGCTGGATAGATGAAGTGAGTTAATAAAAGTTTGAAGCGAAATTATTGTTAATTAGGTGAGTCGATACAAATTTATCCAAAACTTTAAATTTAGAGGTTGTAATATTTTTTATTAAGCTCTATGACCAAAGTTTTCGAGCTAATTTAAATGTTTACTCGTGTTCTGGTAAGCGCGGGTATTATATTTTTACTTTAAGAAGCTAAGAATATAATTGCAAAGTTGGTCCTTAAAGAATAAAGTGAAATAAAATGTTTCCGTCTCGCAGTTTGATGCGTTACGTATTGCTTATATTGGCGAAGATGAAGAAACAACACTAAATTTATTTGCGATTAACGAAGACGTAGATGCGACGCTTCAAATAAACTGTAGTGAATATTTTGGGGAATGACACCTGATTAATAAATTTTTAGTCGTTAGCACTACACTTCTTCAAAATATCGTGACTTTTAAATCTTCCATTACACTTACTAACGAATCGGATTTAACATTCTGCCATTTGACATTATTTTTTCAATTACAATAGATTTAATTCAAAACTTCTGCAGGAGCTGGATTAACTTTTCATTTTGAATCGTTGAAACTATCAACTCGAATAATTTTTGCATAAAAACGCACGTAAAAAGAAGTTTTATTGATTTATTTCTTGTTTAATATGCCCACCCCCACACATACACAACCTCTCGTATTAAGATTCGATTCATCGGTCGAAATTTTTTACGCGTTTGGAAAGAGTCTCGTAAAGAGTAATAAAGACTAGTACAATCGATCTTATTATCGAACGCGTGTTCACCGCAAAATCGCGAATTCTATCGCAAAATTTTGTTCATTCTATTATTAGTTTAAAAAATGGAGCAAATTCTTGCTAAACGCGTTGATTCGCAAAAAGAGGTCGATTACATTTTCCAAGTCAAACATTGCACTTGAAATCTGAATTGCAATTACTCTGTAAGGTGCCTTTTATCGCGGACACCTTTTTATAAATAATTAAACTACTCGGACGAGTGTGCGTAACGCGAAAATTAATAAAATCCAGCGATAAGTTGTTTTCCCCCTTGCGCATCAAACTTTTGTACGAGTGCGACAAATGCTTTTGCAGGTTTAAACGAGTTCTGCCGAGAAAATACAAGAGCAATCGGAGCAAAAACAACGTCCAAATTAATTAAATTCGCTGATTTTAATTACCCTCGCTAATTATTATCTCGGTTGAAAAATCGCGGATCAGAATTGCAGGTAGTAAAAGTCTCCGGTTCGCCTTTACTGACGCGCAGAACAAGGGCGCCTTTGTCGCAAAGGGATGTGAATTTCCTATGCGACGTGGCTGCTCGCAAATACTATCGCTAAAAGTTTGCTAATTCGACTCGTTCGACTAGTGATAATATCGATGTGCAATTTTTGGGAGCGACCGACGGCTGACTCCTTATCGAAAAACAAGTAAAAAAACTGTTTGCAACGATGCAGTTACACGCTTAGCGGTGCCTCCGTTTCATTATCTGCACTTTAACTCTTTTATCATTACTCGATGGTAAACCGATACGTAATTTTATTCACATCGAGTTTGATGAAATTATAGTGACAACGTGGACGGCGTGGCTTTGCAACCCCTTCGTTTGCGCCCTTCCCAGAGTGCATCCATCACCACTGCGCTCCGTTGACGAAAGAAACAAGCGAAAGTTTTACTGGATTTTTAAAAATCTTCAAACTTCTTTTCGAAAGGATCGCTAATGATATTTCCCGCGCAGAGGTGCACGCGAGGCTGTTTCGTTCGAACCTGACATCCATCGATATCCCCGATCGATTCCGATGATCTGGAATGAAATCAATAAAATTTTCTGCTCGCGGCCCTCCTTTTGAGTTGGTTGTAAAAAGGGAAAATTTCAAGATGGCCCGGTTTATCGAGTTTCAAACGCTTTGGACGATCGAACTCGATAGCGTTCGTCGATATTTATCCTCGTTAGCGTTGTTCTCCTCGTTTTGTCAGCCGAAAATAAGTTGTACCGGTCGGACGAGGCAGATCCTTATCCAAGAGGCGATAACAACCAACTTACGTCGTGAAGTTCGCGGTACTGGAGGAAACAAACTTGCACAATGAGTTATGATTCGGGTTAAGTTTAATGCTTTACTGCCTTAATGCTTATAAATTATGTAACAAAAGTGGCGCAGGACTTTGAGGAATTTATTCATTTCACTTGTGCGCCACTCCTAGTTTGAACAATGCACCTTTAACCTCTTTAGAGGAGGGACTATAGCAGAAATCAGCTTTTCAAGAGACTCGTTACGGCATAATAGCGAGTATTCAACGTGCTCCCCCCCCCCTTCGTTTGGGTGCCTTTAATAATTGTTGCGCATTGCTAATGCGAAAGTAGCGGCGCATGTGCGATTTCAAGCTCTAAATAACACCAAAGCGAGCAGCTGCAGCCCTTAACTGCGCCCGGTAATTTCGCTAGCGAGGCGCTACCGATCACGACACGAGCTTTGCAACGAGAAAGTACGCGCTTCGACGAGACGCAGATGCTTTTTTGAGCCGAGAGAAAACTCGCTCGAACTTATCGAACTCGTTTCTGTGTTCAACAAATGTCCGCGTGTCCGTCCATCCACGTCATGTGGACGGCGAGCGACGACGCGCCGTTATACAAACATCCGACCCTGAAGCCGATGACGCGTGTTCCCTTGCATAAGTCCACAATTGCGCAACTCGCGAAAAGTAAAAAAGCCGTTACGACGGAATCGCGTTTGCAAATAAAGCGCCAATCTCTCGCGGCGATTCGATCGAGAGGAAAAGCACGCGAGCAGTAGCTGAATATTTCCTTCTCTTTCGCTTTTGCAGCACAATACGAATCTCCAGCTCTGCCTCGTGCACTGGCCGACAGATGGCCGCCTTGCATTTCATTACCTAAAAGCCATCTCTTGATTTTTTTTTTTTCTTTTTCATTTCTGTTGGTTCGCTCCCGCGTGCGACGGATGTCGTTCTACGACACTGGCCGAGAGGCGACGGGGACTTTTGCGCCCTTCCCTTCCTCGAGGAAGTGCCCAATTGATTGTAAATCGCGATTCGGCCCCTCGAATTCACGTGGCGCACTGATAAAGCGAAGATGAAAGCCGCCGCCACCGCCACCACCATCGGATATCCTTTTGAAACAGTCGACTGAATCCAGCGAAAGGTCTTTAATGCCTTTTTGATCGCGCGGTTCGGCTCGATCGAAAACAGACTAGTCAGCATAACGGGAGGGAATGTAAAAGGGCGGTCTTAAAAATGCCCGGCTTTTCACTTATGAACCAAGAGCAGCTAAGGGCTGAAAGGCCGAGTTCAACTCGGACCGTTTTTACGGTCAAAAATAAAAGAGCCGGGCCCGGACTTTGGCGGACGAACGCAAAAAAGTTCGGCTGCTGGTTAATAGTAACTTTGCAAGCATGGAAAGCAAAATTAATGGCCACCAAAGCGCGAATAAATGAACAATGACAGCAAAAGACCGCGGGAGAGCCGAGCACGCCGAGTTTGCGAATAGATTCTTTAAAAGAGGAAAAAGTGCGCAGTTTCGGGAGGCTAAACTGCGTTATCGTTATTTCGATTTGAATATTCGTGGCGCACACGTGGCTCGTTTTGGCAAAGGATTTCGAGTTGTGCAACGTTGCCTTATAATTAACGAAACGAGAGACTCGACGTCTCGATTCCTCGATTGAAAAAGCCGACGACGACGACGACGACGACGACTCCCGACGATATTCCGACTTTTTATTTTCCTTATTTCCGCGACGGCTTCAGTTTCCGCTTGCATTGATCCATAGACACGACTTACGCTAAAAGTCGTTAAATCTGCCTTGAAATCTCGTACAAGTATAAGCGGCCGTCTGCTGCTGATCCTGACGTCGAATACAGTTTTTAACCTACGATTCGTAAAATATTATTTATCATTACTATTATTGTTGTCGTCATTGCATCGACGCACGTTGGTGTGCACCGCGACTCCTCGTAAGCCATTGGGCGGGTGTGGAGAAAAGTTTGGGGCTCGAAACGCGTTCTAGAGGCGCCTATTGTTTCGCACTCGACGACGATATTTGGAGTTACAATAGAGCACTTAACCTTTAATTTAAGTTGAATTAAATTTCTAGAATCACGCTTCGTTATTATTTTCCACGCGTTTGGCAACATTGACAACGTATCAGTTTCGCTCGGCACAGTCCAAATATTTCACAGCGGTTGCTGCTATCGGAACAATTAAATCTGCTGCGTTAATTTATTTATCGATTCATCGTTGCCCAGCAAAATGCCGCGAGATTTTTCTCCAAATAGAGCAGCGAGGTCGAGTCACTTGATACTTTTGAATTTGCCACAGTTTGTTGTCGATTCGACAGCCTTTAAATTAATCGGAACGAGCGCCGACGAGTTTTTAAAAGTGGGTTAGTCTTTCAATTTTGGCGAGTCGAAAGACGAGATTCGCTTCCGATAACGGTCTCTATGCTAATTCTCTCGGATAACGCGCGTTTCATTTTTACGAAAACGGCAAACGGACACCGATCGGCTCGACTATTAGGAACGGCGTTAAAATAAAATAATTACAACTGTCTAGCGTCTTGACGGGGAAGCGGAACTTTTGGCATCCGGACCGCCGCTTCTTGGAATCGCAGCAGCGAGCGTTAACACGTGTGCTATTACACGCACACAGAGAGGAGGAGAGTGAGAGAGAGAGAGAGAGAGAGAGCAACAGTTCGAGAATAAGCATTTAAATCCGAATGAAAACTTTTATCACCGAGGCAAGTTTATTTAACGCGGATAAAGTACTTGTTTAAGGCGCTGCTGAAAACTCCAACCACATTAGTGGCTTTTCGCGCTGCTACTTGGAGCGGAAAAATTATTCGAAGAGCGTTAAAGAATTTGGTAAGGCTTTTGTACTACTCCGTTGCAGCAGCAGCAGCAGCGTTCGTCGACTATTCGTTAAAACTTAAACTTCCACTCGCCAGACCGAATAAAAGGCCTAGTAAAAAGCAGCATCCCTTTTCATTGGCAATGATTTTAACTAAATGCAATAGTAATAAAACGTAATTGCAATAGTGTAGCAAAGCAGTTTAGGCGGCGGCCGGTCTTCCGTCCCAGTCTAACGGAGCAGCTCCTGCATCAACGGACTTCAGAGTCCAAATCCAAGCAATTGGCTGTCCTAAATACACAGACTCGTGTCCCAAGTTGTCTGCTAGTAATGCCCCCAGCACTGGGAGCAGCTTTCAAACATTTGCCGAACTTGTGCTGATTCTGTACAAATATCGCACAAATGTCTGGACGCCGGCAAAATTCTGAATTTTGCTGAATCTTAAGCGAATCGACGTTTTCTTTTGGTAGCCGTAATTGGGCCGATTATTCGTTATCGACAAGTGGTCCGAATTTGTTTTCAACCGGAGCATCGGCGTTAGCCACGAACGCTCTCTCTCTCTCTCCCCCCCCTCACCCGTTTAGTCGTTTCTGAACTTTAGCTCGAGTCGCCCGAGCCAATCGCGCTCGAGGCTGTTATTTTTAACAAGGATGCCACGAACCACGAGTGGTTCCGATGCTGCGCACGTGGCGGCTAATAATGGATCGCAATTAACAATATTTTGGTTTTCGAACGCAGCGGTAATCCACGACAAATCCGCGAATAGAATTCCGGTGCACCGGAAACGGAGCGAGCGACTGATTGGCGAAACGCGCCGATTTGGCACAAGGGCAGCGGAAATTACTCGCGTACGCAATTGTTGGTGAAAATCCGAGCGAAGAAGAACAAGCGAGAACAGATGTTGAACGCGTCAACGCGCGAACCTGCGCTAGACAACGGACTTTCGCGGGGAGCAAAGAAAGAAGGCAGAGGGGGAAATGGAGATTGAATTCTTTCCGCTTTTGTGACAGTTTAATCCAGAGCAGCAAGTGTACGTAGGCACGCCTTCTTCGTAGGTGGAAAAGCCGCCTGTCAGTCTCCCCTTTCCCGCTCGCCAACTCTATCTTTCTCGCGTTACAATTTCTCCCATCTATGCGAATAAGAAATCTATTTTTAGTGGTCTTAGCCCTCCATTCCCAGTCCCACTCCCACTCCCCTATGTACACAGCAGTGATCTCCTCCCCCGTCGGATATACTTGTACACTTATACACTTATTATTATGTGAGCCTTGATACGTCTTCAAAGATCCACCCCCGCGCGCTGCCAAACTTTTTCCGCTGATTCCGAGACTCTATTTTCGCAACCGAGTTTTTCCCGCTCGAGACTTTCTTATTTACTTTCCATTCAACTTATATTTGTCGCGTCTCTCTCTCTCTCTCTCTCCTCGGAGTAATTAGATTATGGCCGCCACTCGTCGCCCTTTTCCACGATAACAGATAACAGTCTTTTTTAGCGAAAATCAATTTCCTGTCCTTTGGAAAATCGAGAATTTTTCAAATCTACAATTTATCATCCCTCCTACATTTTCCTGTGCCCTCGTTACGGGAGACAATTCGCATTTTGAAATACGAATTTGATTCCATTCGATCCTGAAAATAATCAGTTTTTTGTCCCTCGATAAATAATCTCGCCACTCGCTTATCTCGGCCCATTCGCCGGAGCAAATTTATCGATGCAGAATTATTTAGTCGCGGAGAAACATTTTCCCGCTAAAAATAACGCCTCGATTAATCGATTCGATACTGTGTAGTCGCTTGTTGATACACGCGCGCACTCGCAGCACTTTTCCGAAATTGCGTTTTATTCACGAGGCAACGACCAAATGAATTCCCTGAATTCGAGCAATTGCTCGATAGGATGCCGCGCTCATTATTTATTCCAACGTCCACCGAGTGCCGGCCGTCGCTGTTGCGTTCATTGGAATTAGAAAAAAGCGATGGCGCGAGTGCGAAATTAACGTACTCTTTAAAACTCTTTGCTCGAAGCTGCGGCGAACTTTTTCGCACAGACGAGTCTAATTAGCTCCGAGATGCTTGACTAGCGACGCGCTCGCAGGAGCTGCTCCCCTAATAAGAACACAAGTTGTACGATTGAATCTGCCAAGGACGCGCGACACGACGCGCGTTGTCCGGTTAAATTACAACGTTTGCCATGTATTACGTGTAATTATACCGGTGAAATTAAATAACTGCGAATGCAAAAAATGTCGCTTCGTTGGACGCGGAACGGACGACGAGTCGGCGAACGCAAAGGCGAGTCAAAGCTGTTCTTTTTCTCTACCAACATTCGTGCAAATTTTCGTAAAATTTGCCGTGAAATCCCACTGAAATTCGCGCGGAAGGGGCCCAACTTTTTAGTCAGATTTTTCTCCCCGAGACGGCAAGACGGTTCGAGTGGTTGGTTCCCGACACTTGCGGAGCTACGACGACTTAATTAAAAGCCAAAAGCGAAAAAGAAAGTTAGAGTTGCGCGAATCGAAGGAGAATCGCAGGCTTTCGTCGCTGAAAAGATCCGCGTCGATCGCGTAAACGAGGACCGACGAGGGCTTTTCGCGAGAAACCGAAATAGCGCCCAATTGGCAGAGCCGCCGTCTGCCGCTCGCTCGAGCAGTCGCAGCGACGCGAGAGATAAGGAGCGAGTTTATCTTCGTCGGATGAATCTCTTTGTGCTCGAGTGAAAAGGCCTGGTGCCCTCCCCCTTGCCCCTCTCCCCGTGCATTTTCTCGCGCCTTCGTTCGCCTTTGTGCGAGCGCGCATTATTCGAAACGGCTGCGCGGGGAAGCCGATCCGAGCCCTCGGCTCCGTTTCCGACCGAAACTCGCCTACTCGAGCGCTACAATGGGAGAGAATTATTATCAGGCCGGGGGTGGGAATCGATGCAGCTCAGGCCACGAAAGGAGATCGCCCGCGCAACTGGAGCTGGCTTAGCGTCGAGTGCCGACTGTCGATGGGTTACTTAGGCTCGCCCCTGTAATAAACTGCTATCTCGACGGCGGCCCCGGTGTCTCTTCGTCTGATTCTCAGGATATTGCGCGCGTGTCCGGAATGACCAGCGAGGCACCTCCTGATACATCGCCTCGGCCCTCGGTCCACTCGCACTGGAGGTGCCCGGCAGATACGACCACCACCGACTGGATGTGATCCGCACCCACGGTGGGCATGGTTTTGGAGAGGAACGAAGCAAGTGCCCGGCTCGGCCGGATCCGTTTGACGGACGGGTATTAGCATCCTGGCGATCCTCGAGCCGCCGAAGCTCGGATTATGGCGGCTAACAGCGACCGAATTAATAACGACTATTTATCATCCGAGCAGCGTTTCGTCGGCATCGAGCGGATCCAGAGAGAGAGAGAAGAGCGAATCCAGTTGTTTATTTGCTACGCAGCCTATCGACGTCGCCGCTACTACCATCCTAATCGAGCTCTCGTTGATTTTAGGAAGAATTTTTAAAAGAGTTCCCGCGATCAACAAGTTCGTACTCGCCGCCGACCTGGACAAAACGATAAAAAACGCTCCCATTTTCCGTTCGATGAAACCCGATTGTGTATCGATCTATCAACGAGGAGCCGACGACGCACCTTCATTTATAAAATTAACAACAGCTGCGGCTTATCGCAAACGCGCTTATAAAGGCGTTTAAGTTGGGGAGATTCGCACAATTTTCACGACAAACTCCAGAACAGTAAGCTACAACTGCGGCGACGACTAGATTCGCTTTTTTAGCTTTAATGCGTTTATTCGAGCAATTTAATCGGAGAGATTCTCGTGGAATTCGATAAGAAACGTCCATTTTTCCGGGATGTTATCGCGGCTGCCCTTCTCGGTAGGATGCAATTGTTATCTTAGAAAATCGAGTCGGGCTTTTCAGATTTTCTCGGCTCCGAGTTGCGGACCGGAGGCGAAAGGAGCTTTCGCCGATGCGCTAATCTAATATTCCCCTTTATAGACGACAAGATATATAGGAAGTTTGTGCGCGTGACGTAAGCTCCCGGTCGAGGCGTCGCGCCCCTCGACAAACAATGATAAATGGCGCGAGAGCGAGTTGCAGCAACTATACCTATGTAGGGGGAGGGTATAAATTTAAACTAGAGTGTGTCGACTCTGAATCGAAGGATGAGCAGCGGAGGAGGGATGTTTGCGATAAAAAGAACAGAGAGTGTGTGTAAACGCGAAATGTTTGCGGCCGCCGTAAGCGTCATCTCGCTTCCAAGCGCGTAATCCTGTGTTAACGCGCGGCTTATAATTTATACTTTCGCAAGCGACACAACAACGGCTCTCCAGTCACCCTAACCGACGTCTTCATTACACAGCCGACGTGATAATCCCCGCCGCGTGTGCCGAGCGCGACCGAGATTAGTTGGACGTTGTTGATGCCCAGAGTTGTTGCGGAGCGGGGACGAGGACAGCGCGCTGCTGCTGGACGGTTGACTCGCACGAGGACCTCGGGATCGGCTACGTTTGGCAATGCACTCGCGCGCACGTGTTCCGCGAACCGCGTGCACTCGGCGGCTCAGTTGCGCCCTTGTCGCGATGTGCATGCGCGCGCCCACGCGCCTCCGCTTACGGTACGCGACAAAGCCAGGGGGGATCGATCGGCGCTTCTTTCTCCCTTTGCTCGCGCTGCTCCGCTTTTACTCGGGGCTTCTCTCCGCTCCTCAGGCGGTGGCGGGCCTCGATCGAATATTGATATATGCGTCGCGGCGTGATGTTGCTCGAGGCGAGGCGTCGCGACGCTCGTCGCTGCCGCGGCGAGGGAGGAAGGACGAAACCTTGGGGTGTATCGACACGTAAGTCTTCTGTTGTGCTTTGCTTTTGTCTCGCGGCGTTTACCGGAGTCGAAGTAATGGCGAGCAAAAGTAAAGAAAGCTCTCTCGCTCTCTCCGTCTGTGCGTCGCTGCACGTGTGCTGTTAGAGGAAAGCTGTGGGATCCTCGCTCTGTGTGTACGTAATTCTCCCCGCCCCCCCCCCGCCCTCTGTCTTCGATGTACTGCTCCGGCTGAACGCGGCGGTTTTGGCTGATTCTGGTTCGGTCGCATCTAGGTCATCATCGGGTTTGTTCACCAGCTTGTTAATTCCGAATCCGACGGAACTGCGACTCCCGGGTGACCGGATTTTCCTCCTGGAGGCACGAGCAGCTATCCCCGCTGGCGCTTGGTGCCCGCCGAGTCCCCGGGTATTCGCAAATACGTGCAATATTGGATGCTAAGTTGCTAAATTGCTAAATGCACGCTTGTAATGCACTGCGATGGCAATTGGGACGAACTTATTGACGTTTCGTTGCGTCCCTTGCATTCATTTTTTAATCATTTTCCTCCTTCCATAGTTTCATGTTTGACTTTAGGATCGCCTGGTAATTGAATTTGTAATTTATTTGTTTGCTGAAAATGATGAATATTAGCTGCGCGGTAACATAATCGTTTAATTTCTCGTAATTTCTCTCCCCTGCATTGATGAAGCCATTGAAATAATCCGAAGTTGATGCACACCGATCAAGATCAACAATGTGTTTAACATTGAGTTCCTGTAATTTTCTCATAAACTATTGGAGCACTTTTATTTATTTTATTAATTCCTGGAATTTTTTCAGCCTTCGAAGCGTTAAACGCAACTGCACAAAACTTGGTATTAATTAAGTTACCTCGATGTTTTACACTCTTATTTACGAGTGCCCGAAAAGGGTCAAAGAAATCATTTGGCATTTCGATAAATTTCGGTCCTACAATTTCAGCTTTGAGTTGAATCATTCGTTGATTGATAAATTTCAAGCCAATTTCATAAAATCGCGTCCACTGCAAAATATAACAAAGATTTGTGTCGAGTTTTGCAGACGACAATTTATCATTCGTATCATGAAGATCGTTTCGAGGTTTTGAAATAACAAATATCTTACGCAACATTATATTTTGAAATAGAAGGTGGTTATGTTGGTGAAACAAGTTGGAATAACGGAACAATGGACGGAAGTTGATATATTGCGAGCTACGCGTTAATCTTTGAATAGCTAAATTAAAGAGCAGCCATTGACGAGATACCCGCAGTCGATAACATACTCGAAGAATGCAAAATCAAATACAATCGATGGTTAACTGCTCGAATTATTATTTCCGCTTCTTCAAATTTTGCACTATCCGATATTGCTATCGCCGAATTTTTCCGACTATTGTTTCTCGTCAAGTGTGTGTGACATCGAGCCAGCGAATCGAAGATACTGCGTTAATTAAATTTTCACAACTATGCGACACAATATCGATACAAAGATTATCGGGCGCAATTTTTAAAAAACTGCCCAACTCGATTCGGTAAAATAAACTGTCGGAAACTGGTGTTTCATTCGTCAGGTGAGCAAGACGAGCAAAGCCAAATTGCCGTAAAAGATACGGTAAAATACGGCGACGTGCTCCGCGCGACACTTGTCGTAATGTAATTTTTACATTTGTCCAGTGTTTGGCCACGAGTTCATCCGATTAAAGTACGCGTTGATGCTTTTGGTGGCGAGTCCGCGCGCGAATAATCGCCGAAGGAGTGCCTGCGTCCCAGAAATAGCTGTTACGACACTGTACATTACAATTTGGTAGTAGCGTAGATTATTGTTGTTCCAAGTGTCGAGGTGAGAGCGAGCGAGTGGCTTCTAAATTTAAAAATCCTGCTGCACGTGACCTCCGAGCGGTACATTAGAACGTATTGTGCTCTTAACCGTAAAAACGATAAAAGGCCTGACGCGGTTTTTTGCAAAAAGTAATTTTCAAATCGAAGTGGTATTTGCATGCGCCGCCATGAATTTTTAAAGAAGTACTCCATTATCTCGTAAAAGTATCTTTAAAATATCGATTCGGAGGGATTACAGCAGCAATGGCAGCAACGACGGTAGTCGCGTGTGTTTTGTTAGTAAAAAAGTGTTCTAGAAACCAAAAGTGAATTAGCGCGAGCAAGAGCTCCGTAAAAGGGTCTTTATAAAATTTGTAAGCTTTTATTTGAACTGGATTCTCGTAATGAAGTGATTTTAAACTTGAAATAGTCGTTGCTCTGCGCTCGGGAAACGTTTTAAGAAAACAACACTCGTAACGGAACCCTCGAGTTTCCCGGCAAACTTTTACGCGCATTTTCTCAGACGCTGTTTCAATAAAACGTTTACAATGGCCGTCGGTCAATTTAACCTTGTCACGAGACAAATCACGAGTTAATGATACAACCACTCGAGAGGGAATTAAAATTTATGCGCGCCTGGCAGCGGCAACTGCAAACTTGCCCGAGTCAAATTGATAAACGTTTCGGGCGATCGGTAAGGACTTTTCGCCCGATCAACGAGACCGGAATTTAAAAATTCTCCTGTTCTGCCATTCGAATGGGTTATTTTCAAATTACAGCCGTCGTCCGGTCGATCATTTTTAATTAAACTAGTTGCTCGATTTTACAACGACTCGCTCGACACGAGCGCGGACTGCTGCTGCGCTTGCATGTTTTTCGGTTACTTTTTTGAAATTGTCAATTATTCGCGCGAAACAATTAGGAGCTTCAGCAGCCGAGCGCCAGAACTCAGGCCGAACTAAGGGATGCGACTAAATAATAAGCTCAATTTTTAATTCACAGCACTAAAGTTAAACGTCCTCGTCCACGCTTCATCGACTTTTTTTTTTTTAATTTAATTTAATTTTAGCCCGTAAAGTTTGAAAATTCTGCGCTCGAGACTTTCAGTCTGTCTGAAATTTTGTAATATACGGCAGCCGCGCGAATTCACCTAATAATTACACGTCGTTCTGTCGAGAGCCAATTCAACATCGACTACTTGCACGTAATCCTTGCGCGTCCGATCTCGAGCGATGATTTATCTTCAGTTTTGAATTTTCTAAATCGCAAAAACGGCAAAGAAATTGGATCGGGTCGATGCGGATAATTAGACAAACGCGCACCGAATACACGCACTCGTGCTCCTGTTTTAAACAACATCTCACTGGTCGGGAGAACGCGTGTTTAAAAAATTCGATATTACAAGAATAATGCGAGCGAATAACAGTTACGTTTTGTTGCAAGCTTTGGAATCGCTGCTGTTATGGCCGCGTATTTGCCATTTTTGGACAATGAATTCGAACGTTATCGTTTCACTCGCAAGCGTCTCGCAAGCGCTTTCGCGCCAAGTTTTCAAAACTCGAGCTATAGAAAGTCAAAGCCGTAAAGTTTTATCATATTTTAATCGCTAAAAAGTGGCGATAAACATTTCGACGAGATGCACTGCGCATTTCGAAAGTAAGTTTCACGAAACCCCTGCTTACGGGTGACGTGCATTTGAAAAGGAATTTGAAACGAAGTTGTATCCGAATTTACGAACTCTGCGTAAAATTTACGGTCGTTCGTTTTCGGAATATTCCCTATGGCTGCGAGTAATGCGGGGGGGGGGGAGGACAATAAAGTCACTTACACACGCTCAGGGAGCAGTCCCGAGCGATTGCGAGCCACGAATTATATTATTACTTGAATTACCAGTCGAATGATGTTGGGGGGTATGCGGTGGAAAAGTAAAGGAATGAATTTGCGCGAGCCATGACAAGCAGAATGAATGATCGAAAGAGGTGATTCGGAGGGTCAGAAGGAGGAGAAGGGCAGAAAAAAGGAAAGAGTATCGGCCAGATCGAATTTTTTTAATATTTTTTTATGCCCCGGCAAAAAATAATAATACCGGAGCTGATAAGAATTCGTCGAATTAGTTTCGCTCGACGCGTCTTTTTTACGGCCGCCGCGCCGACCTCCAATTACGCCTTTTCTATTTTGATTTTGCAAGATTAACGCCGCCGGAGCTCGCGGACGAGGTTTCGGCTGCGAACCTCTGATCACGAGAGGGCGGGGGTTAGGAATTCGGCGTTCCCTCGGCACGCCTTTCATCCCTTAACGCGCGCCTCCTCTCCGTTTATCGACGCGCAGGGGAGCGAGCAATTAACGGGGGCGCGCAGTTGCAGTTGTAAAGACGAGCTCGGCATTAATCAAGCATTGCGGCTCGCAAATTAAAGGGGGGTGGGAGCGAGAGAGTGGGAACAAAATTAAAGTCGAGCCGAATGCAAATAAGACACGTAGGTGTGTCGTAGCCAACTGCGCAGTATTAGTCTCGCGTACGGGCGCGCGTTTAAAATGCGCTCCGATAAATTTGGATTATGTTTTTCACAAACTCGGTTTCATAATAAAAGTTTAACAATAAAGGTAGCGTGGTTGCGGAAATTAAGCCAATTCCACGGCTCGGCGCTATCCTCACCTCTGGGCGAACTTGGCAAGCGAACTTCCGAAGAAGCGCGATATCCGACGCTCGAGCGACTCGTCCAAGTTCTTGCCCTCGGCGAGAATATTTAGCCGTCGTCTACGTGCTGATACACCCGGCGCGTCTATCTACAGTCGAGAAGCTCGGCGCGCACTATAGCATATTCCCGCTCGGATAAAGGAGCGCGCCATCCGCCGACAACTGCTCCGGACAATTGCGATTTCGGTTCGCGGCGCCGCTGGCCCGCTTATCAACTTCCGAGCGATTCGCTTGCCTCTGCGGCCGGGACTCAATTTTCGCGATAATAGAGTGCGTCGGTCGCTATCCGCCTGCTCATCGAATTAAATGCGCGCGTAAAAATCGAATCAAGGGCTTCGCTTTTATTCGAGTTTTAGAGGCTCTCCGCTCCTTTACGCCCCGTCGTAAACGCGTTCGAGCCGCGACTTTTATTATTAGCTAATAACTGCCCCAAGCCGATAATTGGCATTTTATGGAATTTGGCTGGGCGCGGCCGACGATAATAACGAAGAGGAGCCCCGTCGAGATCCAGAATTGGGAGTCGGGCTCCGACAAAGAGAGCCACCCTCGGAGGGCCAGCGAGCGCGACCCCGCGAACGCAGGAGGCAAAATACCGAAGTAACTTCCGGTCTCGGGGAGTGTGGGCGCTTTCGCGTCGGTGTAAGAGCACGAGAAGTGGGACACTCGCTTCGCGTATTGTTCGCCAAGTGACCACGAATTGGATCCTGTCCAATGGAAATAACCCGACGACAATGAGCAGGAAAATGCAGCTCTTAAATTTGAGGGACGTGTCCGCGTTTCCGCTTGGGTCAGTCCAACTCGGACGAATTTTTTCCCGCGTCTTTTTTTCGATCAGCCAATTGCGCGACTCTAATGCGCCCCGCTCCAGGCTCGGGGAAATTTCGTACCCTTGCTGTTGTTGTTGTTGTTGTTGTTGTTGTTGTTATGCTCCTCAAAAGCCCTTTGCGCGCGCACTCCGGTGAAAGAGAAGAAACTCTATGATCGTTAAAAAGTCGAGTTCACTCGGTGGAATGGAGAAATCAGCACCGAGGCCTTGATTGCAAGAATAATTACAGCGTTTAACGATCGTCTATGCTGTGCGCTTTTGGCTCACACGTGCGTTCGCGCACAAAACGTTCGATTGTTAATTGCTGATCGAAAATATCGACAATTACCATCGCTATTCATCTAATTGTGTTGTAGGTTAGGAACAGACCCGGACAAAACCATATTTAAGCTTTTTATAGGTGGAACCAACGCATCGTTTTTGTACGTTTTACCAATCACGTTCTAGGAATACATCCCTTCCGTTCCGAGCGTCAAAATTAGAAGAAGAAACACTTCTTACGCGTAATTTTTTCGTTCTCTCTCGTCACAGTCTGCGACGCTGCTTCTTCAGACTTATTTCCGATAAAGCTTGCGGATTTCTTTATTTCGTGCGTTAATTTATTCATTGTTCGAAATTGGCGGCGCTTGACGCACATCGAAGCAGGTGATAAGCGCGGAAAATGATTTTCTCCTTCGGAGACGTTAAATATTGCTCATTAGCCTGTAAACGGAACTTGTTACATAACTATTTAAAATTAAAATTTTTTAGTATCGACTTATATGCAACATTCCGTTTGTCTCGGAGCAAGGGTTTGAAAACATTCCTTTTATTCTCAAATCTTTAGATCCATCCAAGTGTGTACTAAAAAATAACAATAAACAAACTCGTCACGGCAATAATTTTCTATTAAGTGCAAATTTAATAAATCTCACTTAAGCGGACGTTTATTTTCTCAAATAGAAGATGTTTTCGTTAAGCTCGCAGCTTTTTCACTGCAATAGATTAAATTTAGATTTTTAATGCTTTTAATTTGGATTTTTAAGTTTTATAAATAAACTTAACGCAAAACGTACGTAAAATTTAAAAAGAAAAAAAAATAAACGATTAAAGTTGATACTAATAAAAAGAAGAAGTGTTTTTCGCAAAAACATTGGCATAAATTGCATTCAAAATAATTTTAAAAGCTTGTAGTTTCATTTTTATTAGTTTCATCTTTCTCTACGCCTTTGTCCAACTTTGTCCCGTCCATTTTATTCGTAATCGCAGGTGGACGCACTTCTTGCATCGTTACAGCTAATTAATATAATATTTTTATGAATATTTGATAAGATCCTTCAAATATAACAAGCTTAAGGTTTAAACGAATATTATTCCGTAAGGATTGCAAAATATTTTAAATAATCGTAAGGTTCGTACTTTAATACGCATGATGAGTTATTGGGCAAAATATCAATAATTTATAATTAGTTCGTCTTGAACTTCAAATTTAATTGGAATAAATATTAAATGGCTTAAACGGATTTAATACTAGTAAGTGTATCAAATACGTCTAGATTTCATTCTCTGATAACGATAATAATTATACAGATGCACGCAACGAATTCGAAGACTCGTACATGAGACGGCCGGCCACACACAACCACACACATATGTGTATTAAGAATCCTTAAGTAATTTGGGGAAAAGAGAAATTACAGAAAACAACTCTTTTGGTAGATAAGTGCAGAAAATAATCTTCAGTTATTGTAAGTTTTCATAGTCGAAGTTGATTTGTGGAGACGAAAAATTCACTCGACGAAACGGCAAGTTTTTTTATGCTCGTTTATTTATCGAGATAATTTTGACTTCGCACTTTCATAAAGCAGCAAGGGTTTCCTTAATTATCGGGGAATCGTTTTGTATTAAAAATAAAATCGAAGACTCGAAGCGGAGTTGGGATTGGAATTTCAGACGACGTCACAGCTGTCGGGAATAAAATAGTTTTGTTAGGTAAATTTTTAAGACGCGTAGTTGACGAGATACGTTATTCGGTCTACCGTCGCATAAACTCTTAAATGGTGACAACGAAGTATTTCTGATTAGCGGCGGCACGAAATTGCGAGCAATTAACATTACACACGAGATAATTGAAAAGGCAGCGGCATCCGCGAGAAAATGCAAATGGAAATATTTAAGACTGGAAACTGTCGATCCAGTCTGGCAGAGAAGCGCAGCAAAGCCATATAATAAACAAAATGGAACGGATAAAAGATCCGTCCGACAGTCGGAATTCGAGCAGCAAATGTGTCGTTAATTTCCGTTGTCACTCGGTGTTGCTCGCGACATTAATTGACATTTGAAGCGGAGCAACTGTTGTCCGCTCGAATTTGGGTCCGGCCGTTCGAATTCGTTAGAGCTAGAATCCGACGTTGCACGAGAAGCGGCGGCGGGGGGTGGGGGAATTTTCTCGAATTAAAAATCTCTTTTCGGAATAATTTTAGCATCCCTGGCTTTGAATCGCAATAAGCCGCGTGCGCGGATCGAACGAGAAATTAGAATCTCGCGTGCACACGGACACACGAGCACAGCTGCGGCTCTGACCGCCGGCAGTGAGAATAGCTACTGAACTTGGAACACCTCGGCGCGTCCTGGAGTTCAATTAAGGCTTCTGCGCGGATAAACGGGCGCGATTCGGATTCGAATTCGACGACAGGAGCTTTGGAATGCGCCGGGAAGAAAAGCTCTGAAAGCTCTGGAAGCTCCCCGGAGATACGAAGCCGCGCGCGCTTGGGAATTCCGGGCGCAGCGGCTGTCGGTTGCATAATTCATCAATTTGGCGCCCGACGACGCCAGGCACTTTACCGCCTCGCGCCTCTCCGCGAGGCTTCCCTCAATTATTGTCCCCCGTGTGGTGGTGCTGCTGCTGCTGCTGCTGCTGCTGAAGCTGGAGAGGGGATTTTTCGCCAGACAAGCAGCTGGGGGTTGAAGCAAGGAATCTTAAACGGCGGACGCGGGGGACGTCGAACTCGAAAAGACCCTGATCTTTATTCCTCCCCCGCCCCGGGATTCATTTACTTTTATCGCTTTTATTAGTTTCGCCTGCTTTTTATCTGCTTTCCACTCGAACGTTCGGAAAACAGATATCCTGCGGCCGTTTTTTCAGCGGATTTCGGCGTATTCGAGCGAGATATTGGCTATAATTTCGGAGGCCGGGGATCGGCACCAGTCGAATGGATCCTTCGGTTCGGAAAATCCACTCCCTCGGCTCCAGACCGAATGGGAGGGATGCCAGGCAATGCCCTCCGACTTTATTCGGGGGATGCTTAGCTAATACAGTCGCCTCCTCACTACTAGAGGAAGTGCCGCTGCGTTTTCATAGCGATCGCTTCTGTTGGACATTTGCACCCCCTTGCACCTCAACCCCACCCAAACGGAAACGAGTTTTTCGAGCTGTACGTCGTGGCCAACCCCCGACACTCGAGCAACGCCAATTGCGAGCTGTTGAAGCGACTCTGGCCCAAACTACAAGCAAATTACAACGCCTTTCGTTTTATTCGACAAGAGGACGCAAAAGTCAACCCTGTTGTATCACACTCGCGTTTATTAAGGTCATAAGGTCAAGCCGACTGGATGACTAAACCAGCCGTTATTTTAAGACACGGGCTTTCGTGCATTTACGAGCTGGTGGTTGTAATACGGCGCGATAATAGTATTAATGACATTAATAATAATATCAACTATTTCAAGTGCTTGCGGAGCTTAAACATTCAACGCGATAAGCTTAATAATTTACAGGAAGCCGTCCTGGTTTCGAGTCTCGCTTCGCTGTGAAAATAAAAAGGAAGACGAGTCGCGAGTCTGACTTAGGGCCAATCGCATTCTCCGAGTAATGCATTCAATTTCGATGAACGACAACGTGCAATTATCATCGAGCTGAACAAACACTCGCGAGCCTCCAACTGGCGAACAATCGCCGTTAAATTGTAAACATCCATAATATTACGCAGTTGGCCGGCATTATTCCAATGAAAATTCGCAGACCTTTGCGGCTGTCGCGCGAGACGACACTAACGAACGAATTCAACAATTCCATTGCGCGTATCTGCTCGCGACGCCTCGAAATAATTAAAAAATAGGTTCCTTCGTTGTTAATGTTGTGCATTATTACTCGACGGGGCAAAGTTTTCTCCCCGATTAATCTGGCCTAGTTTTCAAAATGTTGGTACACGAGCATCCGTACTTTAATTCAATTCAACCTAAAAACAAACGCTCCTACACGAAAGTTTCGACGCGCATTCTACGTAGATTATTTATTTTCAAGTTATCGTTTGTGAAGTTACAAATTTAGATGCGATTAGAATTAGCAAACTACGGTAATTGGGGAATAAAAGTGCTTCTCCCGAAGAGATTAGAGACTCGCCGGATAAAAGTGCTCGCGTTCGAGTTTATCCGTAAAACTGTGGAATGGATCTGCGCTTAAGCGAGAAGTTGAAAATTGTCGAGAGATGCGTTCGAGGAGGACATAAAGATTAGAATAACTAGGCGCAAAATAGTTTCATTTGTGTCAGAAACACCGACGCTGTAAGTCAGGAAAGTGACACGCGTCGTCACGCGCACGTTAGAAAGACACGACTCTGTTGTTCTTGTGAGAATCGATGCGAAACCGTCTCCGGCCTATTGACGCCGACGTTTCGTTTCCTATTAGCGCAACAATCCTCCTAAAAATGCCACTATCGTCGCTTAATTAGCGGATCATTCGGCGGAGCTGATTAGAGCTCGAATAGACGACCGAGCATTACAACAACGCCCGATCTAACAGACGCCGGACCAACGAAATTGTTCGCTCGTGCAAATAATACGAAGCTGTAAATATGAGCAGCTCGACCGGCAGAACTCGAGAAAGGAAAAATGGATCGAGCCCCAACTTATTCTGCCGCTTGTGCGTTAAAAATAATTTAATTTTTAAAAACTGCACTCCTCTTCGCGAATAATAAAATATTTCTCATTAACTTTTAAATTAACTCTCGAAACCTGAAAAGCACGTTATTTCGACTAGAAATTAATCTTTTCTGGCGTTTGCTTATTTAGAGCTCGAAACGATTCCCAAACTGAAAATGATCGATCGAAGCTGCGATTGTTGACGACATTTTTCGACTAAAAATTAAGATAAATTTATCCCGACTCGGTGTTTAACTATTTTTCTCGGAAATATTAATTTTTTATTAAAAAGGTTTTTGGTGGTTTGTAACGAGGTGCCTACGACGTCGTATCTAACGATTTCGAGCGCAAAAGAAGCCATTTTTTACTCTTTCAAATTTAGTAGGAGTAGGTCGTATCGTTCATCCGACGATGAAATTAACATTTTACAATTACATTTTGAACTTTGCGTATAATTTGACTTTTGTCGATTTCAACAAAAATCAGATTCCGACGATAATTTTTTGTTTAAAATTCGGCATCGAATAGGGGAAAGAGTGAGACTCGACAAGGGCGCCAAACCTAATTATTACGCCCTTGATTTTAAGTTGACACAGATTAACAAAAAATTGAAATAAGGTAATTTTTGAATTATTTAAGAAAGCAGAGCAAATGCACGCAACATGTGCCTTAAATTATCTTATAAATAATCGGTACTCTTGAAGGACTCACTAAAATAGGTATTTTTTTTTTTTTTTTTTTACAAGTAACGTCTATGTGTATGGTAGTATTTCGAAGCTTTTTTAATAGTAATATTGTAATGCAGCAGTCGGTCTGCACTCGTAATCGTATTCGTAACATTCGTATAATTTAAAAGAAGCGCGGCTACGAATTCCCTAAAAACATTTATGCACATTATATATGCATTACTTGGTAATGTGCAAAAGTTTTTAAAATTCGCATTGTATTTGAGATATACAAGATTTAATAAAACAATGTTATTTCCTAGGCGACGCTAATATTTCGAGCAAACGCAAAATAAAAGATTTTACGTTTCGTGGTGAAATTTTTAGAAAATCCCTATAATTAATAACTAAAATTCGCTGATGATTAAACATCTACTGTGCATTAAAAATACGATATTAGATAAGATTGTAGAAGATATTCGCGGCGTCACAATCGTATAAACAGAGTTTCAAATTTTACAGACGCATTTATAAAAGTCGCTATGTTGTTGAAGTGAACAATAAATTAAAAGTCTAATATAATCGATGCTTCGCGTGTTTAAGCAGCGAGACGTTTAAACAATTACTTAATAATTGGTAAGTGAATTATAACTTACGCGTATCGCAAAATTATATTCGAATGTCGTGTTAAGCTCACCTGTAAAAAAAGAAAACATTTCGTTAAATAGATCTTTTCAAATATTTATGTTGGCGCTCGTGCATTCACACACACACACACACACACAACAAACAAACACACACGCACGCATGCACAAAAATAACATTGATAAATTACTAATTACCAATGTGTTGTTGGATTTATTTATTTCAGTCGCGTCTCTCATCGTTGACTATTTTTAGTTCAAATTTGACTTAAAACTACTTAAAGAACAACTTAACGCTCCAACGAAATCTTTCCCAATGAACAATAAATTTTCATTAGGCGTTCTCGGGGCCAATAAGAATAAAAATATTAATTCTATTTATCTTCCGAATACATTCAAAAGCTCTTTAATTAAAGTTCTATATTGGCTGCTGCATTTTGGTTCTCGATTAAAGTTATTGTATTACGGTATCGACCTGCACGTTAGCCATTGCTCCAACTAAAAATACTAATGCAAAAGCTGGTGCGAGCCAGTGTTGTGTCTTAATCACAACAGGTGCGTAGTTTGTTTCGAAATTAGCCTTTTTTTATTCGTTTTTCGCGCTCAGCACTTTTTACGCATAAATCACTCGCTGGCCTTAATGAACAAGCGTTGCTTATCCGTTCCCAACGACTCGTTCGGACTCTTGCTGATCCATTTATATTAAATTTAGGAATAACTGCAGTTCGATTGCTTAAAGTATTTATTGTAATCGAGTGCAATTCGATTTATGGGTGAAACAATCGAGTGACGTTTGTGTTCTCGCACATCCGAGCATCAAAAACTGTCAAAGATACGTTTTTGCGATCACAGTCGATACTTTTTAAATTACACGTCTGCGCAAAAAATTCATTAGTTTCGACGTGTAATTAAAAATTCGAACTTTACAGTTGTGCGTCAGTCAGTCGAATATTAATTAAGCCGAAAACAGTGCAAACTTTGCATAATATTTATTTCCCACCGTTCGCTCTATTTACTTTCAGTTATTGGCTTAGAAATATAAGCGTAAAAGTATCTGGTTATAAAACATCTAGACCTACGTTTAATGTACAAAGTAACGTGGGAAAAGATGAAAAATGTTACGCAATTACTCAAAAGGTTAATAAAGCTTTCAAGGAGGGGCAACGTAAGCATTGGAAATAAAAGAAGACTCTTGACTCGAACGAACGCAGGATTAGATAATAATTCCCGCAGCTTCCATTGGGAAACGTAAAAATTCAATCGATTGCAATCTCGTGGTCGCGACGAGCCGCGGGGCTAATTAGAACGATCGAGAGCACTCCGATATCAAGCGTAAAAATTAAATAAAATATGGCGCTTGCGAGGCTCAAAAATTGTTGCAACGAGCCTCGAGGTGGAAATGCAAGAAGCAGACCTTATTGGAGAGCAAAATGCGGAAAAGGTCAGGCGAGGAGAGCGCTAGGACAGGTGAAAGGTCGCGCGAGGAAGGAACCGGGACATTTTCGAAGACGCGGACTTTTACGTCGAGCCGCGAACAAAATAGTCACGAGGCAAAACTGGCCCACCCCCCCCCCAACTCCAAGCGACCAATTATTAAAAAAGCATTTTTACTATTTTTAAAAGACTCCGGCGTCGTTTCACTCGGACTTAACGACGTTCCAGCCCAACATTTTGATACCGCGAAATCTGCAGCTTCCTGAATTAATTAGCAGCTGTCGCGAATTATTCATTTCGGCATCTGCGAGCGTTATTTTTAAAAGCTTATATAAAGAGCTTCGATGAATTAATTAGCTGCGAGCATCGGTGAGCGCTCGACTGTAAAAGCTGCTGCTATCGACTCAAGCCCCTCCTCCCTTCTATTTCGTAATGCAACAATTTTACAATAATAAATAAAGCTATTTCCGCTATTTGATGCGCCGGAGCGCGAAGACGCGCTTAATTTGCTAACTTTATTCCTCCGATGCGAAACAAAATTTGGAGGGACAAAAATAAAAGCCCGAATTCGTGCGCGTTACATGCGACTTGCAGCATGAAATAGATCGTACAGTTGACTCGTTAACGCGCAACTACCGATCCAAGTTATTGATCAAATGTGCCGCGACGTTATTAAGTACACATTAATAAGAAATTATCCGCTTTTAAGAGAATTCTTCTCTACGATCCGCAGTTCGCATTATAAAGGCGCAAAAAATTCTGTTTTACGGGACGTTACGAATTTAATACGGAATATCCTCGACGCACCAAGGGACAGTTGACGCGTAAAAAGTAAAAAATCCGAATGACGTTAAAATTGCTAATACCAGCGGTTTACAATTCAATAAAATTTGTTAAACTCCTAAAGTGATCGGTAAAATGAAAAAGTTTCATTCGCAAAGAAATGGTGCGGACAGGGAAGCGATTGAAAATCGCGAGGTTGACAGCAAACAAAAACCTCTAACGAGCTTAAAGACGAATACAGACTGCAGCAGCTAAAAAAGAGCAGCGGCCTTCCAAAGATAAACGCAATTAAGGAAAAATGAAAGTATGCACGGCTGTTGTGGCACATGCACACCCACGCAGCCAGAAGTAAGAGCCTCGAAAATATAAGGTTGGCTTCGCTATTAATAGCTCGAACGTATGTGCGTGCGCCCGACAATGAATTCTCTTTTTACTCGCGTCTCCAGCTCCTCCCTTTTATTACATTCTCATTCCGCGTGCAGTAGCAGCCTTTTCCGCTTCTCTCTCTCTCTCTCTCTCTCTCTCTCTTTTGGAGTCGACGACAATCCATTTCCCCGACTAATTATCGCGCTCGAGATTATCGCGAGCAGTTTGTCCAATTTCGACTGGCCCCGAAACATCTAATTAGCCTGCGCGCGTCTAATTATTACAACAGACACGGGGCGACCTTTTTAATTCCTTCCTCGTCTCGTCCGCGCCAAGGCTAATCTTTCCCCAGTCTGGTCCGTTATAAATAAACAACCCAACAACGCGTTGCGGCGAATCGGTTATATAATCAATGCTGCACTCGAGCGCGGCGCGCAAGAAATTAATCCGCATAATCTGCGGCCATCAAGTGCTGGCGCAAACGAATTATGGCAAAGTTATAAAAAGCAGTCGATAAGATTAGGCGGAACAACGAGCCCCGAAGGTGGATTCGATGTGTATCTGCTCGACTCGACAAACAGCCGACTCCGGCGCTCCAGCGCGTGCGCATTAGGATTCGAGCGTTTAGCGAGTGTTCGCGGATCGATCGTGCATTCGCAGCGAACCGGAACCGGAGGAGGTACGTAGTGCGAAAAAGTTTGGGATGCCAAAAGCGCCAAACTGATCGCGGATAAGATCCTCGACACACACACACGATCCACCAGCTCCAAACGGTATTTCGTTTTAATTGCTCTCGCGATGAATCACCTTTTAATCTCGCTTAATCTTATTATTCGGCAGACGCGATTCTCGCTTATTCAACAACGGATAAGTGGCTTCTCAAAACACGCGGCTTCCCACGCTTTCGGGTGCAATGGAATCGTGGCTCCGATTGACCTTAACCTGGCCTTTGCCAACAACAACCTTCGCCCCTCCTGAAGATCTAAAATTAATCCGTTTTGCATTATTTTTATCCGAAGCCCGAGCCATTCGTAGTCGTCGAACCGACGTCTTGAGCCGCCGCTGTAATCGTTTGTCAGGGGCTTTCGCAACAGCTTTTATGGGATATCGATAATTTTTCGAACTAGTGTGTGACCGGTTGCGTTTTGCGAACTGCTCCTCCCCCCATCGGATTTTCAAGGGCTCGAGGCAGCGATCGCGGCTTAAAAAAGACAATGAAAAATAGATAAATGGATCAAGGCACGCGGGCATACGTCGTTATTACGTGAAATTGTCGCCAAGTGCCGGAACTCGCAACGATTGTCTAATTTATTAACGTTGAACGTCGAGCACTTGGTAATTAAAGTAGTATTTTTCGATTGAAAAGGAATCGTCTTTCCGGTTGGAGCTGAAAAACGGACGGCTCGACGCTTGAAAATCCTTCGTAGGTCTCACTCTTACCAACGTGCGTCGAGTGTTAAAAAACCACGTGTTCGGTTTTAGTCCCGCGCGCAAAAGTCCCTCGATATTGCCGTCGGTGGTGCACGGGACGAGCATTTTATGAAAATACGCGTTATTCGGTGCGAGGAGCGAAAGCAGTGGTAAAGAACACGATTCGGAAAAAATGTTCTGCTCGAGCGGGCGACGAAGTGACTTTTACGAACAGCAGTGTTCTTTGGTAACGGCAAGTGGAAGAGTAATATTATACGCAATTATCGTAATTATAATTTGCGTCCAGACGCTAAATCTTCGTTGTAAATTTTATTCGCTGAAATTCCACCGAAACGAAATCGTAATTATGCAAATTGAACGAAACTGACGACTGCGATCTGCTCGACGCTATTTATCTGCCGGTGAAAGTGTGCATTTATCGCCAGCCCAAACTCTTTCATTGCAGTAATGCAATACAATTACGCGAATAGTAATTGCGTCGAGTAAACAGCTCGAATTAAGAAGAGAGAAATAAGGTTTAATAATAATAATAATAATAATAATAATAATAATAATAATAATAATAATGGAAATGGTCGCTAGCACAATACGGAGCCTCGTAACAGGGCGTCGTGTTGCCCATTGGATTGCGCGCGTGCATACAAACTCCGAGGAGAAAATAGAAGCGGAACGAAGAACTTTTGCACACTTGTGTCGGTCGTTTTGTTGTTTCGAGAAAAGAGCCGACGCCATTTTACGCCCAAAGGAGAATTTTATCTTTACGTGAATTGTCGTTGATTAGCGCCGAGGCCTTACGAGTAAATTCATCGATCGCCGTTCCACCCCCTCGATCGGCCGCCCTCGTTAACTTTCCCCAGCAATCGTTCGATCGCAGCAAAATTGAAAAACTAAGTGCAGATCGCGACTCGTCAACTGCCTTCAACACCTGGAACTCGTGCTAACCAGTTCGTAAGGGCATTATTAATATAGATTTAACGGGTTCGCGTGGCACATTTAGTCGCGAATTCGGGTGAAAGAGTAGAATGAAATATTTAAAGTGACGTCACGCACATCATAAACACAACTATAAATGTCATTGTAAATTCGATTATACTGGTCGGACAATAAATATTCAACGAGGCAGCTCTTGAAACTTGTAGCGGTAACCTATTTAAATAATTCTCTTTGCAGGACTCGAGCAAGTCTACTTTAATAAATCTTATTAGCGCGAGAGCCGCTGCTAAACTTTTGCGGACTCTTCGCTGCTTGTTTGGCTTTTTTGGTCGACAATTTTTGATTAAAAGGCGATTCGCGGATTTTCGGCGATAGCCAATTGTTTGGCGCGTAAAAAAAACTGCCGCAAAAGTCAGCGGCACGCGTCTTCTCTTTTGCAGAGGCCGTTTTTTAAAACATTTTTTCCCTTCGCAGCTGACGCTTCGTTTATTTTTCCCTAGATTTCTTCCGAAAATAAACTCGTGCTCGAGTATCCACAAGTGATATTATACCAAAATACTCGTGGCCGCTTCCTCTGTTCATCGACGAATAAAATACTCCAGATACCTAAGAACAATAATCATCATCACAACTCGACGTTTTCTTCGATTCTCTTCGAAAATAATCCCCTTGTGAAAAATATCGAAAGCACTCGTTTGGCGATTTCTGAAATATTTATTTATTTATAAAAACTCTGTTTTCAATAAACCGCACCGTTTTTTTAAAGGGAGGATTATTGCAAATTACAATTGAAGTTGTTCCGTTCGTGTCGATTAATTATTTTTATCGTTTGCCTTTCCCCCCTCGAATTTATATTTACACAATGTAAAAATGATAGGAAACATTTGTTGTAAGCTTCGGTTTTTTGCATCATCAACAATTTTTAGACGACAGTGTGAAAATGTAGATCTGTTTTTGGAAAAAAATCTCATCCGTCTCTTACACCCTTTTTTAAGGTACAATAAAATATATCCCAAGATGCATCGTTAAAATTTGCGTATATTTATGTTTTAAATCATCTGTCATTAATTTATACGGACTAAACCGTATGAAGTTTATTCTTAAAACGGAAATTTTTGTTGATACAAAAATGAGACAAATTTTTCGGAAGAAAAAATTAATTGGTATTCATTCATTGCAGCGGTAATTTATTCAAAGTTAAGCAAACGCTCACTTTAATCAGGTACATTCTTAAAGCATAGACGACGAGGAAAATTTTAGATATCGTTAGTAAAATTTCTCAGCAGTTTCTGATAAAATGCAACGGCGTTTAATAATTTTCGATTAATTAGCGATTCTATTCGCTGTGTCATTTACGAGCATTAATTCGTAAACGAGCAATAGCTCGTGCAGTGATAATAAATTGCGATAAAAATTTCGCAATACGCGAAGTATGCGAAAGCGGAGTAAAAATATGTAACAACTCATTGCTGACAAGCGGAGCAATTAAAGCGCCAAGTTCGAATTAAAATAAAATTTATTTAAAAAGCGAAGTATCAGAGTTGCAATTCGGTAAAATCGAGCCGATGATTTTGCTTGTTTTTGAAAAGAGCTTTCGCCTTAGACGAAATTAAAAACTTAAATAAATACGTTTAAATGCAGGACGATACGCACACTAGTATCGATCGGCTTTAATTGGCTCCCGGTGTAATAACCAAATAAAATATTTACAAACGGCGTGCATCGATTTGTTGCAAAATTAAAATCCAACGACATTGATTGGTGTCGCGCAACGCATTTTACGTTGCAAATTGTTGCAAAAGCTCTGCTTCGCTCGGCTGCATTTAGTTTCATTGCAAAAGAACGTAATCCCATTGGAAAGCCGACGTTTCCGGTCTTTCTGCTTCGGACGGCTGCAGCAACTTCAGCTCGTCCGCGTGTGTTCGGGGCTTTTTACGATTGTTTTCGAAAATTCGCAACTTCGGAAAAAAAGAAAAAGTAAAGACTACCGTTGGCTTCTCGAAAAGTATCCGAAAGGCAGCTCTAGTCCAACCAATTACGCCAACTACTCCCGGTAAACGAACAACGCGACAATTGGATCCTCCCCGAAGCCATGAATTTCCCAGATCACGATCCCGGCGGATACGTTTTTAACGGACTTCCAGGGCCAGGGCGAGTCGGCTGTTCTCGAGCAGAAGGGCAGAGGAGCAACCGGAGTCTGTATTTTCAGCGAGTCACTCTGCAAAATATGTACTGCACACTCGGACACACGCGTGCAGTTCATTGCAACGGCAAGCAAGTGTAGCGACCTCGACTCCAAAAGGGCTGGGCAGACTCGATTTCGGCCTCAGTCGTGCGTCTCTCTGGCGCATCGACGAGAGAAATCGGAAGGGAGGCTGAGGGCGTGGGCGACCCCCCCCCTACCAGGAGGGAGAGGGAACGGGAAGTTTTCCGTGCGAGGGAGCGACAGACTGTCGAGCGGCTTTGCGGATATTAAGTCGTCCAGATTTACGGTCGCATCCACAACGAGGCGGAGAAGCGTTTCTCTTGTTTCCGCTACGTTCCGCAATCGGGGCTTCCATTTTACTTAGCCGCGGCAACCTGGCGCAAAAAGCGGTGACGTAAAAAGCGGCTGCGCAGCCGAACGATTAACGAGCAATTAAGTCCGTAGCCCGGCTCCTGGTCGCTCCTACGTACGTTCGCGCCAAAATAATGGTCCGACATCGAGTGCCTTCTGCTTGATTTCGCTCGATGCGAGCTAACACGGCTGTGGCCGGCTAAAGCTTTTTGTTTCCGCTGCTCCTCCCACGCTGATGGGCCGCGAGGTCAAAACACTGGATTCAGCTCCCCACCGAGAAATGTAGTTAAAACGCCTGGATTAACGCTAAGTTATTGCCACGCACACGCAATGGCACGGGTTGAGAAATTAAAAGCGAAAGGGTGCGAGTTCTGGATTCCCTTGGCGTTGTACTTTTCGACGGACCGCCAATTATTTAAACGAATCCGTTTTAAATAAATTTTCGAAAACGAGGACGATTTCGGAAAATGCTCAAAATGCCGCCGAAATTAGTCGATTAGCTCAGGCTCTGGTCGACGATAGGCACGAAGGCTCGAATTTAGCCCCTGAATTCGTCTTTGAATAATCTTAATAGTTTACTTTCGCTCGCAAACGCTAATATCCAATTTCAGGCATTGAATAAAATTTACGCGTTCGGGGCACATTCTCATATTTTCGTTTCGTCTTTTCGTCAATATTATTTTCCAGCACTCAACGATATTTGTTTTTTTTTCTTTTTACTTTCGTTTAAAATTTCCGCCCTCGGTTAAACATTGGCTTCTTCCTCGCTTCAGTTGGGAAATTAACGAACGGGTTACGTTTCACAGGTGAACAATAGACTGGCAATTAATAACGGGTTGTCAAGTATCGGCAATAATTCTCGATTATTCCCGTCTACCTAATTAATTGATAAATGCTTTAAATTGAGCAACTTTTCGGCTTATCGGCGTTGGTGCAAGTGCTCGGGCAACTTCTTCGAGCCGCCAGTACCAGCGCACTCGTTTCTATTAAATTTCAATTAGTTTATTTTTCCTCCATTTGAAGTCGAGGAGTATCGTATTCCCGATCGCCAACTGGACGAGTGCAACGCGAGACTCATTTTCCAAACCAAGCAGCTCCTCCTTTCGTTCCGACATTTCGTTAGTTCGGCCGTACTTTTTAGTTTTCAGTCTATCGATTGCGAAGCCGCGCCTTCAATATCATAAACGAAAACGCTGCAGAACGACTTGTATTTGTGGAAGAAACCAAATATTTGTCGGTAACAAGATATTCGGATGCAGGCAGATGCGATTCGCGGTAACCGAATATCACTAAATTAATCGAGAATACCTTAAGTTCAAAAATTGCTACAATCAAACGGTGCGCGTTGATGTTGCATTCGTAATAACAATATGGAAAAGTTACCGAATGTCCGTTGAGCAGAGCCGAATAATAATTAAAGCGAAGCATCGACGAGCGTAGGAGCGATTCACGAATACCGAGCGCGAATGACGTTTCAACGAAAATTTTGCCGATGCAATTTTCGCAAGGAAAATGAAATGTGAAATTTTTGGATCCGTTGAGTGTGTAGCGGCACCGTGAAATGCGCCCCTTTCCTTTGGCTCTTACACAGCCATGGAATCCGTTTGTACAAACTTGAACGAAGTATCCGGTAAAAGGGTTGCGAGCTTATCCCTAAAGATGTGCAATTCGTTACGCGGAAAGAAATATTTCAGGCCGTGTTATTGGATGTTAACGAAGCGTTCAGCTGCCGGATCGAGTTTAATCTTGGATGCAGTGCGAGGAACGGCGTTCGAATCGCAACACCAGAGCTGCACCGCACAAGAGGCTTCCCAAGCCTTTTAGCCGATTTTCGGGAATCCTGGTTGTGAGGCCCTTCGAGTCTCGACCGAGTGCTTATATCTGACAGATAATAATGACAAAATAAATAATAATGCGTCTCGAAATAAGAGATTCTCCCCTCCAAGTCGCCGGGTTCAAACTCAATGAAAACTTAATTAGCTGCATTATTAAGCCGAATCTCGGGCAATGAAAATAATCAATAGCTTTCGAGGATTCGGCCGAGTCGAAGAAAGAAGCGCGCGTCTGTGCGTTGCTGCTTCGAATTCAGCGATGCGAGGAGGAGAGCAGCAGCAACACCGTTTGCTCTACATTTCGCCCGTCTCCGGGACTCGTCTCTTCCATGTGGTGCATTATTCAATAGCTGCGCCCCCTCCCGTGAATTTATTATTTTCGTAAGACGCAAACTGACAGCCGCATCGAGTGTTCCGCGTCCGCTTCGGTCACGTTACCGCGAGCTTTGGCGATTTATTCGATAACATTTGCAAGGGCAATTGCAAGCTGCCCATTTAAAATGCTCTCCCGCGAAAGCTCCCGAAGCTTTCGGATCTGCATTTGTTATTCGTTATTTTTACAAAAAAAAACAAAAAAAAAAACAGTGGCACTGTTGTCAGTTTAGACGTAAGCCTCGACGATCGTATTGCTTTTTAATTAGTAACGAATTTTCCGGTAATCGACGCTCAAGACTCTACCGACGTTGCCACGGATTCAATTTGCTTCATTTTCATTTCGAAAGCTGGGACATTTATTAGATGTAATTTACATTTAATCGGGACGAGTTTTGGCGTTTTGAAATTCAGCGGCTCGGGCAACAGTCCGAGCAAAACGGAAAACGGTTATTTAGCGAATGCAATATTGGCACAGCCTGTAAGAAACGCGTTTATATTCGGAAAATGCTAGTGAAATTACCGCTCGTCACTGCGAACGCAGAGTTCGTTTCAAGTCGAAAAGCGGAAAAGTGCGAAACTTAAATTTTCCAATTACATTTTTAAATAATAATAATGGCGGGGGTGGTACGAAATACATCGCAGCTCTGATAAAATGATGAAAATCGAGTGACGAAAGGCTCGTCCCCTGCAACTCTCGATGTAAAAACATTGAATTACGGATAACAAGGCCTTAATTATTCCACGAAGTTGCGGAAGTTTATTATTCGGGTATCCCTGGGAGCCCCGGGACTAATTGCGAGTGCAGTCGTCCAAGGCGCAACGCAACCATTTTCATCCGCAACAACCAAAATGGTGCTTTTTTTCTCCGGATACTCGGGCGCGCGGCTCTCGTGCGAGCGACGGCCAATCGAAGAGCAAACTCCCTGGTATTGCAAGTTTTTGACGCCAGTTAACGTTTCCGAACAATTCTGTGCTCTGCTCGTAACAAACGGTCAAACAAGATTTCTCAAACGTCCGGAGCTCGCGAAGAATAATTCAAAACGAGCCGTGGACATCTCGTTTTCGTACTCATTTTCAAGACTAAATACGACTTTGAAGCAGCTTAAACTTTTTCAAATGAATTTTAAACGCCGTCCAACAGTTTTGGGGTGTAGAGTTGTTAACTCGTGCGATGCAACTTCAAATTTGTACTTCCTTGATTGCATGTGCATTTTAATGCAAGTGTCAGATGCTGGTATTCAAACGGCAATTGACCGCCTAAACTCGATAAATCGCAAACACGAGCTCGACATTTTTCAGCGAACTTGAATGTATAAGCACGAGCTGCTTGCAAAGATCCAATTAAAAAATCATATTTCTTGGTGACTATATTATTATTATTATTTTGTTGTTGTCGTTGTTGTTGTTGTTGTTGTTGTTGTGCTAATTACGGACTCGTAGCGCAGAAAAATACAACTACCTGGGAAATTTTTGATTCAATCGACTGCTCCTCGGGTTTCGTAATACGCCTTTTACGGACTCCTTTATTTAAAATGTAACGCGAGCAAATCCGTTTTTCCTTCCAACGAAGAAACATTTACTTCCTTAATAATTCTAAGCGTTTCATTAGCGAATTGATTTTGCACTTAAGTTAATTAAAATGATGATTAGTTTGCGATTTGTTTTTGAAAATAAGAACAAATAATAAATGAATGGGGGAAATGCAAACGCAACATCCGCATAACGAACAAAGTTTTGAATTAAAACTTTCGTCTTTCCAGATTTTGATAAATTGCTCGTCATTCAATGTTTAATTATTCCAACGATCTCGGCAGATTCGAATTTAATGTCAATAGGAGAATAATTTTGTAATTAATATGCTCTTGCCGAAAGGCGAGGCAATGCAGATTTCGGAAAACGACGAGTCGAACCTCGAAATTACCCGCTGGAAAATTAAAAATTGATTCGCTAATAGCCAATGGCACAGACTGGTTGAGCACCTCTGCCCGTTCTCCCGTTCGATTATTCGCCATAACATTATTATCGAGTTGTGGCTGCACCTGGAATATGCGGTCCAAAATGGCTGGACTCGTTGACGCGAGGGGGGGGGAGGCTGTTTGTCCAAAAGGAGCTTCTCTTTGAACTCCAGTGTGCACTTGGTAAATATTCTCGGGGAAGCTCCGAGTTCTACCATCTGGGCTAGGATCCGGAGGCGAGCGACACACGTGGAAGGCGCTAATGTCGTCAACGCACCGACGACGCAACAGTTGACAAAAGTTTTCAGCGAGCAAATTTTTGGAACGAGAAGGGCAACAAACGCGTACGTGTTCTGCTGGTGGACGTGCAGCGTCGCCCCTCCGGTGCGTTAGAAACGGAGTATCAAGTAATAGCCTAAAGCCTATTACACACCCTGTACTAACTCTCTCTGTCTCTCTCTCTCTCTACATTCTTTGACTTCCAAGGCTCGGCATCTTTCGAATTTCTTCCAGATCTTTCCAGACATCGTCGTTTCCCTTTTTTCCGTTCCCCTGTCGCGAGTCTTAGCCGTGTTTTGACAATTCAAGACTTTGACAATTTGTCGGATATCGCGCGGATAAATCCAACTCAACTTAGAGTTGAATTTTATGAAATAATGATGTCTTCGAATTGCCCGCAGCTCGCGCAAGCTTTTCGTTATATTTGCTCAAATCATTACAAGCCAACAATCGTAATTATCGTACAAAACATGTGCTAATTGCACTCTGCATATGAAATACAGTACGCGTGTTGTTTATAAGCTTAGAGTTGAATGCGGCAAAGAGTTGAGAAGTAAAATTTTAGAGTCGAGCGGCTATTTTGCGTTATTCAGCTGCGATGATAAGGACACCATTTTCTAAGATTCGTCTCGGTGTATTTGCAACAAAAAAACATCTCAAGTTGTCGATAAAAATTTTTGTTATTTTTCGAATAAAAAATTATGCAACGGTTATGGGCGAATTACAATTTTGCGGAAGGGATGCATTTTTACCGAATCACAATGGGAGCACAATTTGACATTATAATACGCAATAAGAAATAAATTTCAAAAGGAAAATGCTAAAGCTTAATGAGTTACAAGATCCCATGTATGCCGCCGCACCACCACAATCGTATAAACGAGTTTGCAATACGAGAAATATCTTTTCTCTTAAAAAACCGTCTCGATGTCGCTGGCGCACTACACCCTTCACTTCCTCTACCCAATGTACATTTGCGTATAACCATCTCTTTAACCTTTTCCTTTCGTTCTACCATCTTCTCGGTTTTGTATTTGTGCCATCTTTTCGCCAAACAAGATAATTTTCTTCTTATTTTATCAATTTTATAGTCGAGATGCGCGATTATTAACTGGTCCCTCGAAGACGGCAGATTATTTACTTTTATTTTCGTATTATATCCATAAATTCAACCAAATTTATTTATCGCACAATGCGAAAGAGTTGCAAAAGCTTCCACCCAAAATTTCTTTAACCTCTCAAAAATGTTTCAAGTCTTCGCTGCTGCGAATTAGATTATAATTGGTAAATTCGCAATTAAATGACAATTATATTAGATTATCTAATAACCGATGAAATTTCAACAAATTTAAAGGCGCAGAACATTTATCGAGTATTGAAAAGTACTTTAAAAATGTAATCTATTTGTGTTGGTATGAACATATTTGTAAAAGGGTAAAAGTTTAATCGTTAACGTTAACACGTAGTTCGATTTGCAAACAAACGTAAAAAGCTCTCGCACGACGTATTTTATTTACATTTACCTACAAAAAGATTATTTATAAAATTGTATTTGTCGATGAAAATAAAAAATTCGACGATAATCCAGACAGACACAAGTTTTGTGCGTTCATTTTGTCAATCCATCCATTAAATAATCGTGTTATTGCGTTGTCTTATTGTCGTTCGACTGAAGAAATAAAATGCAACAAATTGCCAGTTACTCAAAATAGCTAAAATCATTGCTACCATTTTAATTAATTGAACTATTTTATACAGATAGATAAAGATTTAGTTTAAAGCGCGGGTTGACAAATGGGGATCCAAAGGCTTCATCGCGAATTCCAATTGGTGCAGATGCAGATTAAACATCACCTGTCTACCATAAAGGTTCTTGCTTTAAAAGTATTTCGGAAGATTAAAAAAAGTAACTTTTAATTAACACCAGTGTATTTTTCGGTTATATTGGTGGTTGCCTCGAGGCAATAACAGCCCAAAAAGATGAAGATTCTTTCAAACGGACAATTTCCTTTACTTTCTTTCACAAATAATGACCAAAAGTGCGCTCGAATCATATTTGAAACTTATTTTTTGATGTTTCATTGATGCGGTACTCCGAATGCATTTATTTAAAGATAATCGACTACTTTTCAAATGTAAACACCTAGAGTGAAACTTTTAAAGACTCAGTAAAGTAGTCGAACAAGAATTCATTAATGATTCGTTAAAACTATAGGAAGCTATTTGGCCCATTCATCATCTTCTTCATCTTCTTCTGCTTCTTCTTCTTCTTCTTCTTCTTCTTGTTCTTGTGAGACAATCTCTAATGCTAAGCATCAAAAGAACACAAAGGAAAATATTTATCATAAGTGATGCCGCAAAAATTTCTCGTAGAAAATTTCCACCTCTGGATTTCACAACTTCATCAATCTACAATGGAAATCACAAACTCTTTCTATATTCTATCTCAATTTCAGTCTTTTTTTCAAAGTCAGACTTATCGATTTTTCTATTCTACTAAAGAGGAATCTTTTCAGACCTTTGTACTTGAAAATCTGTCTTTCTCACTCCCTCGCGCCTCATTCGTTTTCACATCTCGCATAAAGAGAAGAAAGCCATTTTGGTAAGGAAGAGAAAGACGGGACAATCAAGGAATAACTTGCCGCACCCCTCCTGATCCGCAAAGAGACGCTTGCGGCATAAAGGTCATTAAATTCCCGTTTTTTATCCCCGTAAATCTTTTTGTGTATATATAAATGTAGATACACATGCCGATAAAGAATGTGAAATTTACCAAAGCCAATAAAGATATTGATAAAGTCCTTATAAATGCAAATTACTCGCCTTGAAAGAAAAACGTTTGTTATTGATTTTTGCGCTGCTAACGCTTTCTCGATGAAAAGGATTGTACGATTATTATCTAATTTTATTAAGTACCGACTGACGGTGGGAGTAAAATATTTAGAAATCTGAAAAAGTTAGGGGAGTTTGCCTCTGATTAATGTTACATTTTTTTTGTCATATTTGCTTTTGCTCTGCATTTACCAACGAGAAAACAAAAGAGAAATAAAAAGAGAGGGGGAGATAATATATCGCTAGTAATCGAGCGAGATAAAGAAGGTGAAGTAGATAAAAAAAAAAATGGTAAAAATTACGGAGGATACTATAAAAAATGCCAAGTTTGAAATTTCTGCTCACAAATTTTTTGAAAAATTGAGAAAAGCACGCGGAATAGATTAAACGCTTAGAAAATTTATGAAATATGATTTTTGCGTAACAATAAAAAAAAAGTACACACACGCGCGCCCGTGTATTCTTAAGTTTTTACGCTCTAATTAGATCACGTTTTTTTTTCGAAGATCAAAGATTTTATACTGTGCATTACCATTTATTATTCTAAGGAAAGTTGAAGAAAAAAATAATATAGAGATAAGTTTACGATTAGCTTGATTATAAACAAAATTAGTTTAGAACTAAGAAAAAACTTTTTAAAAGTTACGAGAAGGTCTAATAAACATTTTTATACGATTTTATTGCTGATCATAAAGCCAAAGAAAGTCTATTAGATAAAAGTTTGGCAGATGCAATTAAAAGTTGTCAGAAAAATTTCATGTAAAACTTGGGTAAAAAGGCAAGAAATGGATAATTACAATGAACGCCTTTTATTGGTGATGGTTTTAAAATTATGGCTCTGGTTATATTTCATTAGTTGATATTCTAATAACAATGGAATTTAGACGGGATGTTAATTTTTAAAAAGCATAAAAACGTCGTGCCTTACATACTTTACTCGCTTGTAATTTTGTAGATTTAGATAGAAACTCGTAAAAAGAGACGTTTGCATAAATTTTTGAAAGAAAGCTTCCCTTAAACATCCTCGGTGGTCATTTCTCAAAAGAATACTAAATTTAACAAAGTTGTTGAATAAATTCACAAAGAAAACGTTAAAAATTTGTCTCGGCCGTTCAAAATAATTTCAAAGATAAGTAAGAGTCGTGCGCCAATGCGAGCCCTTAAACTCCCTTATTCGATAAAATTAATTTTATTTCATTTTCCCTCTCCTGCCCTGGAGCTTAATTTTGACCTTAAATCACTTTGCGGCACGGAAGAGTGAATTCCAACTATTCCCGGCTAAACGAGGATCCTCGAGAAAGTATATTGCAGTTTAAGTCAACAAGAATACATTACCCTAGAGAGAGAGAGAGAGATATTAAGTTGCAAACGGTGACCAGAAGGAGAGGAGCAGCCAGTACAAACAACGCCAAGAGCAACTGAGCTTAGAAGAGCGTCAATAAAAAGTAATCTTCGACAGACTGAGACGGAGCGAGGCGAGGCATTTTTTGCTGCCGCGAAAACAAAGGCGAAACGAATGGAGACGTGGCAATCGAAGGCCAAAAGGCAAGCCGCCGGACTAAATAAAGGAAGGAAGGAGGGGCGCGGAATCTCCGCGGAAGTACACGTACGTGACTTGGCCGCGTGTGCGCGTCGACGAGTAGCTGGAGGTACGTAACGTGTACAGGTCGAGTGCACGAATCGCGTCTTCCGCAAACCCTTCAACAGCAGCCTGTATCTCTTAGGGGCTAACCCTCCCCTCCCTCGCCCCCCCCACCCGCTCGACTGGCAATATCTCACCGGCGATGGAACCGAGACGAGAGCAACCCGAACTGGGAAAACGGAATGTCGCTGCTTCAAGAAGACGCGAGGCGCTTAAACTTTTTTACGTTTTTCCCCAGATACTTCCTATGCAAAATCTTCTATTTCTATTTCTCTAGCAGCTCTCGGTCCTTTTTCGTCTACTCTTCTGTTCCCGCCCGCCCCATTATGACGTTGTTGAACGCGAATTTACATTTTTTATCGAGCCGAAAGAAAAGCGCTTTTGCCGCCATCGCGAAAATAATTTTGCTCCTAATGCAGAGGGTCGGTATAATGATGCGCGCGATACGCGAAGCGGAAAATTCGCTCGGGAAAGCTCCTCCGAAACGCGTTGACTCTCCGACGCGGCAACTGGCTCGTTGCTATATTCAACTCTTAGCAATGCGCAAGCCTTTCAATTTCCGAGCAAACGCTTTCTCGCTCATCATTTGTATCGCCTACGCGCGACTCGAGATTTTAATTTTTTTTTTTTTCAAAGCAAAAATCAGTGTCAGCTTGTTAGTCTCTGTCTCTGTGTAGGCAACTCACGTGACCCACACCGCCACTTGACCTGAACTTTTTTTAAGCTTTCCAATTTAGAGGCGCGTGTGCTCTCGCTTTTTTAAAAATCGTCGAAAATTGTTAATCCGAGTGCTCGGCGGCATTTACTCGCGCATCCTGAATACCTATTTAAATTCTCGAGCTGCTGTGTTTTGCCTTTTTATCGCAGCTAATAACACATTCGCTACACTTTCATTCAGCCCTGCGATTACATTTAACGTACAATCAGAAATTAAGTTCTGCGCAGTTTCAAGTTTTCGCGTTTTAGCAACAGATTTTGAAAAATCCTCGTTTCTTTAATGCAAGTCGCTTCGACATTATGCGAATTTCCTATTTACGCTCACAACTTTGTCCGTAGCGAACGCGTAACCTTTCGAAGCTGTACTTCGAAATATTGCGTATTTGAATAAATTAATACGAGCCGTGACGCGAGTAAAAGCGTAACAAAGAGATGATCGGCTGTTCTGGTCCGCTCTGACTCGTTTGGCAAATTAAAATTTACACTTTTGCAGCGAATCGAGAGCGAAGTACGTAATGTACGTGGCGGGCATTTTGTAAAGGGGATTTTTACAGAACTAATGGGGAGCGTCGAGCGGAGAAGACGGCCGAGTCAGTCTTAGCCTCTTGTCACTCCTCCGTTCGCGTAAACAAAACAAAGTTTTTGTTTGCTAGGTAACCTTGCCTTGTCCTTCGCTATCCTTTCACGCAGCCTCTACGCATATACACATGCAGATATAGATATGTCGTACGTCGAGGCAGATAAATTTGAAACGAAGGTAAACAAAAATGAATTTATCGCGCGTCTTTATTTGCATTATAAAGTTTAAAACAAAGTTTTGAGGTGAGCATTTTAAATAAGAATGCGGTGGATAAATGTGAAAATATTTTTTATTAGTAATCGTCTTATTTCTACTTGTCTCTTGTGTTGGCCCATAGAGTTCCGTTTTAAATTTATAAACAAATGCGTCAAAAGTTGTTCGCTTTCAATACTCGCATGAATTTACAAATAGAATTCGCATAGAACCAAATATTGTTTTCTTCGAATTCCCAGCAATTATTCGGTCGCTTTTTTGAGACGTAACAGCGGAAAAAGTCTCTCGGAGTTGAAGGAGCTTTTTGTAATTTTTGCGTCTGCCGATGACGCGACAACAAAAGGAAGACAGATGAAGGACTTATTAACGAAGAATAATAATTGAACAAAAGCTGTTTGTTCCGAGTCGGCGTGCAACAGCAGCAATTTCCTTTAATCTGCCGCCAAATTTAATTTTTAGTCAGACATATTTATTTTCCTATCTTAAACTGTGCGAAATTCCCGTTTTCGCGCAGATCCACGTTCTAATAGGAAAAATAAATCACTGACGCTCGCGCGACATTTAACGACAACAGTTCAATAAGTTGGAGTAGCGTCGCTTGTAACTGCAACTGTAATTTCAAACAAACCAGGCAACTTTTGTCATGGCTTTCTCAAATTAAAACGAGAAAAAGCCTCGCGATCCCTTTGTCATTCATTACAGAATTCATGAATTTCAATCTATGAAAATCGATAAATTCTACTGATATTATGCTGCTACAGTTGCTTTTCATAATACCCACCTAAAAATCGTGAATTTCCTATTTTCAAATTATTAGTCGATTTTTTACGACGATTGCTTCTCTTCTCAATTTCCTCGTCTCAATATGAATCTAAAATATTTTGGCTTTGTTATGGACCCGAAGGTATGAAATTTTACTTACTTTACGTAATAAACGTGTCATCAGTCGGAGTTATTAAGGGCTCATTTTCTAACTATTTTAACGTTTTGCAATGTTTAAAAGGTCGGAGTAGCTCTATGCGAAAATCGGTTTACTCAGCAAATATATTCAAATTGATTTGGTCCAATTGCAGAGTTCCATGAAAATATAAACTAATTTCTTCAACGGCGATCGTTGAACTGCTTTGATAAGCGAGTAAATAAGGAAGCAAACGATGCGAAATATTTAATTTTACGCATTTAGCCTCTATTTTATCAAGAGGCGGCATGTGTCTTGTTCTACCTATCCAATCTCCAATCCGACGACAACATTATCAGTAGTAAAATTAAGCAAAAATTTGACGACAGGGGCAAACTGAATTCGCCAATTTATTTTCCTGGATCCATTACGGGGTTTGCTCGTAAGAGCACGCGTTTTTTCACTACAGTCTTTTTCGTATCATCTCTTATACTTAATAATTTTCCGATACGACATAAGATGCAAGCATATATTTAAAAATAATGCACGTCAAACGCGTAAAAAATCGAGTAGACGCAGTGGTTTTGCACGTATATTTAGCAGCTTGCGAATCAATCAATTCCCTTCGAAATTTCGCTCGGCGCTCATTTTTTTAAACCTTAATTAAGATATTTACCGTGATTTATTATTCTTCGGATTAATGCACGAAAAAAGTCGAGAGCCAAATCCAAGGCCGGTGATTCGATGTTATGATTTATGCTCGCTAAGCGACCATTCGCCTCATAAATCTAACTCGGGTGTTTTAAGGACTTTGCATCCTTAGTCGAGCGCCGCACGCGTGTTTGCACAAGTTTGGAAGCCTAATAATCTTTAATTAAACCGCTCGATGATATTATTTCGTGAATTACGAGCGAAGCGAAACTCGACATTCCGCGACGCAGACAAATGCTCTTCTCGTCTATCCGGAAAAATCAATTATCTTTTCATCGATTACTTTAAATTATTATCAACTACTGCCCGTAAAGTGCTTACGATCGTTGCGCGATATCAGGTTGCATGCGATTAACGAATGCCGATATGCATCTGCGTTAATTAGAAGTGTCGAGAAAAGATTTTTAAGTGCTTAAGAACGCGGATCGATTGGGCCTGTAATTTTCACTTTTTAGAATTTGAGAAAACCATCGTAACAAGAAACTGTTTTATAAATTGATTAAAACATTATAAAACGTGTAGATTATTGTTTCCAACATCAAATACGTCTTAGTTTACTTTGTAATTAAGGAAAGTTTCATTAAGCAGAGTTGAACGGAATATTATTATATTAATAAGATTAAATCGAGGAAACTTACATTAATAAATAGCGCTTGAGTCTGTGAACATTATTCAAATATCTAACTCGATTGGAAATTTTCAATGTGGAAGTAAAAATGAGAATAAAACGCCTAATCGTATTATCCGAATGCTGCGATTGCCATTAGTTGGAAAAATTTGAAGATTTACCGATATCTTAGTTTTCCCCTATTTGCAATTGCGTGCCCCGGTTATTTCGAACGTCGCTTTCGCAAATAATTAGTACAATGTAAATTTCACGCGAATAATGCAATAAATTTTTCCGTGTCATCGTGATGCAGACAAAATACGAGTTGAAAACACGGATTGTCGGGAGCAGGACGTTAAACAATTCCTGGAGAAAATGGGAAATGAATAACGAAATAACGACGCGTAGCATTCGTTACACGCATCTTTCAGAGCGATCAATAGATCGAGTGAACCGCAGACGCGGTGAGTCGATGATCGGTAAGGGTCGTTAGAAGCACTCGGCTTTTGCGGGGCTTCGATAAGTATGTCATTACGCTTTCTGCCCCCCTCTCCCTGCCTCGATGTGCACGCGTTTATGCGTGCGCACACGCACACTCGTGCGTACTTTTTTTTATTTCGCATTACATCTGTCCGTGGCGGTGCTTCCGCTCGATCCACCATCGTTCCCAACTAATTTTACCTTCGAAAAGCAGAGAGAGATATTAAGCAAATTTACTTTTAGAGTAAATGCGACGAATAAAGAAGGTTTTGTAATTTATTAATAAGCAATCGAGCCGAACATCGTAGTTTGATCATTGAGAAACGAGCGAGGAAGGTCGAATAACCGATATTTCAACGAATTTCGATGGATTTTCGTGAAAATCGTCGAGTTCGAGGATGCAATTACGAAAATCGGCAAGTTTAACCAAATGCGAACAGCAGCACTCCGGATGTGTTTAACGCAACACAGATGCAACTACTCGGAAGATATTTTCGCGCACAAGACGTTTTTTAAAACGTTTTGTTTTTACTTAAGCAGTGGAGCAAAGCAGGAATAGCCTTGCGTTAGTCGCAGTATCGCAAGCGCTCAACTGTCTCGAGTCGAGTTCGATAGTTCAAGACCGAGCTCTGCCGCTAGTTGCTTTTTCATTTCGAATAAATAATTCCCAGCCACCGAGGACGAACCAAGTTCTTCCGATTTAAACGACAACACTCGCCGGCGTTGACTTGGAGTTCCTGGCCCGAGCGAGCAAACCGATTCCCAGTTGCTTTTGGAGGTCGTGCGGTGGTCGACGTGCCACCCGCGTCACTACTGGAGCAACAACTCGCTTTCCCTTTGGTCGACGACGCTTTCACACGATTTGATCGCAGCTTAATCGCTTCGTGAAACGTTTGTTTGCACCGCAGGAAGGGGGGGGTGGCTAGCCCTGCGTGATTGGATCCGCGGCTCGCGTTGGCTGTTGGTGCTGCCCGTTAATCGGCGAAACGAGCCACCGCGAAGGAAAAGCCTTCCGGAATTGCCTTCGTGGTTGCCGCACCGGCGCGACTCTCCGAACAGCGCGAGCAGGATTCTTAGCCCGGGATGTAAGAGCGAGAACCGACCGGGTGGAGCGGCGCCGCGAGTTTCAGCTCGGCAAACGGTGAGTCGCTCGAGGCTGGACCGGCGTCTTCGTTACGAACACGCGGCCTTTTATTCGAGTCCTGGTAATAAAAGCCTCGACTTTTTGCGAAACTCAATTGGAAGAAAGTTTACTCGACATCGGCAGCGCAAATGTCCCATCTGTCGCATGTAAATAAAAACCAGAAATCCTACAAATTGCGCGTAAAACCGCGCGAATTTCTGTTATTATCTTGCAAGGTGTGCGTCTTTATCGCGGCTTCTCAAGGCAAAAAACTTGGCCGAAACCCGTAGGGTCGCAAGCTTTAGGAGTAAGTAGCGATGTACAAACGGTGATTTTACAAGTTTGTCTTCACCGTTATCTTTGTTAAACGGAACCAGCCTGTAAAAAACTTCATCTCCGTCATTTTATTTCTGAGAGAGAAAAGAAAGTTCGTATCGACGCTTTTCAAATAATCTGCAAATAACCGGGGTAACTTCGTTTTCCGTAAGCCGGCTCTTAATTTTATCTTGGTTAAATTTACATATTTATTTTCGGGGTGACATTTATGGTTTTATTGTTATTCAGTCTTCGTATTTTTATTAAAGTAAACAGCGCGAAAAGCTCGTTATTTATTATTTTCTATTTCTTATTTCGCCTTTCGCCTCTCGTCAATTTGAGAAGTGGAGCAACGTTTGAGAGTCGATAATGATTTAAGAGATCACGAGCAAAAAATTTTATTCATCCCATTTTAGCTTGGGTATCCTCGCGTTTACTTTATGCGATTTTCCCTCGTTTACTTTTGTTGTGTTCGATCGAGAAGCGCTCGACTCTTTGACCCCAGTTTCAGTATTATTTCTGCAAACGCTCGAGGATTTTCTCGGATCGACTCGGCCAGCAAACTCCGCGACAACATTTCGCTGCGGTTTCAAGAAGATCGTACGCGTGAAAGATACGTGACTTATTAATTTTCGAGAAGCTTTTCCATTCTCAAAGTCGTAAAAATTGTAGTTGTTGGCCAATCCTCCTTTTACAGCCTCGTTTATAATATTTATCCAACGTATAGAGACGCGCGGCTAGTAAAAGTTGCACACCCGATGATTTCGTTAAATAAATCTACGATAACCGAGAATTATTTATTAAGATTTTTCGTACATTTACACGTATTGTTTACAGGAATATCAGCTTCGCCATTTGGTCCGTTCAAATGCGAATGTAAAATACTCGCAAAGTTTTTGCTTGAAAAATTAAACGGCAGATCTTATTTATAATAAAACTGAAATGAACTTGGATAGACGAGGTAGTAACGATTCGCGAACCCAAGGACTTTCACTGGAAAATCTTACGAGAATTTAAGAAGAAGCAGCATTCAAAATTTCATTAAAAAATAGCGAACAGCTGGCCTATTAAAACCAAGTGCAATTATTTTCTCGAGTAATTTGTATCTTTACGCCTCGAACAATGTTTGCGCTAGTTCTGTTTGAACATAACCTGAAAAGAGATGTTATTGGCAATTTATCGAGAAAGCCTTATTTACCGCTTAAATTAAGCCAAGTTCGAGAAAAGTTCGAATCGAACAACAGAACCTCGACCAAATGAATATTCAATATTTAGCGAGATGTCTGTCCGCCAAAGTCAAAAAGTCTTTTAAAGCTACAAAGCTAACGCAATTTATAATCTTTGCGTCGACGTTAAAAAGCGGCGCTAGACTTTAGGGAGAAAACTATTACGCTTTTGTACGCGAGCAACACCGATGCTTAAGCTTATCGAATGCACTTTATCGGGGAATCGACCAACGAGAATAGAATATTTTATGAAAATTTGGTAATGCTCGAATGATACCTTTCTTATTCCCAAATAATTTATAGCTCCGGGATGAAATGGAAGCCAAGCTTTGATAAACGATTCTCTCGGTGTATAAAACGTACGAAATCTTTAAAATATAATTCTAATCGCGACAGTTTATGTGTACGTAAGCGCCTTAAACCGAGAAACATCGAAGTAATGGAAAGCTGCAGTTGCCCGAGAAGTGATTGCTCTCTTTTCCAAAGCTCGAGAGAACTCTTCTTTATTCGGAAGCGCCGCCCTTGGGTCAGGATGTACATGTTTCCGCCGTATCGGGAAGTAGCCACCGCAGCCGCCGATGTGCGGACGTTCCGCTCCGACGGGAAAATCGATGCGCGCCAACTAAAATTCTCGCGCGTGCGAAATCGTGCGGTTCGGCGAAGACGAAAAACATGGAAAAGTGATGACTGGTTATCCACGACGCGATAAATATCAATGCGCGAGAGGGAAAATCAATACTGATTTTCTCGGTACAATGCGATAATTCGCGGAAGAAGTACTGCGGCGATGGTCACGAACCGAAGGAGCGGCGGGGCACGACGATCCACCGGAATAACCGAGAGAGACAGATGGAGAAAATTAGCCGCCGCCAGAAGTAGCGCACGACACAGCGGGGGCGGGGGGGAGGAGACGAAGAAAAGCAGCTTATTGGTAATTTTCTCGAGTGGAGAGATTGCCGTTGGACCACGGATGAAAAAGGAAAGAGGAAAGAGGAAAAGGAAAATACTCGCGTTATCTCGGCACGGTAATTGTCGGATTAAGTCTTCGATAAAATTATGATTCTAACTTCATTTTCTCGACTTTTCCGGAGCTTCCCGAGCTTCTTCTGTTTGTCCCCCCACTCCTCCGCTCGAGCACAATTTCAAGCGCAGACTTGCTCGAGGGCGCAATAACAAGTTTAATTGAGAAACGGACGTTTTACAACTAAACCGAAGAATCTTAAGGGCCGTGCTGCTTTTCCAGGCCGAACCCTTCGCAAACCGAAACTGGACCTCGACGATACTCGCGCTTTTTACGGATTGCCTCGAGTTTCAGCTCGAGGAACTAGTAGTCGCAGCAGCAGCAGCAGCAGCAGCAGCACTAATCCCGGCAACTGCTGTTGCGCTTTTTTGCGAGAAAACGAAAGACGAAGTAGCAGCGGAGCACCGGCTCTCTTAAACTTTACGAGGCCGATTGCAGTTTCTTCCGCTTTTCTCCCCCTCCGTCGTTTATAACCTCTACGTCTCTCGATAAATATATCCGTCAGTTTAAACAGTTGCCTTTCTGAATAATGCATAGTGTGCGCTGTGCCGCGGGGAATATAATATCTGGGTTAGCGAGTATTTATTTGGGCAACGCAGCGACTATTATTTCGCGGCCCGCAAACACTTGCTATTAAATAAAACAAAACTCGTGTGAATTTGAGGCGCTGCTAACGGGCGACGCACAGGTAAATAAACCAAAAAGCCTCGCCTCGATGCTTTTTAAGTCGTTATCTTTAAGCGGCTGATCGAGTCGATGGTTAGCTGCAACAACGATGACCATAAGCACGAAATAAAATTTATCATCGTAACAAATGTGTGCGGCAGCTTGGAATGGAGGAGCTTACGACTTACACGGGTTCGATAATGGCTGAGCAAATTTAATCGACGTGCGGGTTATTATTGAAATAGATCGATGCCACCCCCCTTCTTATTATTCCATCGCGTCCCTACATATTTTAAGCCAAAGCTTCTTTGATACGAGCTTAGCTCCGCGTCTTATTAGTACTTATTATTACCGCGTCTTATTACGGCGTAATCTTTCGCTCTCTTCGCAATTGACGTCTCTGACGAGCTGCGGCAATTGTTAAGCAGCATTTACGGATCATTTTTAGTCACGCGACTGTGTGCGTTCCGTAAATGTTTTTCTTAATTTCGCTCGTCTCGCTCACTCGGATTAATCGTAACGCGCGGAAGCGACGACTCGAACGGTTTCGCTACCGGTAAAGTTCGACAGCTTATCAACTACCACCTGCCGTTAATTGACGCGCGCGACGCTTATAAATGAAAACCGCGACATTAAATTATTTCGAATCGTCTATTTAAAATTCGGGGCCGAACATTATGCAAATTATGCAAAACGATATTATAACGAACTTTTGCGTTCGTCGCTTAGTATGCGATTCATTCGTATTAAAATTCGAAATGCTCCAACGATAACGCGAGATGTTAGGTTGATTAATCCAACACATTGACACTGCATTTCTAAATTACGATGCGAGTATTGACACGGCAGAGTATTAGTGCGCAAGGGCTTGGGTCGAGGAAAACACCGACACGAGCTTTTCTGCCTCTCCTTTATTTACAGTCGCTTCGCACATGCACTTGCACACCGCCAGCCTGCGCTTTTCTTTCAAGAACTGACACGCTCTCTTTTTCTCCCCCTGCGCCCCTCTACGAGCCGAGGGCCGCTCCCTCGTAAAGACATTGTGCCGCTCTCCCTTTCTCTAAACACACAAGACACGCGCAATCCCACTTTAATAGTACCGGAACAAAAAGTTATATTTTTAATTCTCTGTTTAACGCAGGCGGAGGAGATCGAAAAGCGTCTCTTCGTCGAATAAAACGCAAGTGTAGAACGGAACAAGAGATCCGATCAAAACAAGAACTTAATCAGGGATTTTCCTCGTGGAAGGACTGCATTATGCATTATTATCTGCGTAAATCCGGTTAGATGATCTGCGAAGCAACAACTGTCATCGCCAGTAAGACTAAAAGCAACAATTTCACTTTATTCTTCATAATACTTTTATGTCCTGATGTTGGATGTCGGTAAAAGCGAAATTTTGGCGTTTAGCAAGTTTCTTCGAACCTCGTCTTGGCAACTTATATAAATTAAAAACGCAATCTCGTAAACTCCTCGGTAACGGACAAAACTAAAATCTAAAATCGAGGCGTTCATTACTGGCGCGAAAGTAATTTTTAACGCTCTATTTAACGATAATATAATATCTTTGAACGCAGACTCGATACGGTCCGAAATTGTTTTTCTCGCTAGGAGGAGAGGGAGCGAAGCATTTCCAGAGAGTAAAGAATTGCCCCAGAGGATTTGGGCTGCCTCTCAAAAGAAATCCATTACTATTATCACAATCGCTCTTTAAAAAATAAAACTCGTTTCTGGCTGTTGCATCGTCCGAAGCTTCAAAAAGCTCGGGATACCCGCAGGAACGGAAAGCTCGTATATCGTTTATTGGCTTGAGTACACACAACTTTTTTTCCAGCTGCGAAGCATCGATGCACGAGTAGAGGCACGACGAGTCGTCGTGTCCCTCCGCCATTTACCCGCATGAATTTTCAATGGCCCTCCCCGCCTCGTTGCAGCTTTTCGCTTTTCCGAAAGATGAGAAGGAGGAAAAAATAAGAAGACGAGAAAAGTGGAGCCGCGCTTGGTTTTTATGACGGCGACGGCTCCTACTTTGACTCCCTTACCCGCTGTCTATGCTGGCCATTAACTAACTTTTAAATGAATCGCTAGATGGAGCTGGAGTCGGGCTCTCGCTCGCTAGCGTATTCATTGGATTCCTGAATGCGGCATTCATTTTTCAGACTATCCGCAGGGAAGAGGGACGTGCGCGGATTGTGGATTGCTGATCCTCGATTTTTGAATCCTCGGAGTGCATCCGGCGAGACGAGGCAGTTCGCGCGTCTCGAGTTCCGTTCGTCCAACGACCAAGATCCGTTAGCTATGTTCGCCGTAGCTCGGGGCTTAAAAGCAATCGTTAAACAATAATCAATGCCAATTCTCGATGCTTCCAGTGGCGAAATGAATTCAAACGAGCACTAAACCGCCCGCCAGGAAATTTAAAACATCATCGTTTAAAATTACCTCATTGTTAAGTTGTCTCGAATGAAAATACACCACCGGGCGGATTATGTTTCGGGAATTGCCGGTCGGTAAATAATGTACATAATTAAAACGGTAACGACTCATTAGAACAAAACTATAATACGCGAGTACAAAGTAGTTCTTAGTAACTCTAGTAATTTAGCTTCGTTTCGGAGACGACTGCTGTGGGACGCAAAGTAAATGTTGGAATCTAAATATACTATTTTAGTAGGTACGTGCGATGCGCGTGTGCAAGCGCGAAACTCTAAACAGAAATATTCCCCAACGTTTTATCTGTACTCCATATCTTGGCAAAAATCACTCATCGCTTGTATCGATGTTTTCACTTAGCAACAATTTGCATTTTTCCAAGTATACTTTATTTTAATAAACTTTCTATTTCTCGACATCCTCGCGGCATCTAAAGATTTCCCATTAAAAACAAGACAAGAAGGTCGAGTAAAAATAATATGGCGCAAGCGTCAGCGAATATAATGTAAATACTATTTTAGTTATTTCTTAAAAGAGATAATATTTTCAACTTTCAAAGTTTTTTCACCGCTACTCCTCGTTTTCCACCTCGATTTAAATATATATATATATATCTATCTATCGAGTAAAGTTCAAGTTTGTGTAAAAATTAAGTTAAAATATTGCGTTAGTAGTTCAAAGAAGTGATCTGCGTGTACGTTGAAGCTGTGGATTTGGAACTTCAAACCTTCGTTCGCGAGTCCAAAATGCACGTAGCGTCGACAACGTGCAGATTTTTAAAAATATTAGAAATTCGGATCCTCGATTGCGATTGTGTGGAGTAGTGTGGCACCTAAATAGCAAATTGCTCGCATTTCATAATTATCCTCGCAGACTTTTGAGGGCGTCTCTTAACGCAAACACCTTTACAAAAAATTAGATTTATATCGCGACCGAGAGGTTATTGCGCGACTCTTAGGTATTTTCGGTGAAGACAGAACAGCTTCAATTCTAGAAAATGTGCGTTGCGAATGTTTTTCGAAATATTTCACTTTAGCTGTGGCGACGATTGGAAATAAGAATGTGAAAAACATAGGCTCGAATGCTTTGCCTCAAAGCTCCTTAAAAGCCGCTCGCGAGCTTTAGGACGCAAACGTCTTTAGATATCCATGCTCGCGCTTTTGTTGCTCGTTTTTGTTGGCAGCGCTAAGATCGTTGAGACTTGAGCAACCATTGTTGTTTTGCTCGAAGGATTAGCGACTCGAATCCGTTAGGCTGCCGAATATGCCAACACAACGCGGAAAACACGAGAGATTTAAAAAAACTTAATTATTCTTCGCGCTATAAAATTTTATACCCGTGATGAGTTTGCTTTTGCGTAAAAGTGTTGCGCGTAACTGCGCGTTCGCCTATTATATACGAGCAAAATTGAAGTAGCATTTAGCAACATCTGACCCATATTTTTATCCGCAAGCTGAATTATATACATTTATTTACATTTTTACCGTGAAAAATGATTTTTGTTAACAAATAAATTGTTCAACAAGCCACTCGGTTTGAATATTAAAAATATTGCTTGTTCCGTAGAATTTTTAGTAGCTGTTCGGAAACATATTTTTTCATGAGAAAAAATGAAGATATTTAAGAGTTCTTGCTGCTGTAAAACGTGCAGGTACCTACACTATCATTAATTATATTTACAAAAATATTTACAAGCATTGTCTAATCGAAATTATTTATGATTTATTTAACATTAATCGAGGATTCACTTTTGAATTTCATTTTCGATAAAATTCGCTCGATGCTAATGTATTTACACGTTATCAAATTATGTCGTAGCAACAGAGTAAATATTGAATCTTAATGTGCATTTCATAAATTTTAGATTAGGAAAATTAGTTTTTTAATTAAAATAACATAAATCAGTTGCAAAGAAGATTTATTAAAATTTACACAAGTTTTAAAATATCAGCAACAATAATAATTTTCATTATTGTATCGCATAATGGAAAAATGTAGGGAAAGCTGGACTTGTGCGATATTTCAAATCAAGTCCAAAATGACATAACAACAAATTTCAATTTTTCTCTTATTGCCTGATTTACATACATATATGTGTTTCAAATTCTTTTTGTTTTACGAATAAAAAATTATTATAACGAATATATAGCTTCGATGCAGTTGAGTAATGGATTTTAAAGTGCCACTTAGGTTTAACCAATTTTCTGATATTACGTATTAAAAAATGCACGTGTTATTTATTGAAAATCATCTGGTGGTTGCGGTGTAAAATACGCAAATCCTCCAATTTGTATTTAATGCAAACAGTTGCATCGCGTTTTTATTTAGCTTTTCCATCGAGTCGCTCTATTTTTACACATACTTATGTATTGCGAATTTTCTATAAAATCGTATTTTAGCGCATTTACCGAGCTTTCTCATAAGAATTGGAATTTTTGGAAATGGATAAAATTATCAGAGACGTCTGAGTTTTTCAAAAATTCGATTAGATCAAAGGTAAGAAAGGTGTAGCGAGCGAGAAACTTTCCACATTGATTATTTCATCTCTTAGATATGCAGATCAGACATCTCGCATAACTTGCACATTCTATAGCTATTTGTGATAAAAGTACGATAACTTATTTACGTATTCTTATCTATTCATTTAACTTTTGCAACTTTTTTACTGCCGTTGCTCGCATTTTTTACGGGTACACAACGTATTTAGGAGCACTTGAAAAGGAACAATTTTACGTCGCCGCTTACTGCCTTACATTTTTATTAGTTGATATAGTGGCAAATAATATTTTATCGCGATATTACAGAACAAGTTTTTTAGTTACGAAAAGTGCACGGGTAACAAATTATGCAGATCTGGCTGATGTGAAGTATCACTCGCCTCACCTTTTCCAACGCAAAAGCTTTCGACTTGAAAAATTGCGCTTAATTATCACCGATTACACATTCTTTTAAACGCAAAAGCATTTTCAGTACTTTAGTACCTTGATTAGCCGTTACGGAGCTGGTGTCGGCTACATATCCTATAGACATTTCGAAGAAATTTTGATCTAACGACCCGCGAATGATGCGCACTGCATTTCAAAATTATTCTTAATTCTATTCAGTTTCCCTTAACAAGATAATAATTTAAAGAAACGTAAATGCGAAATGTTAACGAGACAATTATGTAAATGAATCAGCAGATACGGCGTAACTTAATGATTAACTTTATAATTTACTCGGAGGAAGTCGTATCCTAGTTATAGATAAGCGAAGGTATGGAATTGCAGAAAAAAAGACCGCAAAAGAAAAATGGCGCGATAACTGCGAGAAGATGCATTCCCAGTGCTACTAGAAACACGAAAATAAGACGATTGTCCGTACCTTTAAAATGTTTTTTACTCGTTTGTGGTGCCGCGCGAAGATTTGCGTTGTTAGAAATTGGTATCAGTGTTGAGACGACACGAATTAATTGTTCAAAAATAATACAAGAAATAGCGACTGCAAACGCAATTTTTCGATACGAATTTATCTTGTCGAAAAACATATTTTACAAATTATCTTATGCTTTGATACGCCTCTCCTTGCATTTTGCACAATTTTAAAAATATTTGACGCTGCGCTAATGTGGGTTTGCAAAAGTTGTTCGGTGATAAGACGTATGTTGGACAAAATTGTTGAAACTTCGAGGTAATATCAGTCTTTTTTACAAATAAATTTTTGCCCCTACCGATAACATATTTCAACTGCAAAATACGCAAAACGGACTTGGTTGAAATAAATAATATTGCATTAAAAGGTAAGAATTCATCATAACCTATAAATTTTCGGCGCGTTTTACATAGATAAGAAGAAAAATTGGACGTTCATACCCTATAAAAATACGTCTTCCATATCACGTGGGAGCAGAAAATTAGGCACGTGGCGGCGATAAATTAACGGAAGAAGAAAATCGACGATGCCGAAATCGATAACAACTTGGAACTCTTGAGAAATTGGAGGAAGTAAAGGATTATTTCGGCTTATATGTACAATAGAGTGTCACTGGCGTTAAGACGCGGGAAAAAGGATCGCCTGTCGCCGAATGAAATACAATATGGTAGTTGGACGGAACGATGAAAATTTTGCTTTGCTGAAACGGACCTATAGCACTTTTACTAAAGACACCTTATCGAGCTTCCTAAACCTTTTTTATATTTTATTATTCGATTTTATATTCGCCTTTCGAATAAAGAGACTGTGGCTCTAGAAATTACGAGTTAATCTCAATAATTACCAATATGTTCTGCGTCCCTATTAGAGAACAAGATTATAATAATATAGTTATATGGAGATACTGCGCAGTGCTTTTATTTCTACGTGGTTTCTGTCAATTTTTAAATGTCTACAAAAGTTTATTTGAAAACACTCGATCGTAATAATTATTTAACAAGACATAACATAACAGCCATTGTTACATAGAGTATAGTATTTCATTACTCGTTAAATGATTGCCGATCATTTTACAGTAATATATTAACATACGATGAATTAGCTGTCAAACTAGTCATAGTCGTTACGTTCGATTAAAATTACAAATAATAATTTCTTTAATAATCTCTACGGGTGACGTAATTGCTTACGCAGGTAGTAGTGACTTTAGTTAATCCATTAGCATCTTTCAATATGTGTACAAAAATAATTTTTATACGTAACCGTATAATTATTATGTATGTTAATTTAACTTATCTTTAACCTAATAACGTTGAACAAAAATTTTATTACTTACAACGAACTTCTTTTTTGACAGATACTATGTCAAAAAGCTTAAATGTTTCATTATGATGATAAGCCGACCATTTTGTAACAACAGTTTCACGTCTGTCGCTTTGACTTAATTAATTTCGATACATAAACCCGACTTATTTTCAGCACTAGAAGCAACCTGTAACTTACCCTGAGTAATGCTACCTGATAACCAATTATTATTTACAAGTATCATTACTAATTATGTAAAATCTTTATAATTATTTTAGACGCAATATATTAATTTATGAATTTTGCGGAAGTACGGGGACGAAAATTTCTTTTTGGCAAAAATTACACGAACAGATATTAAAAGACTTTCCATATCTTTGCCTTAAAAATATTTTGAAAAATAGGAACATATATTCACGAATGAGAGCATTTCTATTAGGAACAATTAAAGTGAATTTTTATAAGAATTTTATGAATAAATTCATTACTTAGGTCATTGATAATAAGCTTAATTTGTTCAAAGTACTTAAATATTATATAAAAGCTTTACTACATTTTTCATTTTAAATTTGTTTTACAAGAGAAATATTTTCACAAATGCATATACATTATTTACGTAAATACATAAATACAGAAAAATTCAATAAATGTCTGGTAAGAATAACAAAATAAAAATAGTCTTTTTTCTTTTTGTTAATAGGATATAATTTTTGTCATTAAGATTTTATATTTTACACACAAGATAGATAGAAATACTTAGAAAGAACAACTGGAGCTGAATACAGAAAAGACAAAAACGATAAGATTTAGAAAATCTGGTGGGAAAAGCGAAATATGGGATTTTACGGTAACGGATTCAAACGCAAAAAACAGTCGGGGAATAATAAGCAACGCGTACCTCGAATGTAAAATGAAAAATAAGTAACGAAGAGGACGAGGACGAGCGCGTAAAATACATTGCAGAGAGAGAGAGACGATACGGCGACGTGGAAACGCGTTTTAAAGAGGACCGGAGCACAAAGATGGAAATATCGGAAGAACCGGCGGAGGCGTATCAGTGACATCAGCGTCACGTGCCAATACGCGGCTGAAAATTTTCCGGATGGAGGAATAAAGAAATGCGATCGAAATAACGCGTTAACGCGCGAAACGAGGAAGCGGAAGAAGATGGAAAATGGCAAAGGGAATTCCCGCGGCGAAACGAAAACAAGATTTTGAAAAAGCATTGGATGATCAGAGCCGCGTGGGAGGGGAAGCTCGACGATTAAGGAAGGGGGAAATAATCGAAGGAGGAGGAGGGGGGGTGACGATGATGCGGGAAGTAGAAAGAAAGAGGGACGCGGAGGTGAAAACGCGCGACTGATAGAAGTTGCGAAAGGGAAGCCGAAAAATCTATCGGAGTGGAAGGAGAAATTTGGACGAAACGAAGAAGAGGAGACGATTGGTAGACCGAGACGTAAATTTCGAAGCACCTGAAACACAATTTCACAAAAAGTAAACAATAATGTAGAATATTAAAACGTTATAAAATGTTGGCAACGTATGAAATACGTACCTTATCAACGCATATATTGTTCAATGAATAAAGTATTAGGAACAAGTGTTATAGAGTACATGTTTTCTTTTGAAAATCATTTTAAAAGTAATATTGTACAGGGTGTAATTATTAAAGTTTGGAACGGTTCGAGTACTTTATTTTGAGCAAGATTTTTATATTATAACGTTTCTAGAGTTGCACTAGATTGAAAAGCAAAGAATCTAAAGTATCAAAATGCAATAAATTTCAAGGCTTGAAATTACTTTTCTGGAAACGAAGAATTCCTCGTTACTTTTAACTACTTAGGTGCTACATTGCAAGTTACAAAGTATGTAGTTCTCGCAATATTCTCGTCCCGCAGTCTCTCCTCTTTATTTAAAACAGGAACATGATATAAAACAAAAGCGATATTCTCGGTTGTGTCTGGCCCGACGGACTAGGAAAAAAGTGCAAGGATGGAACAAGAACGAGCCAAAGGCCGGCTTTTATTTTCGTTACGACGTTGTAGGCCAAAAGGGCATTTTCTTTTTTGCGCTCTCCGTCTCTCGGTCTCTCTCGGCTACGTGCGCGGGAGCGTCGCGATGCACAAAACAGACGCACGCACTTGCAGTCGGCGAGAGCTTTTACGACTGTGCCAAATGCCCAAGAGCCAGCGCATCCGTCTGTCCGCGCGTGCACCTGGCGCCCTCTATAACCGGAGGAGCATTATAAAGAGGTCACGCTTCCAAGTGCACACCGTGTATCGTGTATCGCACATTGTGCATTGTGCGCAGACTTGCAGATAAGGACATAAAACTGGACCAGTGCATCTCGAACCGATTCCTCCCCTCTGCTCTTTGTGTGTTGCGCGAAGCGAACGGAAGCTTCTCGCTCGCGTTCCGGCGATTCAAACGACACGCCGCCTTTCGAACTAGCGAACCCCGATGCGAATAATAATTTGGTCGGACCGCGAATACCGATATTGGCTTTCGTGTAATCGGGCCGCAACTGAGGAATGTGGAGCGGACCTCGAAGGTTGGATCGCAATTACGAGTGAGAGTATTGCGGTTAACGGCGCGGAAAATATTACGGCCGCGAATAAAGGTTTTTCCCGAGAGGAAGGAAAACATCGGGCACCGAGTCGCGATATAATTTGCTCCTCGGCGCGTCGGCTGGCGATACTCGGACAAAGCGACGCTCTTGTGCCGGACGGACTCTTTCTGGAATTCTTATCGCGCGCGTATTTAAAATGCAGCTTAAAGTGCAGCACGCAGTCGTCGGTAGTGAGCCAAGGCACGCGTTTCGAATCGGGGGATAATTTGCTCTTTATTTGATTTTTAATTGCTTCCCTCCAACTGCGCGTAACGTGGCGCGACGCAATTTTCGGAAATGCGTTTTCTTCTCGTCGCGAATCGCGCGCGCGCGCGTAATTTGGTTCTGCCGCAGCTAAACTGACCAACGTACACGCGGAAACGAGGATTTAGCTGAAATTTAATTATCTTTTTTATCCGATATACCAAAAATCGCAGCAAGAATTTTCACGCTCCGTTTTCAATGGGGTAGCGCGTAACTCGTTTCACATTATGAAAATTCCTCTCGTCCCTTTAATTTAAAATCATGAATTTGAATTCTGAATTTTTCTTTAAAGCACATTTTCTATTAAATTCCGCTTTGCTCTAAAGGCGCAAAATCGGTGGGGGGGGGGAGGGGTCCTCCTGGTAAGATTCGATAATTCGATCGAAACGGCCAAGTAATTTAGTGCTAAAACAACAAATTTAAACTCGGCGTCGCTCGAAAATTCTTTAACAACATAATTATTAAATATTCGCATCTCATTAGAGAGGCTCGCGTTCGTTAGGGAGACGAGGAACGAGGGAAACGCGATCGATGCAGGCGTGTTTCTTCGTTAAAAAAAATTTACGTATTCTTAATGGGACAGGTAAAAAATACGCCCTCGTAAAATCTTTTACTCGCCTCGATGTCGATGGTGCGGAGAAAAGTTAGCGAGAAGTAATAAAAGAAACGTCTATGGAAACAAAGTAAGCAAATAGAGGAGCATGAAAAGCAAAATTTATTATGATAATTAACATTTTCATTGATTCTCCTTCTTCCTCCGGCGTGAACGTACACTCGCTAATTGGGAATTCGCCCTTCAAACATTCAGAATGCCAACCCGGGGAATTTCATTCGTTTATTCTTTTGCGATCAAAAAGATGTTCCGCCCGAGACGCTTTATTTCATCAGAGGAGATAAATTAATTCGTACACCTGAGACGAAGCGGCGTACAAAAGTCAGGAAATTAAGAGGCGTCTGCCGCTGCTTCATCGAGTGCTCGTGCCAAAGGATTGTGGGAAAAGCGAGTTTATCATCGCAGCTGCGAATACGCCTGCAACTTTAATAATACGCCGCGCGGGTTGTTCGTTAAGGAAGGGAGAGTTTCGAGCTGAAATGGAAAATGGCGGCTAAGTCGATTCGAATGGAATTCTGTCGCGTGACTTTGACCACTTGGCCGACGACTACTCCATTTGCCAAAGTCGAGCGAGAATCCTGGAAGGAGCGGCGACGAAAAGCAGCTTCTTTTAAACCAAACCGAAATCATGGAACGCGAGCACCGCGGCCTCACCTGCATGCCTCGTTATCCATTCCACCATCCGCACGCACACGCGCGGCGCTCCTGCGTATTCGAGGAGCACTAAGCAGCCTTGGAGCAACGCTGGCATTCCCAGGTTAGCGCGCACACGCTCACGCAGCAAGCGGACGACGTATCGCATCGGCTCTTAGCGAACAACCGCGTACAAAGCGACACTTTCAGCGAAAGCGGCTCGACGAGGTCAAGGTCGTTGTTGTTGCTAACAGAATTTCTATCTATTTCGAAATGCCAGAGCTTGCAACGCAACCTTTTCGAAGCTCGACGTCCGCTCTTTATTAATTCGAGCAATTATTAATTCGCTTGTAAAATGCAAATGTATAGTCCACAGTTGGGGCGTAATTTCAATTTCCAGCAGTGAGTTAGAAAGTAATGTTATTGTAGATACGAGTACCGGTCGAAGGTCGGACATCATTATTAACTCGTTTTCATCGAGGCTCAACGCGTCCAACGCCGTTGTCTCTGCTTCGAAACCTGAGCGACAAGTAGTTTGCGCACTTGTGACTCGCGTTTCGGAAGACCTCCCCCCCCTCCCTCTCTCGATCGTTTTCACTTCTAACGAGTCGTTGAATGCGTCGACAAAAATTATCCCTTAAAAATCGTAGCCCCAGCGTTAGAAGGAATCTCGGGGCAATTGAAGAACGCCGTTGCAATTGAATTTCAAACAATTTGAGCGGGTGTAATGAAATCCGGATAGTGTGTTGAGTTACATCAAAATCAATAATCTCGCTCCCGAAATAACTCCGCAGAAAAAATGTCGCCGCCACTCTCCTGTGTCGTCGTCGTTCCCTTTCTTTGTTCTTTTGTCCGTCGGACGGCAGGTCGACGACATTACGAATGTATCGACTTATTCCTAAGGGACAGATAGAGAATTTTATTCGTGACACGAGCGGAGCGCAAAAATATGCGGAGGCTCGCTAGAATAGTGAAATTCGTGGAACGTGACAGAGAGTAGGAAAGGTACCCGCAGAGTTTAAGAGGTTATAGAAAATTTCGTATGGTAATCCTTTTCTCGCCGAGATTTGCAAATATTAAGATAACCAAGCCGGAGCTACAACATCAACATGCCAGCAGATGTTGGCCGTAAAAATTTCAAGTATTACCGAAGGAGGACGCGGTGCATTTAGTACAGTAAATCCCACAAGAGCACTTTGCTTTGCCCATTTGATAGACTGAATTCACTTTTGAGCTCTGGATTCGTCGACGGATGCTTATTAGCCCCTTGAAAACGGTTATGCGGTTCGCGCGAACATCGACGAATAGCGCGACAACAGTGCGCGACTACACCGAGTGCAAAGGCTTCGTGAAAAAAAGTATAACTAAACGCGCCTCGTCCCCGCTGCTATCGAGGCAAACAACACGAGCGTTTGTAAAAATTTTCCGACGCCTCGGAAACATTTTTACTCGCCGCTCGCCGTACAACCTTTGATACATTAGCTGCATTTTAAAGCAGTTTTTGTCGTCGTTGCGAGTTTCCAACGACAAGAATCGCGTTGATAATTAAACGAGCCAGAATTTTGTTCAAATGAGAATGAAACATCAGCGCTTTACGCTCCAGCCGAGTAACGGCGCATTCGCATTACTCCTTCGCTAAATTGCACACTGTTGCGCGACCAACGTACGTGTGATTCATTTTGTTATATCTCGGGTGCACCAACAACAGCTCGAATGGAACTACTTTGTAAATGCCTTCGAAGTGCTCCAGTTCTCATTCGACGCTCTCGTCGCGCATACGTTACTTTATCTTTAAAAAATTCAAACTCAAATTTCGAGGCCGTAACGGATGCTACGATAAAAGCGGCGGCTTTTATCGTGGCCGCGAGTGATCGAAGCCACTTGGATCTTGCGAATTTCCCCCGACCTTGACACATTTCGGGCTAAACGTTCCTTCCAATCGTTTCGGAAATTCAGCACTTTTTAGCGCCTCCTTAAAAAACGGACCTCGACACTTTCCCGAATGAACGCGGCAACGTGTCGGTGGCGAGCGACGGGAGCGTTTGAATTTGCCGGTGACTTATCGAATTTGATTAACGGTTGTCGCCAAACAGCCGCAGCTGATGAGGCTTTAAATTACCAACACCAGTCCTGGACTCGCGCGGTGCCAAGTAAGTTTGCGTTCGTAAAAAAGATCTTCTCGTTGGATTCGCACGAGCGAGAAACGCCGTTGTAAAAGCGGGGTTTAGCCGGAATCGTTCTCGTCTCGCGTCGCTGTCAATTCTCAACCGTTCGACATTAGCTATAAGCAGGTGCGACTGCGCGTAATCGCTTTAGCGGCAATTAAACCGAACGTAAAATATCATCGGAGGTTCGCGTGACATTAAAAGCTCGTTCGTTTAGCGGCGCTCGCGTTGAATTGCGCAAACGTTTGCGTGGCCCGTGTTTCTCTTCTTTTTTCAGCGGAGCGAGATAATGGCCCGCCTTTTTGTGCTTGCGTTCGTTCGGACGCGACTCGGGCAGCCGTGAAACTGATAAGAGCCAATGCCGACGCGGTCTATTCTCTCTTTTTTGTCTCCGCTCGCTCTTTCTCCTTCAACACACCCGCCGAGCTTTCGGAACGGCCTGGAGAATATTCCTGAAAAAGGCCGCAATCTTGGATATAAATAATCGGAATTTCCATTAATCAGGCGCGACTCGATCTACAGGCGCTCTGTAGCTTCGCGTTGGTGGCTTTAAATTAATCCTACTCAATAATTGTGGGTGTGTCGGAGCTGCTGTAATTTATAAGCCCGTTTTTAGACTCGTTCGTGACGAAAAACCGCTGCTTTGCCCCGCGCAAAACGTCCGCCATCCAAAACACAGAGGGACTACTCGGCCGTGCAAAGTGCAAAGCTATTGTCTCCGAAAGTGCAGGCGCTACTCGTTCTTATATCTTGAACAAGGACGAGCTTCCTAAAATCCAATTACTCGCTATTGAGAGACGCAAGCGGTCAAGAGTAGTAGTCCTTTTGTAAACGGCACTCGGGTCGCTACTTTGCAGTTTACGACCAAACACAGCTTGCCGGAAAATCGTTGGAAAACCCAGGAACTCGCGCGAAGGAGCTTTCAATTCGTGGAAAATCGCTGAAGCAACGTCCAAGTCGCGCTGATAAAACGACGAATCCGGCTGCTCCAAGTAGATAGGGGCGCGACATCGCGAGACGTTCCGCTTCTGAACGGCTAAGCAGCGACCCTAAGTAGATAAAGACCGCGCATGGACTCGAGATATCGCCACTGGATACTCCGATGTTTTAGCCGACGTTTAGAGCAACGATTTAATCTGATCCCGCAACGACTCGAATCCCTTCGCATGCTTACGAACAGTCTGCTTCTTGTCTTTCTCTTTATCTTTTTGCTACCCTTTGCGCATCTTCCGTGGCTCGTCACCAACACGCAACAACCAGACAAATTTGTTTCCTCTTCTTCGCACACTTCAATGCCCCTTTATTTCGAATTATCGGCTAATTTTAAGCGGCAAATCCGTCATTACTCACGCGCCTCGTTAGACTCCAATGGCAAAGTAGAAGCGATGCTTACCTGAAAAAAAGAAAATAACTCATTAATGGGAAAGGAACGTAAAGATTAAGATGCGTTCGGGTTAAAAACGAGCACACGTTCGAGGGTCGCGCTCTTCGATACGCAAAAATTAACAGGTGCCAACAGAGTTTGCAGCCAACTTAAACGTAAAGCATTCGAATCGACTTCGCTGGAGGAAAATAAAAATCTCCGTCGAGGCAGGGATAAATATAATAGCAGCATAATGGCACTAAAAGCGGAGAAAGTCCAGTGTTGGGTGGGAGGTTGCGTCGATTACCCACGCGTCGACCATAAAACCGACTACTAAACCTGCAGCGTTTAAGCAGCCGTGGAAAAATACCCTTTGTGTTCTCGATTTGTCAGCTTCGCGTGGACAAAGTAACGCGCTCGTAACGATTAAAAGTAAATAAAAACGGCCTGGTTCAACTGGAAGTATCGGAGGGTCGCTTCGATTAAGCGCTCGTTATTTAATATTGCGAGGGAAGAAAATGGCGGGCGGTAAATAAGTTTAAAGGAGCGTCAGTGGGAAATGCGAAAAAAATCTGCCCGACGAGCGAACCTGCAATTGTCTCGAAATAATATCGAAATCTATTACGAGCAAAGCTGTAAGTGGTTGTATTATTTTTGGAAAGGGTATTTTCGCTTGGAGTGCTCGATCACGTCTGCGAAGCTGCGCGGAAGACCGAGCTAATGAAAGAGGACAAAACAACGGGAAAGCCAAAAGGATTCCCCCGATTCTCCTCGTGCACTAACACCTTTTAAAGTCTCGGTATAAAAGACCGGGGCCAACTGCTCCGATAACTCAATTTACTCCAGGTATTCGAGGGCATTATAGGTCGAACATTATATTTTTCCAACTGCGTTTCTTTGCGAGCCACGTTTGCTTGATTAGCAATGCGAAACCAGGTACAAATCAGTACAAATCCGCGCAAATCGATACAAATCGGTCTGTTCTAAACACAAGATTTATCTTCGTGCTTTGCAGGTTTTATCAGTCCCGCTTGCGCAAGTGCACTATTAATAGCTGCGCGCTGACAAATTTAATTTAAAGCAATTTCCATTCGGTCTCAACTGAACCCAACTACGTATCAATCATAATTAGCAATCAATAATGTGAAGTACAAGTAATTGCAATTATTTCGAATGAATTCAAAATTCCGAAGAAGAACTCGAATGGAGTAGGCATTTGCACTGGTTCGTCGAGAGACACCAACAGGACGCATTCGACAATCGGAAAATCGACGTTTCTAGATCGCGAGTTTTCGCAGCAACTTTTTGGATACTCGTCGCTATTGCGTGGCAATCATCTTTTCCGTAAAACGTCACTCCATAACAGCTAGAAATCGCCAAGTATTTGTATTCGTAACAGATTCGTTAAATACTAATTATAATTATTCGAGTTAATTAGATAAAATTAGCTCCGACGGTAAGTAACTGCTACGTCGGACGCCACTCTGACACTCGATTAATTTGTTCAATATTTTCCATTAAAGCAATTTTATTCGCGTAATTTATTTCCCAATTATTATCTAATTTAAAGAACAGATTTTAATGCAGATGTGCCGAGTGCCACCACCAATACGCAGCTCCAATATCCGTCGATAAAACAGGTGTAATTTAATTCTTGGAAAAATATCCTTTTGTTTAGAAACATTGACCAAAAGGTTGGATTAAAATTTTATTTCAAATAGCTTAATTAAAAAAAAGTCTATCGAAACACACGCACTTTTTCCTTTGTATATATATCCGTGGTAAAAAAATTTCGTTTATTACATTTTTTGTATTCCTTATTTTTACGGATGCAGCTCCATATTGTTATCAGCAATTTGTGCAAATTGACCCAAACTAATAAATATTTGTGCAATAAACGTTTCGGGTTTCGACGCGTCATTAAACACAACGAAATTTAAGCTCGTGTGGGTATTTCGTTGAAAAGGTCGATGTTTTTCGCTTTTGAATCTCATCGGAGGCAAATCGATTGAATCGATTCGTTTTTTGACAGGTTGAATGAAAAATCGCCATAACCTCCTTCGTGTACTTTGAGGTAATCCGTTTGGATGTCCGCAGAATACACGTATCAACAGACGTACAAAAAAAAGGTACATTATCAAAACATCGGGCTGCAATATTTTTTGTGTATACATATTCGGCACTCGAGCAGGAAAACAACAAAGCACTACTTTTATCGAGTGGCTTTATTATTTATCGTTAAGTTCGTGGCTTCAACTGTTGTCGTTAGCTTTCGGAGGCAGATATTTTGCGGATTGTAGCTAAAATATTTTCATCGAAAGCTCATCGCTTGTTAAACAATTTCTAATTTGAATTTGTCAACTTTTTCACCGCGGCAATTGCTCGATCAACCTAACCTAACTTTACGAATAAAATAATAAATTTATGACGATTTAATAATTCTTTGATGCAACTTTGCTAAAGCTGAATGTACATGTTAAAGATGTGCTCGAAAGGCTAAGAGGCATTGTGTCTTGTACCAACTCTAAGCTTCCGTTCGAAGAAAATAACCATCGTCGTCCATCTCAATGAAAAAGATTAAGGCGCACTGATAGAACGAAGCGCAATTTTCAATTTGTCACCCACAATTTGCAAATTTTTCACTTATTGCTTTAATTTATTTGGGCTAATCCGTGAAAAGGAGTATTACGTCTCGTCCTCTTTTAGTTAGTTGGCCGCTTAGCTTCGTTGCTTTATTTTAAAATTACTAATAAACGCGTGTAACAAACTCTTTAACGTCTCTCGAAGATTGTGTCAACAAATTTGCATTAATAATCGTTTGACGGAATTTGAAATACTTCTTGGACCGCTTCCATAGAGTAGCTGCTTTTGGGTTTAGCAAAATCGGTAAATCATCGTTAGTACCGCGACTGGAGTTAAATTGTGTGCGAGACTAGATCTCGAGAATTAAATGTAAAATAAAGCAGACCGAGTGAAAATTTATATAAATCGAGTTCTTGTTTTAAATGTCTTAACTTCGAAACTATCTTGCCGCATTTGCATTTGATTATATTTTTCCATTTTTACAAATCATAAAAGTTTTCCACTCTATGAAATTCATAAATTCTAGCAACAAAACACAAGTTTGCGAAATTTTATAGTCGCGCTCGGAAACTTGTGCTGCGTCTTCGGGTGAAGATTGAAAAATCAGTGTTCAATATTGTAGTCGAAGCAGTTTTGACAAGCGAAGCTCGCAACGATCAACTTTACAACTCTGAACTTCGTTGCTAATGCTCTTTTAAATAAAGATTGCTCTTAAATTTGTTTAAATACTTTGCAGATCGATCTTTCATATTTGAACAATTTTGCTCGACGCAAGAGGAACTGCAGCCGCGACTTTAAGAGCAACAACTGTCATTACGAATTGTTTTAAAAATGCACTCGCATTTCTGACGAAACTTGACACTTTTAAAAGTTTCATCTCAAGAGATAAGTTTGGGCCTGTACGACTCTATTCTCGTGTTTCGTATTTCATTTTATTCTTTCGATTATTAACAAGGGCCCCGATAGATTGCGAAAGTTTATTTAATCACGAAAATCTATTAGTCGTTGAAGCTGGAGCAATTAATAAACGTCGGAATAAATAAGAAGTGATAAATCGAAGACGACACACGGAGTTGGGATTTGCTCGAAACGCCTTGCCGCGATTTTCGATCCGAATTTACCTTGCGTTTGAAAAAAGCTCGCGACACGTCGCTCCGATGTCTTAAAAAAATAATCCACCCATAAATTAAGAGCAAATCGTTAAAAAGCTCGTTCGGGGCTTGAAGAAAAGGAAAACGCGAGCGACTGTCGCTTAAGGTGACGAGGATCGTCTGCATGTGTCAAACGACACCTAATGGACTCCATTTCAATTAAGATAATGAATTTTTACACTGCGACAGATGAGAGCGTCAATATCGAAAAGTTGAAAAAAAACTCTGCCGGGTCGTCCCTCGATACTACACATTCGTGAAAACGTAACATTCACTCGATTACAACTGCCTAATTCGGAGCTGCAATCATGCAATTATTAACTTCGAGCTTAACTTTAGTTACAGGTTTCTTCGATTAAATCAAAATAAAAATGGCGCCTTATCTTCGGATTTGACGATCCAAGGACATAAATGAATCTATTTCACTCGTTTCTGAAATCATTGCATATTTTTAGCTAGTATTATTAATTGTAGGTCCTGATTCTTTGGATCCAGTCACACGCACGCGAATCGCATCTGTGCAGCGCTATATTTGACTTCTCAAAATGCATTGTCTAATTTAAATGCAAATAACTAATATTTCACCATTTTTATTTGATAAACCGTCGACAAGATTAACCTTTTCAAGTTCTGCCGTTTCCATCGAAATTTCAAATCAGTATGAGTGACATCGAGAGAATTTTACGCAATTCAATACGACTTTTTGATTCCGTTAAGAATAGTTGCCGAAACTACTGCGAAAGAACGGGTGCAAAATTGGTTATAAAATTATTCGCGATTAAATGAAAATAAAGAAACGAAATTTGCCCCAATGTTTGTTATATTCTCTGCAATAATAAATCTCTCGACTATTAAATGTTGCGAGCAATTTTACTGCTTTTTCAGCTGATAATTTAATCAGACTATAGTTAATGCATTTCAATTTTTTAAACGAAGTACTAAAAGCAATCGTAAAGAAGTATTATCGAATAATATAAACAAATTTACGATAATGCGCATTATAGTTTGGAGCTGCGCTTTTTTTAAATTAATTAAAGTTTTAGACTCTCTGATTAACCTCGTAATTTAACAACCAATTACAGAAATCTTTAAAGCTTCTACATTTTAAATAAACTTCGAATGAATTCGGTAAAACACTCGGAGCAAATGGATTTGATAAAATTACGATTGTAGCTGTTAAACAGCTGTAAAACATTAGGAAGCTTACGTTTCAATCTAGTGACGTTTCGTGTGACAAAAGACCATTTTGAAATTTTAAACTTCAAAATGTGATATTTGAAAATGTTGGTACACACACTTTTCCGGCACAGAGTACGCGTCCATAAGTATGTGCACTCGATCGCGAAAAATGTTACAAAAATCAGATAAATCTCTTCCGCAACACAAATTTGGTAATCGGATAAAATATTTCGGCGAAACTGTCGTAATGAAAAGTAAATATTGCAACACGTGTACTAATCATTTACTGGATAAAAGCTACTTTGGTTTTGGTTATCATTATAAATCACTTAATCCGATTACTTGGAAACGGATCCCAATTTTATTATGGAAATTTAAAAAAGCGATTCCCAACGGGAAATTAAAATAAAATTTATTGTAAACCAAGGGTGGAATTAATAATTGCAATTATTTCAATTTGCGATCTGTAAAGTATCAAAGGCGCAATGCTTTATAATACCCGTAAAATTTATTTCAACGCGGCGTTTAAATTTTTGAATTAAAACGGTTAAACGCATCTTGTCATTTTCCTTTTCACCTACTTTTTCTAACCTAAAACCAGGAGGTATATCTTTATACAAATGGTCCTGGAGTCTCAAAGCGGATTTCCGACCGTCAAAATGCTAATTAAATAAGCTGACAAAAAAATAAGAAGATTTCAACGGATAACAACGAGAGTTTATCGTTTAATAACTGCTGCGTTTCACAAGTGCACCTACGAATTTCACGTGTTTTCTCAATAGACAAGTATTTCGCGCTTCCGCGTAAAAAGACTCTTTTACTGCTTTTCTTATTTTCCTATTTTCTTTATGCGCGTACGTGGACGTAGGAATATGTGCAGCTGGCGTTTGCGCTAAACTCGATGCGCCCGTTTCGTCGGGTCCAAGAGCCTTTCGCTTTCGACCAAATACAAGATATTCGTCTTGGCGAATTTACGATTCGCAATGCTGTCCTCGAGTGCAGCGCTTGAAAGCAGAAGCGCAAGAGAACTCGTGCAACTTAAAGCGAATCGCTCAACCTCCTTTGGTGGATAAAAAAAATGTCAAAAAAAAATTGGGAGCATGAATTGTAAGCCAAATTATCGGAGGATGGGCAGCGCGGAACCTCGCGAAAGGAAACTCGGAAAAGGACTCGTGAAAAATCTGTTAACAATTCGGAAAACAAGAACCATCCCCCACTCTCCGTCTCTGTTTTACACGCACGAACCCATTCTGCTGGCATATTTGCACGTTTTCGCATGCAAATACGCCCTTGCGTGCCCTCGCGTCTCATTGCGCAGCCGATCGACGCCAATGGTCTGCCACCAGGGACCGTCTATTTCGGTCAACCTCCTCCCCATTCTTACAACAATAATAACAATAACAATATTAATCAATTTGCGAAACTCGTCCGTCCCTCGGAATTCCCCACAGCTCCGGACTTTCGGCTTACCGGTGCTTTTCCAACGCTCCATCTGCCCACCGATTCTGTTGGGTGCACACACACGCGCGCACAGGCCAGTTGGTTCAACATTTCAAAGGCTCAAAAGCAAACGCAGTCTGTAATTCAGCGCATCAAAGAGTCTCGTACCGCGAAGCGTTAGAGCCAAAAAGCTCGAAATTAATATTCTCCATTTGCAAACGTTTTGGCAACGCTTCTTAAAGCTAACCGAGTTAATTAGGAATGCTTCCTGTTTTAAGCGCCTCGGAGTCATACGAGGCATAGAAAATCGTCGAGTGGCCCTAAACCCGTAGCCGCGTTCTCGGCTGCTCGACAGATCAGCCCTCAATTATGACGTAATTCAGGTGTCTCGCCGCTGCTCCCTTCCTGGGCTGCACTTTTACCATAATTTCATTTCGAACAAATTAAAAGATCGTTGGAGGTAAGATGCTAGTGAAAAGGCAGCCCTTCCTCGAACCACACGGGGACATTCGAAACAATCCAATGCGGTTCGCAAGCGGCGCAGCCTATTTGTTCGCTTCCTCGTAATGGACGCTCGTTTGTAAAATTTCGCTCGCCGTTACGCTCGACTTTGTCCGAGTTCGTATTCGATTAGGAAATTCTTTCGTCCGCCGAACGAATAAAAGGAGGCGATTTTTGGGAAAAACTCGAAACGACGGGGCTGCGTTCGCTCATCCGCGTCGGAAGCAGTCGTAAGACTCGGATGTGCGGTAAAAAATATTTCCGATGCAGTCGACACTTTTCTTTGTTTTCCATAAATGCTCTCTAAAAATGATCGCAATCTATTGTTATCGCGGCATCTCATCTCGTTATCGGCAAATCGGTACGAGTGAGAGCTCGAGGATTTCGTGCTTCGAGATAAAGAGTCGCGCACAAAAAACACAACGTAATCTTCTTCATCGCGCCGTTTTATAATCTGCAAATTTTATTTGCACCTTTGCCCTTCCGCTACACTCGATCCGATGCTCGAGTGAAAGCGAAAAATAGAAAAACAGCGGGATTTGATGAAAATTCCAAATCGGGTAATTTTAAAACAATAGTGGTTATTTGTTAATCCGATAAAATAACTAATTGATCGAAGCGACTCGAATGCGATAGAGAAAGAAAGTCGAGAGTATCACTGCAACGCTTGTATGGCAATAAAGTAACGACGCTGTTAACCGCCTTGCATAAAAATATGCTTCTCTTGTTTACAGTGTAAAATTGCATTCGACTCGAAACTGTTGGTGAAATTGGACGACAAATCCAGATGTGCCTTTATCAATATCAAAACTGTAATAAAAAGAATTGGACGTCGCGCGATAGCAGGAAAAATCGGTACAGCGGCTCTCGGCTATGAAATAATACGAATAAAGTCGAACCGATTGGCCTCGTCGTCAAGTTTCTCGATCCGTTCTCTCGACGCCACTCAAAGTGTCGGACGAAAAAAACGAAAAAGACTCTCAGCTGTTGGCTGCAGGAGTCGGCCCACGCACGATGCAGCGGCTGATCAAAGACTCTCGTTATTCGCGATCGTCGTTGGGGAGGTTTTTCAAGTCGAGCGAGGGACGAAATCGAATCCTCGACGCGCCAAACGTTCGATTCTCGATGGAATATTGAATAAACGCTGTTTTACTCGGCCTCGAAGGAAAAATCGAGGGCAAGACGAAGTGCCGGTAAATTGTCAAAATTAACTCGATGCGTCGTCTGCCCGTGAAATTCTCAGCAGGAGCTTTACTTCATCTACGGGCGAGACCCAATTTTTCGTTAGCCCGCGGAGAGTAACTATTCGTCTCGCTTTTCCTTCCTCGGGAAACTTACTCGAGCAACTCTTACGCCCCTGGACCCGGAAAATTTCGTGCCGACCCGGGCAGCCCGTCGAGCGGAAAGTCCGTGCGCGGTGAGTAACGTAACGGATGCGTTACACTTGGCAGGAGCTTGCGAGGTCGAAAGTGCACGTAGGCAACTCGCAGGCAACTCGCAGGCAACTTCCTGCCGAAGTAGACGGGTACTTGTCTTTTGCAGAGACAAGAACGGAGAAGAAGACAAAGGAAGTTTCGGTTCGTGCCCGACGGCCGAACAATGGCGGCCTCTCCTTCTCGTTTAACCAATTGTCCCGATTGTCTTCGTAATTAAAGGCGTGTGAAGAGTTTCCGAGGCGTTTCGCGGACATTTTCTCGGGTGTCGGCCTGGATGTTTCGAAGCGCGCCTCGGCTGCGTTTCCTCCCCCCGGGACTCTCCGAACGTTCCAACTAATAACTTTGCTTCGAGACTGCGAATTCTATTTAACTTTGGCTGACAGCGTCTCTCGCTCTTTCTCTCTGAGCGGTTGCGTCGGCAAAATCTGCAAAGGTCGCCTCCTTGATAACGCGAAAACACACGTCCTCGATCTGGCCCGTGTAAATTAGCTGCGTCGGCCAACTCGGGCTGACAAAACTCGTCGCCACCGACTTGGATTATTCTACTTGGAAGGAGGAACGCCTTGTCGGTTCCTGGTTAGCCGACGGATGTGTACGTTCCGCGAGAGGGAACTCGTTCCGAATGCCGAGATTTATTTTGCAGCATCTCTGCGATCAGTCGCCTTAATTCGGCTCCCGTACGAGGCGATTCGACAAAAATTCGCACGGGATGGCTCTCAACGGACTCTATGTCCCGTCGCCGTGTTTGCTCCGAGCGCTTGCCCGAGTTCGCGAGCGGCCGGGCGCAATTTTTTGGCTTAATCGAATCGCAAAGAGTGTGATAAAAACCGGTGACAGGGAGGCGAGTGTCGTCCTCGTCAAGCCCAGCAGCAGCCCTGGGAACTCGCAAACTCTGCGTCGGACGTTATCGTGACATCGTCGCACGCACACCCGGGCGCTAAGTCGTTTAGCCTCCGTCGAGGCGAGCAGAAAGTTCCCGAGGAAGATAATTATTTACGCAAATAGGAAACACTTCGTGTTGCGTCAATGAGATAATTTGCGAGTATTCGTGGTCTGTTCTCATTATTCGTTACTGCGCTCTTGTTTATTTCGTAAGGATGTTATTACTCGGCAGCTGACAATTAGGACTGAAATTTACTCTGGGCGTGGGATCTTCTTTCTTAAATCGTCGACGCTGATGTGATTAATGTTCGTCAGGCGAGAAAGTCGGCGAGGATGGAAGCAACTCGTCCTTTAAAATTTTTGATCGATGTATCGAGAGAGCGTGTGATAACACGCGCAGAATTGCCAACTGCATTTAATCGAAATGATGAAAACGTTCGGGATAGTATCTCTTCTAATCGACGTGTCTTCGGTTGGCAATTACGTATCGCCACATTCGATATTCCTCCTTTAATGCCGGAGCACTTTTGCAAAACTGAAAATTTTTCGACTCAAAGAACTAAATCGAGCAGAGCCGTTTAATTGTTGTCGAAATCCTAGTTTCGGCTCAATTATCAGAGGCTCGTCCTTCGCCAAATTTGACCCGAATAACAATAACATTTTTCCTTGCACACAAAAGAACGAAGCGTATGTGAAATCAATATTCTCTCATTGGAAGAAAAAAGAACGTCACTTATTAATAGATCATTACTAGACTCCCTGTTTTAACAATATTCTCCGAGTATAGAGACGTGTTATACGTGACCGACATTTTTTTATTTTTCCTTAATATCAGCCTTCCATTCATCAGAGAAGGGCTTTTTCTTCGATTATTGTAATTTATTTTTGTTTTAATTTCATCCGTCCTTAATTTAATACAATTGACGGAGCTCTTCGAAACATTTTTAATTCGAATCAAATACAAATTAATAATGTATATAAAATGTCAATTACATAGCGATTAAAATTAATTCTTTAATTACATCGAAAATAAAATTATGATTACGAATCAGCAAATAAAATATGCGCTATTTTTTAAATAAATTTTCGAGCAACAAAATATTTCTTACGATTTTATATTAAATTAGAAAAGAAGCACGTTGAACGAGATTAATTGATAAAGACAAAAAGAAGATCCAACGAATTCAAACGGAAGAAACAGCAATAAAATAGTTTTCAACCGAATTATTATTGTTAGAAAAATCTAGCGCGTTATAAAAATGTGTAATTTTTTGTATAAAATTAATACTATCGTTCGTCGGTAAATAATTATAATGGCAAATTTGATTTAAAAAATGACTGCAAATAGTTAATGACTTTAAATAAATCAAGTAAAGGTCTTTCCAATTATTAATTCATAAATTATAAGATGATTTAACTTTAAAGATTAATCATGCATAAAAATAATGAGACGAGATTGTAAGGTATCAAGAGTGACGTTAAATTATTTAGGTGAATATGTTACATTATCTAAGTCAATCAATTATTTACAAGTGTCAATTAAAACGTAATGTATACTTTGTATGAATACTTCGCTAAATTTAAAATCCCGAACTAAAATTTAAATTTAGTTCACATTTAAGGGTTTCTTTCATTTCTTAATTTGACCTGCAGTTTTTGAAAAAAATTATCATCGGCGCCTAAACAAATATTTGCAGAATTTTCAGAACTTAAAATAAAAAACAACTTTTTCAAATTTACGATTTACGAGAAAGTAATAAAACTTTGGTGGGAAATATTTTCTATTATTGGTTTTGTCGATAATTTTGGACATCGATTGGTATTTTTCACGGAAAATAATCAGTGCTTATATTCCTTTAAATACAGCTTTAAATTAATTGATATTTCATTTTTTACGAAATTGATCGAGAGATTTAATAAATCACGTTTTTAAGAAGATTATGTCATTTACAGCGAGAAAAATCTTTGCTGATGATATGACCAATTATTAGAATTCACAATATGTGACCAATAATCGGTAAAACAGTCGAAATATGAGAAATAATTTTTAATGTATAGTATAATCGATTTAAATTAATTTTCAAGTTATGAATCTGAATGTATGGTTTCCTAGTAAAAAGACGCAAACTAAAATGGCATAACATTGTATAAATAAATAAAGCAATTGAATCATAATTCCGGGATTGATCGTGGAGTTTAAGTCAATATAAAAAGGTCATATCGATAATTAAAGAAGATAATTTGAAAAAAAAAATGCATTCAAGACATAATATTTGAAAATTTTGAACGAAGCATCGTAAAAATATTCTCTTTACATTTTAATCGAGGCAGTAATAAATACGCCGGCTGAAAAAACAATGTTAAAAACTCTTATCGTAAACAATACTGATTAACGAATGAATGTAATATTTTTCCATTAGCAGGATAAATAGGTTAATGGAAAAACCCCTACTGTTAGTTTACAGTTGCAATACGAGAAGATTTGTTGTTCTGCTAATTTTTTAAAATTTAATACGCAGAATCTAACAGACTCTATTAAATTATAATAAATTAGCTCTTAAAGCTTTTGTTGTAAGGCAACTTTTGAAAAAAGTTATTAAAAAATTTCGAATTAAAACCAACAAGACGTGCCCTTATTATTATGAAATATATGTAGTCGGTAAATTTCGACTTTTTAGCTGCGAGGAAAAGAATAAATTTGTTAAACACTTGCCGAGTCGGGATTGTTTCTTCCTAACCTACATTTCGGTATTCGTAATTTTCACTTTTTACGCGCTGCATTCAGTGCATCGGGATTGAATAAAATAGCTGTCGATGATGGCCAAAGCATTTGTCGTACTTCGTTGCTCATATTTCTCTCTCGCAAGACTCATTAACTTATAGAACGAAACGAAGCTGCCGAGGAAGCATCCGTTGCAGCTTTCGCTCGGATGCTCCGCCGTCTTTGAAGCCCCGATTACAGGGTCCCTTGTGGATCCCCAGCATCCGAGACGGGGATTTAGGATACGGGAATGAGCCGCGCGTGCTTTTATCCGGAGTCTCGGTACTGCGTCGATGGATGACCCAATTGCACGGAAACCAGCGACGATATTTGGAGATCAAGGTCTTGGATGGCTGCGCGCGTATCTCAAAATACGCACGCACACGCACACGAGGCGCTTCCAGACCAACCTGAGCTCGAGAGTATCGCTCGAGGTGGAATGCGACGACGAGCTGGACGCTTCCATCGCTGTTTACGCAACGACCATCGCTCCGTTACGTTCGAGCGGCTGCAACCTCCTGCTGGTTATTGTCTCTCTCAGCGGAATTTCCCACAATGGTTGATGGTTTGTCTTGCATTGAATTAATACGCGAAGACTTATAAAAATGGATTTCAACTTGTTGATGAGGCGCCGACAACTGGGATTCGCATCGTAGTTCCTGCAAAGTCCTGGAAAATTAGCAGTCCGCGAATAGAACTTTTTTCCTTCTCGTCCACTCGTCGCGATTTTAGTTATCACGACACCTTTGTACGCGCTAGCATGGAGTTTTTACAAGACAACGTGGCGTTTATTCGCAATCCAATTGCACATGGCGGCCGGTGCGATCAGCAGATTAAGGCAAACAATCTGCGCGGTAAATCCACTGTCTATTAATCAACCAAAGTGACTGGAATATTCTAAAAACTCTATTCATAAATATTCGTTGCCACGCGAGCGACACGAGAGCTGCAACTAAATACGAAACACGAACAACTTTAACAATTATTCTATAAACTTTCCCCCTATGCCCTAGGAGTCGGCACCAGAACATCCGAACAATACCAAAATTGGAAGGCGCTAGTTTTTAAAGCACTAGCTGCTCGAGGACATTTGTTTCTCCGAGTGACCAAGTGACAACAACTCGAACAAAAAATTGGCAATTCGCTCGCGGATGTGTTTGATTTTTTCGGGTAAATCATTTCGTAAAAAAGTACACCTTTAAGCTTTGGCTTGAAATTCCGCGAGCACGCGGTGTTGTGTCTTTGTAGTTGTGAATAGCGATGGATGTATATTGCGATATCTGTACCATTAGTTAGAAATCGAAAACTGATACGCAGAATTGAAGTGATCGATAGCTTTCAATGGTCGTAAATAGAGTCACATTTGCACTATTTTCAATTACTGTGCAACAACTTAACTCTATAGCTCCAGAATTTTATAGGCGAGTAATGATGTGGAAATTACTGATAAACTTTTCCAAATGCTTGTTACAATACCATGGAATACGCGATTATTGAGTGGACTTTTAAAATATCACGCAGGACGTTTAATGCTCTTATAAGGGTAATTAGCCTTGATATGCATTAAGCGGGCGCTAAACAAACAATGATATACGTATTTAAAAAACATGAACATATTTTAATTATTGCTATGATGCATTGGTGAGCCGGAAGGTGATAAATAATTTTTCCGTCTGCGAGCAAATATCAGTTTTGCGAATGAAAATTCCAAAGTGTCCATTCAAATAAATTACTCAATCTTTTTTACGTATTTACGTAATGAAAAGAAATTATAAATGCATCGTGGAATTTGTGCGAACATTATATTTCCTTGCAATGATAAAAGAGTCGGTATTTAGATTCAAAGGGTTTTTTATAAAAATTATAAATTGCGCAGAGAATCAATAAGCGTAAAAGTAATTCAATTTATCGAGAGATGGAATGGTCGTTCAAAAAATCAACACAAATCAATGATAAATTATGTGTATATTCGTTCGATTCATTTCTAAACTGAATAGTTACTAACAAATCGAACATTTTTGAAGCTACCAATCAATTAGTAATATTAAATAGCCTAGTAAATCTTTGAAAAAATTAGAAATGGAAATTACAATTTTAAGAAAAATCCGAGCAGTCGTTTAATTTATTTAATTTATTTACGTTCGAATTTGCCGGAATATCTTTTAGGCATTTTCAAAAGTTCAATGTTGAGAAACAAGTTTGGTTTAAGAACTTTTCTTAAATGCAATAAAGCATCGAGTGAGTATTCCTGCAATGAATTTGATAAATTTTATTCGTTAAAAACAATATTGATAGAATACGTGAATAAATAAATAGATAAATAAATACAAAAATTTTTAGCAGAGCAATAAAAGCATTAATATAGATGCGAAAATTTTTAAATTTCCGATCGGTTTATAAGTTGCTAATTTTATTAGATTTAACTTTGAATAATTAAGCATTATGAGAAGTCTTGTGCATTTTTTAGACCGAATCGATAAAGATGATAGTTATTTTAAAATCATCATTTATCGACAGGAGGAATCCATTTATTTATAAAAACGCTTATTAAAAACGCAAGATGATACTTTGCTAGCATCGATCGTCGGCATTAAAAGACAAAACGGTTTGGTGCTCGGACCGTCAAAAACGTAATCTGACCAAGTACATAAAATATGCAAATTCTCTTATTAAACGTGAAAACGCAAAGACGCAAAATTACCATTGCAATATAAATCCAGGCTCGTATAAAAGAAGCTGAGGTAAAAGTGTCGCTGGTATCGGATTGGCCCTCGGATCTACTCAGGCGCCAATTAGCGTCGATACAAACTACGACTATAGAAAGATGAACTTTTCGCAGGGGCGAGCTGACAGCGGGAGCACGTAACGTCAGCCTAATGAGACGGTTATGCAAAGTTGGAGCGGAAAAACGTCGTTCTTCCAGGCGTACCAATCGCACCCCCAATACTTTCCCTACATTCGAGTTAACGACAGTTGCAACCGACTTTTTGCAGCCCAACCAGCGGAGACTGCTAGACTGTCCCCCGAACGTTTTAATCTAGCCGCAGTTGGCTGCACTGCAAAACAATAATCGGCGACACGAACACGGGTATCGGTATCGCCACTACTCAACTCCACCGTTTAGTTCCAATTGTGTACAGGATGTTGCTCTTGCTCGGAATTATCGATTTTTCCATCATTATTCCTGTTATTATTACTCTGTTGAACGAAAACGACATTTGCCTAATTTAAAGCCCCGATGAATTAATGATTACCGGGACAGACACGTTTTTAAAATCCAACCATTTCTCTGTGCGCGGCTGCGTGTATTGGAAAAAGCTTCGCGTCCTTCTCATAAGGCTACGTTTACAAGTTCGCCTTCTCAGTTTGAGTTCGGGGAGCTCGATAAAAACTTTCCGTTTCATAGGTTCTATTGACGCTAATTGACCCCCTGACATGCCTTTCCAACCCAAGGGGATATTTATGAATGTTACGGTGTTGCTTCTTTTCCCTTGTACGCGTACAAATACTTTTAAGCGACGGCGTTGCTCTTTAAACATTGTTAATCTACCAATGAGTTTTGACATATTTTTTTCTTTTAATCCTAACCTCGATTTTTGAAAATTTTTGAGATATTACATAATTGGCGTTCCACACCGAATCTGCGTTTCGCGAAAGACACAAATCGAACGTTAACGTGGTTAGCGCGAATTATTCGCGGCGATAAGTTACATCATCTTTGCCTATTAGTTTAATTATTTTATTTATTTATAATAGGAAACAATGGGTTAGGATAATAAATTTTCGAGCATCCTCGGTCGTAGCAGAGGCTATTTATTTATTGGCCGTTTTGAAGTCAACTTTCATTTATTTTTTCGAGAGTAGCAAGAAATCACATTTAAAAAAAACAAAAACAAAAAAAAAAATTATCGATAATGCGAATTTGAAAACTGAAGCGATCCAAATTTTGTTATACCTCGTAAAATGTTAGCGTAAAATTTTAAAGTCAGCTTTTTATTAATCATAAACATTACGAGGCTTTATCTATACAAATTTAAATAGTCGTTTTCAAAATTTTATGCCATAAATTAAAACCGCATTTTCATATCCATATTTCTCTTTTAGACGCAAATTAATCAATAATAAAAAACATTCTCGGGCACCTTGGACGTGTGTGTGTGTGTGTGTGGGCGGGCGCGCATTATCAATGCCTAAGAGACATGTGTAAACACGCGCACTTTTTTTTAATGCAAAATTGAAAGCTCTTTAGCTCTTCGTTTCACGCGCTCGTTTAAAAGAGCATAAGCTAAATCTCGAAATAAAGTCGTTCCTTGTTTTGCGATTAATTTTGTCGAAAAGAAGAAGAGGTTCGATCGGACTGTAAGGTAACATTTTCAAGTTAAACAAAATGCTCGAGGTATTGCAGCTACTTTGTATTTCGTTTAAATGATACCGCACAAATGTTACTAATTAACGTTTTGCACCGACACAATTGTTAATAAAACGGTGGTTCTTTATTTAATCTCGATGTTTCTCAGGCGTCGCGCAAAGGCTATTTACATTTAGCTGCAACAGTGGGATAGCGCAGTGCACTTTTAAGGCGATTGCATTACAAAGCAAATAATGAGTTACGTGCAAAAATTATAGCGGAGTCTATAAAAATATCGCGTATTCAACAGTGCAAATATTGATCGACTCGCGCTAACAACCATTCGATATATTTGTTGGCAAAACTTTATCCACGGATCATAGTTAGGTGTGCAGTTGTAAAAGCGGCAATTCAAAAAGTAGCATCGAGTAATAATTAAGGTAAATTCGCATTATATCGCTCGTGTTCGAGTCCAAGTACATACGTTCGCACGTAGTCGTAAGTCTGCAAACTGTCAAACTAAGATCCCGAAGCTTAGTTTGCTTAGTTCGCGCTACGCCTACTGCAAATACTCCATTCCGGGCGTAAATAAGTAATCCTTTAAAAGCGTTCCAAAAACACGTAATTAAGACGTATGAAAGCGGATCGAAGCGAAGGTTCGAAGAGTTTAGCGGGAAATACAATTCCTAACGGTACGGCGTTGCGGAATTTCGAATTTTCGCCAATTCTACATAATTGCATTTTGCAGCGATTGTGTAAAATTGGCGAAGAAGCCGTTGAATAAAATTGCATCCTCCCTCGTTGAATAAACTGCGCGACGTTCAAGGGAAAGCCAGAGTTAACAATAAGTCGTTGCCGGCTAAGTTTCTTGATAAAACTGCAGAAGAGCAGAGGCAGGCAAAGTTGCGCACCTCGAGGCTCGAGTTGCGAAAGTGCATCGTCACGTTGCAATTAAAATCATCAACGGGATCACGAATCCCTTCACCGATCGGTAATATTATCGATTTTGCAATTCGAACCGGCGAATTGCAGCTCCGATTGCTAAAATTCGAGCGAGCGAATCGATAAACAGAGACCAAACGGTCCGATTGCTCCGCTCGCGCCTCGTCACGCGTGGCAATTAGATTACCGAGTTTGGAGAAAACATTGCAGGCTAATTCGATTATTTGATTTGGTTCGATTAAAGTGCAAAAATAGGCGCGTTGCTCTTATTCTCATTAATAGCGGCGCATCGGATTCGATAAAAATGATTTTAACGAAACGCAATAACAGCGAAATAATTTATCTATCGACTGCTTAATCGCGTTACGTCCCGCTGCGTCGAAACTTCGCGCGCACTCGCAGTTGCCGGCAAACTTAAGACTCTTCTTTAAGACTCGACGAAAACCACGATTCCCCGAGTCTTGCGAGTCTCGCTCTAATTTTTTAGCGGATTGCCTCCTCGCGAATGCGGACGGATTTCAAAAAACTTTGGACCTTGTCGAGAGGAGCGTCACAATCGCCGCTTGTCACCGGATAAGCTGTGGAGGAGCAATTTTTGTCGTCAGCCGCGCGAGGCGTGTCTCCGATACTCGACGCGATTGCTCGTCGTTATTTGGCGTCACCGGCGACTCTAGCGTTTGTTTTTCATCAAATTAAGGCCCTGAAATTGGGGGCCTGCGTCTGTCGGTGAAAGGTGTAGTAGTATGCTCGATACCCCCCGGATAAATATAAATTATTTGCATTCCCTCGGGATCTTGGCAGGGAGTAAACGCGTTTATTTAAAACTCGATAATCGAAGTTCGCGACGAACGCTGCGAAGTTGTTCGATATGTGCGTGGCCCCGTGCGGAATACAAAATGACCGCTGGGAACAAAGGAGACGAAGTGCAGGCTGCGCATCAAAAACAAATCCCTCCATTTTCCGATAGGCAGTTTTGTTGAAAACGCAGGCTGCAGCGGCGGCGCAGGGGAGGGAGAAAAGTCTCGAGCATCCGCAGCTTTCGCACGCCGAGAGCGCGAGTCGGCGGTCGACTTTGTTCTCTCGCTGAACTGATCCAACGGCCGACGACGACGCCGTTATCTTCTCGCTGGATGCCCCGGCTGATTACGCTGCGAATCCCAGAGAAATGTCGAAGGAATTCCAATGGGCGAGGTTGCGCGCTACCAGTGCATTTAAAATCTTTCGTCAGGCCGCGAGGCTGACAATAGCCACTGAATAGCTCGAGCAGCGCAACCTTAAAACAATACTGGACAATAGAGTCTTTCTTGTTGGCGTCGCTCGTCGCCGGCTCGCGAGTAAAGTAATACTGTCGATACTGTGCACGTGCAGCAACCATTTATAAGAATATCGATCGCAACATTAACGCAGGGAAAGCGAAATCGGAAACGCTGGCCGCGCCCCTCCACGTGTCTGCCGCTTTGAAACGTGGTTCGAAATAATCGCGGCTCGCGTTCGATATCCGAGCGAATATCGGCAATAAACGCTGAAATTAAAAACGCCGCGCCCAGCTTCCGAGTGCGACTCCTGCTATTTTATCTAAAGCAGACTGCACTATTTGGCGCGCGCTCGGTAAATTATTATTGCTCGGCAGCTTGTAAAAGCGTTCTTGTCACTCCCGGTAATAATCCGGTCTATTCTCGGCATTGCGATGCGTTTACCTGACGTCAGTAAAAGACACTTTACCGTCGCGCGCGCGCGCGCCTATAGCTAAATTTGGATTTGGAATCCAAGCGAAGTGGCGGTTGCTTTTTCTGGTTCCGGAAAAACAGAAATTATCTTCTCTGGCTCTGGTTTCCAGAACACGGCCATCTGGAAAATGGAAAATTAATGACCCCGTTAAATTATCGGCGTTATTCGGCTATTAACGAACTGTGCGTTTTAATCGCAACTCGCCAGTCGGAGTAAAAATTGAAGGTAGGGATTAAAAATTGAAAATGAGGAAAATCGGCGCAGATGCGGATGACGAAGTTTCTGCCGCAGTTTTAACGAATTATCAAATTCGTTCTCGGGAAGTAAGGCAGCGTCCCCAGTATTGAAAGCCCAACGCTACTAGAACAAGACGTTCCTCTTTTGAAATATAAATTCCTCGCGACCGAACGACGATCGTCGCGCTCGTTATTATTTTAATTAAAATTAATTAGCAATTTGTAAATTTATTACAAATTACGAGTTCTCGCTACTTAAACGTTTAACGTCTGCAATTGCACCCGGAATCTTTAAAATAGATCAGCGGTAAGAGTAAATTTTTAATTAAAAAAGAGGGAGCACGATTCGTTCCTCCGAGCTTTCATTGTCTTGTATATTCGGGAAAATAAATATGGTTGGTTTTACATTCGATTACGTTTGGTTAAAAGACTCGCAACGTTAAACATTTGCCGATGAGAGATGTTTTACAGACTCTATAGGCTTTCCTCGAGTATTGGCTCTGCGGAAATTCAATAATTTAATCCCCGCGCAAAACTATAAATTTGGAAAAGAGCAAAGGCAAATCGCGTCTGGGAACGCAATTCGAATATCAAGGTAGCGAGATTAAATATTGATATAATTCACTCGTTCGCGTAAGAATAAAATTTATTTGCCTGTTTGAGATTTAAACGAGAATTGAAAATTACGAAGAAGAAAAGTGCAAAAGCGGAAAATGACGAACTAAGGCGACGCACGTAAAAAATCGACATCTATTGTAATGTTGTCGGCGACTAAATTTCCTCGAATCCCGTGGTAAACAAGCAAGAAACAATAACATCGAGTCGAGCAAGATGTTAGCCGTGTGCATCAAAGTGGGGGAAATAGGATCGCTGTCCTGTTCAAACACTTTTTTTAACGTCCTGTGTGCTTTTATGGGTGCGAGCAATAGCCGTTTACATTTAAAAGCCGACAAAAAGACAGCGGATCAGATAAGACAGAAGGATTTTGGGTAAGCCGGCGGGGAAAGATTTACCATTGACGGTCAATAGTTCAGTCCTCCAATTTGTAAATTACGAAAGCGAAGGAAATCTGCAAGACGTAAATAAATTAAAAGAGCAGGGAAACGCAGGTGGAGAAGCGCGTAGCCGCGTGTACGTGCAACTGGTGAGAATGAGAGTGGGAGTGGCTATACGGATAGAGTTACTTGTGTATAAGCAGTCGGAGATGGAAGTACGGAAATACCCGGAACGTGTGATATTTCCATTCCTTTCGCGGCTTAAATACTCGACATTGTTGGGCTCGTATCTCTCGTGCGTGTGCAGGAGCCGAGCTTTGCCATCCAGAGCCCTAAACGCGATGTCGGTGAAAGTCTAATTAACGGAAAACGATAAAAAGAAGTGCCGTCCGAGGCCGCCGAATCGATAAAACCTCCAAAACACCGGGACGATTACGATTGTAGTTGTGAAAAATTAGGACGTTCCGAAAGGCGCTCGATAAAGTTTTCAAAAACTAGTCCTTCCCCTCTGAAGTTGTTTGTTTGCTGTTTGTTTGTTTGTTTATATACTTCAAGAACTGGAAAAAGACAGGATACAAGTTACACTTGTGCAACGTGTATTTCATTTTAAATCACCCGAAACTAAGTCTCATATGCAGATGTGTATTTATAGTTTCATTTATGTCGAACAAGTTACTGCACGTGTGTACGTGCATAGTTAAAAAGGTGTTCATCATTTATGCACTGCTACTTATAGTAGATTAGCCATTTTTAGTTTATCGCAAATATGTAGATATTTTTAAAATAAACACTCGTTTAACCCCGAGATTTCGTGGACGAAATTTATATTATAAGCGCTAATAAATGAAATGAATTTTAATGCTAGTGAAATTCGTAAAAACGCTATAGTAGTCGACTATGCAAATTAATTCCGCACAAAAGCATAAATTTATTAAACCGACTATATTATAATTTTGAATGCGAATAGTACAATAGTATTGTCTATCGAATAATAGAAATGAATTTATATTTATATATGCAGAAGCTGTTTTTGTTACCTAACCTCGACGACAGATACACTTTTTACTTCTATTGACAATTATGATCTTTCAATCTTACTCGACATTTTATCTCTCGACTCTATTAACGTCATATTTTCTCCATATCTCTTGTAATTTGTCGCTACTCGAATTGCATTTATCAAATATCGCCAACGGGATTTTCTGAAATAAATTTGAGCGATAATTATTTCGACAGTTATTTCTGTAAAACACTTGTTTTCCAATGTTTATAATTACATTTTCGGATAATTATTAATCGTGTAAAATAACGCGAATTTGCCCTAACCATCAAAGGCAAATAAATTATTTAACGAGACCAAGGGCAAACAAATGTTTGACTCGGACGAGAAACCGAATAAATTTCGCGAGCCCGTTACGATATTAATTTTAATAAATATCTGTCTCGTTATCAGCAGTTGTCATGTTTTTCGATTTACTCGATTTTCTAATCGCTCTGTCCGAAGGAATAATTTCGTTTCAATAGGCAATTTCGAGCAGAGCCACCAGTTATTATCAAGCGTTAACCATCGTAAAAATAAACAAGAGCCGGAGTCGCACACAAGCGAACAGAGTGATTCCGAACAATTATAAACTGTCGTAGTTTGTAATCCGCGTCTCTCAAAGACCCTTGCATGTGAGCTCGCTCGGTTTTTTCTTATTCGCGAGGCACCTTTGGTAGCTCCCACTTCTAGAAATGAACGATTTATGACCCAGCGGCGCTGTACCCGAAGCGCGGCTGTAAATAAGTGCGAGCAACGAGAAGAGGTGGAGAAGCGAGGAAGAGAGAAAGAGGTAACGGAGCTTAAACGTGACTGCGCGACTCTAAAACGGTACGCACCCAATCTAACCCCGATGAGTGCAGCGACGCTATTAAACGCACTTGCACAGTGACGTCGGTGACGTCGGCCACGGAGGGGGTCGGTCGGGAGGGGAGGGAAGTCTTTCGCGGGAAAACAAAGAGGGAGAACTGGCACCGAGGCGAAGTTTAAGTAAAACAAACGCGGATATTGGCGCGAGTGTGAGTTGGCCGCTAACTGACAACGACTTATTGCTCTTAAAAAGAGAAATTTGGTAAACTTTATAATCAGCGTCTGGTTGGTAGTAAGAGGAGAAATATCGAGTGTTCGGCTGTTCTTTTTAAGCAAAAGCGCGGCTCTTTAATATTTTGTCGCGCGCATGCGCGCGCCTCCTTCTTTAGACGTATTACGTTCCAAATTGCCAGTCCGATAATTGTGAGGCCGTTGAGCCGACCGCAAGAGCCGCAATCGAAGTTCGAAATTCGAAATTCGAAACTATGCTCCAATTGCCGTGATTTGTCGCCGCGTGCAATTGTGAGCCACGTTAATTAAATGCGATTGCAATGCGACGTGCCCTTGATGTTGATGGATTTTCCGCAAAAACGAACACCATTCCGAGCCTCTGACATTGTCTTTGCGCGTATTTAACGTTTCGCTGCTAAATAATAGGCTCGACAATAGCGTCGGTTGAACGTAATTAAGATGGCAGGTGTCGCCTCGAACGCTTTACCGCGGCATCTAGGAGCGCGAGTTCCATATTTACAACTCGAGTTATAACCCCCGCCGCCGCCATTTCGTCGTACGTGTAATGAACTTAGGTTACTCGCACTGCACTACTTATGCGGATTTTATTGTTTTAACCTGTGCTCATTGAAAATTAATTTGGACGAGCAGTCGATAGCTTCGGAACGGCAGGTACCCGGGTATGCATTTACTCATTTTAGTTTGTAAACAGTGAATCAGCGCGAGGGATGATATTGAATATTCGAACGCCAAGTATAGAACACCGAGATCTTGTTTCTTTTCAACCTATCGAGTTTTTAAAATATGTAACGGAGCTTCTGAGGCATAGAATCATTTACACATAACTCACTTCTGCACGTACTCTTGCACGTAACACGTGGCAACTGTACGACTTGGTTTATTTTATTATCGTATATCACTTAAAAATTGAGGTCGGCTCAACTTTGAATAAAATATAATAATAATTTATTATTTTCAGGACAATAGATTCTTTCAGCTGACATATTTATTTTACACGCGGTAACTTTATTTTTTTATAACTGTTAAAAATAATCGGGCGATTCGAGCGCTTCGATTTGTGTTTTAAAATTTAAGTTCGACTTAATGAAATTATTATCCGCGATCTTGATCTTCCCAGTTGCAGGCTTAAAGCCTCGTTCTAGCCGGAATATAAAATAATTGCCATTTGATAATGTGCGAGACACGAAAGAAAAAATCAAATTAATTGCTCTGTGGTGCTCATAGATGTAGATTGTTTAAATTTATTAACCTATACTTAACCAACTAATGTAACAATATGCATTATAATGGAAATTAAAATAAACGATAAATTTATCGTATTATATCGCGTATATCAGTGATTTTAAAAAATGTATGATGACTGTTGCTTTGAGTAAATGTACACCAACGCACACACGGCCGTTCGTTCGTATAAAAAACGAATCTCAGGGCTAATGCTCAGACAAAAATTGTTCGTTCTATTTTTCATTTTTACTGATCTCTTCGATTTTTTTCGTTAAGAAAATAAAAATTTGCATTCCGTTTACAATGATCGAGATACTTCTCTTAATTACATTTAACGGCAAAACTTTTAAATGGTAAAAGTTGAAATTTGTTACCAAACAAAATACTATTTATCTATTTTCATACGATAAATTATTTACCTTTCGTTGGATTTTGTTTTATTAATCTTGTATGTTTCATCGTAAATAATATATATTTAGACAGCTTTTGCAGGCTCAGCTGATAAAATTGAAAAAAGGCTAAACTATAATTCGCGTTTTTTGAATATTTATAATAAATATTTTTTTTGAATTAAATAAGTTTAATAACATTTAATTGACAATGATTTTTATTTTAATTGTAACATCAAAATTGATTGTGAGTTTACGAGCAAAACCTTTCGGTGAATTTATCGAGATATAATGTAATGTATGTATTATTTAAAAGTAAGCAGTCGTCATACATTGTGAATTCTTAGTTAATTTAATATTACACTTTCCAAACTTACGTGATTAAAGTGATTTATCGTACATCGATAGTTTCCGCAACTTACCTGCAACAATAAAAAAATTGCAATAATTATAATAAATTCTAAAGTTACACGTGAATAAAAATAGTGTTGGACGTTTGTACAATATTCATCTATCGTCCAACGCAATCGCTAATTTTATTTCCAAAATGAACTATGGTAAATGGTATTGGCTTAGGTATATAAACAGCAAAATTAATCATTTTGCAACAACGACTTTACCGATCTTCAATTCATAAAGTTGGCCTTTAAATGCTTATATGCAGTTTAAAGATACGAGCCAATGCTATGATTTTAATTGAACGTACACAAATAACCTACGCAAATAATAAGCGATAGTTAGTGGATGACAAAAATTTTTGGTCAACAAAGCAATATTTCTAATTATTAAATGATCGAGATTGTTCGATGAATCGTATATAAACTAACATGTACTAATTTATTAATTACGAACACAAAGTGAACTCGAAAAATGAACTGTAGAGGCTTAATAAATTTTAAATATTCACATTTATATTTATATCGTAACAGATTGGATGCAGAATTCGAACGAAGTCAAATCTGTCATTGGACGTGGACGTTTAAACGCTGTATTTTTAACGATAAAATAATTTGTCTAAAAAAACTCGGAATGCGTTTTTCGTGGTATTACAAGCTTAATAAGTGACATCTATTTCTGATTCGAATTCCTAAAATAAAAGTGTCGTATAACTTTATGCGAATTATTAAAAATTCCAATAACTTACTTTTTATAAGTACGTTTGATGCATTTTTTACCTCAAGCCTTAAAAAATTATATTCTTTTTTACATCCCACTTTTTTTTTTGTCCCATTTCTCCATGAATTTTTCCTTTATACGTTAATATTTTAGTCCTGGTATTTTTAGGGCACACTCGGGCTACAATATCTTATCAATGAATCTCTCTAATTGCAATTCCAAGGAATTATTTTTTCGAGACGTAAAATGCAAGTAGCGTATGGTGGTATTTTGTCAAAGAAAACTTTGCAAATTAAGATAAAGTTTCAGCACGGACAAACAGAAATACGCGGCTGCAATTTTTAATTGTAAAAATTTTAAATACATCCCGTCGATTTTACGCAGTACTTAGTAATCGAACGCTCAGTTTAACAGTATAATTTAAATCATAATCTTAGCGCGTCCACAGCCGTTTTGTAATGTCCCATATCAGTGCCTCGTTTAAACGACACCTCGCGATTCAATATTATTCCCCGTCAATGCTAACTCTTTAACTTTGCAGCGGTTGCACCTGCAATATAGCGTTTTAATAAAACTATGGAAACGTATCGTAACGAAAGTCTTGGCGTGTAACGGCGACTCCGATCGTCGCGCTGCGCCTCGACCAAAGCTATTTGTTAACAAGTGCGATTTTCCGAAGAAGTCGGAGTTATTATTGCCCGTACGGTTGCGGTACCTAGGGGGTGGGTAATGGAAAGAGACAAGTGAAAATTCCTCGATGCGACACGAGAGCTAAATTCGCTCCAACAGCATAAAGCGAATCGATTGACACTGAACTACATCGAAGCTCTAAAGCAAAAAAAAAAAAAAAAGGAAAGAAAGAGGCAAAGATTAATACTTCATTTTTCACGAACGTCGCTCGACGTTCCTCTTTTTTTCTCTTTTTTCGATTTCTCTCCAGCAGTCGTGTGATCGCAACAATGTCGTTGCTCTAGCAGCTGATTTTGGCGGATCAGTGTCAGCCGTCGTCAGGAGCTGAGTCGGCCCCTCGAGCGAGGCTCAGGATGCACTCGATTAAATAAACAAACTGTGACGCTCCCTAAGATTTCCACTTGACATGCGACGCGCGCGACAGCCTTGGTATTTCATCGTTGAATTTCAAATTGCAATAACATTTCCAGCGGCGATTATTATCGCTGCTTTGTTGACTCTCTGGTTAAGGACGGCAGCATCTTCCGCCGACGAGGATCCATATTAATGAGCGCAGGCCGGATTTTGTTCCAGAAAAAATGCGGAACGCAGGCCTTTCTGAATAATTTATAAGAATCGATAGGCGGCCGTAAATATTACAGCACTGAATCATGTCGCGTCGACGAGGCTGGACTGCGCGCGTGTGCGTGCGTGTAACGGAGGTGGCGGCCGCAGCCGGCGAGCAGAGCCGGGAAAGTGAAAAGAGCACTCGATGAGCAATTGTTTACTCCGTGTGCCGTGCAACGAGCGACGGGAGGGGCCGAGCGGCGCGCGCTCCTTAAGATTCTTTGAATTAATTGGCATCGGCCGAGGCGGACGGAAGCTCGAACACGGGTCAAAGTTTGAAGCGAGCGAGCGCCTAGTTGAGCACCGCCAACGAGCAGAGCACTCGAGAATTGTGCAAAGGCGTTGTTAACGAGGAGGCGGCTGCGAGGGAATGCACTTCCGAGAGCCTCCGGTGCACGAATAAGGCGAACTCTTGACCTTCGGGAACGCACGTGTGCCTCCCGATAACTCGATTGGCGTTGGCCGGCCGGAGTTTGATTCGGATTTGGCCCCAGCCAGTCCCTTCCGCTTCAATTTCGAGCGGCCGATTTCCTTTCTTCCTTATCGATCGATAGTCACCTGGGGGGCGCAAGCAGAGTTCGATTGATTCCCAAAGTCTCGCCAACTCATTCTCAACCTCTGTCTGCCCGTAAACTCAACAACCTCGCGCCGAAACCTCCGATTTTCCTCCTTTACAATTCCGCGCGCGAGAGAGAGAGAGGAGAGAGAGAGAGAGAGAGATGATTTTCGTCGCGGCAAGTGCCGAAGAGTCTCTAAAATTAGCGATCGAACGGCGAACTAGCGCTCCACATTTGCCCTAACAATTTCGAAAGCCAAAGTATTTTGGAAAGAATGGCGAAACACGCGCGTTTTCCGCGCCGAGCCGTATTTATACACTCGACGACAAAAGCATCTAATAAAGCCCGCCGAGTGCGACTGCGGAGCAAAGTTCGGGAAATAGGATGGAAAATCAGGAGACACTTTGCAAAATTCGCCAACATTCCGTAGATGCATGCTCGGTCGTGTCCGTGTCATCTGGCGAAGCTCGACTTAACTTTTTTCTCCGCTGCACTCGATAGCTGAGCTCTTTACAACTCTCCGCCGGTAAGAAGCGTCTTTGCTCGTAGCAATGCTCGTCTTTCGACAGCAGCGGTATTGTATTTTTCTCAGGATCGATTCGTTATAAATACCTGCTGCACTGGCTCGGCGCATTCGAGTCCGCTGATGTAAAACGGTTCGTCCCAACAGCCTCGAGAGCTGACAACGGTGACAACAACCTGGTTACAACTCTTTACAATCCGCCTTTTACATCGCGGAACGGTTCTCGTTTTGATCGCTCCTGTTTCTATACCAGACAACACGTCTCCGTTGAACTTGGACACTTGCGCTTTCTTTCATCAAAGCTCGAATTATTTTCACCGCTGCTTCGCGATTTACGCGACGCATCCGTGCACGCGCGCATATATTTTAGTCGGCCAACTTCTTGCATTGCAATACCTGGGGCAAAAACTTAACTAACGATTCGGTATTTTAACGAAAAATTCCGCTTCTCGTTCTCTTCGTTTCTCGTTATTGTTTCCACCTTTGCGGCGAACAAGGACTCGTGCGTGTCGAGCGATACCCGGAAAAGTTATTTATATACTCTCTGCAGTATCGAATACATTTTCATCTTTAACAATAATTGTGCCGCAATGTTTTTTACGATCGATTCGTTCGTGCTACTGTTTTTCGTAAAAACTCGGCTGCGAGCTGATGTTTCTTAATAAAATACTCTTGATCGCGATTGATCCGTTCGTTTGTTCTCCTAAAACTTCTTCGATATACTCTTGACGTTCGAGACGAATAATCTCGAATGTCCCTAAAAATTGATGATTTTCATTCGATCAGCTGAAATAATATTTTAATTAAAAAACTGAAGTTAATGTGTAAAGACGGTTATTTTTACCCCTACCTTTCTTCGTTAAAACATAGATTATAAAATTTGACGTTAAATTTTTATTCTTCGCTTGAATTACCCAAGGTTTTATAAGTTTTTTCCGCGCCAAAGACTTGGCTGAATTTTTCGAAAAATTATATCTCGCTAATGCTGCTTGACTAAAACGATTTGAAATTTAAAAAACGAAAGAATCGTGGAACGTAATATCTTATAATTTTAAATATTTTCTTTCGATTGAAATATCTTTTCGGCATCGAATTCAAAGAAAAGAAATTCAATTATTAAAGAAAATTATTGATTATATTTTTATAAATATTTCGTAATCAGCTTTGATTTCAAATGCTAAAACGAGTTGCTTAAACAGAGAATGTGAAAATTGCCTAATTTTCAGTCATTATCACAAAGCTGTTCTCCTCGGAGAAAAAATAATCATTTTTCTTGTTTTTTAAAAGTTCATCAGAATATACTCATTTTTCTCCAATATGATTTATAAAGCCATTTTCGGGGGATTGTGTACAGTATCGTTGAAATGTTTTCACAATGTCAATAGCAGTAAAAGTTTTAATAACGAGGTTTATCGTGAAAATGAATTCCACATAGTTATTATGCTTTTGCATTCGTTAAAAAAAAAAAAAAAAAAAATTAAACACAATCCTATCAATTAGAAACGGAGCAGAATTTCTATCATTCCGAAGAGGGGATTAAATTATTAATTGGATCAGACAAAGGCAGGAGATACTCTTTTGCTCAAATTAGAGAGAAGAGGGGCTGCTCGAGTGCTAAGCCAAGAATGATCTTTTACATCGTCGATAAAAGTTGTGCTACTCCTCCTCGGATCAAACTTAAATAGGAAAGACATTTCCTCTGCGGAGCGTCAGATGAAGCCCGGAAATTCAGGAGAAAATTCAGAAAGCGAGCGGTTATTAGGTCGCGGATGAGACGAGACACACAGGCTCGCATTGTGCCTCGACTCGGGTCAACAATGCATACCGGCAGAGAACAATTGTAGATTATTCAAAGAATCTTTCAAACCTTCTATACAGATGCAAAAACCTATATTTCTTCCTACTCTCCTCGAACCTGTTTATTTTCTAATCTCTTATCTCGACTTTTGCTTTAGCCCACCTCCGCGTTATATCGACGCGATAAGCTTGTCCTAATTTCCAAATTGTTCCGTCAGTTTGCGAATTTTGTTTGCCTTTTTCCCGTGCCATCATTGGAATAATATGCGCTGCGACACGCGCTTTCACAACCAAAAAATAAACAGGCAATTTTTGTCCCGACGAGTTGAAAGAGAAAGCCGCGTATCGCACACGAACGTGCGAGTGTCTTTGTTTTTGCGGCAACTGCTCGCAGCCAAATAGAAGCTGCCGATTTTTCAGTGGCTTTTAGAGCGAATAAAAGGTCGCGTTGCGTCGAGACGAGCAAAAGGACGGACTCGACGACGACGCCTTTCCGATGAATTTTCTCGAAAGGTCGCGCTCAGAGGTAAGGGAGAACAACAAAGGGCCCGACGGGTTGTGACGGCAAATTGTGCTCGGAACGTGCATTCGTTAAAATAACGAAGCGGCATTATGCCGAAGTGAATAATAGGAGCAGCTCTCGTGGCTCGATATCACCAACTTTATAATGCTTCCTGGCGCGACTCGCGGCCGCGGTGTAATTTGGTTGTTGCGGACTCCTCCTGGGCGTCGCGAATTAAGCTTGGCACGAAACGTCGTCGCCTCCGCCGCCGCCTCCTTATTATTAATAATTGCGATCGATAAAACTGACACGAGCGCGTGGAAAGTGTAAGCCGAGCGAACGACAAAATGTCCCTCCAGTCGGTCGCGCGTTTTTTGCAAAACTCCACGTTGAAAGTGCCGCCAGTTCCGCGTTAACATTGACCTTCTGCAAATAAATGTTACCGAATCGCTCGGATGAAATTGTTGCTCGCGCTTTGTAACTTCTGTGGAATCTGATTCGCATTTGAGATAAACAACGATCTGCAACGCGACGAATAATCGCGATCTTCCGATATATTTTCACGCGCACACTCGCGCGCTTTAGTTGCCTCGGAAAAATGTCGGAGTCTCGTCTACCGGACAGTATAATTAAGCTTACGAAATGAAATTAATAGAATTCTTTCGACTGCGTTTTACGCGAGTGGAAAATAACGAGTGCGTAGCAAAATATTGCATCCTCCTTTGGAATTTTATCTTATGAAATGCCTCGAATGACATTTCGCTTTTTGCTGGATTCAACTAGAGTAAACTTAATAAACAATCGACAGCTAACGAAGAATTAATCGAGGAGCTTATCGTTGGGGGAAACAAGCATTTGTAAAATTAAATTGTCGGTGCCGCTGCTAACCAACCGACTCGAGAAGATTATTAAAAGATATTTGCAAGGGTCCTTAGCGAATAAATATGGAAGCTCCTTCGTCGCGGATAATATAAAGCTTAAGCATTTAGAAGCTTTCGAGCTCGTAATCGCCGCGCGAGTCTCGTTAAAGTGAAAAATTGCACCACGACAATTATTATTATCAACGACTCAATACACTTCATTTGCTCCAGCCTTGGAGAATAACGAATGCGCCTCTGATAGCCAGAACTTGATAATTATAAATAATGTGATTCGTCGCCTCGCAGCTGGTATTTAATTAAAGAGCGCGAGGAGCCAAGTTGGGAGGTAAAAATGAAGCTCGAGCGCGAGGGAAGGCGAGGCTTGCAGAAGGTGCGACAAATCGGGAAGCTGAAAGGCGGCGAGGCGCGCTTCCACGAATTTGGCGTCGAGAGTGGGAGGCGCGAGGCGAAATTTTCCGCAATTTCGCACAATGTGTCACAATTAGGCCGCGAAAACGAACGGCACACACGCGCTGGGATGCGCGAAGACACGGAGGAGACGGAGCGACGACGTTTTATGGAAATTTCTCGCTCTCGGCAGCAAAGACGACGACGAGTCCGATGGTCGCGGCACTAATTCGTTTTATATTAGAGGGATGCCAGGCCGCCGCGGGGGTGGTGGCGACGAGGCAGAGAGAAATGAAAATTGCAACTCCGCTAGAGCCCCGGCGCTCCGTGTCGACGCACTATAGTCCCGCCGCCGTCGCCGCCGCCGACGCCGAGCAAGTATTTCACGGGGTCAGAGAGACGGCCGGGAAAATCAATTTTTTCAAGAGCACTTCTCGAGTTTATTTAAAGTCCGCCGATGCCACCTCGACTGGCGCCAACAAGTGACTGCAATTGCACAAATAACAATGATGAGTATCGGAAGAGAGTTTAATGGCCAAACTTTAAAACTTAAATGAAGCTGCGTCAAAGCTTACCCTCCAACAACTTGCCCAGATGCAAATGGAAAATTCCTTTTGCACTGTGCTACTCTGCATTTCTGAAACCGAAGCCGAGATCTTTTAAGCGAACCCAATCGATGCTTTCTCACGCGTTGCTGCTCCTGTTAACAGCGAACCTTATTTACGACAATAATTCGACGGCGCGTTCCGCTTTGTTCATTGTTCAGACGCTAAATAAACAATATTGTTATTCCTGAAATTTGGGCAAACTTTTTTAAGTGCGCAACACATTGCAAACATATTTCATAGCTGGCGTCGTTAATTTTATTACTCGCAACAGCTGATACTGACCCACATACTTTCGTCTAATTTTATTTATTTAGATTATTTATATTAATTAATGTTGGATAGCGAAATGTTCCGCTGGCTCGAATTGATACAGAGCTAAAAGCAACCGTTTCATTGATTTACATCACAATGGACTGAAGAGAAAAATCTAAATAAATGCTCGCCAAAGGTTTTTTATTTGTTTTAACCTTATCGAAGTAAATGCTAATTAAAAATTGTTGGTGTGCGTGTATACAATTAATTATTGTCGACGGACAAGTTTTGATTAACAATAGGCTTAAGTTTTTTTAGCGATTTTCGCGCATTTGCTGCAAAAACATTCGTTCAACGAGAATTAATAGTATTAACAGCAAAGTCGACAAAAAGTGCATTTCAAAATCCTTTATATAAAATTAATCGATTACAAATCTTCGAGTACTTAAAGTGTTTGCGGAATTTTATTTTTATTGCATATTGAAAAACAAATGCCAGGGGATAAAATTCATTTATTACTTGTAAAATTTAAGAATTCGCACGCACACCCGTACATATTGTTACAAGCAAATATTTGTCCAAACAGTATTTTGATTTCCAAACTAATAAATGTGTCATATTTTGTTACAAGGCAACAATTAAAGTAATAATGTAATAAAAGAACTTTTAAATCAGCAAAATTGTTAATTTGACTTCGTTGAAGAAAAATTAATAAAAATACGTAATTATGATCGAATTATGTTGTCGAAAAGTCTAATTTTTAGAAGAGCGATTGGAGCGTCAACTTTAAACTTATTAAATAACACAATAGCTTCTGCTCGTGCAACATATTTTGCAATATATTTATATACATGATAAACGCAAAGCTAATTAAAAAGCATCGCAAAGGCTAAGACGTTAATTATTTATAAAAATCGAGTGGCTAAAAAAATAGGATCAACGTGCAGAGCATATATAAAATAAATTAAACGATCTTAAAAGCGCCGAAGCAAATGAAATATTGTGACGTAGAGGGAACATGCGAGTGCTAAGAGATATGATAAATGGCGTTTGACGAGTGGAGGGGAGGCACACGTTCACTCGCGTCCTCTTCGAATGCGATTGTGAAAAAAAGCTTTTTCAATTATTTCTCCGCTTTACAGCTGATTCATTGTACTTTACGAGCTTGCTGATCGGCACGGATTTTGCAAAATACCACTAAATACGTGCGCGTGTACCGTAAATTCTTCCTTCAATGTATCGGGCGAACTTATTTGAATTAATTATTGAAGAAAGCTAAGCGTGTGTTTTGGCAAAGTGTCCTTTGCCAATTGCAGGCGACGACGATCTGATTTGAAAATTTGGATTCGTTGAAACATTTTAATCAGCGCCGGTTACTTTTCGATTTAAAAAAGTTCGCCTCTGCTCTTGCATCGGTGCAACTGCAGGTTGCGCGGGGGGGGGGGGGAAGAATTTAGCAGCCAAGCGATTAAAGGCGAAAAACAAAGTTGCATTCAATTACGTTGGCAGCGATTAATTGCATTAAAATCTGAGCCAATTCCGGTTGCCCGAACGAACGAAAAGGGCAGAGGTGCAATCGAACGGCGAAAAGAATTCCGATTAAACGAGGGGAGACGGATTCGCGACTGCATTGATCAACATTAATGCGTTTAAGTTCGTCCTCCGCGCTAATACAACTAACCGCGTTAACAGATGCTAAAGATGCTCCCGAGAGATTTTCCACGCACTCGGATGACGTCGCACAAAGCGTGTACTCAATCCTAACAAGCAAATTTGGATACTTAGTCTTTGGAGGCGTTTTCTCAGTGAAGTTAGCGGAGGTAAGTAGCGTGTCTAAATTTATCAATAACCTGAAAGTTGGCAACGCCTATTTATACACGGCCGTATCACGGGAGACTACGGGACTATGAAACTATGGAACTATAAATAATAAATAAAGCAAAACTTCCCGGAGAAGTGTGCAAGTGCTAAATAATTATGAGCCAAACAATCTCTTTGGCTCTCCTATGGCAATGCAAACTTCCAGCCGGTGCATTCATTATGCGCGCGTCCCATTATGCTCGGTTAAACACACACGCGCGCACGCACGCTCTCCGGACGTCTATCTTGTATTTCAATCTTCATTTACGTCACGTTCGCAAATTTAAAGGCCTGTCCTCTTGGCGGCCATCTGCGGGGGGCCAATTAGGCCGCTCGAGCACCCGCTTAATTTCGCGGATTCAGCGCGCGAGCGCGACTTCCTCGAGGCCCTTTTTCGCGGCACCCTCGTGCTTCCGCGGCGAGCGAGCGAATTTAGCGAAAAGTCGATAGCGACGGCAAATGTCGCGAAGGAGCGTAAACTCGACTCGGAAGTGTGGCAGTACTGTTTGCACGGCACTCGAGGAGGAGATCGATAATCTGCACTCAGCGCGTCTTATTAAAAATACAGCAATCGCGGGATCTCGGGAGGCGAAATTTTTGACAAACGAGATAAGCCCGGATAAAATGTCGACTGGGCCCCGATTTTCTGCGAGTTTTGCATTTTTAGAAGGTTAAGTGGCTCTCGCGTACTCGGTATCAAACTTACTTACCGACAACATTATGCAATATCAACCCTTTTTATATTTACTCAAAAACGCTTCCCCGCAAACTGTCGATCCCTCCGGAGCTCGGAATTCTTTCGAAACTCAAAACTTCGCAATACCGACGCAACTTTAAGTCCCTGCCAAAACTACCCTTATTTTAATGCGTTGCGTAAATAAATTATTCCGAGGCGCGCTTATTTGAAAATCAGGCTACGATCAGAATTTCGCTTCCCGTCACTGCCAACGCTTTATCTTTAATTTCGCAGATTCATACGTGTCCGGCAGCCAAACTCGAAGATTTTGCAATATAATTAAGTTGCAGGGGCTGCTCTTCCAGTGCAGTCTTGATACCTCGGAGCTTTAACAAAATTGATACCGAAGAGGCACATCCCCGTGATAATGACGAGGCTTCTCTCGTTTGATAAGAACTTTCTTAATTTAAGAAAAGCTGCGGACTAAATTAAGTCGTTCACTCTCTCAAAATGTTTGCTATTCGTCTTTATCTTAAATTATCATAGTTCGCAATATTTGCAATCGAGCTTTTTCGAAAGTACGAAAGTGCAAAAAGGAGTATGAGCGTATTAATAATAATAATTTAAATGCGAAATCCTCGTCTTCGATTCGTGTTCTACTAATTTTAAAACCTAAAATTGTATTACCGATCTAAACTTTTATTTAACACCATAGCGTAAGACGTGTTTTGCTTCATCTGTAGTTATCGCAAAGATATTCATGTGAATAAGGAATCAAAATTTAACACACACACACGCGCGTAGTTTTTTGTCTTTAATATCATTTTTTAGCCTTAGTACTTGTACATATTTAAGACCGATTCGATGGAAAAGCTAATTGTGTCGATCCACATTATTTATGATTCTAAAATATGTGTATTTATTTTAGTAGAAATTTCATATATTAATTATTGATAACCTACGTATACATTATCAATGTAAATATGTTATTTATTCGTCCGGAAAGTATTTAACTAATATATTTTTTGCATTTAATGCTTACGAATAATTAACAATTTTATTCCTCTTAAAAAAAACTTTTTCCTTGCAGTAGTAGTGAACGGTAAAAAATTAATGCAAAAGCCCCTTATTATTTTTTTTTAATTTAAAAATTACGCAAGTCCTAGTTTGACATTAAAACTTCATTTTAAATTATATTTAATAAAATTTAAAACAAGAAAATGTCTGCATCAAAGATATCCCGAAGCAAAGAACAAACAATTAAGAAAAATTCAGCAACAGAAGAATGATAAAAAGTAATACAATAATAATCAAAGTAATGGGACAGCGAAAAGTTGTTAATATTTCCTGAAGAAATTGCAATCGCTTAATTTATCTGAACAAATTTTTACATATATTTTAAACGAAAAAAATCTTTCAAAATCTTATTTATTACGTGCTGAAGTGATACATTAAATAAATTGGTTTTCCAAGCGCTTATACGCGAAATCCTAATTTGTTGACATCACCTTGTTTTAATTATGTTTCAAGCGTCATATTTAAAATTTAATTACGTCACGAGTGTGCGAAAAGCAACAGCGTTGTTTAAATTATAGTCATTTCGAGGATTTTTTGTTTTCCAAGCCAAAATGACACAGACGGGCTTTGTAAAGAATATTATTTATCAAAGCTGCATTAAATTTTGTATTCCAAGTAACAATTTACAACAAATATATGATCTAAAATTCGTATAAACCTAGTCATTTTTACCAAATAGAATTTTTCGGTTGAATTCGCAAATGAATGTTATTTTCTCGCAAATATGCCAACATGAATCTTAATGCGAATATATTATTCAGTTCTCAGGGGGAAAATGGATCGCAATCGAGTACACATGTACTTCAATAAGATCATAAGTTTTTTTATAACAATATTGGTAAAGCCGAACAAACTATAAGTAAATTAAGACATTTTTTATATACTGGAAGATTCTCTAGACAAATCATAAATATGGAAATAGACAAAACATGAATCTCAATATCAATGATCGAAAATGAAATCACGACGAAGGCAAGTTCAATATTAAATTGGACTCGGAAGAAATGGAATATTTTAAAAAGTCCTGGATGAATACAGAGAGAACTGAGGTAAGTGTCACTTTGGTGCTAATAAGGTCATGAGTTCGCGTATTATTCAAACAATAAGTACAACAACGATAATAATAATAATAATAATAATAATAATAATAATAATGCTAATAAGGAGAAGAAAATCCTTTTAAAATTTATGTCGACGAGTATTGATAATCAGTCTTTAGAGAAGGAGTAAAGCTCGGTAATAAAATACATAGTAAAAATGCAAAGAAGAAAGAAAGGTCATCAAAACTTGAATTACAAATTTGCAAGGTGCATAAAAAATTTGTACAGTATCTCATGCAAACGTGACCGAATAAAGTCTATTAACATATCGCTCTCTCTCTCTCTCTCTCTCTCTCTGTGTCTCTCATGCCAAAGCCGCCGAATAGGTTCAGTATTCATCGAGAACAAAAAATGTGACGATATCCCTTCAATTATCCGCAATTTAATTATTCATGCAAAGCAGCTTGAATTTTGGAGTCGACTTTGCTCGGGCATGCAGTTTTCGCCCTTCGCGAATGGAAAGAGGACCAAAAGTCGAGAGACAGAGATGAAACGATAGGCAATTTAAACGAGAGTGTGAGATTTGAAAGGCCAACAGCCATAGCTGCACTCGAGTCTTTTTTCTCTTTCTGTTTGCGAGGGTGCGCGCGCGTGATTAATAATCGATACATTGATAAGCAGAAGCAGCGCCACGTCGAATCGCGCGACACAGATTGGCCATTACTCTCTCGGCGACGATAAAACTTTCGTTTCACCGAACAGTTTATGTTTCGATTTATGGATTAAACTATTACAAAGAACTTTAGACTCGAAACACGAGCCCTCGTATAACTGCAATACACCCGCGATGGTTCTTAACTGGCGATGGCGAAGCTGATGGCGACTCTCCTAAAAATTAAATGTGTTTGATGTATTTATCGATAGCAACAGCCGCGCCGAATGAAATAAATTCGGCGCTATCTAGTGCAAAAGATGCGTCGCAACTTATTATAAAAATACAAGCCTTTAACGAAACCGCCACGAACCTTCCAATCGTTCGGAAAGCGGAGAAGCTCAAATTTCAAAAACCTCCAGGCTTGAAATTTCAATCGATGAGTTTTATTGCACAATAACGTTTTGCAAATATTAAACTAGCGTCGAAAGAAAGTTTGCAACCGAGAATTTCCGTCGCCAACCGCGTGAAAATTTCTTGCTTGTAACACACGCACGCGAACGCATTTATATATACATTCAAAACCCATATTTGCAATTTATACGGTAAGTATACTCTTAACAATTTGCGCAGTTACGAAATCAGGTCCGAACGTATCTATGCGTACGCAAGCGAACGCAATTGTTAATAATAACGGCTTTTCTCCGTCGATTGCGTCAACTGCGCAGACAAAGTAATCGCACGGACAAACATTATTAGAATAAAGTTGTAGCGAATCGTCCAAGTGTTTCGAAATTTAGAATTATTCATCGATTAAAATAACGAGGCCATAGCTTTTTAAAATTTCACCTCCGATCAAACGCACTTTTCCGGAATGGTTGTTCGTTAAAAAAAAATAATTATACCGTTTTATGTTATAATGTAACAATGACGATGCGCGCAGTTTCCTCGTCATTTGCCTACAACGTCACAAACATCAGGGGCGTGCACAAAAAAACCCATACATTTTATCAGCTGTCTTTATCGGTCTTCATCAGATACTTAATTATGTTTTCGAGAATATGCAAAAGCAAACTGTCACTAATAAGTGAGATTATCGCAGGTTTGACGAATCACCTCGTGAAATAATTAATATATATATAGATATAATAAATAGTTCGACGCGTCTTGCGCACGTGTGTCTGTAAATTTTGTGCTTACAGTTTTAGCGAAGAAAAAGAATTAATTTATGAAATGAAGAACTACACACTTGCGGCTGGTAAGCTTTCATTTAGAGCCGTTTTTATAACTATTCTTCCGTTTTGTGGTGCAATGAATTTTATATTGAAAAAACGCGAATCCATAATTACGCATTTCTTGTCCCCAATAGTATACTTGCACAAATACATTTATTAAATAGGCAGCAAAATTAAGTAATATTATCCATAAATAATGGAATTAGAACGACTAAATAATACAATAGCCGCCGTGTGTTGGATGTCGATGCTTCTTAAGCCCCAAGTATAAAAAAAGAAATTATCTCTATACAAATATTGATAATCGCATTTACAGTTTCATTAGGTCATTGAAAAGGAAATGGTTGTCTTTCATAATTGATTCTCGCTTGTATAGCCCAACCTTTTAGCACAGCTAATTACACGTACCGTTTAAATATTTTCTATATCGTGCACGTAATTACAGGTACATTGTCGAGACTTTTATCATTCAATTACATAATAACCGAAGATGTTATAATCAATTTTCGTATTATTTTAACGGAAACGATAAAATGCATGGACAAATGGCGTGGAAATGATTACGTTGCGAAAGCGCGTATTTACTTTTAGCAGATTTGGGTTGGAAAATTTCAAATATCACGAGCGCGACTAACAATGCCACTTGATATTTTGCAGCTTGAAATACTTAAGCATCAAGATACAATGGAAGAGCGAAACGAAAGTTTTTGCATCACGACTTATTTTTAAGAACACGATTGACGTATCCGCGTGTGCAGCCAATAAATTTTCACACACGATTAGCAGATGGAAAAAACACTAGCGTTGCAAACAAATTCATGAACCGCCGTGAGACTGTCTATTGCAAACATAAGAATTACGATGGAATAAACACGAGAATCTCTGCAAAAGCGAGACAGAGTTTAAACACGTTTGCTCCTGGAGTTGAGTAACGTGGCCCGAACGACGCCCAAGTCTTGAAGAAGGTTATTTATAAGAATTAAAAAATAATATCATCACGCTGTTATTATTAATCAACGGAAAAAATTAATTAGAGGCTCGATGTGTTCTCTAAAAACCGGTGCAAAAGCACCCACGCGTACGCATAAAGTAGCCGCTTAATTATATTAAGTAATTTTTACGCGTGTATGAATTTTCTATTCGTGCAAAGGCGGGGAGCTCATTAATTTCTCTCGCTAATTAATCGATGCGAAATACTTTTAATTTAAATTAAAAAAATTAACGTCGGTAATGAGAGCGAGGGGGCGCGAACCAGTTACTATAAATTAATTGAAACGATAGCAGTAAAGTTGGTAGTCAATTTATGGAGGTGAACGAAAATTTGGTCAACACAATAAACGCAACGATACCGCGGCCAGTCGAGCGACAAGGAAACAAGATCATTTGCAAATAATATTGTATACGCTGATAGCAACTGCATCTATCGAGCACGTCATCTGAAATGCAGTTGTTGAGTCGACTTCTTAAACGTACACTTATTGCAAATAATGCATTGCACGCGTTGCGTAGTATTCCATAATGCCGACGATCAATTTATACCAACTGCTACACTCGCGCTAATGAATTACTATTTTTTCGTCTTCGACTTCAGTCGCCGTCTATTCGAGTACATCGACGTCTGCAATTAAATCGAAACGACGAATAAAAGTTATCGGCGGCTCAAAAGGATGTCTTTTAGCTTAGAGAAATATCTCATCTTTGCTCCGGAATTATCTCTTGAGCTGAAGTATTGATTAAATCTTCGATCTTGCTATAATTGATCGTTAACTGTTCCCAGCACTTGGACCAAACATCGCGTTAAATATAATATATACATAAGGGGGATAAAATATAAAAAACATCAGCTACAAATATAAAGTTCGTAAAATTATCTCACGACTTCTTCTAAATAGATAAAGTGCGATGTATTTGTTTCAGTTGCTTCCGCAATCATTTCAAGGAATATTTTTCACCCAGTTTAAACAATCTTAAAAAACTCCACGACTAGATTTCACGCGTATGAATTTATTTATTTATATACGGAAATGCTCACAGCGATGTACAAAGCTTCAAATAATGCATAATTAATTAAAAATGAATGTAAAGGATTCACTCCTAAAATGCTAGATATTAAAAGCTCGCGCTGAGCGCAACTCGGAGTTACAACAAAGCAATAAAGATAAAGTTACAAAAGGGAAAAAAGCCCGAATGCCGTCGATTAATCGCGTAATTTTGCAGAGGTGGAATAATTCGTAGTAATTACACTGTGCTCGGGAAGATCAGAGAGATTTTTTTACACATTATTATATAAATGTTGAATTATTTGCAGTAAAGCTATAAGATTAGCACCGAGGGAGTCGGAAAAAAGGTCAAGAAGCAATAATGAACCCGATACTCTGGCATGACGGACACTGTGAAAATGTACAGGGTTATTAGGAAAATAAAAGTTGCTCAATAATAGCTAATACACGTACATCGTTGCATTTCCAGGTCACGGATTATGCAAAATAACGCAAGATTGAATCGTGTGCTCCTTTTATATTTTTTACATTTGCCGATCGAAAGCAGATCGATGTTCTGATAAGGGAGCAAATTTTTCATGCAAAATTAAATTCTGATTGTATTGAGGGGGGAAAATGGAAAAGAGGAAAGCGGAACAAGACGAAGAGCCTTCGAGTGGTTAAGGTCGGCTTATACGATTGCGATTAATACGCGCGTACCTGCAGGGCCGAGCAGAGCTTTTCAGCCGAAACGCGTTCGCAAACGCGATATTATTTGCTCGTTCAACACGGAGAAGTAAAATGTAACGATCGACTCGCGTGCACAAAAGACAAACCCGACGTCGTTCCAGCGCGAAGGTATGGAAGGAATCCGCAGACGAACGGAAGCCCCATCGAGTTTGTCGAGGGAGACCGCCTTTTGATTTGGTTAATTCACGCGCGGTTCGTTGAAGGGTTGCGAAATTATTTAAAGAACAAGGAAGGAATGTCGCTGGAGCGGCCCTTCGTGGAAGAACGCCAGATCATCGTCGGGCTCCCCGCGTTACTCCTTGATCCCGGAGAAGGGCGGCACACCCCACGTGGCCCATTTTTTTCCAGCGCTGCACTGCTGCGTCCACGCACTGGCGTTTCGCGTGAATCGGACGCTGAGAGCCTTCCTGTGTTCTATCACTGTGAGGGGCTGGGTACGGGGCGGGGGGGGGGGTTGCACGCGCCTGTGTGGGATCGGTTGCGAGGCTCCCGCACTCGTGCGTGAGGGCATCGACGGAGCGCGGGCGGGGGGTACGCGGCGAAGCTGATACGAGCTCACGGGCTTCTGTGAGCCATCGCGCAATGTACACGTGTGGAAATGTGTGCGAAGTGAAACGAGCAGGCGCGCACACACCGTTAGGAGGCGTATCGATCGCTCGGGTGGCCGCCCGCCCCGTGAGGGGAATCGTGCGCGGCGCCCCCTCGCATAATGTAATACACGTTGCATTACATCTGGTGAAGCTATACGTGTGTGTGTGTCTCTCTCTCTCTCTCTCTCTCGGCTCGAAACAGTGCCGAGGCGCTTCCTTCGAAACGCGAGGATCGCCGAATTCGCGGACGGACCCGCGAAAGCTTTTCCGGCGCACTTTCACTTATTGCAATTTCAAATCTGGAGCGCGGAGCTTTACGAGCCCGAGCAGCCGGCGCCGAAAATTGCGCGAACCTAATTTTCTTTACGAGCCAACGTGTTTTTTTTTTTTGCAACCCCGGCCCCGGACTGACTGGATTTTCTCCTCCGGAAATTCAAAATTCCAGGCTAGTCGCTGCTGGAGGTGCGTCAACTCGGAAAATACTCGTATCACGACTCGGGCGGCGAAATGAATTTTTCAAGAACGATTATTTCTCCACAGCCCCGAAACGTTTCGCAGCGACGCTCCCGCCCCAAAACTGCTTTTTCACCTTGTCTTCCTCCTCCTCCTCTTTTTTCGCATGCCTGGAAATACGTTTTTCATCCTTTAACCTCTGCTGATACGCCCTGGAATTCATTCCGGCGGGCATATCCGCGCCAAAGCGGAGAAAAATAGTAAAAATCACCCTTGCACCGCTCAATCCGTTATTATGTCCTCGAGCTCCGTTTCTAAGAATTAAATTCAGGTGTGCAGCTCGAGCGGTAGTCCACCGGCACTTTTATCGGCGAGCCGAGATTTTCACTTTTCAGCTTCGGGGAAAATTTTGCTGCCTCGCAGCTTTAATGGACGATTCACAAAATTAACGAGCTAATCGTTGCGGGGAACATTGTAATATTAAAGTTGGTGTGCGCGCTCGGCTATTCCTTGCGACAATATTCCGTTTAACACTCGCACTTAAATAAGATATAATAACGGCGATCGAGCACTTAGGATAAGTGGAGTGAACATACTTGGTGGGTGATCAAGACGCACACATGAAAGTCCGTTGGATTTATAGATTTATTTTTAAAAACGGAATACATGGCTAGCGATGTTTTATCGAAGCTTTAATCGAGTTCTTTGATCAAACGCGAGAACACGTTTTATTGCCAATGCCAATATCGCGCTCGAGTATAATTTCCAAAGGTTAAGATCGCGCGATATAACTTCGCTTACGCGTAAAAATGCCTCCTTTTCGGAGTTGTGTCAATTTAATTTTCCTTTCGCGCAACATAACCCAAATCAAAAACTTCGTTGGCCAGCAAATGCAGCACTCGATGTTTTGTTTATCGCATTTGTACAAATACGCGCGGAGCACTTGTTCGTAGACTAAAGTTCGATAAATACGTTGAAAACGACGACGTGGTTCCCCCCGTGTAATAACATCAAAAAATGATATTCGAAAGGCTCACTCTTGCAATATCGCGAGCAGTAAATCACTTTCGGTTTACCCAATTAAAAATGCGCGAGCTCTCGCAGCATCGCGACGTCGAGCTAAAGTAAAAGTCGTCCTGTCGCGTTGCGTCGATAAATACCTTATTTCCCGGCAAAATAAAATTTAATAATAATCACGAGTCTATTGATTGGAAAAGTGCGTTTCTGGTAAATTGAAGGCTTGCGCCTGATTATGTAAGATAAATAAGTTGTGCGCGTGAATTTTAAAAGTGATTTTGCCAAGCATTCGCTCAGATTTTTGCGTAGCTTTTTTAACTATTAACAGGTTGACTGGAAAAAAGTGTCTCGCCGCTCTCGATGAAATTTCACGTTGCAATTTTATACAAAAACAACGAATGCTTAAAAAATAAACTAGATTCCCTCACATCCTTGATCTTGATTAACTCGGTGCGTTGCTTTAACTTTTTTATCGTTATCACAAGCAACAGGAGTACGAAGGTCTTTAAATTATTGCCCAGTTTTATTCGCTGTGAGCAAACAAGCGAATCTACCTCAATATTAAAGTAATAAATATGGATAGTTGCGTTACGAGGATGAAAGAGGCTTGAAAATCACCGCGTGGATGATAACGCACTTTAGCTTCGCTTTAAAACGTCCGATTTCGCCGAGATAAAACACTCGAACGGAGCCGCTTATTCGCTGGAGTCACTTATTAAAGTGAATTTAATAAATAACAGTGACTCGGGGCTCGCATTTTCCCGTAAAATCATCCGTCCCAGGAATATTAAGTTGGAGCGCGCAGTTGGAATCTGAAGAAGCGCCGGCTGCCGTCGCTCAAACTTTCGCTTAAACTTCTCTAGGGTTATTTGTATTTTAAATAAACACTACAGTGAAATTTGTTTAACTATTATGTAATATATTTCGTTCGATTTTAAGTTACAATATTTGTCGAATGCTCGCGCATTGAGAGACGAGAAAAGACCGACTATTTTACGTGTAGCGATATGACGTATTATTTTAAATTATTGCTGCTTTTAGATTCTCGCTATTTTATAGCATTGATGGGGAGAAAAGTGTGGGAAGGTACCGGCGGATTCGGTCGGCTCGTCGTTTGAATCTATGATTCTTCTTCAGCTCGTACACTAAGCAGCGCCGCAGCCGTCCCGGGACTCCCTCGACTTTCCGTCGCCACACTTCAAACTCTACGAGATCCTCGGTTAATACATAACAATAATAATAATAATAATAACAATAATAGCGGCCGCGGCTCCACCTCCGGCGAGGATTTCCACAAACGAGCCGAATACAGCCCCCGTGAATAAAAGCGGCTCGACTGCGCGACCCTCTAACACACCGACGAACTCCAGGCAGCCCAACGTAAACTGTTCCCAATTACTCGGAAAAATACGCGGCCCGACGCGAAGACGCCGCCGCTTAAGGAGGTGCGGGAGGGTCAAGGATACACTCACTTCTCACTTTTGAAAACGTTGGCTATTTTAAGAAGTGGTTGCTCGAATCGACGATTTGTGCACTGCCCCATTCGAGTTGAATAATGCATAGCGCGTTTTTTTACGTTGGCGTCCTTGACGGTAAGTGGAAGAAGGAAGTGCAGCAACGTTTCCCCCTGTTTTTTAAAATATCAGACACTCCGATGCAGCTACCGTTTGCTCGATACTTTACAAGTTGCGAAAAATTAAAACTGGCCAGCATCGAAAGGTACTTTTTCAAATTTCTCGCGGAGACGAGTTTCGTTGCTGCTGTTGTGTCGAGCAAAACTCTTCGCGTGCAGTTCGACTGATTTTGCGGATAATAAAATTTCTAATAATGAAATCTCGTCGCACCGCTGCAACTAACGCGTCCAATAGTTGACGACGAATAGCTTCACCTGACAATCATTTTTGAATTAAAATCGTTTCGACAACTTTTTATATTTGAAATGCACAAGCATAGTTGCGCATGCGCAAAATAATTGACTCATCTTTTTTGCATATTTAGGTTATTATATATACACGCGGATCGGATTCGAATTTAATATTTATTCGAAGAAATAAATTTGTTGTTAATGGTAATTTCAGATGCAAATGACTCGAGTACTCCATTTAATTTGTACGAGATACGGATAATAAACGATGAAATAGATTGTCGAACAAACTAATTCTTTACGATCTTTTTTTATGTCATATTTACAAATTTTACAAACCAAAGCTTCCGATAAGTCTTGTTGAAATATCAATGTATTAATTTAAAATGTAATAAGGATTCCGAAAGTGTATACAGCCAAATCTCGATAATTTATTCTTATATTATTTATCTTTAAAATACAGGAATTTCTGTGGTGTAATTCGCTGTTACAACACATATTTTAGAATAAATTCAAAATTTAAATTATAACAATTACATTTGTGCTTGTCAAAAACTCGATTGTCGCTAACGAGTTTTGTTTTAATTCAGTATCTGCTATTGTTCCGATTAACTTTATAGCGACTCGCCTTTCAAATGTTTGCAATTTTTTGTTGATATTTCACAAATTATTAAATTATCATTAATTGTGACACATAATTTGAATCGTATTCTTTGTACACTACTAATAATTTTATCGATACTTTATTTCAAACAATTATGTAACTTTTATTTATATTTAAACAAATTCAATAATATTTCAAATATACGCGTCGTTCTTTTAAAATAATGTTATCGAGCTAATAATATACATACGAGACTCGAATTACATAATTATTTATCGAAGTAATAAAATCAATTTTATTGTTTGCGTACAAATTAGAAAGTATTGTACGATGCGTTACAAGTTGGAGAATATTCGAGATATAAAATATTTTGCGCTGTTGATGTATTGTTAAACTATTGTTTTGGAATAAAATTAATTAAAAAAAAGATCCGCGAAAAAACAAATATTGCTGCCTTGCAATAACAAACACGTTTGCAACTAATTTTCGAAATTGAAATTCAGAACTAAAATTCGAACGCGCGTCAAACATATTTTACTATTTTAATATTAAAATTACGCTTTTATTTATATCAGTGGCGGCACATCGATACGAATAATAAAATTTCGTTATCGAAACTGTTGCTTTAAAAACACGCTTTCCATACAAATACAAAGTTTTTTTAAAACAAAATTCAATTTAAATAAAATTTACCGTGTTATAAGCTCATTATCGAATAAAAATTGAAACGGCGCCGTGTAAAGAATACAGATCGCGCGTTTCTCTCTCGTCTCGTAACGATGTAGAATTAAAGCTAATGAATCTGAATTTCACTGCTGCGAGTAAGTAATCCTGATGTAACAATAATGACGATTGTAATAATGATTAAATCCGAAAGTTGGAGAGAAGTTAAAGTTTTTAAACGAAGAAGGACGGGGGCGGACGTTTCGTCGTCGGCGAATCGTATATTCATGCTGCATTCTCTTATCGATCTAATAAGGAAGAATTTTCTGTTTGGTAAAAGCGTGGCTCGTCGAGTTAAGCAAAGCTCGAATTCATTAGCGCTAATAAATTCAATTAATTTGTTATTGCGTTAAATCTCCAGCGAATACTCGGACGGCCCTTGTAAAACTCCTTCTTCCACAATCCTCGAGCGATCCTTTGGAAAATTTCTTTTCACGTAAATGTATGTAAATATTTACAGAAATATGCGCTAAGAAAAAACTTGGTTCATTAAGTCAACCACACGCTCCTCGAGCTTTGATTCGAAGTTTATTAAAATTCCTTTCGACCGCAGAATATTGTCGTAAATAGTTTATTTCTGCGCCGAATCCGAGCAAATGCGAAGACGCGACGATAGGCATATAAAGAATTTCTCCGAGTAGCTTAGCAAACTTATCGACTAAAGTTCATTAACATTCGATGGTGTAGACCGAAGGAGTAAATCGAGGAGTTTGTATTTAGGGGAGGAAAAGTTTAGTTCATGCGCGCCAAGATGTTAATCAGCTGTTGTCAGAGGTTAAAGGTTTTTTTAGCGCAGTTGCGGGTCTTCGTTTATTGTAAATTATAGGTCGCGCGGCGAGAAAATGATGTCGCGCGACGTTTTAAAGCAGTTTTAACGATAAAATCAAGAGCGAAAAGGAGGGATTCTGGCTGAGGAAGGACAATTGCGCGCAGTTGGCTATGAAGAAAAATTGAAAAAACCGTAACGAAATGAAGAAGCGAGGGAGATCCCAGTGGGAGTCGAGGCGCAGGAGTCCGACCGGTTTGACCTGTTTCCACTTGAGCCGAGCTAGAAATCGGCCGACGCAGCCTCGTCGAGACACGTGCCCGAGTCCGCACACGCCCATCTACGCGACCGGGAGAAATGAAGCAGAAAAAAAGGGGGCAAAAAGCTGTGCGGCGTTGAGAACGGAGAAGGAAACGAGGCCGGCTGCGTCTGGAGTAACGGTGGAGGACGGCCCTTCCGAGCCCTTCCGAGCCCTTCCGAGCCCTTCCGAGAGCTTCGAGGACGGGGGATGATAAGCTTCTCACCTTGCGGTCGCGCGGCCAAAACGCAATCGCAAACGTAATTGAAAAATAGAGTGAAACGAAATCTCGAATTTATCACCCGCGCTCGTCTCGGCGCCTTTTCCGCCTCTTCCATCGCGCGTGTCTTCGGAGATCCGCCTCGGCTTTTGACGGAGCTTATATTTATGTGCTTTCAAAGCAGGTCACTGAAGAAACGCGGACTTTTCCTTTGTGAAGGAAAATCGGTGAAACTTGAAATATAGCGAGAATTTCAGTGGAAACATTCGGAGCTCCGGCATGGATGCGATTTCATTTATTTCCCACAGAGTCCCTCGACTTTATCAACCATACATTTTTTGCTCGTTTGTTTATTCGTTAACAATTAACTCGCCTCTTCTTTCTCCAAACGCTCTCCTGGATTTGGTTGAATTTCACTTGTTTCGGACTCTGCTACTATTTGCGACTAATTCTTGCCCACTGTAAGAACAAGCGTATTTAAATTGATATTTCAATATTTTACAGGAGGTTCTTCGTTATAATTCGTCGAAGCCCTACTGGAACGCGTTGGGCGTGTAAAAGCTATACGCGTGCTGTTATTATTATTTAAAGTTCTGGATTATGTATTTTACTTATTTTCTCGGCTCGCTCTCTCTCTCTCTCTCCTTTCGCTAGAATATATCGAGGGATCATTTTAATTCTAAATATGGAAATCTTATTATAACGTAAAATGTGTACGTTACGGAAATGTTATTTAAGATGACAATGTTTATCTCTTGGAAATAAACGAGACATTGAAATATTTATGAGCAGATAATATTACCAGAGAAAAGACGAATAAGTTTTTTAAAAAATAAAAGCTCGTCAAAAATGGATTTTCAGCTCTTATGAGAAATGCACGGGTGTGCATAGAGCTACGCACACGTATGCACTCGGTGCGTTCGATCACTCTTTTACTTCGCGACCTTTTTATTTTTATTCGAAACACAATAGAAACAATGTAAATTAAAATTGAAATCTACTTTTTATTTTCAACGCACAGGCTTGGGTGCGCCTACATTTTTGAGCTTCAAAAATAAACCGCTCTTTTATCAAACAATTATTCCCTGTATAGTTTAGCTTTGGAAAAACAACGACTCGCCGCCCCCTCCTGTGCCACTCTTTAACCCTCACCACACGGTTGTGCAGCATTACAGTTTGTTTCACAACTGGCGCAGCTCGCAACAGAGTGTACGCCGAGGATAAATAACGGACTTTTCGAATTCGTTCGGAGGTCCAAGTCATTCGCTTAAATCCAAATTGCACTACAACTCGATCTCCGCCCCCGATGTTTGGACTTTCGATTAAAAAATCGGATTTTTACTTTATTTCGAGGCTTTTGCAGCATTCTTTAGTATCTTGTCAACTAAAATAATCTCTCAGCTTGTTGACTTACTTGTTTACGCTTAAAGTTGAGAATCGATCGAAAATTATAAAACGGATAATACGATTTTTACTTTAATCCCCTGATTTATAAATCTCGGCGTTTACCTACTCAAGACTCTCCTTTTCAATAATTTATTATTATTCTTAAAAAACTCGGGACCCAGTTGAAAAGTTTTTGCCTTAACGTATCTAGAAGTAAATAAATCTTTAAAGTGTGCGCTATTGAAAACGATTAAAATTATAAGCGAAAATTGATCAGATGTTACTCGCATGATAATTACGTAAAAGGAAAATTAACAATTATCCCGTATGTAAAGGTAATAAGTCAAGTTCACTAAGATATGTAACCAACAAAAAGTAGTACAGCTTGCAATTACAGATTAAATTGTTACACACGCGCAATTTCATTGATATTATAACTATATTTGAGAAAAGTAACATTTGACCGAGCTTATCTTATTTCTTCACAAGGCGAAGGAGTTTGGTAATTGTAAATTTATGGTCAGATCAACTATATTTTCCTTTTATTTTCTCTACTGTTTAATCATACGAGAGGATTTTTGAATATATTTGATTTAAAATAAAATTCCAACATCGAAATTCTATTTTTAAATTTGATAAAGCCGCGAATAAAAATGAAAAGCACCTGGAACAATTTAGATTTTTCTAGACGACAGTATGGAATATTTTCAATACTACGAGTAGTTTTGTTTACACAGGTACATCCGACCCGATCCACTAAGAATTTCGCCAACAGTTTAAATAAAATGCATTCGTTGTAGCAAAACTAATGAGCCATCATGCCTTTTGAATCAAAAGCCCGAGCTCTCGTTAAAGGTAACTTTTGTAAATCCAAACTGGAAAAGAATATCGTTTCCGTGAAAAAGAAAACCGTAGAGGAAAATTAATAGGTTGGTACGGTTGTGCGAGACGCTAGGATTCATTCACGTATCCCACCCATCCCGATCGAGTTTCTTCAACTTTCACCAGTGCTGACGAAAAAATCCCGCTGCTCGATCGGATGTTTAAATGGCAAGAGGCGGACACGGAGAGCGAGTGAGAGAGAAAGAGAGAGTTTGATGGAGACATAAGCCAATTACGGTGGATTAGCGCCGATACTCGTAACTTTGGATCCCCGAGCTCTCCTGGAACGTCCTCGAAACGAAGTAAATATTAAACTATACCAAGGGACAGGAGCCTGCGGCCTGTAGCTGAAAAATGCTTCCTCGTTTCGATTGGAATCATACGGCGGCCGAAGCTCCGGGGTATCGGGAAGAAGGCCGCTATCCGCTGCATCGTCGCGCTGTCCGGGAAAAGTGGCCTCGGGAGGGACGAAAAAGGGCACGGGGTTGATATAGCCGGGGGTGGGAGAGCAGCTTGAACATGGCGGACGCACACCGTTGCCGACTGGTGCAGGCCGACTGGAGCAGGGGGAGGGGGACAATGACAATGACTCGGGTGGCTCAGAGCACGTCTATCTCGGAGTGTCACTCCGCGGGGCTTTTAAAAGCAGAGGAGAGAGGGAGCGAGCACAAGTGCCGTAAAATCAGCTGCGACCCGAATCGAAACGCTGCCTGCCACTGCTCCGGATACTCAAGGGAAGCAAGAGAGAAGACTGTATTAACGATACGAGACCGCGTTCCTTATCAACATCGGCGGCGATAAGCTGCTCAGAGCTCCGCGCATCCTCGCTCTCGGGCTCTGCGAGTTCGCCTCGGCTCGTCCGAACCCACGAACGAAGCAGCAGCTAAGAGTGAACGGGAAACGAGGTGGGGGCAGGAGACCTACTCCCGCCGCTCGCGGTGGGAAAATTTGAATCCCCGGACTCCTGGATACCTCTCACGGCCCTTTCAAAAGGCCCGCGGAGCCGCGAGCCAGTGAGAGGTGAGCGCGAGGTGGCTACCACGCAGCTCGCGGTCGGCTTACCTCGGATCCGGCAGGACAATCTTCTTGCTCGCCCGCGCGGCCGGCGTGCTCTTGCTCTTCTCCATGGCCATGAGGTAGCTCACGTCCGCGAGTACCGCCTCGAGGTCCGCCATCTTGTCTCGCGCTCCGTCGCACGCGCGCACCCGCGTATCCCCGCGAGTTCTCCGCGCTGGCACGGCTCGTGTTTACGTCGCGTCGGCTGCTCCCGGCTGTGCACTCGCGCACGCGGCGCCGATTTTGAAAGTCCGGCTCCGGGAGGTTAGCGGTTGCAGGGGCCGGGCAGCGGGGGCCTCCTCCGCCGCTCGGGGCGCATCTCCCTCTTTGGCTCGCGGTGCGCTCTGCTGTTGGGCCCGACTGCGCCCGGCGGCAGCCTCACATCTTCCTGACCCGGCGAGCGCGGCTTGACCGTCGTTCCGTCGATGCTTGACTGAGAGAGCGAGCGCGCGCAGTGCTGACACTAACCAGGACTCCGAGCAACGAGCGACGACGTCGCCGCGAGATAACTGCGCGAGAATAGGAAACCTGGCCGCTGGCTGCTGCTGCTGCTGCTGCTGTTGCTGCTGCCGCCGCCACCGTCGCCACAGTGCTGCCAGACTCTGGTTCGCCGGCGCGGGGGGAGTCGCTCGCCCGGACACTGGTGGGGACACCCGCGCTCTATATATGGCGTGTGTCGAGAGGGTAAATGCGAGGTTAGCCGCTGTCGGTAAGATCGGGTGAGCCAACTCTGGGAACGGGTCGAGACTTTAGTTGGGAGTGCAACCGCGCGAATGTCTCCGGCGTCCTAGAGGGTGGCTTGGAAATTTTTATCCTCGGGGCCATTCGAAGGGCCTGACGCCAAACTGAAACACCCGCTCATGGCTAACCGTTCAAAACCAAAGAATTATATTTCAACCGCTTTGTTTTTGCGTAAATTATTATCGTTTACCGACATTCTCTTCTTCGATGCGTATTTGAATTCATTTGTAATTTACAAGATTACCTCGGAAACTTGCTCTTCAAAAATGAAATTTTCGCTCTTTAAAATACTTTGCATATATTTGCCGAGAATAAATTCACTTTAAATTTATTATCGTGGGCGTTAAATGACTGCATGAAATATTTTAAAAAGTGCCTTTTCATATTTCTTCAATAACAGATATCGGGTTCTAAATTTGGTGCTAATGCATCTGTTAGTTTTTTGTTGTACAGGCGTTGTTGTATAAAATTTTTAACGAACGAATGTTTCGTTCTATGTGGCACGTAGAAGATAATTTTTCCACGCCGAAGATAATTCAACAGTTTAAGAGTAATTAATTAACTATTTTTTTAACTAATTTTTGTAATACTTAATTATGAACGACAACTTTGTTAGTAATATTAAAGCATATTCTCCATAAAAATTTAATATGATTGTCTCACAATACCTTGTACCGTAATCACAGTATTGCGGTACATACTAATATTTCTTTGCGCAGCGTATCACATATTTATTAAATTAATTATAATATTGTTACATGGGCTTAAAAATTTGAATAATCGAGTTATAGTCGATTGTCTAGTTATAATATAAAAAAATCCCTTTTAACAACTTTTGTTTTAATCACTATAAGATTCTTGATTATTATTATTATTATTATTATTATTATTATTATTATTATTATTATTATTATTATTATATTATTATATTATATTATTATTATTATTATTATCATTATTTAAGGATTTCATTGTAATAACCGAATTAGTCTACGTGAGTTTATAGAGGTTTGTATTGTTATTTATAAAAAATACTTGTATTGAAATATATTATAAATATTATTATATATAATTATTTTTGATAAACATATTATGTTAGTTGTGACTATGTGTTGTATAATCCACTTTGGGAAAATACACAGTGACTTATATTACTTATGATTATTTTTGAGTGATCATTATAATAAAAGTGTTAATGCAATATGTTATTGATGAGAATATACTACGAATTTAATGAAATAATAAAAATATCTTAGCCAAAGTTATCATAAATATTTTTACAGAAATATTGTAGAAGAATGAAAAGAACTTTATGCTGTTACATATCGTATGGCAGCCCTAAAAATACCAAAATGAAAAATTTAATAATAAATATTTTTAATTGTAAAAATAAGTAATTAAATTTAGAAATTAAGTATGTGTTTTTCGACAATTTTTTGTAATACATCTTTGTGAAAAATAAAAAAAATTTAATTGTCCCAATATTTTAGTTTAAAGAAATATAATTGCTCTAAAGAATATCTCCAAAAATTTGATTGCAATCTAATAATGAGTAAAATAGATTTGATTTAACAAAATTAAATATTTTAATAATCTTGTTTAGAGCTACGGTCTAATATGCAAGTAATTTTTAATTTAAAATATGACAATGAATAAATAAATTCCGCAAATTTTCATATTTGTTTGATCAAAAATACTTTTGAAGCACGAAATTAAGGCAAGAAATTACAATAGCGAGAAGTTAATGTTTCATGGTAAACTTGATATAATATCCATACTTAAATAGGAATATTAAAAAAATGTACTGAATACTTACGGAATCTAATAAAAGTACACCATCAGATATTAAAAGAATACTGAAAAAATACAGCTTTCATGGAGAAAATAAGAAAGTAAAATAATATTTAGTTAGTAATTGCATTAATTTTTATTTTTTAATTATGTCAGAACACTTACATTAACTATTAATTATTCGGTTGTTTTTAAAAATGCTTTTAAAAATTTATTTGCACGTGATATTTTTACCGTTATGAAGCACTTGAATTGTACTATTCGGCAAACATTATTATAATTCACACCTTCTATTTTTGACTAACGGTCTGTTTCCTTTTCCTTTCTCCAACTCTTGTATATCATAATTCATGGTGCATACGTTGTAAATCCTATCAAATCAGATTCATTCAAAGTCAACTTCGCAAGCCACTGATTTATATGGAAAGCATTTGGAAGGATATGCTTAAAGTCATTCAAATAAATTATATTAATTCCGATTTCTTTTCAAATGCATTTTTCATTTATTATCTGAAAATTTTTAATAATACAAAAAAAAAATTTAACGTAATTTCTCTAACCAATACTATATTGCAGAACATGTATATAATGAAAATAGTTTGGTGCTCATTTATACATAAGTTGGTCGTTCTTTCCCCCACTCTATCTCTCGCTCCCTCGCAGAACTGTTGTGTACACGTCGAAGAGCTCTGGCGAAAAATCTTCCCGATTTCACGAAAAGATTCCAATAACTTGGAAAAAATATGTAATTATAATATTACAATCCAACCTTCTTCATCTATCTTCAGCTTTCCATCCATGAAAAACTCAAATTTATTCGAGCTCTTCTCGCAGTTTTTTTATTGGCTAATTTGTGGCAGCAAATGAAGGATCTTGACAATATACTTCATTTTATTATTATTAAATAATATATGAACTTTTCGATGAGCTTTTATTTTCGTGTAACTTTTATACGGATAATTTTAAGACAAAATAAAATTTATTTTTACTGCTTTTCGATTGAAAATATATCCGCTGTATTCGATAAAATATTATACAAAGTAAATGTCTACGTAATAAAGTAATACGTACGTTGCATTAGTGAGTCAATAATTTGATCAGCAAAATTATCTTTAATAATATTTTTACGAAACTCTTTTCAATGCAGAATAGGATAAAGTATATATTTATTTATTTAAAGTATTTTTTATACAGACGGAAAAAATAATTACAAAAGATTTGTCATTTTTGTAAAATAAATAAAGATACGTTAAATTCAATTTTCATCGGTGACAACTTATTTTTAAAATATTAGATTACAGATTTACTTGATTCATTATTAATTCATTATTATTTTAAAAAATATCTAACTACATTTATTAATTTTATTTGCGATCCAGTTGAAAAAATTATATTCGACTCAATTAAATTTTTAAGTGCTTACTCATTCAATTATTACGAGTACAATTTTGATAAATGGTTGATCTTATGAACTATGAGACCAACTACAATAAATTATTTATTAATTATTTTGCCATCGTATCTACGATCAGCTTTATTGCCTTTTTTCGATTTATATGTTTTGAGAGCCGTTTTCGTAGAATAATAGATCGACTTATTGTTTACTTATTATTACTCGCAAATAAAAATAAGACTGTAACATCTTTCCATAGGTTACCTTTATAGCCATTACATGGTTTATTTAAAAACCAAAGTAATAGCATTATTTGAAATAGTGGGGAGATATCATGCTTAAGTGTAATTAAAAACTTAAAAAAATATTCAAAATATTGATAAACAGTCAGTTGGAAAACCTTTAAACGGTGCAGCAATTAAAAGTGTAGAGAAAGTGACAGTATAGAAAAACTACAGGAACTGAATAAAAATAAGTCCTCTACTAAAATTTTAATCTGAAAGATGAATAAAGTAATAGTGAGGGTCGTATTATAGAAAAACACATGTAAGAGAAACAGAAGGAGAAGGATCAGAAAAGATAGAGATTTAAAAGAAAAGATTCGAATTGGATATTAGTAGACAGAAGAAGGGAAAAAAGAAGCAAAAGTATTCTTATAATGAGGATGAAGATAGGAAAAGAAGGAGATAAAAAATGATTTAGAAAAAACTTAAATAGGGAAATAAAAGTAAGGGAAGCATAAAAGTGCGCTGTGGAAAAGAGGAGGAATTGGTAAAAGTAAGTTTGGAAATATGGAGGATAAAATTAATAATATTGAAAAAGTAAGTAAGCCAAAGAAAAGTAAAGTAGTTATATAGGACTTAATATAGAAATAAAGGTAAACCGTAAGAGAACAAAAATAAAAATATTCAAGCAGCTGAAGAAGAGAAGATGCATACATTGGATAAAGGATCATAATGTAATTAAAAGAAATATGGATATATATGGACTAAAGATTGAGTAATTTTGTTAAAATGGAAATAAGAGGAAAAAGAAATAAGCAGAAAATGGCAAAATAAATGGTAGATCTGTTCAGAAGAAGATGGAAAGATTAGAGAATGGGATTTTATAAGAAAATATAAAACAGTTAAACTGGATAAGACATTGTTGATTATAATAGAGAATAGAAAAGGCATAGTCGAAGCGAATACTTCGAGTTAATGAAGTTTTCACAAATGACAGATGAACGGAGAAAAATTAAAAAATATATAAGGAGAGAAGTATTATGTATAATAGTATTATATGTAATGGGTTCATTAGTATATTTATAGGATACTCAAAAAATATTTTGCAAACAAACGAACAGTAATTGAATTAGATTTCAATGCCAAGACCGCAGACAAAACAGAATGATACAGTGATAAAACAGTATGCGTAGGGATTTTTAAGGGTAAAACAATGAATATAGAAGGAGAAGAAATGATATAAAAAAGAGATAATGGGTTCATTAATAACCAACGGAAAGATAAGAGAAAAAGATGAATACATATGTCTGTGGAAGGCAAGTTATTAATTATTTAGTATTAAATGAATTATCATCAATATGTATAAAATAATGAAAATTGTTAATAAAATTTCATCAAATTGTCAGCCTATAGAAGTAAAAAGAAAAAAAACTCAATTTGTTCAGAAGAAATAAAATAAAAATAAAATAATAAATTAAATAACATACATGAAAACGAAACTTAGACTTCGGCGTGTTCTTTCATTCTGTTTTGTAAATTTCTGGATATATTTTATATCTTAAATTTATTAACGTAATCTCTCTACAATGTTTTTTATACTTCTTGTTTAATTTTTGACGTGGTTAAATTGTACGAATTGTTTTATCTTACATTCGTACAATAACCTTATCCTTTGTACGTATACTCATCTGACTTGATTCCCTGCGACTTCTCAACATTCCCGAATATGTACATGGTTTGTGAAAACAAAAGGTTCGGTTCCAATGAACCTATTTTAATATTTTAAAGCATTTACCTATATTGTTTTTTACGAATTCAAAAAATTATCAGTAACGATGGAAACATTTATTATCCTAAAAAAGATTACACTGAAAAATAAAGTTTTTGTGAAAAACTTGCATAGTAGTTTCTAACACGGAAATTTATTGATTCGCTATAGTTTAATATATAATTTTGGAAAATTATTTATCAATTTTTTTTAAATTTTGAAGTACACATCTTTCGGTCTCTTGTTTCTTGTTCTATTTATGTATTCTCGGATTTATTTTTAGTTTTCAGTAAGCCCCTGTTACTTTTTTTCTATATATTAACCGTTATCTTTATGACTAATTCATCAATAAATTTCGGCTGGTGTTTTGCTTAGCGACTTTATTTTATTTTGTTTGATTTTTACATTTTCTGCCGATATTTTATCTGATAATGACCTGAATCTATTAATAATAATTTTTTTGTATTTTTATTGTACTATATTTATTATGTTTCTATTTAATACCGCCATTTTAATAAAACTATTAGAACTATTTCATTACAAAATATTAACATTAATTTTTTATAATTATCCGAATAGGATAATATTATTATTGTAAAATTTACAAATTCAATATCAATAAAAATTATGTTTTAGTTTAAAGATAAAAGTAATTACAACAAGAATCCAGAAGTTATATTCATCTTTTATTTAAAATTAAATCAAGGTACTTATATAAATATATTAAATTAATTTAATAAAAATACAATAAACAAGGAATGTATTAGAATTAATTAAAAATAATTCATAATTTATTACTAATATTATAAAAGCAATAAAATAAAGATTAACTCATAAGATCAAGAAAATATCTGTTTTCAAAAAATTATTAATGTTTTTCGGATTTTAAGACTGTTTTTTAAGAATAATTATGTAAAATATATAACATGTGTTATAAACTATAAATTGCGAGATAAGTAGAAATTATATGCTTAAATAATTATGTAATGCAAAATAATTATAAAAAATATATTATTCGTGTGCTATATAATCACTGTACATTAAAAATAGTAGATTACGCTAATAAACGTGCAGATATGTAATTTTTAGAATAAACAATAAGACAACAAACTTATATAAATCCAGCTACATAATTTGTACTGTATACGAGAGATTTTTTATCTCATCATCATAATTATTATAATTGATGTATAATATGTTGACATAAAATATAAATAATAATATCCACTTTGTTGTAATTAATTATAAACAAGAAAAGCTTAAGTCATAAGAAGTAAATTTGATTAAAAAAAAGTGAATACAGTCATATATAGGTCAAGATAAACTTTATTTTAGAGTCGATTCTTTTTTCTGTTTTCTTACATGTAGTATATATAATCAACTAAAGACATTTTCAGAAAAAAGACGAAACCATTAGGTACTAGGCAACGTTGATGATGGACCCTCATCTATACATGTTTGCTTTTGCTTAACTGCTCTTTTTCCATTGACGTCAAGATGTAGCATCCAAAAAATAGACCGATGTATCGATGTTGTTTACTTTTACAGCTATTCCATTAACTGTTTTTAAACACTTTGTTCATTTTTTCTATCAAATCGTTAATTTTTAATCACATACATGTAATTTTATCGAAGTTTTTGTTAAAACTTTTTTGTTAAAAATTATTTATAACCACAAGTGACATTATTATTTTATATTCTCACTTCTTACACTACATAATACATGCTTAAAATACTGTTTAATATTCTTATTTAAAATAATAAAATGATATATGCTTTTAATGCCTTTAAATATTATTTTGTGAAATAGTATTACATGCTTTTAAAAGCATTTAAATATACCGCGACTGTTGAAAAAAATTCACGCAATGGGGGTTTTCAACTATGCCTCACGTCACGATAATAAAATCTGTTATTACATGAACAAGAGACTAAATCATTCCGTTGATCATTAAAATGATGTCAAAAAGATTTTAAGACGTGCTAATCTGTAGAATATAATGTAATTACGTTTTCAATGTCTTTAGCATCTAAAGTGACTCTTATTACCAGTAGCGTTGTGTCTCTCAGTATAATTGTTTATATACACTATAAACAAGAATATGATAGGTATGTAAGAATTATTCGTTGTATTAAAATATAGGTTATATTTTTTCCTTTTAAATATTTGATTTGAAAAATAGTTGAAAATGTTTAAATATACTCTAGATCAATACTTATTTTACTTATTGAACTTATAAATTCTCTTCCTTGTAATTATTTAAATATTGTTTAAATTCTAAAATAATTTAAAATTTTTTAAGAAATAATATTAAATTTTAAAAGTTACAATTTTATAATTTTTTAGAATATGTATTAATATCTTTTAACCATGGTCATTTTAATTATTTTTATTAAAACTTTAATGTTATGTAATTAATTAAAAAATGTAAATTAAAATTTTTTTTTATTTTATTAAAGGAAGAAACTTCATTTAGGAGTTATAAGAGATCTGGAGAAACAAAGGCGAAGAAAAATCGAAAATATTTATTTACTTCAACAGCAAACCGAGCTCACTAAAGACCTGACAAAAGATGCATTAAAGAAACCGCTAGATTCTGCTCTGCAAACTTGAAGTTCTACATGCCACTGTGCACAGACTAATCTGTATTAAAAATGTTAATCATTGTAAACTAGTCAACAAAAATTTAGTTTTGCAATTTATATTTCTGTAATCATTAGAATTATATAAAATATAAAATATTTTATTGAAATTTATAATATATTCTACATTATTATCTCTATTGTAGATAAAAAAAGTTTTTAAATATTGCTAATTATAAGTGATTTAAATATGCTAATAATTTACATTAATATTTAATTTTTTAATATTTTGTTAATATTTCTTTACCTTATTTAATAATTAAAAATATTTAAAAATTGATTTAATCCACCTTGACACTACATTTATTTTATGACGTAATAAAAAAAAATTTTCCTTATTCCATTCAATCATTTACATTGAGTGCCCTTTTATAGACTCTGACGAGATTCCAGATTCTGTTTATATTACGAACATATGTCGGCTGATCACAAAATATGTATAGGTTATATTTATACATATATTTTATGATTTGCTAATTAGTAAAAACATTTAAGACGCTTTTTGGAAAATACGGCTAAGTTGAGGAAATAAAAATTTTTATTTATTTACTTTATTTATAAAACGTATAATGGATTTTCTACAAAATTATCCGGATGGCGAAGACTCTTTCAAATTTTCACTCTTATTAGAGAAATTACTCAGTTTAACTCAGTTAAGAATTTGTGATAGAAAATTATTGAATGGATATTTCAAAAATATTAATGAAATAGATTATAGAAAATTTGTTATACAAGATAAAAACGTAAGTTCACTTATTTTTTATAAATGACGATATAATAATAGTAGGTTAAAGATTTTCAAAATATTGAATTTTCATATTAAATAAATATGCATTAAATAAAAACTTTAGTTTTATATATATATATCAATATACAAAAAATATTCAAATTGATTAATTGAACAATCAAATTAGAGTAATTTATATTATAAGAATAATAATCAAGTTCTTTATATATTTAAGTATCTCCATAAATTTACTTGCTATGTTTTATAATCTTTTATAAAGAAATCAACAAAAACATTCAAATTACAATATCAATTCTTTATACTTTCATTAATAATAAAAATAATTGTATATACTATTTTTAATTTTTTTACTAGGCTATTATGCTGTTAGTAAATCAGTTATGTTCAATCATACAGCCAAGTGAAGTTTCTCTAGTGATTGGATGTTCACAATTTTTAGTAAATTTGATAAAACGAGGCATTATATTACAGGGTAGAACTTTTACAGCATGTAAACGATGGGTTCTAGAAAGTCTAGAATTTTCAGACTCAAAAGCTGCAACTGATGTACTTTCTGCTTTACAAAGTCTTCTTGCAACTGGACCATTTGATAACATAGTTCAAGTAATTATTTTTGTGTTTAGAATACATTGCCTTATCAATACAAGAAAGATCAATACAATAGAATTTATTAACTTATCAATACAAACATGCAATATTCTTGTTACAGTTCAAATTTAAATAGGATTAATTAAAATTCAAATTAATAATAATCATTTGTATTACTTTTGAAAATTGTAAAAATTTAATAATATATGTATTTTTTATAGGACCTTAGAAAATTACTAGGAGGAAATTCAATTTTATTAAAGTATGTTTATCCAAACAATGATAAATGGAATGAAGAAAAATTTGTAGCCTTAGGTTGTATAAAAGCTATTTTGATAAATATGGAAATGAGTGAAAGTTCTATTGCCTCAGAATTTTTAATACTAATTAAAACAATAGCTTTACAAACATTGAATAAAATGTCATACGATGAGTTAAATAAATTATATTTTAATAAGGTAATTAATTAACTTTACGAATAAAATTTACAATCTCTTTAAATTAATGTAAATACAATTAAATTTATTAGATTAATTAATATCAATTAATATTATTAGATGGTAAGTCTATGTCTACGAATTTTACGTAACATACTCATTGAAAAGCCAAATTTCGACAACTCGGATATCATCGGTGAATTTTTAGGTGTAGTTCAAGTTTATCTATTTCATGGCATTGTGGGATATCCAAATATAGTACCTCAATTATTACGCCCATCTACTATGAATCTACCAGATATAACACATCCTATTCAAAAAAAAAAATATTTCAGAAATCACAAAATTAAAACTAAACGACAATCTTCAAAAAAAGTTACCACTGAAAATAAAAATAATATTCCTTCAGAGACCAAAGTAACTTTCAAATATTCTAGTGATTCAGATACTTCAGACACTGAAAATAAAAGTATAACACAATCAGAATCCAAAGTTCGCTTGGAAGCTGCACATCTATTGAATACATTAGTTGAGTTGTCACAGAATCGTGAACTTTTTGGATATTGGACACAAATAGTCGCCAGTGGATCAAGAACTGACGCGAGAGTGTTGACAAGATGCATTTTGCGAGAGCCATTATCGAAAATTCGACAGGTGGCCCTGAATACATTGAATGATTTGTTGATAGGAGCTAGAATGTTTCTGACTCATGCTGAAGATATTGAACAAAAGTCTTTTGTCACGTTTTTCGGTATGCTCAGTTCTGTGATTAAAGAAATACATTTTACGTTATCTCTTTTATTGAGTACAGAAAGAAATGTTGTTGTACTTACGCAAGGATTAAAATGTGCAGCAGCTCTCATACAAGGCACACCATATTCTAGGCTTAAGCCTGGTCTAGCTACTAAATTAATTAGAAATTGTAGAAATCATTTATTACATCAACGTAAGTCATAAAGTCAATCTTTATACAATTCTGTTTAGTTCTTTAAATCAATTAATACTTTTTATTATGTGTTAAAATTCATATAACAATAATCTATATCTGATTATTAATAATATAATTAATATTTGAAATATAATAATAAACTCACACATAAATTATTTAGATCCTACAGTACGAGTAGCAGCACTTGCTGTTTTTGAAACTTTAGCTTTATCCGAACCAATTACACCTGAAATCTTTAACATACTTGCAAAGTCTTCCAATGCCGATACTGATACAGAATATTCTAATTCTGATTTTAATACAGCTAACGAAAGTGATACAGAAGAAGTAGTTTTTGATGATTTTGATGAAAATATTAAAAAAATCGATTTTAATATAGATGATAATATTCAAGAAACGCACATTAGTGCTTTAGTACAAGTATGTCTTAAAACTATTTCAAATGAAGTAAGTATTTTTTCTAATAAAAATATTAAAATTTCATTGATTTATTTTAAAAAATTTCATTTTCTTTTGTAGACAGCAAATGAACCGGTTAGACTACAATCATTAAAATTATTAGGAACATTGGCATTTAATGCAAGCAGCCTCATTTTCCCTCACATTAAATTAATCGTAGGAACTTTAATTGACATAATTAAAGATCAAGAATCACAAGTTATATTTCATGCTTGTCGCGTTATGGAAATTATTGCAGAACGTTTGGCAGATTCAAAATCTGACAATGTATCTAAATTTTGGAGTATTGCATTCAATCCTATTATTTCACTAGTACAACATACTCAAACTAGCTTACGAGAAGTTGCCTGTGATTGCTTAGGAAATATTGGAGCGGAAATGTTTGCTCAATTACCAGTTAGTAACACTAGATAATATATTTTTTAAGTTAACAGATGTTGCTTTTCAAGTAAATACTCAAAAATTAAGTAATCTTTAACTTAATGATTAATTTAAAAAATGTGCATTGAGCATTTTAAAACTTACAGATCAATTGAGTTGTTATACTAACTGCAATAAATTATTACAATGTATGATATTATGGAAGTAATATTATTAACTATATTTTAGAAGGACAAAAGTATAATGATTATTACGGTACTTTTTGGTGCAATACAAGATGAGGAAAGTGCTGTTAGAGCTGCTAGTTTACGAGCTTTGGGATTATTGGTCTGTTTATCTTCTTTAGAAGATGATACTGGGTTTCTTATGGATTTAACCGATATAACATGTACAGCCTCAGAAGATAGAAACCTCGGTGTAAGAGTCAAGGCTGCTTGGGCTTTAGCTAGTCTTTGTGATTGTTTAGTTAAACGAGAGTAAGTTAGATATTTTTCTGAATTTCATACTTAATTTTTTTAACATTAGACTTTGTAAATCTTAATACTCTTTGTTTAAAATAATGAAAAATAATCGAAATCGATACAACGATTATTCTGAATTAAATGACGGTTTTGAAATAATTTGTCATTTAAATAAGGGAAAAAAATGAAAGTTTTTTGTTTATAGGTTACAAAAAAATCTTTTATTATTTTATTATTATAACTTATGATTTTAGACGATTAACTGATTATTGGCTTTTATAAAAGATTTATGTTTGTATATTATGTTAAATAATAAATATATATCTTAGGAATAATTCCGAAGTGGAGCCCATACCTTTGGATATCGTATTACAAAAACTTTATAAGACTAGCATTAAAGCAGCACAAGATAATGAAAAAGTTAAGTGTAATGCGGTTAGAGCAATTGGCAATATCATGTATTTATGTCCAAATAAATCAATTCTGGAAGACACTTCATCTGGACTTGATGCGCTTATTAATTGTGCTGTAACTGGAAATGACATGAAGGTATACTTATAAAATCATTAGTTACAACAGGAAAATAGTTTCAAAACTTAATTTTCAGGTGAGATGGAATGCGTGTCGAGCTATTGGAACGATTTTAAGTCGTAATCCAGATGCAGTATTGCCATCGTCGTGGAAAGTACGTAGTAAAATGTAAAAATAATACATAAAATATTTTCGTCACTTCGTTTACAAAAATTCATTTGCTTTCGTTTTCAATAGGATAAAGTTTTTCCAGTATTATGTGACTTAGTGTGTAATAGTCCAAATTTTAAAGTGCGCACAAATGCAGCTTGGGCTCTGTCAGTTTGTGAATCTTATGATAAATATCTAGTTATTTTATGGAAAAGTGTAATATTAGGACTTGAGAATTCTCATCATGTTCCTAGTTATGTTGAATATCCTCACAGAGATGCACTTGTGCAACAGGTTAGTATATTTCAAAAGTAATTTTATACAATCGAATACTTAAAAAAATAGTAAATAATATTTATTGTAATAAAAAATATTTTGTTAAACGTAAAAGAATATTTTTAAACCTGTTAAAATAAATTTCATATTTAATTTATTTTAATAGTTTTAAATTTGTTTTGTTCACATGTTTGACTATAGAAATTATTATGTGATTATAATATAAATAATTATAAAATATGTAAACAAAAAACGTACCACACAGCGCCACACATATTGTATACAATGAAAAAAATTTCCATTTATATGTGAAAATATACAATCGATTTTATTGCTTATAGTTTTAAAATGTGAAAGGGGATATGTTTGACACATTATTTTAATTTTTATAAAAGTGTATAATTCTCATCAATGAGCCTAATAGAGAAAAATAGGTTGAAAAAAAAATAATTTTTGTAAGAATAATAATCTATTTTTAACATTTGATTATTGTTTTCCTGATATGTAAAATGTATCAAATTACTTTAGTAATTTTAATATTTTATCTGTGTTATAATATTATTTATATTAATAAAACTTTTTACATTGAAAATGTAAGTTTTAAAAAAGATGGTTTATATTTTATATATGTTTACAAAATGTATAACAATATAATTAATTATATTAAAATTTTAAATTATATTTGATTATTTACAGCTTTGTCTTACAATTTGTCATTTGGCAGTTTATACCGAAATTTCGGAATTAGAATCACTATGGACAGAAATAAAAGATCATTTTGAAGACATTGTGTATCATATTAAACAATTTCAAGTAAGAATATTTTTATTTGTTAAAATTTAGTCATAAAAAATGTCATTAAGGTTTAAGAGTTAATTTTGTAATAATTTGTAGGAACATGTTTTACCAGAAAAAGCTGGAGATCTAATTAAAGCTAAAACACAGTTTGCTTCATTTGCTCAACAAACTATAAGAATAAATGAGAAAGAAATAGCCACAAAACTTGTAGAATTATTTAAAAGGGATGAAAGATATGACAATGTTGATGCTTTGTCAATTTTAAATTAATATAATCCATTCATATAATTATTGTATATAAAAATTGTTAAATTGTACATAAACTATTTATAACAAATTTTTAATTTTTAAATATATAATTTATAATACATGAACTGTTGTCAAAATTTAAGAAAAGATTTGAATAATCAATCTTTATTCATACTAATTTTTTTTTAAATATGTTATGAAATGTCTTTATTATAGTTAATTTTATTTGAATTTAATTCACTTTCACCGTAACTATTTATTTATTTTCATCGTCACTAACTTGTTTTCTATCTTTACTGCTTTCTATTATTTCATCATACATTGCAGTAGTTTTTTCTTCTACATTTTCTGTATTTAATTCCTTTACATTTGTATTAAAATTCTTTTTTTTTTCTGAATTATTTTCACTTGTATTATTTAAATTTTCATTTTTAATTGTTTCTTCAACTTGAGTGTCAGAAACTTTGTTGTTGTTTTTATTTTCTAAATTATCTATTTTGAATTTTTTATTTTTTGTTTCATATTCATTAACTTTCTTATCATCAGAGCTTTCATTATCAGAATCAGTTTCATTACCACTTTTTTCTTGATTATTTTTATCTTTATCTGTTGTATTAAATTTTTTTTCTTTAAGTTTTTGTTTTCGTTTTAACCTTTTGGCACGTTTTTTAGCTGTAATTTCTTCCGATAACTTTTTATTTTCTTCCAATTTTCTATGATATTCTTCATCAAGAAGTTCCTAATAATAAAATATAATATAATCTAAATTTTTTTAAATATATTTTATGGGTTTAATATTTATATACAACAACATTTGGATTAGAATAAACAAAATAATAACATATAAACCTTTTGTCCCTTTTCTTGAATATATTTCTGACGTGAGTATTCTTTTCTTCGTAAGTGTCTATAAACATGAAATTCACCACTACCTGCTCCAGCACTACTTCCCATCACATTTCTAACAAATTCAGGTACAGCAGGAGTGCCTTTTGTTTTTGGACGTTCTGGTATAATTATTGGTTTTTCCTTAATATGAAAATTATAATTGTTATATTTTAACATAACTGAAATTAAAAAAATGCATATAAAAAATAAACAGTATTTGAAAACTTACAGGATTTTTCATTAATTTCATGAGTTTTAATCTTTGTAAATCTGTTGCAGTTTTAGCAACTAATGGTTTTTCAATTTCCTTTTCATCTTCAGAATTTTCTTCCAACATTTTGACAGACTAAAAAATATGAATTAAGTTTTAATTTAAAAAAATAATTTTAATTTTCTATTTTTTAATTGCACGTGCTTCAAATGTTTTTAACCATTTGAAACAATTAATATAATTAATTTATTAACTAACATTCACCTATTAACAATATAAATACATGTTTCAAAATATCTTCTACAAAAATAAGTTATTAAAAAAGTAAATTCTTGGGAACCGTATCAACAAGAATAACATTAGTCAAGGAAGATTCATATAAACAGCAAACTAGATATATAACGTGATTAATTGGTTGATTGTTGATTTCTACATAAGCGATATAGGACTGGAAAGAAATTGGTATACTGGAAATTAGTTGTTGTACAAAAATTTGAGATGTTGTAGATGTCGCTACCTGAGCGATATTCGTCAACTCAAATGTATTTATTGTAGTAGCGCGAAAATTCAGCGCTCAGCATCCACGTTCGAATGGTGCTAATGCCGTTCTTTACTCTCTTGTGCGCATCGCTTGATCGACAAAAGAATATGCATACATGTACGCAAACTCGTCTAAAGCTCGCAACGGGATTAAAAGGCGTTTGCATGCGTACCTAGTGTTATTCTTGATCTGTATTGTATCCAACGTACACATGCGATTTTATCATTTACTCCCTAGATAACTAGTGCATAGTTCTCGTCTTTTCTCCTGATTATTGACTTGCTTTGCTTTGTTTCCTACTCGGCCGACTCTTGGCATTTTTTTTATCTCTCTTAATTCTGTCATGGTAATTTCAATTTTCTTGAGTCGACTTACAATGGTCCCTGATACCGTATTCCTAACACTGAATGTTAAAGTGTGGATTAACTCAGTAGCTCTTGTCCACTTGTAGAGTGCAAAATGCATTAGTATGTAATACATAGTGCAACGGTACAGGTGGCCCTCGAGGCTTACAGTGCATCAGTATGGTACTTTCGTATTTACACAAATGTCAGTGCCATATACTGAATTTAATCGATTTAACTTAAAATTTATGTGAAAAAAATGATTTTGAAATGTATCATAAGGCCTCATCAATCTCATGTAAAAGATTTTAATATTATAAGCAGTATTAAAATTCTAGCAGGTGATTATTTTTTTACCTTGCTATTGTTCTCATTTATCTGTTGTTTGTTTTCAGTTTTATTTTATAAGATTCTTAAACATTTTATATTAAAAATGAATAAGAAACATAAATTGAAAATGTTGTCTTATTGTAAATACAAAGAACTTTTTTTATTTTCAAATATACAACTATCAAAATTATATTCTAATAATATTGAAAAAATAATTATTTTATAAAAAATATTTATTTTATGAATAGAAAAATTACGTTCTGTATTCTTTGCTTATATGATATTTCTCAATAACTTACTATTTTGACTGAAAAACAAAAACTAACATTGAATAATGTGAGAGCATAAATTTATAATAATTTTTATTAATTTTTATGTAAAAATATATATCAATTATAAATTTTCAGTTATAAGTTTTAATTCTGTATTTGATTCTAATTGGAGTTTATGATTAAAAAAAATGGATACTGGTTCAGATTCTTCAAGAAGTGAATTAGAATCTATCACATCTATGGATTCATTGCAGATAATAACAGATGACTTTCAATTTAATCACTTATCAATACCAGATGTAACAAATGTAGAATTATCAAAACGAATAACTTTATTAGAAATAGATAACGAACGTTTAAGAATTGATTTAGAAAATTCTAAACTAGAACTAACTGCCAAAAATGCTGCCAATCAAGGATTAAAAAATAAGATAGCAGAATTGTACATAGAGGCTCAAACTTCTTTACAAGAAAAGCAAAAGCTACAAAATTCTTTAGCGGATATACAATGTCGTCTTACAACTGCTGAAAAATCAACAAAATGGTATCAAGGGCAAATGCACGATGTAGAAGCCAATAAAAAAACTTTACAAATAGAGATAGATACATATCAAAGTATGTTAAGGCAAAAACATCAAACTTTAGTAAATGTTACTGCTAAATGGAAACAATTGAATGAAGATTACTTGATTGTTATACAAAACCATAGAAAGGAAAAAGATATTTTACAAACTGAGATTGAGGCATTAAAAATAAAAGATAACAGTATTAAGGTGAGTTATGGAAGATGTAAAAAATAAAAGTAAAATTATAATGTAAGTCAATGTAATATAAACACGTATATGAATTTGAATTCATAGTTTAAAGTTTTACTATATTAAATGAAGTTAGTAAATGTAATTTTAAATGATAATGATAATCTGATTTCTAATGTTTAATAAATTAGTGAAAAATACTTTTAAACGATTAATAGGTAAATTTTTTTAAATAAAATAAAATATTATTAAGAAACATTGCTATTGTGTTTTAAGTTATAAAATACTTAGGATTTATAATAAAGTAAAAGGTATAAATTAAAAAATTAATTCTTCAATTTGTTTATATAATTATAACAATATATAATCCTAAGGACATTTTCAGTGGCATCATTTATTTCTGAAATAAACAATTAAAAGAATATAAATAATTAAAAAGTTAATTTTCTTTTAATGTATAAATTGAATTAAAATTCTTGTAAATAGTGATCATTTATAAATCAGGACAATTAATGTAATAAAATTGACAAATAATTTTTTTTTGATACTTATTACATATAAGTCATAAATATAATAATTTCGATTGACTGATTCTAAAATTACAAATAAATTACAGAAAATTTTATTCTTTCTTATTTTTTTGTTAAAATTATTTTTGGAAATTATAAATTTAAAAGACAAACAGTAATTCTATATAAATAATAAATTTTGCGTTTCGCTCTACCTTCAAGAGTACTGTTTGATTTTTAAACGTAAAAACCTCAATTAAATTCATAAAATACAATAAAATTATTCTGTAGAATTTTAGTATACAGTCACAACCACAATCAACAGTGCCAATAGCCGTATATACAGCCGTAATAAGCAAACTGGACGTGGCAGAGGAAGAGCTTCAGAATGTCCGAGCAGGACTACAAACACTGGAACAGCGTTTGATAAGATCCGAAGTGGAAAAAGCCTCGGTACAAAGTGCCTTTGATAAGCAGCGAACTCTCCTGTCTTCGATGGAAGATAGTCTGCAGGAATGCCAAAGCGAAAGAACAGAGTTGGCTGATATCGTTCACGAGTTGCGCATTGAGCTACGAAAGTTGACCGTCGAAAATGAAACGCAACAAATGAATTTACTGCTGAGAATGCAGGAGCACGAACAGGTTTGCTTTTAATTTAGATAATTGAATAATTGTTGTCGTGAAAAAGTAAAACAAACATACAGCAAATCACCTAAGAATTTATACCTTTCGTTTTTTTCATTTAATTTCAAATAAATAATTTGATTTTTATCGTTATACACACGTAAAATAAATTTCAATGTTACACATAATATTGTAACGGCCGACGAATGGTTGCACTTGTTTATAAACAACAGCACTCGACTCGAGACCTTCTCTCTTTCGAGTCTATTCGTTCTTCGCATCATAGCGCAATAGAAAAATTCCTTTACACAATAAACAAAAAGACTTTTGATAACTGAAAATTCCAGAAGCCAGTTAGCCTCGCGCGTTTGAACTGTTCACATCTGTAGCAGGCGTTTACATCACGTAAATCTAAAAAGAAATTTTGACGCTGCAGCAAGTGTCCAACAATATTTAGTTTTCGCGTCCTGCCGATCCAGTAAGGATACTAGACACCGGTGAACTACGCACAACTAGGATCTCATGGATTCCCACGAAACCACCGATCAAGTGTATTCTCGATCAACGCACACATCGTTATTTCGCGAAAGTGTAATGGGTCAGGATTGAAGGTTTTGGTTTTCAATAACACTAAACACTTGTGTCACTTTGAATTTAACAATTTATTGTGTTTATAATATAGTTGGCTATTTTACAGTTCTTCTGAATACAGCAATTAAATAACTTTAAACTGTATATATTTCGAATTGAACTTAGATTAATTTGTAAAATTAATTTTAATCGATATAATTGTTGAGTAAAATCGGTATAGATATGTTTAAGAAAACGAGTGTTACTCGGCGTGAGTTTGGAGTAAGAGTATGTGTTGAAGTGTGTTGGAAGTAGATAGAAATGGAAGTCTGTTGCTACTAAACGCAAGATTCTTTATATGCAGGAAAAATCAATTGCAAAAGGTTCTAGAATTCAAAGAAAATAGATAAATATTAGAAGGTTACAAAAATTAAGGTTTGCAACGAGACGGTTTTATACGAAGGTTTTTCGGTAAAATACGTAGTTTTAAATATGATTGAGTAGTTTATTTAATTTTTGGAGGAAATCCATTAAACTTTATAAAATTTGTTTTTTCTAACTGTTCGGGGATTTTCGTTATGAAGTAAAAATGCATAATTTCGGATCTGTAAAAAAAATGCAGTTGCGAGAGACTTTCGGCAATGCGAATTTGAGTGTGTAATTCGGCATAGAGAAAGAACTTTAAAAAGAATTCATAAATTTAGGTGTTTTACATAGATGATTGAAAAAAATACGGATGCGAAAAATGTTCATAAATACGAAGCTGGGAGTATAATTCGGCATAGAAAGTGGAATTGGAAAGAATTTAAATATATGCTTAAAAAGTGTGAGTTAAAAAGACCTTCGGTGCAGTATAGATTCAAGCAAACAATGAATAGAAAATATAAAAAAAAATAGTTTCTAAGTACTTGGGAAGTGTGAAAAAGTTTTCATTAGCAGATAATTGTCAAATGTGGATTTTGACGCGCAATAAGTGCATAGTAGATAAATGTGCTTAGCTCGTAAAAATGCAGGTACGGAGCGTCTCTCGATGGGTCTTTAAGGCTTACCGGCACGTGCGTACATTGCAAAAGTGACAATTACGATACTGAGAACCCATTTTAAAAATCTATTGATAATTTTCTGTATGAATAATAACTTTGTGTAAAATCTTTGTGAATAAATAAATTTAAGCGTCAGTTGAAAATCCAGCAGCAATTTGTATAGGAGGGTGTTGATTTTTTTCTTAAGGGGTGGTGATGTCTCTAGGCTGCAAGTATGGCGCTAAAGTCGGTCTTAGGACTTACCAATTGCATGTCTTCATGGTTCATTACTGTAACACTACATAGCAGTACGGCTGCTGTTCATTCGCCGTTAAAAGCTTCACTCTATTAATTTCCCCAACTATCTCACCATTGGTTTTGACCCGACGTTATAAAAACGCGTCGAAACGAACAGCGCGTTGGGAAAATAAAAGATGACAAGGTTTTTATCTCCTCTTATGAGAACGTGCTTGCATTGTCGCTTGCTTTTTTTGGTCGGCTTGATATCCGCTTCGATATTTTCTCAGGTCCGATTCTACGAATGTGTGTGTATCCGACAGACGTGATGACCGCCTCGATCAAGTTTACGCGGGGGAGCCTAATCTTGCAATTTAGGCCAGTTGCATGACGAATCGGCACGTGTCAATTTTTACTTCTATCTTTGTATCTTTAAAAATATTTTTTGCACAATCTATCAAATCATTTTTAATTCTTAATTGTTTCAAGGGTTTCAAGATTTCTTATCTTTTAATGCTATCGAAGATCTTCATTTAAAAAAAAATCAGCAAAACATTTGAAAACTTCCCTCTTTTCTTGTTTCTTGTGCTTTCCTCTTTTCATTCTGAATCCAAATTAAGTGTTTCTGGAACAGGAGTGACTGACGCAGCCGCGTCAACAAGATGGATAATACGAGTTTAAATAAAATCGAAGGTTTTTTTTTCTCTTTCTCAGTCTTACGAGACTTTCTGAGTCATGTCGAGGAGCTTCTGCTGTTTTTCTTCTTTTCTATACATCCGGAATGTTCGCTTTAGATCAAATCCGCTCTTCATCTCCAATGTTCCAAATGTCTCCCAATATTAAGTTTGTATTGGATGGCAGATCTATATGCAGAGTTATTTATTGTTTTCTGTATGGGGAGGGCTATAATACTGTATATACTAATAATCATACCACACGTTCGATTTATATATATAGTTGGTTTATTGTATAATGTATCACTTAGTCGCTAAAAAACAGATAAATACTTTTCAAAACAAAGAAGATGTCAGATAGCACGGCGTCTTGTATATAGGCAGAGCTGTACTAGGTATCGTGGTGTCGTCAAGGAGACGCCATGTACGCACACAGACGTATCTACTCGTGTGTGTGGCGTCGTTTCTGTATACTGCGCAATAGCTTACGCCAATGCCCAATACAAGGATTTCAACAGTTTGCTACAGCCTTTTTATGTCTCAGATCGTTGATGTTCTCTACCAAGTTATATCCTAGATATGTCATTTGATCGAAAACTGTCGTTCCATTGAAATATTCCTTTGATTTTTTTCGTTTTCTTCACAATCACTTTTGTAGGCAACATCAACATCTCTCTCAGTTCTATTTCACTTTTTCCTAATATTACAATATTATCTGCGTAAGTTATTAATCTAATAATCGATCTTTCAATTCGTATCCCTGATGTTTTTGAATTTTTTATATATTTCTCCAGGTCCGATACTACTGTATTGAATAATATCGGACTAAAAGTTAACAAGGTTGACTCCTTCGGGAGATGTTGTCAAGCGGGAGAAGGATAAGGGGTAGGGAAGAAGTATTACGTAGTTTGTGTTGATTGTTCACCAATATTTTGGGACGCACTAAGAGCTACTACTGTTCACTTTGATTTTGCACTTGTATTTATATTCGAAAAAAAATGTTAATAATGCTTTGCTAAAGAATTATTCATATGATGCTTAGCGTGTTTGAAGTTCCCGTTCTGCAGACCATTTGCGGGTTATGTTGTGAACTGGAACTTCCAGGAATATTGGCGGTATCCATCCTGGCTGGGTTGATTCTTCGCATGAAATGTTTCCGGGAAAGTTCCCTAACTTCTGCGAAAAGCTTTTTATAGGCTTTTCGCGGAGAACATATGTTGAATGAAATCACTTAACGACTTCATCGAACGGTTGTTCTATTGTCCAGTGTCTCGACGTTATTTTCGATCCTGCCCGGACGAGCTAATCGGCTTAACTGTGTTCTGGCCCTCCAGGGTCAGAGTAGTATAAAATTTAAATACATTATTTTGAATCACAAATAATTCGATTAACGCAATGAGTTAATAGAAAATTATTAATAAATATGAATTTAAGATTAGTTGCATGACCGATTGAGGAAATAAATATAGCTTTTATTTAACGCGAGAAACTTCTGTTCAGTTAAACTATTTGCGACAACCCGAGACATGTCAAACCCTCTCCTACCTTCTCAACGCCACACGCATACTGTTATATGTATTAATTTATTTAAAGTTCAATATCAATCCAAATACAATATTATCTTTGTTTTTCTATTTTGTCCCTTATCCTTATTTTGCTTATGGTTTTTCTTCCGAGCGAAGGTTTCGAAGGGGATTTTCCTGTCACGTCGTTGTGACCCCTCTGGGTGCCGAAATTTATCTCGGACACAGCTTTATCCAAACGCCATTGGTTTGCCTCGTTGCGTAAATTCAACCGCGAGCCCTTCTAGAGTTTTTGGTTTCGTCTATGGATGATAAACAAGTATCGTCGAAGGCTCCGCGTCCCATATTCAGAGGGAAGGCCAAACGCATGAAAACTTTTTTCTCCAAGGCAGGGGCTTTTTTTCGTTTCGTTTCTTAAACACCAATATTACAGTGTGTACAATGACAAGCGTCCATAGAAATACTCTTTTGAGGTTCAACTTCAGGGAGATGGTTTTTACGTTATGAATTTTTTATGGAATTGATTTTGCTGCATACATTGTTCGTTTCTAAAACTCAAGTTCTTGTTTAAAGAACTGTGAATGACTGACATAGAAGCTGAGTCAACTAGGATCAACGCGTCCTCTAGAGTAGCTTCGAGGTAGCCAGGTAGCCTCCTAAATGTTGAGCTAGCTGTTTTTTTAGATTTCTTATCGCGGCTGAAAGTTGCTCGATCATTCTCGTCAGTTTTTCGAGTGTGCTTTGTTGCTTTGTGTTCGACTTTGTGCTGTGTTGTACGGATGATGAAGTATAACAGGCATTTATCTTTGGCTGGTTCTCGTTCCGTTTATCTGCGAGATTCGTTTGCTCACCAAGGTCCATGTCCGAAGTATGACTGAGGCTTCTTTTTAATAGTATATAACATCTCTTCCGGCATCTCTTTGTCAGCTAGCAATCTCATCTATTGAAGCAATTGGGACGGTTTCTTGTCATCGAGTTTAAGTTGATTCAACAGCCTCCGAAGTTGTTTTGATTGTGCCTAAGAGTACCTTTCTACGAATTATTTTTTAAGATACTCATGTTGGTTATTAAATGACTAGTTGTCGAGAATATTATTTATGTATATTTGAGGGCTCGTTGACGTGGTTGATGAGCAAACATACTTTATAACCACGTCTTTCCTTTGTGTGTGCGAATCGTACAAACAAATACTTTGTCTGTCCATAACTATTCACATAGCGAGTCATTCGCCGTATTGGTCGTCATGACGTCGGACAAATCTTGTTGTATTATTCAGTTGGCCGCGTCACCGTGAAATTTCCTTATTAAGAAGATATTGTTTAACTTTAAGATCTTATCTTCGCCATTATTGTACATATATTTTTCTCTAATGTTTATGTTTTGTTGCATAAAAATGCACTCAAATGCAATGTTTATGAAAGAAAGCAAATTTGAATATTGTACATTTTAATCAAAAAGATGAATTTTAAACATAAAAAAGCTATCAAAATTAATTTATATATTGGTAATAGGTCGAAAGTGCCATAGAACAGCTTCATTCTCAGCTCGCGAAGATGTTAGCTCAACACAAGCTATTAAAGAGTAGGAACGCTGCGTTAGAAGAGAAACTCAATGTCATGGAAAGCATCTGCAATGAAAACAAACGGTTAAAGTCGCTGTCACACTCAGCCAATTCATCTCTTCTTAGAAGGTTGAAGCAGGAAAGAAAAAAGTCTAACAAATTGCAGAAACAGCTCAGCCAGGAACAAGACAGAGGTCGAACTTTAAATAAAGTAAGAACGTCAATCTCGTTATTTCGAAACTTATATTTTTAACTTTAATAGATTTTAATTTAAATTAGAATGTTTAGATTTATTTGTAATTAGTTATGAATATATATTAAAATTGGATGATTTGTGATATAAAATTTAAGAAATGATTTTTTCAAATTTTTTATGAATAATAATTACTGCAAAACATAATAGGTTTTTTTTTGCTAATTTTATCAGAAAAACTCATTTTTCATTAAAAATAGAACAGAAAAAATTTTTAAATATTTTTTTGAAATAAAAATAAATTAGACGATTTACTTTTGAAAGAATATAAATCGATATTTTAAATGCAATTAATACTATTTTCTAGTAAAACCACATCTATTGAATATGAAATTCTAATTTTGCTACCCTTTTAATTTCGAAAATAAAGAACTTTTCTGCTGTTAAATGGAAATAATATAAAAATATTTTAACGATATAAGGTATAAGTTTATTTTTATATATTTTTATTCAGAATAAAATTCTTAATTCATCTTTCAAAAGAATTTTTATACTTTATGCAATTTAATAATGTATTATAAAATTTAACTTTTAATTTAGCAATACATTTAAAATCAATAAAGCTTAATATATTTTCAGTAGTATTTGAAAAAAATTAATCATTGTGCGATTTTCATTATGATAGTTGTATTTCTGACCATGATACGTTACATCTTTAAGGCCAATCAATAACGATGGAAGAATTATATTTATTTTTAAAATTTCTATCATATCGTCACATTTTTCTGATCAGCCCTTCTCCATCTTCTCCAAGTGTAGACAACATTAGTAGAGATCTTTGATACGTCGTTTCTATGTCTTATTCCTAGTAAAATGTAAAAAAGACAATAAACGTAATTCAAACGTAAGCTAACTGTTTACCTGGATTGTTAATTGATTTATTGGATAGGTGCAGAGCAGTTCAGTTTCATTTATTGTTACCCGCATATTTTAAATTGAAAAGTATAAGGCATTCTTTTTTTAAGTTAATAGCGGGCCCTCGACTTAACCGCATTTTTGCGAATTAATTTCGCATAAGAAAGTAAAGACGTAAGTTGACTCAATTTTTAAACAAGCACTATACGAGAATGGTTACAATTACATCGAAATAAAAATATTATTTTGTATGAAATTGTATAATATATTATATAAAAATATATATTTGCATATTAAAAATATTAAAAAATCATATTTTATTATCACTTTTAGATGGATAGAAACAAAATTAAAGTAGCCAAAAATATTTTCATTAGATTGTTCTACTTATGAATTAGATAATATTATAAATGAATAAATTGGCTGTTATCGTTAGATCCAAATACAATAACGGATTGAATTAATAATTTTAAAATACTTATTTTTGAAAAATTTACACGGAAAGCCAATTTCAAACTTCTTTTTTTATAACACTTACGAATTTTATAATGTTCATATAACGAGTGTTCTTCGTGTTTTAAATAAAAAATTTTTAATGTTTATTACGACGATCATTGGGTGTATCAATTCCATCATTAAAATGATGTTTTTTTCAATTTACAAATCCAAATCTGCTTCTAAAATTATAATTAGGGATATTTTTATTGCAGAATCTGAAGGATCAGCTAAAGTCGATTAAGGTTTCGGAGGATAATCTCGACGAAGGCTATGCTGATGGTAGTGTGGCGAGCTTCCAAATAACTAATTTACCATCTCCGCGTCTTCTAGACCAAAAATTATTAAACACCATCAATGAGGTGCTGTCTGAAAGTAAAAATTTTTGGGAACCAATACAGATAGAACTCAATGAACTGCGCACGAAACTTGAAACTTATAAAGACTTGAAGATTCCTCAAACAAACAGCTGCTCCAACACTCCGTTATTGTCTCCGAGCAACGCTTAATCCATATTAAAGAAACTTCACATATTTATTTTAAATATTATTAGTGATATTGTATGCTATATCGTCTAAAAAAATTTGCCAAATAATAAATAATACACAAAAACTAAGTTGATATTTTAAAAAATGATTATTAAATATTTTCATATTTTTGACCTGAATTGTTGGCAATATAATGTAAATGGAAATGTGATGTAATTTATTGAAAAATTTTAATTTAAAAATTTTTTTAAATCAAAAAAACAAACAAAGCTATTAATTTAAGTTTTGTAGATAATTCATTGGAAATCATATAATTGTCTTTGTTATTTGTCCATAATGGAACAGAATAATAATCCTGTTTAGGCATATTTATCGTTATTAGATTATATACAGATAAATATATTTATATATATGTTGTTATTTTTGTATTTATATTGTGCGATCGTACTTAAAATAGAATTATACATTGTATTTAAAAACGAATTATTTCAGATATTCGAAAGAAATTATTTTATTGATTTCATATTTTTATCAATTGTCTTTGCTGTAACTTAATTCTTTATTAAAGTAGTATAAAAAAAAAAAAAAAATTAAAGAGAATTATATTATTGCAATTATATTTTGACACATATACATAAGGAAATAAAATTTTAAATAAAAATATTCAAAATTATCGAATATTCAATAATTAATTTCTACTGTATTTAAAATTATATTCAATATAATACGTTACATATTATATACCTGTTAAGATTAAAATCATTTTAGAAAATCTACATTTTTGAAAACACGATTATACAATTATTAATGATCATAAAAAAACGTTATACGCAAAAAAGTTGTACTATTAAAAGCATAAATAGATTTATATGTGATTTATATATATATATATATATATATATATATACATACATATTCATGCGCACACACACGCGCGCACAGAGTATTTATTAGGAAAAAAAATAAATTGTAGCTGCATAATAAATGATTAAAATATAAATTGTTTGTGATAATTATTTATTATTAGATTTTAAACCTAATTATACAGAGCTCAATCAATTAGCAATGATATTGCCATAAAAGATATTTGTTACAACCTAAATAGTATTGCCTATGGCGGCAGGTACGTTTATAAAACACAACTTTTCAAAGTTTGAGTTGTATATATAGTTTTTTCTTTTGTGCAATACAAATGCAGTATTCAAAATTTTTTTTTAAAAAAGCATAGTTATAATAAACTTTCTTTTCGTAAGAAAAATGTAAGAACGTATACATAAACTTATCAACAATTCTCCTCTAACTCCTTACAGCCTGTCTTAAACTTTAAAGATAAAGTAAAAAGACAATAAATCATGTATATACAAATAAGTAGACAAATTAAATAGAAACATCTGATTTTTCTTCTTTTTTCTTTCTTATACATATATATATATATATATATATATATATATATATATATATATATATGCAGTATGTACATACACATTCAATATGCTATTTATTTTCCATCAATCTACGTAATTTATAATTTTAAATAAAGTTTGAATTTACTCTTTTCTACAAATATCTGAGATATGAAGTAATTTAATGATTCAAGCAACATTTACAAGTACGCAGTAGGTATTGATGATTAATTGAAAAATTTCTTGATTTGGCAACATTTATGGCACGGTATATAATATGGGAGTGTCCCACACTGAAAGTTTATACAATAATTTAACTAGTTTTTATTTACTTTCTCTTGTCTCCACATATTTTTCCTCGATACATAAGCTCATATATCACAATAATTTTTGAGAGGAATGAAGATTAAATTTAACTTAAACATGCCTCATGTACAAATTGGTCAATAGTCATACGTAAAAATCAGTATTGGGCATTTACAATTTTAAAATAATGTAAGTTAAATGTAAATATTAATTAAGTGTTGCAATTACCTTTCAAATGAACGATAACGTTTTTTAATGGATGCGACATTACAATTTTAATCATTTTTGTCTTTTCTAATATAATTGTGTCATCGTTAAATGTTCAAGATAATTTCCCTCTTGGAAAATCTGCCCAGTATTGATTTTCAACGGATATAATCAATTTAACTAATTTCAGTGACTAAACAATGATTGCCTCTATGATATAAATTATGAAGAACTAAAGTGAAGAGCATGTGCATTTAATCACGTGCGCGAATTAAATTATTATGTAAAGATGCGATCCTTGATAAAATATATTATACACCTAGAAATACACGATAAAAAAATATAAACTTAAAAATATTTAAAAAGAAATCTCTTACATAAAAATATCACAGTCAAGCATAGTTTAAATAATAAAAATCATAATAATCATACTGACTATGTTTTAAGTCTCATTCATACACGTTTCTTTGCACATTTGATTCTAAAAACGACAATATTAGATATATATGTGTACATTTTATAAGCCTGTAAAAAGTACACGTATAGAATTATAGTCAATAATTTACGTTATTAAAGGAGCCCATTTAATAATTAAAAGAATATGAAAGGTATATAAAAAATTTATCAACTAGAGGCTTTTCATTTATTTTAAGGTAATGTATAACAATTAAAAAGTTGTTTCAGTTTATTATAATTTATTATAGTGCTGTGTTAACTTCGTTTCAAATTTTCTAAAAATTGTTTCAAATCTTTATTAGTTTAAAAAATGAAACGAAATTCGATATAAAAAAAAAAAAAAAAAAATAGCTGTTAAAGTAATGTAAAGTTCCTTTCGTAAGCCTTTAAGAATCAGGGCAATACTATGAAAAATTTATTAAAAGTACAAAATTAATACATATTATTATTTTTTTTCGTCAACAATTATATTGTAACAGCCTGGTATTCATTATTTGTAAAATGTTTTGAAATACGTTGCACTTTTTTTGATTATGCATCATCATCGCGCTTTTCTTATTAACTTTTTAAAAATAATTTTACACAATTGACTATTGAGTTATAGACGCATGTACGTGACAATGATACACGTGATCGCGTTCGCGTGTAATATTGCAAAATGTATCGTGCGCGTAAAAAAAAGTACGGTCAGCTGTGGCCCGCCGGTAATATTAAAAAAACGAACCATGGCCCTTTTTTCAGTCTAGGGTGGCAGTCATCTTTGTCGTAATCGTCGTAATCAACGTCACAATAATAATAATAATAGTAATTATAGTAGTAATAATAATTATTATTATAATTTTTGTAGCAGTAGTAGTAACAGTAGAAGTAGTAGTAGCAGTAGTAGTAATAGTAGTAATAACCAACACATCCCATCTTATACACCGTCGCAATGGGAATGTTGCTGGACAACAATACCTATAAATTCATAACCGCGTTTACTCGTAGAAGTAGATAATTATTCTTACGTGCTAGGAGGAGGAGCTGACATAGTCTAACACTGCATGCCATAATTGCTATCTTGATTAAATAAGTTAATATCATTGTCGTTGCTCTCTCGATTGGTATTTGAGTCAGCTGGTGCTTGTGGTCAACAGCCCATTGTCATCTGGGAGCTGGATCATTTTGGCGCATGCGGTCGAAATGGCGCCGATATTGGGCCTTGCCTCGGCCCCGATTACGTTGGTGATGATGTCCGTGGTGATGGTTTTGTTGATGGTGCGATTGTCGCGACTGATTGTGATTCTGGTTTTGAGTCTGCTGCTGCTGCTGCTGCTGCTGCTTCTGTTGCTGCTTTTAAAAAGAGAATCTATTACGACTGGATTTATAACTTATCGAACGAACAAAAGCTCAAAGAACAAAGTCATCCATCAAATTTAAATTATAAACTCTATTCATAAGTTTCATGTTTATTATCACTAATCAATAATTAAAAAGTCTTATTTTTTAAATACATTTACGACCCAGACAGGAAGGATTTTTTCCAAAAAATTTTTCTCGCACATTTCATCTCAGTGGATCAAATTTCAGGCTATTTACTTCTAGTTACTTGAGAAAATAATTTGTGATAGTTATACCATATTAATACACGATCGGTATGAAAATAAGGCAAATTAAATCGTACGTTAGATTTAAAAAATACTCGAAATATAATAAATGCTAAAAACTAATCGAGTCGAAATGAGTTCACGATTAAAAAGGACTGGAGTAAATCGTATGAAAAACACGTTCTACACATCCTATAGAAAAAAACAATCCTCAACTTAAATAACTGTGCTGAATGTATAGTTATCCACAAAACTCGAACTATTTTTTGTAAATTTCATTCGTTTGTTTTATATAGTTTATATAATCTATATTGGAGAAAATAGAGCTATAACTGTATTTATATTTATCAAATTGATAAATCTTATAAATTTTCAAAAACCAGATGAAATATCAACGATTATATTAAGATACAAAAATGTATTCATCAATTATAAATTAAAAACTTTCCTAATGATTAAATAACTATCCATATTTTACGACGATTACGCAATTAATCCTAATTGAATTATTCCAATTTATAAAACATCAACTCTTTAAGAAGTGCATTTATTTAAATATTTGTGCACATATATGTAGATTTATTGTTTCCTACGATTTATATAATAAAAAAACTTGAAACTGTTTTCTTTTTGAAAGTATCAATAAGATTTGTTCGTAGGGTACAATCTCGAATAGTATTAATTAAAGGCGAAAATTAGCTTGTATAAATAAACAAGGTATCCCATGAACATAGTTTAAAAATAAGTAAACATTTGCTATTCAAGGCATTAGAGAAGTTTGTGCCTTACCACCGGAGGCGACTGACTAGCGATGGCATTGAGACTAGTTCCGGGCGAATTAGGCTGCTCGGCTGAACTATTAGAGTCGTTTTCAGTCGTTACCAGGAGTTTCACCCCTTCTGCCTCTAAGTCGATGATGCCGCCGCGACGCTGTTGACGTAAAAATAGCTCACCCATCTGACGCTGCATTTCAAGAAGTTCTTGACTCACGGCGAAATCCGTTGCGGCCTCGACGTCAATTGGAGGTGGCGCTCCGATGAGGTTCCCCACGTCACAATTGATAGACTCACGACAAACTGGACAGAGAGCCTGGATTGACAATTATTTTTAAAAGTTCAATAAATTTCCATTCAATTCTTTTCCGAACTATCACTGTAGTGTTGTTTTGTTCCTGCATTACTTGTATCGCGTATTTCATTAAAGATTCAATTTTTTTGTAAATGTTTATTTACAACGTTTCTAAACATTATATTAATATTTATTTTCAAACTCATAAAATTATAATTAAATTTATTGAAACATAAGTAATCTCAAAATCAATGTTTTTTAAAACATTTATAAATAGATTTTTATTAGTTAATGTTCGTATGGAATATAAGAACTCCATATGTTTAATTGATAGCGTTTTGCTATTAAATCAATAACGATCAAAAGTTTACATTTATCGTTTCTATATTTATGGCATTTACATTTGTGCTAATTTTTTTGTTTTTCCATAAACTTAAATAAAAGTTTTGAAATTTATTATTCCTTTTTAATTTTGATTGGAAATTAAAACAATGTACATTATAGAATTTTTGCAACGATTTAATTTTTTTTTAAAAACTTGATAAAATATTAATTTTAATGAAAATAGGAAAGCATTTAAATTTCATTTCAAGATTTTAAATTAAATTTTAAGTTTCTTTTCTTTATAATACTATTTATAATAATTACAAAAAAAAGTTAAAAAAACTGTGGTTTCACTGTTTCATTATAAATTATAACTGTAACATTGAAAAAACTCTTATCTACATTATCAATAATCATAATTATGAATTCAAATTTTGTAATAAGGTATAAAAAAACTGAAAAATTGTTAAAAGTTAGAATAATTATGTAATTTCATTATAAGTTACAAAAATAAATAAATAAATTGTTTCCTACTAGAGGAAGGGTGCTGATAAAATAGAATTTTAAAAAATACACGTTTAGAATATACTGCATATATTAAAAGAAAAATAACAAAGACAATGAACGTAAAAAATATTTAACATAAAGATTTACCTTTAACAGCAATTGTTTGAGCATAGAGTGCACATGAAAAGTTTTTTAAAGAGAATTGGAAGAAAAAAACAAAAATGTTTAAGAAATGCTGAAAAGCTTTATTTAATAAAGTATGAAATTGATATTTGATATTTGACATTGAATTAGAAAATAAAATGATAGAAAAAATACAAAATACTTATAAAATCTATAGCTCAAAATATTATACAAGATTAAGAATGTTAATAAAGTTAAGTTACAAAATATTAATCTTTTAAAATAAGATAAAAAAAAATTGATTTTTCATCAGGCACAGTGAATCTTACAAAATATTAAATGGTTCACTTATTTTTAAATTAAAAAAATTAATGTAAGGTGATGTATACCTGGAATTTGTTTGTCGTATCTTGTTGCCATAATGGTAGTTTTTCTTGTTCTTCTCTATAATATCGTTCTGCTGCTGCAACATGAGCTGCCAAACAATGAGAATGAAAATGATGATAACATTCAGTTTTTGTAAATTCATCCCCATCGCGAAAACCATACAAACAAACTGCACACTGACCCGTTGGAAGGTTACTTCTTGTTAAGTGTTCTCTAACAAGCTACAAATATTTTGAATAAGAACTACAGGAATTAATGAAAAAAACTAAATATATACATATATGTCAATCTGTTAGTTAAAAATTCTAAAACATATATTTTATGTTTAAATTCTCATTTACCTCAATTAATTCAAACATTACAGGTTGACCAACAAAATCTCTGCACTTTGTATCAGCATCAGATTGTATTTGTTTAACAGTGTTTTCATCTAAACCTCTTGGATTTCGTAAATAAACAATTGGTGTTGTATCAGGATAACCAGGTAGCAGTTTGACAATTAATCTGATGCATACATACTGAGACTGTGAATCTTCACCCGTTGATGGAAAAACTAATGTTTCAATTGACTCTGGTTCACCGCTTCCATAAAAAGATTATAAGTATAAATTTACATCTAAGAAACTATATTATATTCTATTGTAAATAATTTGTAAAAATGTAAATATGATTGAAGAACAGATTATATAAATTTATGATTTTAAAAAATTAAATATTTAAATTAATTTTTTTATTTATATTGCTTTGTATAGAAACAATTTTAAGAATTTTTATTGATAAAATAAAATAAAATAATAATTATATTAATTAATAAAAGTATACTTAAAATATTTTTATAAACACAAATTTATTTTCATAATTAAGTTAATTAAATTTGAATTCAATTCTTGAAAAAATTATTATACATAATTCATTTTTATATTTAACTTAATATTTATTGATTTTATTTAAATATTTCATTAAAAATCTATTTTAATATCTATTATTATTCATAAATATTTGTACTTAGACATTTTTATTAAAAAAATATTAAATTTATCAACAAGTAAAGATTTCAACGATAATAATAATAGTTAATTCGTTATTAATTTTTCAATATTATGATTAACAATGAGAAGTTTGACTTTTTAAATTTTCATATAATAAATAATTGTTTTACAATAAAAAATATTTGAATGAATACATAGAAATGATTATAAATATTTTAAAATTTGAAATAACAAATATTTGAAAAAATATTTTTAATTATAAGATAAAACTTAATAAAAAAAAAAAAATATATTAATTATTTTTTATATATTTTAACATACCTATTGTTCTCTACAATATCAAGTTCATCATCCAAGAGAATAGCTCTCAAGGCTTCTATTTCATCAGTTACTCTTCAAAAATAGAAAAGTAGCCAATTATAATTTAAAAATGTAAAATGAATTATATAAAAGCAGTTATAAAAATATTACCTTTCATCCACGACAGTTGACATTTTTCCAAGTATAGTATAGGTATACCACTGCAGAAGATCTGAAAACGACTACCTTTTTACATACAAGGTAAAATACTGAAATGTTTTAGCTATGAACTTGTTTCTCGGTGGACTATAAATTAAATATATTTCTTCACCGTAATTTATTTTCACAATTAATAAATTTTTTATGTATAAAATTATTGGTTGGACTTTTCGCATACAAAAATTGTCGTTGCAAACTAAGGAGTTCCTTCGGCGCTTTTCTTTATTGATTTCCTAGAAGTAACGAAATCTACTTTATCGATATAATATTGATCAAAACCAGTTTTGAAAATGATGGTCGATTACCTACGAATGTGTGGTATTCGACCATAAGCTGCATAATAGTGCATTCTTGCGCCATCTACCGGCCGATTTACGCATAGAAGCAAGCAGAAGCTTTTCTTCTCGGATACTTTTTTCTCGCTCCCACGCATTATGATTAAACAATAAGACTCTATTTTAAAATGGGTACGAGGAAATTGAGTTTGTGTCAAGTGTCTCTTTTCCCGAGAACAGTCAATTAGCCACATGCAAGCCTTCCGTTTCATGACTGCCCAACTCTTATCAGCATCAAATGTGCCATCGTGATGTCTGGTGCTCATTAATACATTATCAACTGAATCCTCTAACCAAAAAGGCCATTTGATACAAATGATCACTATTTTATAAATAAACGAGAAATGACAGCCACGGGCATCTTAACTTAATTGTACTCGCGAACTAATTAGTGTAATACGTAAAAGTAAAAACTGAAAAGTCGCTTGTTCAAACTTCGCCGCGATAGATTGAGTTGCGTGTCAGTCCACAGGTGACCATACATTACACCTATGATACAACGTCATTGTGACAACACTTTCGAATTTTACGACAGTGTCACCGGAACAATGTAGGCAACGAATGCAAAAAGCTATTTCACATTATATGCAGTCGGAATTTACGCATGCGTACCAATGAGAATGCTTTGAATCATGCGTTGCGACATAACACAGTCATTTAGGCAGAGTTGCACCTCTGATATATATATTAAATTACAGTTTTTTATTTACAAATTGTTATTTATTAAATAACGTCATTTATCATTATTTCACTGTAAGATCTTTACCTTTTTTCAACCATAAATTGGTGACTCCATGTTAAATAAACAGAGTTAGCTACTACAGTGCTGTTTTTAATTTTTTTTTCATCGTAATTTATAAATAAAATATTAAATCAGGATGGGAAAATTAACTGCCGTTAATGATGGAGGTCAACAAGCACATACTTTGCCATATTAATTATGTTTTATACGTACAGTCCCCGAAACCAATTTACTTCTATTTGAGTTTAAAAAACTCAACAAACGGCTATCGTAGTGACAAAAAAAATTTATCGTTGCATATTTCGCATGAACCATGTATGATATTGTCATATAACAATTTATCTTTAGAAAACAAATATGAATACCTCAAATAAGACCTGTCTATCAGATTCTTGGTCTCGCAGGCTATATAGTTATATAAGTATTTAAAGCAGCTCTACTTGGAAACAAAAAGTCTTCCAAACTACTTCGATGGGATTGCTAGCAGGGAAAAAGGCAGCGGATAACATCTTAACAGCAATATTTATGAATCTGTTACTAATATACGAGAAGAGGTTGCTTAATTTCGCAGGGAACGCGACCTAATTTCTCTAGAAATCTTTAATGGTTGAGGTAACGGACGAAACATCTCGAGTAAACGTCATTCAAAGACAAACGCCGATACAAAATCCAATACTTAACTCGAGCGTGGCAAACATCATATAGTGAAAATGGAACAACTATCCAAGCTATCTGCGTAAGCAAACTTTCAACGAGGCAAGAGGAAACTATTCGAGAAACCACTCCCCCTATAGACATTTATTTATATTTTTTTTTACTATAGATGGTGGAATGAAACGGCCAAATACTGTATGTTCCCTCTGTAGTCTCTCTGAATCACGTGGGAAAAAAACTAAGTGAGCCGTCGCAAATCCAGGCAGTCGGTGATAATATAGGTCTGAAAGAAAACCTCTTTCACGTTTATATTAACCAGATAAACTTAAATTTCTGGTTAAATTAGATTAATTTATTTTCTTACTCCCACAGACTGCCATAAATAAACAACTCAATACCCTGGTATTGAAGCATTACCCGGCATGTATGGTGATGATAATGATATGCAGTACGAGAACTATTTCGCTTAACTTGACTATCTGACGAATATTACCGTGAAAGTTCAGCAACGCGGACGTCGAAAAAATGAAATAATATGTTATGAAATCATAACATATTTTAATGACTACTGAGCTTACTAACTTCCTCTCTCTCTCTCTATTGCTAGTATACCTTCTCGAGACTGCCATGATAGTGTAATATACCAGTACTGAGATTCCATAATAGCATGCTGCTGGACACTCCATGAATGCGATACTTCGTACAAGATCATCACATCAGCGTCGCACAGCGAGCACAAATACCACCTCCAGTAATGCTTAACAACCATTAAAAATATTCTTTTATAATATCTTATAGCGTAGTGTCAGTATTAAAATATAATCGACATATTCTCAAATAAGTTATGAAACATGATTTTACGAATAATATAGTTCTATCTAAATCTTTTCCTAAAATATTGTATTTTTCATTATAAGTATAATATTTCTATTTTTATTTTTTTTAAATATTATACCTTTTGTGGTGTGAACATAACTTATTATTTTGTTTTTCACCTGATTTTTTTTTGTATAGTTCGTTGATAAATAATTAATGACAGATTCAATATCTGATTACATATTAAAAAATCGAAGTAATTCTATTATCTAAAAGTAAATAACGAATAAATAAAAAAGCGTAATAAATATTACTTATTGTTAAAAGTACAGTTTTAGATTAATAAATATAAAATTAGTATTAAATAAAAAATTATAAAAATCTGCTTATCAATAATCTTTCAACAAACCATATAAATTAATACTCTGTAACTGATTTTCAATAAATAGTAATTTAACTTATTATTTCTATTGGAAAAGATGAAGAATGCTTTTTAAAATTAAATTACTAATAAATTAAATTTTGATTGAAAACTTCACAATTTCTTAAGATATATTGATATCTATATTTCTTAAAATAGTTAAAACCAAATAACAAAAATATTATCACTTGATCACTTTTTTATATTTAAAATATACTTTGGTAAATATAAGTTATTTTGAATCAATTAAATTTAAAATATTAGTGACTATAATTGTATTTTAAATATTTTATTGTTATGACTCAGAAAGCCTGGTAACTTTAACTATTGAATTATTAAAATACTCTATTCTATGAATTTTACTAGACATATTTCGAAATTGTTTAATAGTCATAGAAGATTTTTGTATCGGCTCTTGATTCTGCAAATTCAATTTTTCAGGATACATGGCATCTCCAGGCAATAACATTGTTGTTCCATCAAGTAGGATTACTTTTACCTAACAGTAAAATAAAAAGTGATAGATTTTATTATAACAGTTATAACAGTAATGTTACAAATGCTGAATTAAAGTAGTTCAATTTAAGTAATTTAATATAAAATATGTGGAAAAAATATACTATTAAATATATATTAAAATATATATTAAAAAAATTGGTTATAAAGATGTTTATTTATTTTGTATATTGATTTTTAAATATGGAATTTTTAAGAAATTTTAAACTAGAGTTTTAAAAAAATTTTATTAATTAATAAAATAGTGTAAGAATTCATTCTTGCAGTACTGAAAAATTAATTCAGTTCAATGTCATTTTTTATACTTAGTGTATATGTACTACCAATTATATAATACAAATTGTAACACTGATAAATATGGATAATAATGTGCAAGCAATTATTTATTAGAGATAATTCAATTATATATTTAATATATTAAATACGTATTAATTAGTATTATATTTTTTTTTTTAACTTAGTATCATATATAATTGGTAGATAACATTAATTGAATTAAAAAATCTGCTCTATACATATATATGTATAGTATTTTTCTTATAATTTCAAAAATAAAAAATAAATGAAGAATATTATTGTAAGTTTTTCTGGACTTATTGTATAAGAATGTTGAAATTAAATTATTAAGTATTCCAATTTAAAAATTTCTTAAGTATAATTAGAATACTATTGAAAAAAATAACTTATAACAAAGGAGTCTTTTTTTCATATAACTATCGAGTTTATGCTTACAGGAAAGAACTGTTGAATTCCATTTTTAGAGTTTTCAAGTACAAAATGTAGTAAACTGTCAAGACTTTGGTATTCTTCTATCTTTGACACTGAATATTGTTGGGGTGGTGGTAAAAAAGATTTAAATGCTTTTATATTCTCTGGTGTAGTCCACTTTAAATGAAAAAGGGTTATATAATTATTAATTGATTAATATAATGCAAAATTTATTCACTTATGCTGATCAAATACTTACTAAAAGCTCCTCCATTTCAGCACATTCTAATTTTGACATAGGAATTTGAGGTAAACTAGCAAAGAAGAAGGCAGTATTAAAACGAGCTTGAATTGGCAAATGAACAGGTGTTATCCAATTTCCCCATTCATGTAATCCCCATAAATTTGGAAAACATTGTAGTTTTTCACACATATTATAAAATTCATTTGCATCAGAATGAACTTTATTTTGCCAATATTCTAATTCATTAATTGGAACTAAAATCATTAAATTAGAATTAATATAAAATAGTAATAATACAAGATTAAAAAATAATTTTGATATACAATCAAATTTACAATTGTAAACTTTAAAATAAAATATTTTTATTAAAAATTACTGGAAAAGTTATCAGCTATATCAGAAATAGTCGTTCCATGAGACTTTTTACACAGTAAAATACCACACTCTTCAAAAGTTTCACGGATTGCACATAATCTTAATGAAATTTCACGAGGTAGTTCATTTTTTAAACTTAGAAATATTTCTGGTCGTTTCTTTGTACTTGGAAATAATGATTTAAAACTGTTTTCATTATAACCATTATCCTTAAAAAATCTATACCACTTTAAATTGGAATCAGCTAATTCAAGTACACCACCAGGAAAAACAAATGAATTAGCAAAAGAATTTGCCGTCTTATGTCGTTTTAAGAATAGTAAATTATAGTTATACTGAAATTATAAAAGAAATAGAAAATTATTTATAACAAAATATAATTTTATCATATCCATAAATAACTATAATAAGTAAATAAATTTAATAAAATATACTTTTAACTGCGATTAATTATATATAATTAGTACGTACAGACTGATTATTATTGAATCCATTTTGAGCTGCTATTATAATACTTGCAGATTCTCTCCAAAATTTAAATTTTTTCATTTGTTTTGTGGAAATATTAAGTTTTTCTTTATAATTTAATTATATTTAAATATTTGTAACAACAATGACTTTTAAAATTAACTATTTTAAAAATTTGTAATGTCACAAATTAAATTCCAATAAAAAGAAAAAATGGAATATTATTTATTGTGCTTTTCTTTATTTAATTATAAATTACTTTTATGTCATGAATTTTATCTATATATAGTCATGATATAAGCAGCTGTAATATCCTCATTGTTTTATAGCTCTGTGACCTCATCATGCAACTTTCAATGATTGCGAAACTAATGATAATAAAAAATTGCGGTTGATTATTGTGTATAATTTAACAACACTTATGAATATTTGTATTTTAAAAATTTTTTAAACAAAAATCCGTGTGTTGAAGTAATTTTTAAGTAATTTTAAAAAATAGGTATTTATTTAATTTTTTAAAATAGACTTTAAATTCTGCGTTTTTTAATTTATGATATGAATTTATTATTTTTATCGTGTGAATAATAATTAACAATTAAACCTACAGCGATCAACAAACAGCCGAGCGACAGTAGAATGTCGAGTCATCTGCCGGTGATCGACGAAGCGCCTGACGTTTAATACCCAACCTAGCGAAACACATTCGTCACGATTTCTTGCAGGGGGAACGCGAATGAAAAAGAAAAAGCAGGAACGATATTTTTGTAGCCACTGCTTTCTTCTACTCACTACGCAGTCATGTCTAAATATTGATATAACTGCGAAATAAGACCTTTTCTATGCCAAATGCAATGTTAACAACGTGAAGTATTAAAATATAAAGAATTATAATCGTGGCAGATAATAGATGCATATAATTCTCACAACATCGATCAACTGTAGCTTTCAACCGATCTAGGCTATTTGATGTAGTCGATTAGCATTTCAGGACCAATCATGAACGAAAACAAAGTGAATACACATGCTGAAATGCTTGCAAACAAAATTACAATGTAATAGCATCGGACTGCAAGTAAACTGTGCTCGTTTGAATATTACCGCGATAAGTATTGATGATCAACTTGACGATAAAATACATCAATTTACCGGATGTAACATTCACAACTAGTTATGAATTACCACAACTGCACTTGCGAGCCTAAACATAACGTCTTCTTCAACTTCAACCGGCAAATATTACGGGCGCAACGCGGCAAAACGCACGCCAATACGTACCCTACCTGCCTCAAAAACTATATGCAGCATATCCACATTAATAATTACACAAAAATACACTTTTACTATCAGCGACAGCATAACAATTCTATTAAATACATACTATTAAAAGATTATTTTATAGAAAAGTATAATTTTTTATAATAAATAACAATTTTCTCTCTCTATATATATATATATATATAAAAAATGTTTCAAATATTTTAAAACACTTGCTTTTCTCATAAATTAGATTTGTATCTTCTTTTTTATTTTATCCGATTACATTTCCTCCATCTTTTCTGCCGTACGACTTTTACAAATACGCGATCGAGTAATGAAAAGCTATTATAATTCAACGATCGGTACGAAAATACAATCCTTAAAATTCGTAAATCCAATAATTTTTTTCCATCTCTCTCTTTTTGCCGTAATAATTAACACTAGGCTGAATATTTACAATGTTTTCGGTTTACCGCTCCTAACTCTTGTTAATTTTTCTTAACTTGTGCTACGTTGCATTTTATTTTCAACAAATCGAACATAAAACATGGAGATCTTTTTAATCGCGTCGAGTTCACACGCTTATATTTTGTTTACTTGTATAAAAGCTGCGAATGAAACTTGGAATAAAGTTGCGAACGAAACGAAATTTACTTTTAGTTTTAATCATCGGATTTGTTACTTTTACTCTGTTTCGTCCAGCCATTGAAATGTTTAAATATTTTATTCGTTGTTTACGTAATATACTATGTCCAAAAGTGTAGCATATACGCGTTGCCTGGTTTCCAACCTCTCCTTGTCAGGATCGTCGAAACAACCTCTTTTTTCCGTCGCAAATACAGTTGCAGGTACAAAGTGACCCGTAACCCTTTTGCACAACTCGTTGTTACACGTATGAAGTCAAACGAGCTTTTCCGAGATTCGCGGACGATATTAATGAGGTATTAGGTAAAGTCCAATCCGTACCTGAACGAAATTTCAGGAATTTATCTGTACATAATATATGGTATTATCCGCGTCAACTTTTCCGAGCAAATACATTTAATAAAAAACATGTTACCTGGGAATCCCATATTCGGCCACGTGACCAGTTAAACAGGGGAAATACGTTCGCGAATGTGAGTTTCATCGATACGTAACTTTCATGCCGGCCTTTGCTTTTCTTGAATTTTCTTTAAATAAGGAAACGATAAAAATGCTTGAATTTAAGAATAAAGACGTAAAGAAGAATATTCGACATAAATAAATGTATAACAATAGGAATATAGAAAAATAAAACGGCAGCATATAGATGATTAAAATGGAGGTTTTGGAAAATATAAAGTAGTTAGACACTGTAGGAAAAAAATATCTGAAAAATGAAAACTTTTGTGTAAAACTAAGACAGATTAAATAAGATAAGCAAATAAAAGAAATTTTGAGAAAATTAGATTTCGAAATACTCGAATGAAAACCAAGATATAGTGATGCAAGAAACGAAAGTGAACAAATATATATATATATATATATATACTAAAGTTTAAAATAACATTTAAATAAAGTATAATTTATTTTCTTGATGAGGTAATAAAGCATTTCTATTTTCATAATCAGTGTCCAATTTATTATAACATTGTTCAAGGTTTGATATCTTTTTCAAAGTTTTAATAATATATAATCTTTTTCTATGTCTAACTCTGTTTTTTTGCAATCTAACGGAAAGGGAACGATTTTTCTTATTTGACCTATCAATTTCCATATGCAAACAATGTTTACTTTTATTTGTTTTATACAATTTTTTATCTTTATAATTATTTTTTCAAGTATTACCTTTGGTTTCAAGATGTATTTTCTGTTAAAACCAAGCTTTCTTTGGCGTGTCAAACCAATAATTTATGGTATACTTTTTCTGTCATGGAATGGAGCTATAAGTTTTCCTGGCTTTTGTAATCCAGTTTTATCGTAAAAGGCAGGTTCCAGCAGTTTAGAAAAAGTACGAGACGCAAATTTATAAAAAAAATTTAACCAAGTTTACAATTTGTTCAAATATTGCAATATTCCTAATTATGAATGTAAAAAAAAATATTATCGAATTAGTCTATCGCGTGTAATTGCAGATCAGTATTGAGAAACGTTTTTCTCGTATATCATTTTATAAATTTTCAAATTCACACTTTAATCGCGAACTCGAATAATCGTATAAATTTTGATTAGACATATTCGCGACTTAAATTGGGCGCTAAAACTTTACATACTTATCGAATCTGCAATTTTTTAATTTTCGACGGAAACATTTATTTCGTTAGGAGTAGTTTAAAAATAAACGTTTAAATATTCACAAAATCGTATAATTAAACGCATATTTGGCGAATATCAAATGAAGGAAATTTATACGAAAAGATAATAACGGGATCGTCATTTACTGCTGTCTGAAAGTGAAAGTTTATTGCTTATTAATCGCCAATTCGTAGCATCAAACGATAAATTACATATCGATATGCAAGGAAACTTTGAAAATAAAGGTGCTTAACAACAATACGGGTACACAGTTTCTTGGAAAACTTAATCGACGCCAGAAGTCAAAAGAGGCGTGAGGGAGGGGTTAAGGGTTATTGTTTATACCTCGTGTTAGTGAACAAAGCAGACGTTAATAATAGATTAGGAAGGGTTGCTTTTGCGCATTGGTTAGCCGATAAGAAGGGATGAATCCTTTTTCTTTCAATAAAATTATAACATAACGACTGCAACGACCAGTTCAAATCGAACATTAGAAAGAACACGTGTTAGCCTGTGGTGATTCCTGAAGGGAAACTTTTTTATTTTCAATACGTGTAGCTTGCATATTTAAAAGCATTCAAGTATTGTTCTCAAAATGGCAACACAGTTTTTACCAAGATTACCCATACATCGAGAAAGTCGTTTAGACTTTTTAAGAGCTGGTAGTAAAAAAGCAGTAATACGACGTCTAAATTTTGACGAATATTTTCGTGCCAGGTATCCAGGTATTAAACAACAATATCTGCCAGAAGCTAAACAAGGTAAGATTAATGTTTTTAGTCTATCTACAATAAAGGATTCTATGGATGTTTCTGAAAATGCTTTTCTAATAATTACAAATGCAGATATTGCAGATGGCAATAAAGAAAATTTAAATAAAACATCTCAGCTAGTTGGGTTCAAACGACCAGGAGATCCCATTTCATTTGATGGACCTGTCGCTAAACTCGCGAAAACGGAACAAGACGATCATCCAGCCCGTCAGATACACAGTAAAACAACGACTAGTTCAGGGCTTTCGTCGACTGCTAAGGAAGCAAAATTGCCAGAGGCAAGACTTCAGCAAGATCCTTCAGAGTCTCCTGCGTTTAAGCTCATTATTCCATCTGAAGTAAAGGTCGACAAGAACTTAAAGAAAATTATCGAAAAAATCAATCTAGGATCTGGAGATGTTAGAAATGACAAGAAAAATAAAAAGATAATTCTTTTTGAACCACTTTTTGAACCGGATAAAATTACACATGTTAAAGTGAAAAGATCAACAGAAATGAAGGAATCAGCTAAGTCGAAAGCTAAAGGAAAATTGCCAGAGGCAAGACTTCAGCAAGGGCCTTCAGAATCTCGTTCACCTATGCATAATATTATTCCATCTGAAGTTGGGGTCGAGAAGAATTTAAAGAAAATTGTCGAAAAAATCAGACTGCGATTCGAAGAGGTTAAAAAGAAAGAAAACGAGCATAAGATGATTCTGGTGGAAACACATTTTAATCCAGATCTAATTAAACGTGTCAAAGCTAAAGTATCAACGCAAATGAAGGAATCAGCTAAGCTTAAAGCTTCAAAGGAAAAAGCTAAAATAGGACGTAAAAATGCAGCAGGACGATCAAAAATTGCTTCTACAGCTAAAGCGCAAGTTGAATATTCTGGCTGCAGTCTAAAACAGCCAAAAATAATTACAGCTGCAAATACGGAAAAAATAGAAAAAGTCACAGATGTTGTACGGAATTCTGGAAATATCTTGTTAAACAAAAGCAAAGAAGAAGCCACTGAGAAATCACCTAACATTTCCAAAATTCCAAAGTTACGTATTACCAAAAAGATATACAAAAGTCGAACAGAACCAACGTGGATTTCGACTCTGGTAATATGATCTCCCGAGAAAAAGTCTGCATATGCAAAAGCGGAAGCTGTTCCTAAAAAAGTAGAATTATTCAAAAAATTATATTTTTTTTATTACGTTGTATAAATTTTTTGCAATATAATATTTTTTGTACATAATTTTTTGTAATATAATATGTTTTGTACATAATTTTTTGTAATATAATATGATTTGTACATAATTTTCGTTGTGAATAAATATCCATAATTGTAAATAGTAAATTCTTGTTGAATTATTTTACGTACCCATTCAAATTATTTATAATTATTATTAATTTATTCGTAAATATTAACATTGTCATGGTAATTTGCATAATTAATTAGTATCTATTAAAATTATTATTATTACTATTATTTTATAGAAAAATATAATTTTTTATAATAAATAACAATTTTCTCTCTCTATATATATATATATATATATAAAAAATGTTTCAAATATTTTAAAACACTTGCTTTTCTCATAAATTAGATTTGTATCTTCTTTTTTATTTTATCCGATTACATTTCCTCCATCTTTTCTGCCGTACGACTTTTTACAAATACGCGATCGAGTAATGAAAAGCTATTATAATTCAACGATCGGTACGAAAATACAATCCTTAAAATTCGTAAATCCAATAATTTTTTTCCATCTCTCTCTTTTTGCCGTAATAATTAACACTAGGCTGAATATTTACAATGTTTTCGGTTTACCGCTCCTAACTCTTGTTAATTTTTCTTAACTTGTGCTACGTTGCATTTTATTTTCAACAAATCGAACATAAAAACATGGAGATCTTTTTAATCGCGTCGAGTTCACACGCTTATATTTTGTTTACTTGTATAAAAGCTGCGAATGAAACTTGGAATAAAGTTGCGAACGAAACGAAATTTACTTTTAGTTTTAATCATCGGATTTGTTACTTTTACTCTGTTTCGTCCAGCCATTGAAATGTTTAAATATTTTATTCGTTGTTTACGTAATATACTATGTCCAAAAGTGTAGCATATACGCGTTGCCTGGTTTCCAACCTCTCCTTGTCAGGATCGTCGAAACAACCTCTTTTTCCGTCGCAAATACAGTTGCAGGTACAAAGTGACCCGTAACCCTTTTGCACAACTCGTTGTTACACGTATGAAGTCAAACGAGCTTTTCCGAGATTCGCGGACGATATTAATGAGGTATTAGGTAAAGTCCAATCCGTACCTGAACGAAATTTCAGGAATTTATCTGTACATAATATATGGTATTATCCGCGTCAACTTTTCCGAGCAAATACATTTAATAAAAAACATGTTACCTGGGAATCCCATATTCGGCCACGTGACCAGTTAAACAGGGGAAATACGTTCGCGAATGTGAGTTTCATCGATACGTAACTTTCATGCCGGCCTTTGCTTTTCTTGAATTTTCTTTAAATAAGGAAACGATAAAAATGCTTGAATTTAAGAATAAAGACGTAAAGAAGAATATTCGACATAAATAAATGTATAACAATAGGAATATAGAAAAATAAAACGGCAGCATATAGATGATTAAAATGGAGGTTTTGGAAAATATAAAGTAGTTAGACACTGTAGGAAAAAAATATCTGAAAAATGAAAACTTTTGTGTAAAACTAAGACAGATTAAATAAGATAAGCAAATAAAAGAAATTTTGAGAAAATTAGATTTCGAAATACTCGAATGAAAACCAAGATATAGTGATGCAAGAAACGAAAGTGAACAAATATATATATATATATATATATATACTAAAGTTTAAAATAACATTTAAATAAAGTATAATTTATTTTCTTGATGAGGTAATAAAGCATTTCTATTTTCATAATCAGTGTCCAATTTATTATAACATTGTTCAAGGTTTGATATCTTTTTCAAAGTTTTAATAATATATAATCTTTTTCTATGTCTAACTCTGTTTTTTTGCAATCTAACGGAAAGGGAACGATTTTTCTTATTTGACCTATCAATTTCCATATGCAAACAATGTTTACTTTTATTTGTTTTATACAATTTTTTATCTTTATAATTATTTTTTCAAGTATTACCTTTGGTTTCAAGATGTATTTTCTGTTAAAACCAAGCTTTCTTTGGCGTGTCAAACCAATAATTTATGGTATACTTTTTCTGTCATGGAATGGAGCTATAAGTTTTCCTGGCTTTTGTAATCCAGTTTTATCGTAAAAGGCAGGTTCCAGCAGTTTAGAAAAAGTACGAGACGCAAATTTATAAAAAAATTTAACCAAGTTTACAATTTGTTCAAATATTGCAATATTCCTAATTATGAATGTAAAAAAAAATATTATCGAATTAGTCTATCGCGTGTAATTGCAGATCAGTATTGAGAAACGTTTTCTCGTATATCATTTTATAAATTTTCAAATTCACACTTTAATCGCGAACTCGAATAATCGTATAAATTTTGATTAGACATATTCGCGACTTAAATTGGGCGCTAAAACTTTACATACTTATCGAATCTGCAATTTTTTAATTTTCGACGGAAACATTTATTTCGTTAGGAGTAGTTTAAAAATAAACGTTTAAATATTCACAAAATCGTATAATTAAACGCATATTTGGCGAATATCAAATGAAGGAAATTTATACGAAAAGATAATAACGGGATCGTCATTTACTGCTGTCTGAAAGTGAAAGTTTATTGCTTATTAATCGCCAATTCGTAGCATCAAACGATAAATTACATATCGATATGCAAGGAAACTTTGAAAATAAAGGTGCTTAACAACAATACGGGTACACAGTTTCTTGGAAAACTTAATCGACGCCAGAAGTCAAAAGAGGCGTGAGGGAGGGGTTAAGGGTTATTGTTTATACCTCGTGTTAGTGAACAAAGCAGACGTTAATAATAGATTAGGAAGGGTTGCTTTTGCGCATTGGTTAGCCGATAAGAAGGGATGAATCCTTTTTCTTTCAATAAAATTATAACATAACGACTGCAACGACCAGTTCAAATCGAACATTAGAAAGAACACGTGTTAGCCTGTGGTGATTCCTGAAGGGAAACTTTTTTATTTTCAATACGTGTAGCTTGCATATTTAAAGCATTCAAGTATTGTTCTCAAAATGGCAACACAGTTTTTACCAAGATTACCCATACATCGAGAAAGTCGTTTAGACTTTTTAAGAGCTGGTAGTAAAAAAGCAGTAATACGACGTCTAAATTTTGACGAATATTTTCGTGCCAGGTATCCAGGTATTAAACAACAATATCTGCCAGAAGCTAAACAAGGTAAGATTAATGTTTTTAGTCTATCTACAATAAAGGATTCTATGGATGTTTCTGAAAATGCTTTTCTAATAATTACAAATGCAGATATTGCAGATGGCAATAAAGAAAATTTAAATAAAACATCTCAGCTAGTTGGGTTCAAACGACCAGGAGATCCCATTTCATTTGATGGACCTGTCGCTAAACTCGCGAAAACGGAACAAGACGATCATCCAGCCCGTCAGATACACAGTAAAACAACGACTAGTTCAGGGCTTTCGTCGACTGCTAAGGAAGCAAAATTGCCAGAGGCAAGACTTCAGCAAGATCCTTCAGAGTCTCCTGCGTTTAAGCTCATTATTCCATCTGAAGTAAAGGTCGACAAGAACTTAAAGAAAATTATCGAAAAAATCAATCTAGGATCTGGAGATGTTAGAAATGACAAGAAAAATAAAAAGATAATTCTTTTGAACCACTTTTTGAACCGGATAAAATTACACATGTTAAAGTGAAAAGATCAACAGAAATGAAGGAATCAGCTAAGTCGAAAGCTAAAGGAAAATTGCCAGAGGCAAGACTCAGCAAGGGCCTTCAGAATCTCGTTCACCTATGCATAATATTATTCCATCTGAAGTTGGGGTCGAGAAGAATTTAAAGAAAATTGTCGAAAAAATCAGACTGCGATTCGAAGAGGTTAAAAAGAAAGAAAACGAGCATAAGATGATTCTGGTGGAAACACATTTTAATCCAGATCTAATTAAACGTGTCAAAGCTAAAGTATCAACGCAAATGAAGGAATCAGCTAAGCTTAAAGCTTCAAAGGAAAAAGCTAAAATAGGACGTAAAAATGCAGCAGGACGATCAAAATTGCTTCTACAGCTAAAGCGCAAGTTGAATATTCTGGCTGCAGTCTAAAACAGCCAAAAATAATTACAGCTGCAAATACGGAAAAAATAGAAAAAGTCACAGATGTTGTACGGAATTCTGGAAATATCTTGTTAAACAAAAGCAAAGAAGAAGCCACTGAGAAATCACCTAACATTTCCAAAATTCCAAAGTTACGTATTACCAAAAAGATATACAAAAGTCGAACAGAACCAACGTGGATTTCGACTCTGGTAATATGATCTCCCGAGAAAAAGTCTGCATATGCAAAAGCGGAAGCTGTTCCTAAAAAAGTAGAATTATTCAAAAAAATTATATTTTTTTTATTACGTTGTATAAATTTTTTGCAATATAATATTTTTTGTACATAATTTTTTGTAATATAATATGTTTTTGTACATAATTTTTTGGTAATATAATATGATTTGTACATAATTTCGTTGTGAATAAATATCCATAATTGTAAATAGTAATTCTTGTTGAATTATTTTACGTACCCATTCAAATTATTTATAATTATTATTAATTTATTCGTAAATATAACATTGTCATGGTAATTTGCATAATTAATTAGTATCTATTAAAATTATTATTATTACTATTATTTTATAGAAAAATATAATTTTTTATAATAAATAACAATTTTCTCTCTCTATATATATATATATATATAAAAAATGTTTCAAATATTTTAAAACACTTGCTTTTCTCATAAATTAGATTGTATCTTCTTTTTTATTTTATCCGATTACCCTTCCTCCATCTTTTCTGCCGTACGACTTTTACAAATACGCGATCGAGTAATGAAAAGCTATTATAATTCAACGATCGGTACGAAAATACAATCCTTAAAATTCGTAAATCCAATAATTTTTTTCCATCTCTCTCTTTTTGCCGTAATAATTAACACTAGGCTGAATATTTACAATGTTTTCGGTTTACCGCTCCTAACTCTTGTTAATTTTTCTTAACTTGTGCTACGTGCATTTTATTTTCAACAAATCGAACATAAAAACATGGAGATCTTTTTAATCGCGTCGAGTTCACACGCTTATATTTTGTTTACTTGTATAAAAGCTGCGAATGAAACTTGGAATAAAGTTGCGAACGAAACGAAATTTACTTTTAGTTTTAATCATCGGATTTGTTACTTTTACTCTGTTTCGTCCAGCATTGAAATGTTTAAATATTTATTCGTTGTTTACGTAATATACTATGTCCAAAAGTGTAGCATATACGCGTTGCCTGGTTTCCAACCTCTCCTTGTCAGGATCGTCGAAACAACCTCTTTTTCCGTCGCAAATACAGTTGCAGGTACAAAGTGACCCGTAACCCTTTTGCACAACTCGTTGTTACACGTATGAAGTCAAACGAGCTTTTCCGAGATTCGCGGACGATATTAATGAGGTATTAGGTAAAGTCCAATCCGTACCTGAACGAAATTTCAGGAATTTATCTGTACATAATATATGGTATTATCCGCGTCAACTTTTCCGAGCAAATACATTTAATAAAAAACATGTTACCTGGGAATCCCATATTCGGCCACGTGACCAGTTAAACAGGGGAAATACGTTCGCGAATGTGAGTTTCATCGATACGTAACTTTCATGCCGGCCTTTGCTTTTCTTGAATTTTCTTTAAATAAGGAAACGATAAAAATGCTTGAATTTAAGAATAAAGACGTAAAGAAGAATATTCGACATAAATAAATGTATAACAATAGGAATATAGAAAAATAAAACGGCAGCATATAGATGATTAAAATGGAGGTTTTGGAAAATATAAAGTAGTTAGACACTGTAGGAAAAAAATATCTGAAAAATGAAAACTTTTGTGTAAAACTAAGACAGATTAAATAAGATAAGCAAATAAAAGAAATTTTGAGAAAATTAGATTTCGAAATACTCGAATGAAAACCAAGATATAGTGATGCAAGAAACGAAAGTGAACAAATATATATATATATATATATATATACTAAAGTTTAAAATAACATTTAATAAAGTATAATTTATTTCTTGATGAGGTAATAAAGCATTTCTATTTTCATAATCAGTGTCCAATTTATTATAACATTGTTCAAGGTTTGATATCTTTTTCAAAGTTTTAATAATATATAATCTTTTTCTATGTCTAACTCTGTTTTTTTGCAATCTAACGGAAAGGGAACGATTTTTCTTATTTGACCTATCAATTTCCATATGCAAACAATGTTTACTTTATTTGTTTTATACAATTTTTTATCTTTATAATTATTTTTTCAAGTATTACCTTTGGTTTCAAGATGTATTTTCTGTTAAAACCAAGCTTTCTTTGGCGTGTCAAACCAATAATTTATGGTATACTTTTTCTGTCATGGAATGGAGCTATAAGTTTTCCTGGCTTTTGTAATCCAGTTTTATCGTAAAAGGCAGGTTCCAGCAGTTTAGAAAAAGTACGAGACGCAAATTTATAAAAAAAATTTAACCAAGTTTACAATTTGTTCAAATATTGCAATATTCCTAATTATGAATGTAAAAAAAAATATTATCGAATTAGTCTATCGCGTGTAATTGCAGATCAGTATTGAGAAACGTTTTTCTCGTATATCATTTTATAAATTTTCAAATTCACACTTTAATCGCGAACTCGAATAATCGTATAAATTTTGATTAGACATATTCGCGACTTAAATTGGGCGCTAAAACTTTACATACTTATCGAATCTGCAATTTTTTAATTTTCGACGGAAACATTTATTTCGTTAGGAGTAGTTTAAAAATAAACGTTTAAATATTCACAAAATCGTATAATTAAACGCATATTTGGCGAATATCAAATGAAGGAAATTTATACGAAAAGATAATAACGGGATCGTCATTTACTGCTGTCTGAAAGTGAAAGTTTATTGCTTATTAATCGCCAATTCGTAGCATCAAACGATAAATTACATATCGATATGCAAGGAAACTTTGAAAATAAAGGTGCTTAACAACAATACGGGTACACAGTTTCTTGGAAAACTTAATCGACGCCAGAAGTCAAAAGAGGCGTGAGGGAGGGGTTAAGGGTTATTGTTTATACCTCGTGTTAGTGAACAAAGCAGACGTTAATAATAGATTAGGAAGGGTTGCTTTTGCGCATTGGTTAGCCGATAAGAAGGGATGAATCCTTTTTCTTTCAATAAAATTATAACATGAAGAAACGTATTTTTATTTTTTATTTATTGTCACTATTAAAATAGGAGAGAACTGGAGGTTTAAATATGTGACATTTGTAAAGTTATTTATTTCGTATTTATCTTTCAAATTACATTGCGTTTATAGTATGTAAAATTCATATTTATATACTTTTTAGCGTAAATATTTATCATAGAAAAAAGATTGATTGACGTCTAAATATTTTGGATATTAATAATCATAGAAAACCTAAACAAGAGTCTGGCGGAAATCACATTTTGAAATATTTTAAAATTTATTTATAAAAAGAATCAGTTTGTCTAAATTATTCCTTGTAATTAGACTTACTTTTACTTGACTTATTTTTTTTATTTGAGCCTTATAATAGCATTATATTAACAGCAAAAATAATAAAAACAAATTTATTTACATAGTTTTTTAAACACAGAACAAACTGTTATGTCTTAAATAAAGGCGAAATGTTTTTTTATATGTGGTTGATACAGATTTATCGAAGTTTAGCGATAGTTTTGGTTTGGATACTCTTTCTTAACTTCTGAGTACGGAGTAATCTGTAATAGTTAGTATTGCAACGTAGTACAATTTGTATTTGCTTTGCATCTCTCCAAGACGTTTTTTCTCTCGATTTAGATAGAAATCTATAATAATGGGTTATATTTGAATTTACTTTCATCATTTTGCAATGAGAATAATGATTTAGAAAATAATTGGAAATATTATAGATTGTGTTGCAGTCAGTTAATTCGCGAAAGCAACAAAATCGGTTAATTTGTTAATTTTTTTTATTTAAAATACAATTATAATATTTCAGCTTGATCAGAAAATTCAATATTTTATTTTAAATATAAAATTTAACAAAAAAGAAAAAAAATTATTTACTCATTAATAATTTTTTGTATAACAAATACACACATAACACTCACGCACGCACGTACCAGAAATTTTATTAAAATATTAACAAATATATTAAATAGATTCTTTCGGTACAAAAATAAATAAATTTATTTTACTAGCTTTCAATTGGCATAAGCTTGCTTTATTTTACATGCATATAATAAATTTACTCAAAGTTTATAATTCTCAAAATATTCAAAAATATATATAAAAAAGTAATAATTAAATCTGATCTTAAATTATTAACTGAAAATTTCATGTAAATAAAGAAATTATGAAAGTAATTTCAAAATTAATATCTTAAAAGATATCATTGGTTTTCTGTATACACAACTGACTGATAATTTCCATGTGGATATGGATTATCCATCTACTTTTAAAAATGGTTAGGTAAACAAAAAGAAAACTTATATTAATGATATAATTCTGACGGTCTCGATCGTCATAGTACACCTTAGATACATAAATTTTAAAAATTACGATCATAGCTATAAGTTATTCATATTAAAAATAAAAAATTTTCTTCTAGAAAATTTGAATATTAGTTATAATTTTTTTTATGTCATAGAATAAAATCAATTTAAAATATCTGTTAAAGTAAGGCAAGTATAGTTTATCTGATTATTCTTATTATAGTATGCATTGCAAATACCATAATAACTTATATTGTAATAAAATATATATATCGAATATTTTTACATAAAAAAATAGCAAAAAATTATTCTTGTGGAAATAATCACAATGTAAATTATTATAATGTTTTATTAGGAATAATCAAATTGAATTTTATACTTTATATGATGTCCAGTAATAATGTTGTTCTTATAATTTATATAAGTAAGAAAAAATTTTTTAATGCATGATAAAATTTTGTGCTAATATTTAAAAAAATGATCGTTTTGTAAAGGACAAAATTATTGTAGTTGTGCAATTACTCTCCATCGCAATATATTCATATTAAATTGTCGAATTTAAAAATTTCTAGCAAGATAATTAGTTATAATTAGAATTATTACACAATTACTATTAAGTAGAAATGTTTAAGGAACTTAAACAAAATTAAAAATATTGTTAAAGATTTTATGCATTGGAAAAGATTCTTGTCATTTTACGGAAGTTGTGACTGTCATTATTCTACATGTTCATGCGCGCGCCTTTTCCATTTGTACCTTTCAAACTCACATCGTTACAGTTTCTCTTTGGTGCATACGCGTCTTCCTTTTTCCGAAGCTTGCTGTGACCGCATTGGTCATATGCCGACATACACAGATTCACACGTGTACATCATTCGAGAGTACACGCAACGGTTAAACTGGCCTCGCTGTGCTTTTGTAGCGTGGGTAAAAGAAGACGTTAGTTCAAAAAAATTAGTAAAACGTAAAGAGTGAGTCTAAAATATAAGAAAGAGAAGGGATTTTAACGACGGTTACAGAGTTTTGAGATTATGCGTTGGAAATGCTGCAACTCTAATTCGTGACCAATATCGGCGTTTAACCCAGGTATATTAAGAGAGAGATAGAGGACGGAAGAAACGACCGGCGCCTTCGTCTTCGCGAGGTTACGCCGTGCGCAAGACCACGCGTAAGGTGCTGTGCGATTATTCTGTTTTGAAGAAGGCGTGAAGCCAAAGTTGCGAAAATGTTTCGGACAAAGAAGGACGTCGATCGTCACGTTCAGGACATCTTTCGAAAGCTAAAGGATGAAAATGAGGTGAGAGAGTGTGGAAGAATCATAACCCTATTCGCACTTGTGGACTATAATCCTTGAACGCGCCAAAACCTTGTTTTGAGCGCGAAATTTTGCGATTCGCCGCGTGTTACATCGGCTCGTCACTGTTACATTTAATTACTTAATAATCAGAATAAAACTTATTGTAAAATGAGAAATGCAATCCGATCCTTTCCATCTTTTATCTTTATGATACCTTCACTAATTCTTTTAGAAGGAATACTTACCTTTACGCAGAAATATTGAGCAATATTGTAGTAAGCAAAATGTGTGTTTTTGAATATTTTATCGACACATATTTGCTTTATCTTTCTTGTTCATACATGTATTTCATATTTTAAAAATATTTTTCATTTTCAAATTTCAAATTGCAAAATTATGAACAAGTATATTTTAAGATATTTTAGCATTTTCTAGTTTCTATGAAAAGTTTATATTTTTTATTTATACAATTTTTTATTATATTTAATTTATATAATGTATATAAGTATTTAATAATATATATAATGATTATATGTAATCTTCTTTGTAAAGCTTGCGATACGTATGGAAATAATGTTTTCTTTATTTGTATTTATCTGTTTAGTTCTATTATTAGAAAAAAACTATTTGTTTAAAAAGTATATACTACATGTTTTTGAAAGAAAAATCAATTTTAAATTAATACAATAATAGTTTTACTAATTTTTAAAATTATACTTTATAGAACATTTTTTTATTAAAAACTATTTATTATAGATTACGCTACAGAAAATATTTTATTTATATTTATGTTTAATCCAAGTTAATTTATAATAAATTAATATACATAATTTATCGTTTATTTTTCAGAAAACTTCGCGTTGCTTAAAAATTGCTGAATTATATTATCATGTTTCTGAATTTGAATCAGCCAGACGTTATCTTTCACGATATCTAGAAACTCGCCAAGAAGCAAAAGCATTCAAACTTATGGGTCAAATTCTTGAAGCTTTAGGACAAAAAGAAGCTTCACTTTTGCAGTATAAATATGCTTTTGAACTTGGTTTTAAACAAGATGATATTATTTTAAAAGGTAAAATGTTATTATCTTTATTACGACATGACAAATTCCTTTTAATTGAAATTTTAATCATTCTTCTTTTTAACAGTGTGTGAACTGATGTCTGATCCAGACGTAGAAATTGATATTAATCGAGCAAAATATTGGATAGATAGAGCAGAAAAATTATTTTCTCATAATAAAATAGTTTTTAAATTAAAAGAAAAAATTTTATCAATGGAAAGACCTACTAGTAATGAAGATGATCTTGAAAAACTTATTACAGGTAATAAAAAAAAAATATTTTTTAGATTATATTTAATTTGACAAAATCCGATAAAACTTCAAATTTAATAAATCCAAATAGAAGTAACTAAAATTTATACAGTTATTAAATAATTTTTTATTAATAATATATCTTAGAAAATATTTATAAAAGTGAATTATTATTATTTTTTTTTTTTATTTACATAGCGGAATTAGCAGTTCGAAAAAAAGACGTTCAACTTAGAGTAAAACTTTTAAAACAATACATGGAGAAAAATAAATTTGAAGAAGCTTATAAACATGCTACTGAAATTGAAGTATCAAATATACACAGAGGCAGTCTACTTTGGTATCAAGTTTTATGCGAATTATTTACAAAGTGTAAAGGCCTCAAGCAGTCAAATTGGTCTTTTTGGATTTTGTATGTTTCTTCATTTGAGCGTTATGCCAGTTTATCTCTTAAGGAGCAAGGAAGTTCAATTAAAAAAACTTGTGAAGCTATTCAAGCAGTTTACAAGTAAGAAGCACTGAAATATTATTTTAGTTACAATAAAATAATGTAGTTTTGAAATCTTATATGTTCTTGCACAGAATTATAACAATTTTGTAATTATTTCTAAATTATTATGTTATATAATTTAAATAAATTAATATTATCCATATAATATTAATTTGAAAAAAGTAATAGAAAATAAACTTCTGATAAAAACTATTATTTAAGTTGCTATCAAAGTGTAATAATATAACGAAAAAAAATTGATAGCATTTAATTGAATTTATAAGCATCGTAATTCAACAAATATATTTATAACTACTGTTATACCTTCATATAATATATGGTACAAATTTTTAAACAATTTTTTTTTACAGTTTTGATCAACTTTTATTTGAAGCAAAAGCTCAAAGTTTCACGAAATATCAATCACTGACAGAAAGTATATTTATGCATATGTGGGGACAATTGCATTTTCACTTGGCATGTTTATTACTTCAATGTACAAAGCGCGATCAGAGCAGCTGGACTGAGGCTCGTAGACTGTGTACACCTCTACTATTAACTGCACTGCATGTAACTCCAATTAATATTGCGGTTTTCAAAAATGTACAACTAGATAATTCAATAAAGAGTCAGCTAGATGTGTGGTATAGGGAAGGATCGTATAGATGCAGTCAAGCTGGTAAATTCATTAAATATGAATTCTAACTTTCATTATAAAATGATGTTGTAAATTAAAAGGGTCTTATTGTACCACTTATTGATTCGTTTTTAAATATGTTTTTAAACATGTTATGAATTATAGTTATTTTTTTAAATTTTAATATTTTAAAATATTAATAAATGCTGTTATATTGATTTACATTTTAAAAATGATATTTCTTAAATATTTTCAAAAATTAATAGAAAAGAAAGAAAACTGCATGATTTTATATTTTAACTGTAAGTTAATGCAGTTTATACACAGAATATATTTTTTATTAAAAGGATGTAATATTTAAGTGATTTAAATATATTTTAAAAGTAATATGCATTAAATATTATACATTTTCTAATATTGAAATTCATAATTTTTGATTAAAATATTGTTACAAATTATTGTAAAAAGCATATTTCTTTTTTATTTGATATAAGAAAGTATATATGGATAAAAATTGTTTTAGGTCATGTCCTTCACGAATATTGCAGAGGCAACCAAAAAATGCTTATTGCAAATATTGAGAAGTTTTGTACTGGATCATGGAGAGAACGAGTGTATCAGGTATTAAATAATATTAGAAAATAGTTATATTTTGAGTAATAGTATATTATACAGAGTAATAATTATACATAAAGTATTTAAAAAATCCATAAAAATTAATAAAGAGTACATTCCAAATGAGAAATAAATAAAATTTAACACAATTTCTATATCTTTTAGTTTGATACAATTATTTCAATTACTTTAAACATTAGCGGGTTTAAAAATAAATTTTTTAAATATTATTATTAATTAACAATATCATAAGTTAATTTAGATCGTCATTTTTAAGTTTTTAGCATTAAAAAATCGTATTGAATTTGCAGAGCATATTTGTCGGTAAAGCCTATGAAAAAATCCGAACATCTTACTTTACTAACAACAATGCAACTAATCCTCCGCTACGACTTATTTCACACAATGAACTCGCAAAATATAATGAAGGTATGTAAAATCAGTGATAAAAATTTTCATTTTTTCTTAATGCATCTATACTATAAATGTTTTGTGATTTTTTTATCAAGGACTTTTGTACATAAAATTAAAAATTACATTTTCCATGTTATACGTATAATTGGTATTATCAATAGAATTTTATAATTTTAATGATTATAAGAAATCTCATTTCAAGAGTGTGTATTGTTAAATGATGTAAAATTATTTTAATATTCAAAAATATTAAAATAAATGTTAAAACTTGTATACTTTGACAAATAGAAATTTTTTTATATTTTCAATAATATTTAAATACTTAAAATATTAAGTTAGATTCGTGTTTTATAAAAAATATACCGTGTCGTAAATGTTCATCTTTTATTGAGTAAAAATAATTATAAGTATAAAATAAAATCATCTATTTAATTTACAAGATAATATTCAATAATACTGATTTTAGTGGCTGAGGAAGTTTGGCCATATTCGTTACATCATCAAATTTGGCCGGCTATTAAAGGTCGAAGCGGTCCAGGGCTTCATCCAAATTTATCCTCACATTTGTTCTCGGAACTACAATTTTCCGTTCATAGCTTGAATCAAGCTTCACCCGTGACACTCTGTCGTCTGGACATTGACGCATTCTTAAATGCAACAGGTAATGACAAATACAGAAATTAATTTTATTATCTTTTTTTCTACTTAAAAGAACAGTTCATCTTAAAATATTTAAAAAATAGACGTTCTTTGAAGTATATAAAAAAAAATTGTCTGCATGACGTGTAATCAAATAAAATTAAACCGGAGCTCATTTAACTACCATTGTAAAATAATTGTAAATTGCAAATGTATGATAATACTTCATTTAGTTTAATTGAATGTAATTAGAGGTAATAAAATTAACGTTGGCTGCAGTGCCTCATTATTTTCAGTATATAGTTTTCAATTTTAAATTACATTTAATATCATCATATTTCTGATATGAATTCTAAAAATTATATCAATAGAAGTAATTAGTACAAATATTATATAATTATTCTATACAATTAACGATTGTTACATTTTTTATTGCAGTATTGTGTGCTACAGCAGTTATTGAAGAGCAAAATCGAAATAATCTTTTTAATTCAGATAGGCTATATACTTTGCCAGCAGACTTAACAAATTCAGTTTGTACTGAAGAACAAGAGAAATGGTAAGTTCAAATTTTAATATAAAAAAATATTTATCAAAATGAAAATTTGCTTAACACTGTACTATTCATAATTAGTTTTACTAATCTTCATAATAAACAAATTTTTAAATATACTTTAAAATACAGGGTCTTAATTTCAATAAAAAATATAATTATAAATAACTTTTAAATGGAAATACTTAGGTATTTATTTGAAAAACTTGTTCATTATCAGTTAACTATTATTATTAAATGTATGTAATTTTGTAATATTAATTATGTTTATTGATCTTAGGTGGTCATCTGCATACAAAATGTACCGGAAAGAAGCTTTTGATGATTCAGGTGATATTAGACAAAATTTACAGCGAGGATTAGAAGTGATTCGTTGTATAGGCAATCACGGCCTACATCCTGTTATTTTAGTTCATCTAGCTCGAATATTCTCTTACAGAGTTAGTATATTTTTTTGAATTTTTTCTTAATTAAAATTTTCTTAGAAATTCAAAGTATCTAAACAACCAAATAGTTTATATATTAACTAATTTACATGATATTTTCTTCTTAATTTAATTTATATATAAAATATTTGATTGTCCTCATTTTAAATTTAATAAATATTAATTTACTACTTTCTAGAAGTATTTTAGAATATCATTTCTGTATGGACGCAGTATAAATATTTTTTGGATTAATGTATAATTAAAACATTCAATATCTGTTGCTAATTATTTGTTATTTATATTGTTTAAAGCAAATTTTAGTTAATAAATTCTCTAATAATATAATTCTGAACATTTTAAATGATACTTTTATTGTATTAAGATAACTAACAAAAATATTTACATATGCTATTTAGGCAAAACAAATGAAGAAAAAGAACAGTGAAAATGGCAACATGGTTGCTCTGGAAACTCGATCTGAATTATATTGGTCAGCTGTTATTCCTCTCCTTGAAAGACTGCAAAACAATCAAACAATTCGTTTTACAAGTACAAAACTATTTGATTATACAGGGTATTTACTTAATGACATTAGTTAATTAAAAACGTAATGCATTAAATTTTTAATTTTATGAATATATTTGTTAATTAATAGAAAAGAAATGAATAATATGGAATTAACGCATGCTATGGAAGAAGGGAAATTGTTATTAGCTCATAAATTGATGAGAGATAACCTTTATGAACAAGCTATTGTGGCTCTTCAAGAATTAAGATGTCCAGAAGCATCATTTGAACAAGGAAAAGTAATGACATTTTTAAAAAAAAATTTATTTTTATAATATCATTCATTTGTCATTTCACTAAATATAAAAAAATAATAAATATTTGCTGAAACTATATTTTTCTATCGTTATTCTTTTTCAAATAATTTTCAGATATATAAAAAATTAGCAGAGGGAAGTAATAATTGTTTGTCATCGGAGGAAAGTAATAATTATTTGTCATCGGAGAATCTTAATTCAGATAATACGAATGAACAGAAAATTCTTTTACTCAAAGCACGAAATTGCTTTTACCTTACTTTAGATCGCTTACGTGGTCCAGGTGCTGATCCAAAACACCGATTAAATACTGAAATTCATGATTATATTAAAAAGGTAGAAAACGAACTGCCCAAATTCGATCAAGACATTCTATATTCAGATAGTAAGTATACAATTTTTCTCAAAAGTTTTATTAAGTACTATTATAAAATAAAATATTTTACATGCGAGATTAGATCATTTTAATACAAAATTTTTCTCTAGTAAGAATATTCGATATTTAAAAAAAATTAAATTTTAGACCAGAATAATTATGATGAGTTCTCTGAAGAAAGCTATTCATCTGCACATAGTGATGAACAACAAATAGCCAATAATTCCTTGACATCATTTAATAATTCGTCTTTCCAAACACCGATGAGAACCGTTCGACGTGTACCAAAATTAGCTAGTACGCCTCGACAAAAATGTCACGATGTGTTAGATGTGACTCAGAATCGTATTGTAAGTTAAATGATATTTTTCAAAATAAAAAAACGCCATTGATTATACAATAAAAGAATTTTTAATATTTTATTTATAAAAAAAGTATAATTCTATAATAAAAGTTGACTGAGCCTTAGAATAAAGTTAGTCAAATTTAGCGTGAGTAGATGAATTAACCGAACTCGGTGATTACGTCTTTGTTCGATAATTCAAAGGTTAATAATAATAATAATAATATTAATTAAGGGTTGATAATTCGTATTCAACTAAAGGATTAATTCTAGATTAGAATTAATTACACGTTTAAGTCTATTCGTTTTTAGGATACATTTTTTGTTACAACTTTTCTATTCGATTTATCATAAGGTTTTTAGCCGCACTGGTTAACAACTATGTGAAGTTTAAATAATTATCATGGCAGAATAAGGGAATAAAATCAGATTTAGGAGATAGGCGAATGATATTAAAATAAGATTTTCTAAAGTAAAGTTGTATTGAAACTACATTACATGTTAAAACTAACTTTTCCTTTTAGGAAGCACGTCCAAGTCCAGAACGGTTAGATGCACAAATTCGCCAACTAGTTAATTCAATCGACTCCCTTAAAGAACAAAATCGTGAACAACACAAAGCCATGATGTCAAAGCTCGATGAGTTAATTAGAGTACATGCGCGTGATGAAAATCACAAACCAGGAGGTCCCCAAAAATTACCTGTCTGTCGTAATCTTGAGGAAGTAGATCGTAGAGAGCGTAAATTGATCATTGAGGATGAGAGGTAATGCTGAATTTTGAGTAAAAATAATAAATGATAAAACTTGAGTTCAACTTAAATAAAGTAATTAAAAAAAAGTAAACTAAATATAAGTTCTGTTGGTTATCGTAGTTTAACGTTCAATATTATTTTACCATTTAATAATGATTAAATAGTTATTAATTACCATTACTTTTGAAATCATGTTTTCCAATCTAACATATTCTACATTCTTACGTTTAAAAAAAATACAGATTTCATTTTTATATTTATTTACAAATGCGTTATGTTTTTATAAAATTTACTTATTGAAAAAAATTAATTGATCTTTGATGAAATAGTCAATTCACGGTGACATTAATCTTTTTTCAGGGAGAATATATATAACGATGATGTATATACGGATGATATATATAGCAACACGTCTATACCAACGATGAGCGGCAGCCGCTCGTCAACGGGGCTCAACCCGAATCTTTTTGCAGTCGCTACTCCGCGCCACCAATACTCGCCACTCGTTTACCCATCACCCGCGGCGAATGCAGCGGCCACACTTCAAGGATATTACCAGGGTGGACCTCTGTCTTTCCCAGATCCAGGAGCGGCTGCCGCCGCTGCTGCTGCAGCTGCCACCCAGCACATGTCGGCCCTCTATCCTACAGGCGTTTATCCTATGTCGCTGTATCGAAGCGGACTCGGGCAGCTCGAGCAGCCGATGGTTACGATGCAGCAGATGACGGAGAGCGCGTTACACCACAGTCTCTTTGCTCAAAGACTCGCCGGACAATTGCCGGACTACTTGCAGCCACAATCTCAAAATCTACCGATTCAACAGCAGCAGCTTGGACAACAACTTGGACAACCACTTGGACAGCAGCTTGGACAACAACTTGTACAAAGTCACACGAATGATCCTAAATACGGCGGGTAAATTCCATTTATTTACCGTTATTTTAATCTATTTGTCCAGAAGAAGAACTCCAGAAGAAAAAAGTTGAAAACATGAATCTAAAAAAATTAAAACTTACGTGTAAAATTTTTTTTAACTTTTTCCATTTTATTTAGAATTGTTGAAAAGAATTAAAAGGCGTAGTAGAAAACGGTAAAATATTTTTGATCGTAACGTGTTTCAATACTTTTTAATGCTATTTATGAGTTTATTGTTTAAAAATGTCGAGGCTTTCTGTATTTAAAATACACTTAATATTAATTATTTTATAAAATTTATCGTTTATAATTTTTAGGGTCATTGCTAATATTTCAATTTTTGAAGTAAAATATTAAACCTGGAAATGAAATATATTTATTAAAATTTTTAAGCGAATTTGAAAGCATTTTATATTGAAAATTTTGAGGATTACGTTATTTCGAAAGATTCTTTTCAAGCACACGTGGTTTTCATCAAAGATGAATTTTTTTGCAACATCATTTATTTATTATTAGTTCGTTTGCTGATACATCGTGTTTGTAATTCCAGATTCGTAATGTCGACGGGCGATTCGAACGTGGTAGACAATTTAAAGTTGATGAAGGATAACGTCGCCGTCCCGATGCCCACACCAGTGGTATCGGTACCAGCACCAACAACGGTCTCATCGTCGACAGTATCGACGACACGCAAGGTGCCACCGGTGAACGTCGTTATTACCACGTCGGACACGCTACCCACGACGGTGCCGTCGGTCCAGCCAATACTCAGTGTCACCATACCTGCCCAACACAGACTCGGGGTATCTCCAGCAACCATGAGCCAAGACCCGAATACCGTACCCCACGGCTATCAGATCTCGATGCCTTCCCAGCCGACTATATTAACGACCGTCAACTTACCGCCACTCTCGACAACCATCACCACCACATCGCCGATCACCAAGCCCTACGTGACAGATAATCAAAACACGAGCATCGTCTCCACGGATTCGCGTCACAGCGGCTCGGACGCAACGGAAGTCGAGCACGACCCCATTCCTAATTTTGCACCTATCGTTCCCCTGCCGGACGAGGTGCCAGTGACCACTGGGGAGGAGGACGAAGACACCCTTTACAGTGGACGGGCGAAGCTTTTCCGTTACGCCGACAAGGAGTGGAAGGAACGGGGCATCGGTACGGTGAAGTTGCTGCGCAACGCCAGCGGCAAAGTCCGGCTGCTGATGCGCCGGGAGCAGATACACAAGATTTGCGCCAACCATATGCTCAGACGAGACATGGAGTTATCGCTGATTTCCAGTAGTGACCGAGCCTACCTCTGGTTTGCTAATGACTTTGCCGACGAAGAACTCAAGTTAGAGAGATTCTGTATCAAATTCAAGACCGCGGAGGAGGCAGGCGAATTTAAAAAAAACTTTGACGAGGCCAAGAACAGCCTTCCGTTGGACAGCAATAATACCACGAGGTACAGTGTCGATTCTGTAGTGTTTTTATGCCTCGGGCAAATCCGTTACTCTATACATTGATTTCAAATTTCACAAATTTCACTATTTTTTTACTAAAGCAAAACTAGATCCGAGAGTCCTCGATTTCGCCGGAAATCCGCAAATCCACAAATTAAATTATATTAAATATATAGTTTTTTATAGGGTTTTTAAAAAGCAATACTTATTTAATGTTTTTCACTCAATAAATATTTAAACACTAAAAACACATCCGCGTTGAGAAAATTACAAATATTTGCTTTCTTCAAACCGACTCGTTTTATTACAACCAAACGTATTTTAAATAATAAAAATATGTTTAAATTAATGCTTATCATCGTGTAATTTTCTTCGGTCAAGCAAACATATTCGAATAAAAAAATGTTAATTTTTCAGTACGGAAAAGGTTGTTGCACAAGTAACAAAACCCGAGGTTAGCGAGAAAAAGCCGCTAGAGAAAATCGGTGGCTTTTCCTTTAAGTCGGCACCGATTATTCAAAAGTCAACATCCATAGAAACACCAGATTCCACTCAAAAGAAATCGGAGGAAACGACTAAGCCTAGCCCCTTTGCATCTTTATCATTTGGGAAATCAGCCGAGACGAATTCGACAACTATTGGTGGCTTTAGTTTCGGCAATCTAACAGTTACAACTACTCAATCGTCGACCTTTGGCAATGATCGTAAGCAACGAATTCCTTAAACGTTCATTACATCAATAAGTAAAATAAAACAAATCTAATGGTATAAAAAATTAATTAAATAGAGTTTTTAACGATTGATTTAAAATATTATAAAATTTACCTCCTGTACAGTTTATTGACAACGGTCCTTGTCTTAATAATATTTGTGTCTTAATGATATAATTTCTAATTATTCATAATTATTTTATAATTGTAAGAAAAATTTAATATCTATATGTATTAAAAAATTTTAATAAATTTTCTTACAATGGAAAATAAAATGATTGTACACATGTTTGCAGCTTCAAAGGTTACCCTCAGACGTCCTCATCTTCCTGCACCGACAAAACCGTCAAATGGTAAGTTAAAAATTACACATTGCAAATTGATATTTGAATTAGTACGCATATTTTTAATTAACACAAACATGTTTAAAAAAAAAAAAATAGAAAATGAAAAAGGCCCCATAGAAGATGACGAGGTTATTTTAATAGAGCAAAGCATAAACCTTACGAACCGAGGTTCAGATAACAAACACTCTAAGGAGAAAGGCAGCGGAACTATCAAAGTACGTCGATGAACAATAGATTTTAAATATAATAATATTATAATGTTTATGTATAATAAAATTTTATTGCATATAAAAAGGTTTTGATGCAAAAGACAACTGAAAGAATTCGTTTCTTGATGACTGCAGAAACCGGTAAAAAAATTATTTATAATCAAGTAATACCATCAACTACGGTATTTAGTTTACACGATTGTACATTGACTTGGACAATTATCAGCGACAAAAGTACACCTGAAAATTATTCAGCGAAATTTAAGAGTTCTGATGAGGTATGGTTCTTTACTAATATGTTTGATACATTATTAATCATAGAGTAGTTATTAATTACATTTTAATTCATAAAGCTTAAATTTTTATTTCTATTTTACTAACAAAAACAGGATAATGGCATCGTTCAGTTATATATAACAATATATAATTAGTGAATGTAATGCGACTTTCATATTATTTAGTAATGCATGGGTAAATACAAGGAAATTATTTCTTTTTAGGCTAAGACTTTCCATAAGATACTGACGCTCAATTTGCAGAAGTCCTCGAAGTTGAGTAGCAAACCCCCTGCAAAAGAGCAAAAATCTCTGGCGGAGTTATTCAAGCCTGCAGCTGGTGAGAAATTTTCTAAGGCTCTTAAAACCCAAACAGCACTATTTTTTAAACACTATCAAATTCATTAAGTTCACTAATAATTTAATTAAAATTTGTCTCGAAGTAATTAACCAAAATGTAAATGCCTTTTTAGAAAAATCGATTGATTTGAATCAATTTATATTTAAATCGAATAATTGTAAAACATGTTGTTAACAGTACTAATATTACATCGTAATGTTTATTAAATAGCAAAATTTATATTTTGCTGTAACGTTTTGCATGATTTTGTTTTGTAATTGTCGAAACTTGTAATTTCAACACGATCGACACATTACTAAATAACCTATCGCATTTATTAATTACTGTCAATAAACGATTAAACTTTATTATTACAGGTTCATGGGCATGCGAAGATTGTTACACGCGCAATAATGCAAATGCCATAGCTTGCGTCGCTTGTCAAAGCCCATGCCCAAATTCTGGAAAAGCAGCCGCGGCTGTAACGCCACTCTCTACGAAACCTTTGTCACAGATATTTAAAGTACCGACTTCCTGGGAATGTTCGCAATGTAGTGTTATTAATAACCAGTCGGACCAACATTGTTCAGCTTGCGAAACTTCGAAGGACCAGACAATGGAATCAAAATCCAAGGCCAGTACGAAATTATTCAACGATTTCGAGCCTAAGACTACGTTCACCTTCGGCATACCGCAGGTATGTAATTTGAATTATTTAACTATTCTGAGTATTTACAAAAGGTCGTCATTTTTTGTTTTTGTTTTTTAAACCATACGACTATTTTTGGAAAAAGTCGACAAAAATATAATAAAATTTGTCCCTTAACAGAACACTCAACAGTCAACGGGTTTCAACTTTGGTCAATCAATAAAACCCAGCGACAAGGCCGTATCATCGCCGATTTCCATTTTCGGTGCTAATAAGTCGGACACCCCCATCACCTCCGGCTTTACTTTCGGGATACCGACTCCAATTACGTCCACGTCAAACAGCAACGAAGAATCTTTCAAGTTCGGTTCTCCTGGCAAGTCCTTTGACTTCCAATTACAGACCAAATCACCACCCATTAAGTCGCCTGAGCGCGCAGAGACAAGCGACGAGGAGATCGTTGAAGAAGCAGAAGACGTTCACTTCGCGCCTGTCATACCCTTACCTGATAAAATCGATGTTAAGACTGGCGAGGAGAACGAGGACATATTATATAGTCACAGGGCGAAACTCTTCAAATATGATAACAAAGTTAAGGAGTGGAAGGAGAGAGGACTTGGAGATATTAAACTCCTTAAACATATCGACACGAAAAACCTTAGACTTGTTATGAGGAGAGACCAGGTACATGGATCCTTATTTTAACTACGTATACGAGAACATACGGTCTTACAAAGTCTTACTTTTCGTGCTTTAATTCAGTGCATCTTTAGCCGCACACTGCTCAGCTAATCACGTTATTAATGCTATTTTTAGGTGTTAAAGTTGTGTCTAAATCATGCAGTCACGGCTGCTTTGGAAATCACGGCGAAAGACGAAAAAACATGGATGTGGTCGGCCGGTGATTATAGCGAAGGCGAAGTAGAATTCATGCAATTAGCCTGTCGTTTTAAAACGCCCGAAATCGCCAAGGAGTTCAAAAAAGCTGTTGACAATGCCTGTGAGTGCGCAGGTTCCGACAACATCGAAATTAAAGAAAATGTAAACGAATCATCGTCAGATATACAGGTTTGCATACAGATATAAAATTTTGTAAATAATTTAATAGAAGCTTAAATTTTGAAATGATCTCGTATAATGATTGATAAAGGTTCTGATTGCTATTAAAAGAAAAAGGGAAAGGAAAAAATAAAAGAAAATGAAGATATTCTAATTAAAAACTGTTTAAAAATTATTGTTTTAAACTTTTACTATTCAGATTATTTATGAACTGAGAGTCACCGAAGAAGAGAAAAAGGCCGCACTTGAGCTACAATTACCAGAAAACTTTTATGCTTACAAATATAAAGACGACTGTCCGGGTTGCATTGGTTGTAAGGATTCCGGAGAATCCATTTCCGAAATGAATAAACCAAAACAACAGCCAGTGATCGTGAAAGCAAGCGTACCAATTTTTGGATCCAAGACTAACGATGTGTTACCTTCAACCACCCCATCGTTCACCTTCGATCGTATGTTTGTAAAACCGACTACTGCAGAACCGACTACCACACAGTCGGACTCGAATCTTAAGACGCAATTTGAATCATCTACAAAACCATTCTTTGGAGACGGTAAGAAATTTTTCGGAAATAGAGATTAATTATTTTTGAAAAATTTAATGCCTTTTAAAATTTTTTTGGATATTTTATTAGAAAAAAATTATAATTCTAGAATAATGGTTTAAAATTAAGTTTGAGTAAGGAAATAACAATGTAACAAAAGAGTTTGATTATTGAAGTTTATCTTAAATCCTTTTTAGAGTGTACCTTAAATAAATTCTAAAAAATTGTGTTAAAAAATAATTAATCATTAAAGTTAAAAAAAAAAAAACATATCTTAGAAAGGAAAGCAGAGCAATTAAAATTGATTTATTTCGTCGAACAAGTTTTGTGTATGTTGTTATGTAACGAGCATCGAATATGTAAATATAATAAGTGGATGTTAATTGAAATTGAAAAATTCAACTTTGTTTAATCACATCTCGAATTTGCAAAATTTAACAAAAGTACTTGCTGCGCATGAAAAACACACATTTAAGGATTTATTGCATAATTGTGATTTCAGCCTCAAAATCAACAGAATTTGTTTTTGGGACTAAACCAACTGTTAAGACGAACGAATTCCAAGAAATAGGCATAGATCCTCGTAAGATATGTAGTCCAATGACAAAATCTCAGCCATTGACTGTTACGACAACAGCAACGACGGATATGTTCAGCAGTTTTAGCTCCTCTGTTAACTCCGTCGCTCCTGCCAAACCTTTTTCAACCACTGTTCCCGACCGATCCAAGAGCCCGATATTTAGTAATCTCTTGTCTGGAGTCGGTTCAACTGCCATACCAGGAAGTGGTGACAGCGCCAAGCCCCTCGTATTCAATCAACCGAAATTAACGACCTCGAATATCTTCGGTAGTACGAAGCCCCCGACAATGAACATATTCGGAGGCTCCCCGAGTCTCGGCACAACGGTAGCCTCGACAATCACGAATACCACGACGACATCGATGTTGAGCGGCACTGCTTCAATATTCGGTCAGAGCACTTCGAATAAGTCGTTGTTCGGCGGAAACACTAGTGGCACTCCGACCTTCGGTTCATTAGCCGTCGAGGGCCGTCAAGGGTTGCCTTTAAGTAAGTTTAATTTGCTTTCTGTCCGAAACAAAATTGCTCGACCGGTAAGTCCAAACCGACAAATTACCGTCACCTCATACTTTCGAAGTAATGGTACATAAAAAAAATTAAATTTTATTTGTCTTTTGTTTAATCGTAATTTAGTTAGAATACTACCAATAATGATAATATTGCTAACCTTAAACTTTGATCTTATAATTCGACACAATTGACCAATTCGAATTGATTCTATGCAACAAAAAGTTATAAAACTTTTTTATTAAAAAGCGAACGTATCGACGATGATAAATATAATATCAGCGAAGACGAGGATTTAGATTATTTTTTTCATTTAGGCAGTTTTAACACGCCTGGCTTGTTCGGTGCAACTGCCGTTCCATCGCTGAGCAGCAAAACGACGCTCCCCACGACGCCAAGTATTACACCTACATTCGGTAGTGAACCTTCGAGCCAGTTTGCATCTAAGATAAATTTTGGTAATAGCAACATCTTTGACACGAAGACCTCGACGGACGACTTGAAAAAGGATAGTATGAGTTCCCTTCCGATCGAAAATGCCCTCTCCTTTTCGACACTCAGCTCACAAAGCGCTTCCAAAGAAAATGTGGGATTCAAAATAGGTAAAATTTCTTAACCAATTACATTAAATTATGGTTTTTCTTAAACTTTCAAAATATACATTGGTTAGTCTTCATTTGCATTTCATATCAACACAGACATATTAGCTTGTAATGCATCGAATACAGAAGCAAGCGATAATGCATGCACTTGCCATTTTATTAACGAACTGTACTATTTATAATTTGTCTATAGATTAAAAGTTTCAAAATCAAAACATTTTCTCATTTAAAAGCTAATTAAACTACTCAGCCATTTAACTACTAACTTCGTTTATTTGAAAATGCGCTAGATTTTTTATATTTATCTAATAATGAAGGTAGAGACAATTGGTATATTATACATCATACATAATGCTAATATTAAAATAAGTATTTGTGTTTCTGTATACTCGCGTGATTTCGTGAAATTTAAAAATACGTAAAATATGCATTTGTAGATCCGAACTTTACATTTGATGGAGCGGGATCTTCGGTATTTGGAAAGAATACTTTGCAAAAGACCGGAACAAAGCCATCCTCGAATAATTCAATAAAAAAAAAGGAAAACGATAAAAATGAAGAAGAGGAGGAAGGAGACGAAGAAAATGAAAATGGAGATGAACACGATCCACAATTCGAGCCTATTATTCCCTTACCAGACGCAATTGAGGTTCGAACAGGCGAAGAAGAGGAAGAAAAGGGTAAATATTCATAGATCCGAAACTATCTAGTGTATGGTGTTATTTGATCTTAAATTGTTTTTATTTTCGAGTGGTACCCCTTAGTAACTAGGTAATATATTTTAATATATTTTTTAAATAATCTCACCAAACGAGCTGAATCGTGATTTTTGTTCATGTATCAGATGCAGACCCTCTTTCCGCTTAAATTTAATGCACGGAATATTTTATATGCAAAAGTTATTCCACAGCGTTGAAAGAGTAAATTTGTAACTCCTTTTGTGTAACAGTGAAACAAACCTCGTATTCGTCAATGATCAGAATTGACAATATACCAAAATACAATTATTAATTGTAATTAACAAAATCTGTTGAAAAAATTTGCTGCGTTTTTTCAATATGCGAACAATCTGATTTTACGACCAGATGCGAAATCTACCTGTTTTTCAAGCCCTGAACGAAGTTAGATGTATCAAATACTAAGCTTTACTAAGCTGATAATGATTAATAAGCGTTAATGTGCGCTTAATGTGAAACAAAAAAAGGGAAACGAAGATATTAATTTGTGGTTTTTGGTTCACAGTGTTCAACGAGCGCGCGAAGCTTTTCATATACGAGCCGAAGACGAAAGAGTGGAAAGAGCGCGGCATCGGTGAAATGAAACTGCTCCATCACGTAGAGCAAGGCACTTATCGTCTTCTCATGCGCCGCGAACAAGTGCACAAGGTCGTGTGCAATTTCTTGTTGACACCTGACGTCGAATTCTTGAAACTTATGTCGTGCGACAGCGCCTGGATGTGGGCGGGCATGAACTATGTCGACCCCGAAAACCCCAAGGTCGAGCAGCTTGCCGTCAGGTTCAAAACGGTCGAGTTGAGTACTCGGTTCAAATCGAAGATTGACATGGCCACGAACGAGCTAATGGAGAGACAGAATCAAGGTAGATAATGGCAGCTTGGAATTAGGAGCCTATATCTGCATGATACCGATCAGAGTGCAGTTTTCGCTGAAATATGTCATAGAGATTATCTTTAAGGATGTGACTGTTTTTATAACTATACTATTATTTGCAGGATGATTATTAGACATTTAACATTCAATGACGCTCGCGACAGGTGTGAATTAAGCAATACGGATATTTTACAAATACAATTTATAATTTATTAAAAATTATGTGCATATTTTTAATTATGTAGTCGTGTTGCTTAATTTACTTATCTGCAAGACTGAACGGTGTTATTGATGATGTATATTCTTATTTTTAAATTTCTTCGGATAAAAATTTTATGGATAAATTTTGCCATAAATTAGTCATTTATTATACACCTCCAATAACTATCAAGTTTCTTAGTGCTATGCAGTATTTACTTTTTATATTTAAAATATAACTCTTGAATTCATCAGATTAATGGAAAAAACTTGAAAAACTTAATGAAAATTAATCGATTTCAATAAAAAAAACCATAATTTTTTAACCCGGTCATAAAAATAGAGTATTCAAAATACAAATATTAAGTTGTATAAAACATGTTGAGAGTTAAATAAAATTTCCTCAAAAATTTATTTGATTAATAACTTAAACATTTTATTACTATCACTATTATCATCATCATTATTATTATTATTATTATTATTATTATTATTTAAATAAACTTAACATAAAATATTACGTTTTCATTCAATATTTCATATATTTATAATTATGCTTAGAAGATGAAAAATTAAAACATAATTAAATACAATAAAAAATACTAAGCATAATTAATATTCTGGAAAATATTATTTTATTAAACTGTTAACTTATTAATCTTTTTAATCCACCATATTATATTATTATCATGTATTATATTCAAACATTTATAATATCAATCTGTTTTATTTTAAAGATGAAAATTAATATAGCATTAAAAAAGTATTAAAATATTTTATAAATATAATTAAAGTCTCAAGATTATTAGCAACTCAATATTTTAAATAAATTAAAAATTTCTGTTATGTTGTAATGACATACTAGTTTTTAATGGCAACAATTAACATGATTTACTTTATCAATGTATAAGAAAATACATACTTTAGAAATCATTTGTATAAATAATGTTCATTTGATCTATTATTGATTATTACCAAAGATTTTCATTAATTTAACAATTTATTTTATAAATAACATGTCTTATATATGTATAATACATTGTAAATGTTTTCAATTTTAAATTGTTTCTTAATAAATATTTTTTAATGCAATTACAAGTAATTCACAATTGTTTAATACATGTAATAGTACATTTGAATAAACACAAATACTGTTAACTTCAAGTTGAGAATATGTATGATTTATGATTTCCTATAACTGATAGTTTTTTAAAAATCAAATACATTTTTTATGTATTTTATATTATAAAAAAACTAAATGTTATTGATGCAAACAGTTCTTTATTCTTATTTTATTTTTAAATAACAAACTACTTTCACTGTACTTAAATTGATTATAATAAACTTAGTAATAATAGTTTGAAAACTTATAATTAAAAATTACCTTTGTCTTATTTTATCTTTAAATATAAACGTATAATATAAAGGTATAAATATATAAATAAATTTATTATCATAATAATTAAAATATTGATTAATAATATAATTAAATTGCAATGCGCAAATTGTGGAAGGTGAGTAGTTATATGTTATTAAATGTAACAATATATTTTTTACTAGTAATATAAATGAAAAAATAAGTAAGAAACTAGTCTGTTGTATTTTTTTTTTTAAATGGTGCAAAGCAAAATGTGAGACTAAAACATCAATATGTTAAATCAAAATGATATTTGAAAAGGTATCAAAGAATTTTGAATATATTCGATTTTAGTTTTATCAACAAGGTTATATTTTATTTTGAATGCAATCATTTGTAGAAACGTACATTTTACAGCATAATTTGAAATTCAACTATTTAAGTTTGAATAAAGTTTTAAATTTTATTTAAGTTTATATATAAAGTATAAACATACAGTATAATGTATAATAAAATAATAAATGCATTATAATTTTGCTTTATATTTTTGAAATATGTTTATAATAAAAAAGTAAGTATATTATTTTATCAATCTAAACAAGAATGATATTTTGGTTAATCGAGAAAAATTATATAATAAAAATTCTAATTTTAAGTTCTAGTGTTGGTGTATGTAATCAAATAGGTCTTACGCATATTACGCTTTAATATATTCAGAAACAGATAATATATTTTCGTTTGAGTATATTATTATTTCTATTATTTAAAGTTATAAAATAAAAATGTTAAATCTATATTTTATTTAGATACTCGGACACAAATATGTTCAAGTGTTATTCAGTAATTTCACTGATTTTATTTAATTTTTTTAATGAGCTAATTACTGGATATAATTACCTACGTGTTGTTAATAAAATTACAAACATTAATGAATAGAATTGTCATAGTTGGCTAACGATAAAATATATTTTATGTAGTATTTTATTAATTAAACATCTACTGCCAATTAAACTGCATTTTAAAAAATCAAAACGAACTCGTTTTTTTTATTATAATCTTTGTTATCCCTTTAATTAATATTACAATATTTAATACGCTTAGTTATTGTTGAGAAAATGTGTTTAATTTATTGTTACGTAGAATTAATATTACACAGAAAAACAGAATTATTAGTAATAATTTATTGTTTACGTCTATCACAAAACACAATTGTAAAAATATATCAAATATAAGAAATAAATTCATTTGTTTTTGAAAATTGAATATTTTTACGATCGATTTGAACAAAATACCTAATGTATTTCAATTGCACGTAGATATTCTCAATTTTCGAATGCAATTGCAATTCTTAATGATTTCCGATTGTAATGTAAATATAATTAGTCGCTGTCTCTTCACATTCTCCCAGTTTCTCGAAAATCTGGCTTATGACGGATCCATGCTTTGTTTGCTCTTAGATTTTAAATCCATTCCGCGGCTGTTCTTTATCCTGACACTTGCTTATATGACATCCTATGATGAACTTAATGACGAGGATGAAGACGAGGACGAGGAGGAAGAAGACGAAGACGAAGAGGACGAGGAGGATGATGATGATGACGACGACGACGATGACGACGACGACGACGACGACGACGACGACGACGACGACGATGATGATTACCAAGAGAAGAACGATGACGGTAAATCGATACCATTCGACAGGTGGATATCGATGTTACAAGAAAGCAACCAGGACGGCAAAGGTAACGCGATGGTCCTTGAAAAGCGCGCAACCCTCTTCGAGAAAAATCCAAACGATTACTCATGGGAACGGCGATCCATGGGCAACGTCAAAGTAATAGTTGACGCCAAGGATTTCTGCAGAACGAGTATTGTCTTTGAGAACGATCACCAACAGGTCGTCAGCAATACAGTTGTAACTCCGGATGTATTCATGCAGGTGAATTGAATTTGAAATTGGCCGACAATTGGATAAGTGAATGTCGCGTTTTTGCCCGAGCAAATAATAATTATTATAAATGGCAAATGTGCCTTGTAATTCGAGCATCCAACGTAAAGTAGTGTGGAGATGACTTTATCACCTCAGCTTCAAGTTTTAAGACGTAAAAGACACAAAAGATTTATTTATAACTATTATCGTAATATAGCAAGCGTTTTATTAAATAAGTCGATACAAGTAAGCATTAACGACTTTATGTAATGCAATCTGATGAGATAATTATTTTTCATCGAATCCGAATAAAATAATGAACTTGAATTTTAAAAGGCCATCGTTATCACGATTCAGTCATTCAATCTTATTATTTTTTTTTTAATCAAAATAAAGATCGAGATACAAAGTTTTACTATTTTGAACTACAAATTGTATTTGTCATCGACTTTTTAACTCTGGCATGACGTGCTTACATTCAGTACTCATTTAAAAATCAATAAATTATATTATGATTTTTCTTTTTATTTTTATATTTTTCAGCACTGCAAGAACGAATTGGCTTGGTCGGCTGTAGATAATGTTCTAAGTCCAGTCAAAAAGCGCTCGTTAAAGTTTAAATTTGCATCTAATCCATGTGCTAATGAAATGTACAAGATATTAAGAAAAGTAAGTTCATTGAACCAATGCTAAAAACATATTTTTTCCATCAATTTTCAAAATAATAATTGGTTTTATTTTTTCTTTGTAGGCAAAAAAACATGCCAAACCATTGGATACGCAAGAATAAGTCGTTTGTTCTCGTCAACCATAAAAGAATAGACGCATAATTCGTATTTCAATTACTTCAAATCATTAGTGTACAAAGGAACTAATTAGCGTTTTTACGTAATAAAATGAACTGCCTAGGATAAAAGCAGGTCTTTTGTAATTGATTTTTTAAGGTTTCTAAGGACTTTTTTCATTTTTTCGTATTTTTATAGTTATTGTTTCAATGAATAATTATAACTTGTAAATGAAACGTTAAAGATGGTAAAAAAATTTTAGGAATAATTTTTTTATGGCAATATCGCAGTTTTCTATTGAGTAAACACAGAAAATTGTACGTGATTTTGCCATTGTATCTAAAATGATCAATTTATGTTATTGACAGGCTCGTGATAACTATTGTTTAATTTTATTTATAATAATAGTAATAGTACTTCAATTTGTAAGCTTATATTTAGACTAACTTACATTATAATTAAAATATTAAATGGAAAATATTTCCTAAACTAAAAAATTATTATTATTAAAAATTATCCACATCAAAACTCCATATTTTTGTGTCAATAAGTTTAGTATTAATAAATATTTGTTTGTTATATTCAATTCTACTATTTATCTACTCTTATTGAATACATTTAGAAAAATTTGAATAAATTTTATGTAATAAATATACATTTATATAAATTTGCATTTCTACTTCTTTATAATTTGTGATTTATGTATTTTTGTGCTTTTTTATTTTTTAATTTATTGCAAATAAATTAAATTTATTGTTTTTAATTAATCCTAAATTAATATATATATACAACTTTTTGCATATTTATAAAAATCTACATGGTTGTATAGTTTTGTCTTTACAAAGTAAATGTCATTTAGTGTATATTAAATTAATTATCTTAATACAAGGGAAGTGTATTATCTGAGAAATGTTGATATTGTTTATTTATTTGGACATATTTTTGGAATATATTTCGAGGAATGTTTTTTTGTAACATATTTTGTTCTCAATAAAATCAGTATTTTTTATAAAAGTAATAAAACTCTGTTATTATCAATTAAAAGACTATTATTTACTTACTTTTGTCAATAATTTTAGTTTATTTATTTAGTAATGAATGTATGCTGTTCACGTTATCTATCAATTTTGAAACAAATTTCAGTTCGGCGCAACTTGAAATATGCACTTGAACTTTTATGAAATAAATTATAATACGATAACAAATTTTATATAAAAAGAAATTTATATTTTCAATGCTGGTAAGCTTAGTAAAGTTTTGTTTCTTTTTACAAACTATAATTTTAATGACCGAGTGTAGAAATTTTTAAATAAAAGGCTAAATAATTTTGAGATTTAAATAAAACCGTTGCTTTTGCATTCATCAAAATGATTGGATGTTTCATGTTTAGTCTAATTGAAACGAATATGTACTCGAGTTCAAGGATATAGTCAATTCACTATTAATAGCAATATAATTAAAAGAAAAATCACGATGATTGTGCATTTTAAAAAGTTATTTCAACCACATGTATCAATGCGCAATTGGACCTTGAATTGAAAATTTCTACATATAAATGAACATATACTGAATTTGCACATACATAATGACTTGCTTCTTCAGCCAAAAATTGGAACGATTATAGGCGCCGTTGTGAATTCTTATACATTGCCAGTCGTTCGAACGTATTTGTCGGGTCTTGTCAATCCTGTGCTAATTACTTTAATTTTTTGTATATATTTGTTAAGTTTAAATAATTAATTAAAGATGAGTGCTGTTACAAAGGGTAATGAATAAGATTTTATTTTTAATAAATTATATTTATTATTTTAAACGAATAAATTTCAAAATCGTCGATTCACAATATTTATAAAAAAATTTAATAAAAAAATATCATTTTTTAATTAAAATCTTTGGAATAATTTTTATCTATATTTTATTATTTAAGTTTTAAATTTAAATACTTTATCCTAAAATATGTATTCACGTCCAAAATTATGTTAAATAAGGTATTCTGGGTTTTTGGTTAAGATTGAAATAATACATTTTCACAGATTTACGTGAATTATTAATTATAATTAATTTATTTTTGATTGTAAATTAAAATAACGAAAATTTGTTTGTATTCATAATTTTCTTCTATAAGAATGAATAATTAATATTACTTTGTTATTGATTAAATTTTACCTGCTGTTTTAAGGAATTTATATTGTTGCTGCCAAGCGCACACCATTCGGAAAAATGGGTGGTTATTTTACCCAAAAAAATATAACCGATTTATCTGTTGTTGCTTCCAAAGCAGCAATAGAGTCTGCTAATCTGAAGCCTGAACAAATTGATCATGTGATATTCGGAAATGTATCGGCTGTAAGTACATTTTTTTTTAATTATATTTCTATTAGAATATTTATTAATATATTTTTTTTTTTGTAAAATTAAAGAGTTCATCATCTGATGGTGCATTTACGCCAAGACATATATTATTAAAATGTGGAATTCCTGTTGACAGACCAGCTTTAGGTGTGAATCGATTGTGTGGTTCTGGTTTTCAATCTATTGTTAACGGTGCTCAGGTATAAAACTTCAAAGTATTATTTTAAGTTTAAAGCAAACTTATTAATTTGATTGGTTATAAAATAAACTATTGACTTGAATCATATTTTTAAATAAATTCAAGTTATTATTAATATAATTAAAATTTAATAACAATTGTGAGAAATTTTTAGTTAGCTTAATGAGTTATTCAAATTCATTGTACTTCATAAAAAAGTCATCGTTGCCATATTTTTATTTTTAATACATGGATTTCAAATTTATGAGTATAATAAAACAGATCTACTATCTTTTAAACTAATTTATAAATTGTTCCAGAGCATTTTAGTAGGAGAATCTAAAATTGTATTAGCTGGTGGTGTTGAAAATATGAGCCAAATGCCATTTGTTGTTCGTGGTATTCGTTTTGGAACAGCTCTAGGTCAAAAATATGAATTTGAAGACTCTCTTTGGCTTGGATTAGTAGATACATACTGTGGTTTACCTATGGGTATGACTGCAGAGAAACTTGGAGCCCAATTTAAAGTCACTAGAGAAGAAGTTGATAACTTTTCTTTAAGAAGTCATCATTTGTGGAAAGCTGGTTTGTTTCTTATTTAATATTTTAATTGGTGCTGTATAAGATTATTCTAAATGTATATATAATGAAAATTTTATTTGTATTTTAGCTAATGAAGATGGTCGTTTCAAAGCAGAAATGGCACCTGTATCTATAAAATCTAGAAAACAAGAAGTAGTTGTCGAGGTTGATGAACATCCTAGACCTAATGCAAAACTTACAGATCTTTCAAAATTACCTTCAATTTTCAAAAAAGATGGTTTAGTGACTGCAGGATCAGCATCTGTAAATATACTATAATTCTTAAACCTAAAATTAAATTAAAATAATTTTCATAATTTTAATAATGTATATTTTCAACTTTTGGTATTTGTATAAATTTAATTATACTTTTGTTTTTTAATAGGGAGTCAGTGATGGTGCAGGAGCAGTAATTTTAGCTAGTGAAGAAGCTGTTAAGGCCAATGGACTTAAGCCTTTGGCCCGTTTTGTGGGTTACAGTGCTGTTGGTGTAGAACCCAGCATTATGGGAATTGGACCATCTCCAGCAATTAAAAATTTGCTCAAAGTTACAGGAAAATCCTTGAGTGATATAGAAATGATCGAGGTCAATTATTATAACAATAAATTAAATTTTTAATAGTTACTATATAAAATTAAAATTTTTATTTTATTATTTTAATTATATTACAGATCAACGAAGCCTTTTCAGCACAAACTCTTTCATGTGCTAAGGATTTAGATTTGAACCTTGACAAGTTAAATGTAAATGGAGGAGCAGTTGCAATTGGTCATCCTCTTGGAGCCTCTGGATCTCGAATTACTTCTCATATAGTACACGAATTGAGGTCAAATATTAAATTTTAAATATTAAATATTGAATTTTATTTGAATAGTAATTTTAAGATAATCAGTATTTTAATATATTCTTCAAATAGTATTTAAATTAATTATTTATAATTACAGAAGAAGAAACGCTGGCAAATTTGGAATTGGATCTGCTTGTATTGGTGGTGGTCAAGGAATAGCTGTGATGATTGAAGCTCTTTAAGTAAAATGAAGATTTATGAATTCTAGATTATTTTAAATTAAGATTTTAACACTCATCATTATATATGATAAAATGCATAATATTTTTATTTATACATTGTTTATATATTAAAACAATTTTAGAAAAATCAATTTTAATTTAGTGTACATATAAAAAATTATGTTTCTTATATTATATTTTATACATATATTAAAATTAATATATTTTTATACATATTTTAAAGATAAAATTATTAAATAAAGTTTATATGTAAAATTTATACCAAAATGTTAAAAATAAAGAATATTAAAAAAAGTTTTTGTTCTTTAGATTTACAATATTTTATTACAAATGCGAGAAATAATTATTTCCATAAAACTTATTTTGTAACAGAAGCATGTGTTTAAAAAACTTTTAACGATTGGTAATAGAGTAAAGAGTAAAGAATGTAATAAAAATAAATTATTATAAATATTGATTTATTCAATTATAATTTTTATTACTATGATATGCATCGTTCAAAATATATGTTTATAAAACATAATCCCTTAAAATGCGTAGATTAATTTGTTTAGAATAAATAATAGTTCTATCATTCAAAATATAAATTTGAAAATAATATTTCAATTATAAAATTCTTTTAAATTAAATACATAGTGTAATTTTTGTATAAAATAATTAACTTCTTGTAAGTATGGCAACATAATTTTTTTTTATAAATAACAATAGTTCTAAAATATTTTTTTCAATTTTATAGATTGATTTTTATTTAATTGCATAATGAATATAATTGGTTTTTTTTAAGTTTTATAAATAATGCCTTTTTCTACTGTATAATAGATTAAAGACAAGAAACATTATTTTAGCGTATAAAAACAACAAATATTACTGATACATGATAATATTTTTTCACACGTGTGATTCAGAACACGAACAGAATCGGATCCCTATACAGTTATTTGATAAATATCTACATTTTAAGTGAATCATAATTAAAAATATCTATGAAAATACTAATTGACTGCAGTTTTATGTGTATTTATTCAGTTCTTTTTAAACCGATATATAAAAAACTTTTTGTAAATTTTAACAACTGGAATAAGTTTTTATAAAATTTAACGTTTTTCTGTTTAACATACGTATGCATATGAAAGCATGAAACATTATATATATATATATATATATATGTATTTAAGAGGTATTTAGCAAGTCAGTCAAGTATATAGGCGTTCGGCAAAACCGAGCTGCTATCGAATTCTGAATCCCTGAATACAAAAAACTCCATATTATTTAAATTGTCACTCTGTTTAGATTTGCTTATATCTATCTCCATTCCCATAACATTTTTTAGGAGATGGTTACAATATTAGAGATCCCATTTCTTTTGCGAACGTATTAATGAATAATTTCCTAATACAAGGCACTCTTCTAGAAAGGTTTCGAATTGTTCCACGGATAATCAATTTAGTACCACATTAGTAACCAATGAACGAATTAACAAAGTAAAGAAACTACCACTCGAAATTCTATTTTTTTAAATTAATCTTATTCCATCTACCAATTTAATGGATTTTTTAATGAAGTTACGTTGCAATACTGAATATAATTTTAACATACGGTCGTAACGTGTTTTATTACAACCATTCGAATCTTTCAAAATCTACATTGCGCGTTAATATAATATTTGCAGTATAAATAATCCATGTTGGTATTGTTACATCAAAGTTTTTGAAATAAATTCGTATAAAGTATCCTTCACCATGGAAACGTTTGCGAATCCTTGTCATACCATTGTTTGCGCTTTCAAAACCATATCCGATCGATCCGTAATTTTCAGGCAAGTTTTGATATCTTGTAATCAACGGTAAAGCGAAAATTGCTTCCATTAATGTAACTGATGCCGGTTGTTCCTAGATGAATCTATGTTTAGTTTTACCTTCCTCGCTCTTATAGCGTATGACGTGTAATAAGCAAGGAGGAAACTTCATATCAATTCCATTTTTCACGATGTGTGCCAATTTTCGTACGCTTCTGATTGCTTCAGGATCTTTCTTAATGCCACCTATTGTCTTAAATCCAAGGTAATTAATCCAAGATAAACCTGGAGACTTCGACCATATATCTAGATCTTGCTGAAAAACGTCCATTAGATGTTTCATTATTGGTTGACATTTCAATTTGAATTACATAATAATTCTTCGAATGGTGTTATCTAAACGAACATTTTGTGGTTTGGTTTCGTAGTTAAATGTTGCGCATGAGTTCTTACGATGTACTTGTTCAGTACGTATTAATTTCTTTATATCCGGAATATTTTCCATTAAGCTGGTACAATATCAAAACTCAGAAAAACGCAAGAGGTACTTAGTATAAGTAAATAATAAGTCAATACCGTTAAAAAAAAATTTGTGTAAATATAGTTTTTGTTAAAAATTTATCTAAATTCAGTTATAAATGCCAATCAGTAATACTTTATAAATATTATTTGTTTTGTATTTCACAAATATCAAAAACATCAATTCAAAGCATTCGTTCAAATACAAATAAGCAATATTTTATAAAATTATGCGTATTTCTAAGTAAATGATACAAGTTTATTTCGATGGCGTGTCAGATAATTTTGTACTTCCCGTTTGAACTCCGCCAGTATATAGGACTAAATTTTCTTTCTTGTAAAATGGTATGATTTCATCAATACTCGCAAATGACTGTTCATTAGCCTTCGATGAACCTAGAGCATACCTGTAAAAACATATTTATTTCTTTGTTATAAAATAGTGCTTTGTTTAATGATATTTTATGAATAACATCCAAGAAGTATCAATTATTATTTAAGAAAATTTTCTTAATTTCATGTTTTAAATTACACAATTTGCTAATGATCTATAATACATATATCTCATATTAATAAAAACAAGTAATTAAATTTAATAACAATATTTAGTATAAAATATATTGCAAAATACCTGTTATCGGATCTTCTTCGTACAGGAACATTATAAACTCGGTCTTTGCACCACAATACTAATGTAAGTGGATTGTTAGGATTTGAAGTAGATGGCCTCAATAGAAAATATCCATCTGATGAATTACCATAAGTACATTCTGTAAGCAATCGTACAAAATCTTTTATATATTTTTTAAATTTATAATTATTTCATAAAAGTAGTGTTTAATAATTGATTCGTATAAAAAATTGAAATAATTAAAGCTAATTGAAAGATAATGTAGGAATGAGATGTGAGGATGGGAAAAACAAAATTTTAAGGAATAAACATAACTGAAGGATCGAAACTATACACGGAAAAAGACTTAATATTTCTGTGGAAGATAACTGGTGGAAAATAAGGGAAGAACCATACTTATACATAAAAATAAAACTTTTTGGATAAATTTTAATTTTGAGTAAATATTTTAGAATTTTATAATGTTTAGACTTCTGTAATAAATTTGTTATTCTTTTTCCGATTAATTCAATTAATCCGATATGTTTAAATTACTGAAATGCATTAAAAAATATATGGACATAAGAGTAAACACGGCGTTAGGAAAAGTATGGAGCATGACAGAAAAACTGCTTAACGAAGACTTTAAAATTAAAATAAATTTATTCGATGATTTAATAGAAAATGTGATTACATTTAAGAGTGGAAAAGTACTGAAAAGATAAAAAAGATACAGAATAATAGTATCATAATTTTATTATCTATGTAATGTTACAATCCATGTAAAGATTCATTTTATGTAGTTCTTTTGCATTTTTGTTTCCTCGAAGTTTCTTCGTACCCAAATGTCAGCTCCTTAGAGTAACGCATTTTCTATGAGTGCATCAAATAGTTTCATCTTTACTCTGAAGTTTTCTTTAAACCTCTTTTTGTAATTCTCTACACTCTTTCTAACATATTATTTGCTCTTTTGTCCATGAATTTCGTTGAATCTGTATCAGAATATAGTATTTTCCTTTCTTTTTTTCCAGGGTTCATTTATTCTTTTGTTCTGCATATAAATCACTGCCATTTAGAAGTTTATTCTGTATTGATATCGCTGCTCTTATGTACTCCTCAGTCTCTATCTTCGTTTTGGGCCTTTGGTCTTTGTATCCCCTCCCTGTTACTTTCCTCCAGTTCCTTTTCCCTATATTTCTATATATTTCTTTAATTTTTTCCTTATTGTTTTTAATTTCTTTTCAATTTTTTCGGTATGTGGAAACCTCTTTGTTTCATGCTGATACGAGTATCTAATAAATCAAATGTGAATACTTACACTCTTATTAGTATAGAATAATTTTAATAGAATTTTACATATAGTCCTTACATGTTTATTCGCAATTTGACATCAAAATCAATGCACTTTTATATTTTTTACTTATAAAATAGATTTTACATGTACCATATTAATTATACATTTTTCTAGACTTCTTTTTTCCGACTCTTTTTTTCTTATATGCACATTTTCTCCTTTAAACCTTCTAAAATTAACTCTTTATTTTCTGAAGTATATTTTGATTTTTCAAGGTGGGAAATCCATACTCGCTTATATTGCCATGTCTTAATTTCTCTTGTTTCTTCCCAGAGAGTACCGATATTTTCGCTTTTCGGCCTCCATATACACCAGGCCCAATCTAACCCTTGCCAGAAACTTAGTCTTTTCTCTGCAGAAGTTTTTATTCTCTTTTCTTTTCCTCTGTAATTTTCTAATCTCTTTCCTTTTTCTCTTCTTTCCTTTACACATTCTTTAGCACTGAAAATTTTTTAATTTTTAATTTTTTATCTTTAAAACTTATCGTTCTTTTCACTGCCTTTAGTTTCATATTGTCTCTCTTTATATCCGGAATTAAAGTTCTGCTTGAGGTATTCCTATCTAATCTTAGGCATGATTTTAGATAATTTTTATGAAGCCTTTCAATTTCTTCACTCCCGCTCTAGCCCCAAACTTGTGCTGTATACGTTTAGACACTTTCTACGATAGCATCGAATAGTTTTAGCTTCTTTTTAAAGTTTTCTCTAAATAATCCTCCTGTAATACTCCATAGTTTACCTAACACCAGATTCGCTCTCTTTGCTGCTACCTTTTTGTGTACCACATCCATATTGTTTCTCGTTAAGGTGTATTCCAAGTATGTTTATTGCTCTGCTGCTTTGATGTTATATTTATCCTACCATATCTCAACTTTATTCCGCCTTACACTCTTTTTCTCGAATCTCATTATCTTTGTTTTATTCACGTTCAATTCGAAATTTTTTTTAACCAAATTTTAAAAATCCTCAGCATTTCCTTGAACTCAACTTCAATCTTCGCCAGGATCACTATGTAGTCCGCATAAAGTATAGATTTTACGTTAGCTTTGCCTATCTTGATACCTGAGGTTCTTGTTTTTTTTTGCAGCTTTTCTTCGAAATCCATTAACCCGCTGTTAAACAGCATTGGGTTTAATGCGAAGCCCTGTCCCACTTCTTTTTAAAGTTCAGTTTCTCTTATTAGTTTTTAACTTTGACCTTTTTTCTTGTTCCTGTGTATATCTCCTTCACACAGTTGATAATCTGCTCCTTTGTCTTTATTTTTTCTTGCAATACCAGATCTCGCTTCTTTTTATCTTGTCGAAGGCCGATTTTAAATGCATAAAACATGCCAAGATCTCTTTCTTATCTTTCGCAAGTTGCGTGTGAATGGCTGTCTTTAACGCGTAAATTGCTTCAGCTACTCCTTTTTCTCTCCTGAAGCTGTACTTTCTGTCGAAGTATTTGTTTTTCTCCTCCATATGTTTCTCTATACTGTTTCTTAGGATCTCGATCTTTAGATTGTACCATGAGCGTTATGTGCCTATAATTTTTAACGTCTTTTCTGTTTTCTTTTTTAAAAACTGGAAGCAAAATTCCAGTCCTCCACTCCTGTAGTAACCTTCTTTCTTTTATTAATTAGTTCAAAAAAATCCGTCGTCTTGCGTACTAAATTCTCTCAACTGAATACCCTCATTTCATTTTGTATTCCATCTGCCCCTGGAGTTTTCTTCAGTTTTATTTTGTTTATAACACTTAACACATGTGCTTTCTTTATTTCTGCTACCTCCTCATTAACTTTTTCGGTCTTCTCTATCTTTTCCTTTTTTCATATTCATTATTCTCTTTTGAGTTATCGAAGTATACTCTTTTTCCTTCATTATTTATTATTTTGTCCTTCAATATTTTTTCCAGTTTTTCCCCATACATCAAACCATACTTCTTCCTCTTCCAATCTGTCTTTAAACTCCCCTCCTATTATTATTGTTTCCCCTTTATATTTTTCGTATATTTTGTTTAACTGCGTTAAATTTTTCGAACCCTCCTATCTATATATATATAAAAGCCATATTAGTTGTTTTTCCCCAATTTTAATTCTTGCTGAAAAAATTTCCTCTAATGTATTATTTATTTCAATTATGCTTATTAATCTCTTATATATTATCTCCTTGCATTTCCTTATCGCTATGATCATTCTCCCTCTCGTTCTACCTTTTATTGTTCTTTCTATCTTATAATTTTTTAATGTAATTCTTATTATTTATGATTTTCCTTCTATTACTCAAGCTTCCGCTAAATCTATGATGTCCCAACTCTTGATTGCTTCCCGACCCTGATTTTCCATGTTGCTTAGACTCGTCACATTTCAAAAATCTAGTTTTATTCTTATATCTTTCTGTTCTCCTATCATATCACTATTAGTTTTTTACTTTTTCCATAATTTTTGATTTTACAGATATGTTTCTTTTCGAAATAGCTCACATCTTTTTTCGGTATATGTCCTTGTAAGATGTTCTCCTGCTACCCAATTTCCTTTTATATGCCAATTTCCTACTTTTTTTGATAACGTTCTGTATTTTTTTAGCACCTTCCTCCTGCTTTCCCATTCTTTAAACTTTAAGCCTCTATTTATGTATATGCTTGTCCCTTTGAAAAGACTTTTTCTCTTCATAATAGTGTTGAAGTCATTCTCCCCCTACAACCCTACACCTATCCAACTTCTTTTTCTTGCTTCTGCATGCCATATATATCTTATCCCGAGTAATAATTAAAAAAAACTTTGTGTCTATTTTTCATCTCCCCGAACTTCTTTGGGAACGAATCCCCCGGAATGAAGCGAATACGTCAATATTTATCTATTCTCGTAATAATAATGTTGTTCTCCTTTCTTTCTTTCTCTCTCTCTCTCTCTCTTCTCTTCTCTCCGACGCTCATTTTAATTGACTTTCTACAATTCTATCTCTTTTGTCATACCGCTTGAATTCATTATTATTTTTCTCTTCTCCCCTTTCCTTATAATACTTCTCAATACATTACTCGATTCTCCATATTTATATATTTTTTTCTTAAATACTATTATTATTTACATATATGCTTCTATATTACTTCAATTTTCACTATTTCACTTTTCACTTTCTTATTACCGTAACTAACTTTTTTATATCAAATTTAGAATACTCTGCTTTCCACCGACTCTACTCGTTTCACGTTCCCGCCCGAATCCGTTACCCTCTTATTTCTGATATGTACAAAATATGAATAACAACGTACGAATTTTTCTTGAAAAAAGAAATAATAATAATAATAAAACTTACGCTCTTCTATAAGAAGATTGGCTTGTTCCCTTGTCAAATTGTGAAACCAAGGCCTCTCATAGTAGGACTGCTTGTCGGGCCGAGGCGGCAGTGGCCTCGCGGCATTATTTAACGTATTCTTTGTAAAGTGTGGCAACGTCGCGGATTTATTCTCCGAAGATCGTTCTGAAACACGGGATACATTGCCTAGTTTCAATCACGAATAGTTTCCTGGCAAATGCTTAAAGTAATAGGTCAGGAAATTCAATGCATTTGTAACAATCGAATAAATTTGAGAAATTTTAAGATTTTTTATAAATTCTAGAGCTTTGACACGAAAATTATTCGACAAATAATAAACGTATTGTTGAAACTTATATTGTTTTAAAAAAGGTGTAAGGCTTTATTCATTTTTATTTACAAAATTGGAATTTCCAACAATATAAATACGTCCACTGAGAAAAAATAATTAATTTTTGCTGCTCGAAATAAATGTAAATACAGTTAAATTGATCATCAAGAGTTATTAATTTTAATATTGTTGAAAGTTCTTTAAAAAAAATGTAAACGAATTTCAGATTTCATTTTCCAATTTATTACTTCCTAATTTTTTTATTTAATTAAAACATAATTAAATCAGACATATTTTAACATTTTAAAATTTTCTTAACAAGATATGTTCGAACTTCAAAAGTATTAAAAAAAATTATATTTTTTTACAAATGTACAATTGTAGAATAGAAGTAATTTTGATATAATAATGTCTGAAATGATACTGAATTATAAAACGAATTAAAAAATATTTGAATGGTTTTTTACTTTGTAAATATTTTTAAATAAAAGAAAACAAACAGAGAAAGTAACAGATATAGTATTCTAATTTAAATTATTAAATTAATTAAATTTGGAAAAAAACTAGAAGCATATTAATATTTTAACAAAAATTTTAAATAGATATCGAACTTTTTCAGTCGTTGCTCGGCTAGCGAACTATTCGTAAATAAAGTTTTTTAATTTTGTAATTATCCTGTATTTCATTATTTTTTATAACGCCCTAAAAAATGTATATATATAATTTAAAGGTCTGTTAAATTAAATTTTATTGTATGAAAATCCGATTATTTTTTATACCGTATATTATTAATTAACTTTAAAAGAAATACCTAAAAAGTTATTCGTCAATATATTATTGTTGAATATTTAATACGTACAATTTAAAATAACTATTAAAAAGAAATTTGAAAAATATGTGAAATAAATAAAAAAATTATAATGCTAACGTATCACTATGAATCGCCAGTATATTAAAACCCTACTAACTGTTTGCGTTATAAAAATGAAACTTTAAAAATTTTTAAATTCAATAGTTCAACGTTGATTAAGATAATTTCAATAGAATTTTAATAACTTGATACTTTTAGACAAACGAGAACAGAAATAAAGCTTTTAATTTTTCAATAAACTTTCATTCTACCGAGGTGTTCTGTCTTTTTTTAAAGTAATACTTGGAATACCCCTCAATAATTTTTCAAAATTTTCTTCTTTTTTATAATAGTTATAATTTATTGTTATATTTGACACGCATTTGTTCACTGCATTAACGTAAAAAATGATAGTACAGCAGCTTTTTCCGCATTCAAGTCGACGTAATTAAAATCTTTGATCCGAAGTACGTGTATTTGATTGCACTTCGACGTTGTCTCTTTAATAAAGACAAAATGGCACTTGAATTGTAAACACTAAGATTTTACCGAAGTCAAATGAAATAACGAAAAGAAATCATTTTAAATAGAAGCACTAAAAACGATATCGATTGCTTTCCATCGTTGCCCTCGCGATGCAGCTTTCGAGTGAGTAATAGACGTTTGAGATTCTTAAACGAACGACAACGTATCGAGTGAATGGAAGGGTTGAAATGAATACAACAGGACGACATTGGACTAAGAAAGCTCAGAAAAATTCATACAGATGAAAACCCTTTTTCGAGTTACACCTCTAGACACTGAATCGAAGAAAAATTTAACGAACTCGACAAATTAAGCCGCGCCTGGGTGAGCGTCTCTTGGGTGAGGTTCGTCTGTCGGCGGGCCAGCGGTCCTATCGACGCCGTCCTCTTGGGCTCGTCGATCGAACCCGCCATTCTCGCGCGCAACCCCGCGAAGGCTCCTGTCCACGATTCCGTGGCGAAGTCGATCGAGTGCTCGGTGCTGCTGCCAGCGGGTAACCCGTCATGGATGTCGGCCTCAGGGATGAAACGACGTGCCGAGCACTTGGACGTACGGAGAAGGACTGCCGGCGTTCTTTTTTCGGGCTACGGAGGTGAGGCCGTCGGCGCCGCGTTGGTCGTCTCGGCATGGGGTACTGAGATATGATTTTCAGATGATTTTAGACGCGTCTTCGCCAAAATATTAATCGATTCATCGAATAATTACTTTTTTCTTGGGCCAAGTTTTCTCAAAGAAAGTTATCTTGTGGCAAAAAATTCTGATCGGTTTATGATAAACTACTTTTTCGTTACATTTAAATGGGCATTGCCAGTTTCCGAACCACTGCTGATATTATTAAACGCAAAATACAAGCTTGAGCAAAACTGATTTCATTACCTACGTTGCGAAGATACTTTACTAATTAACTAAAATGCTTTTCTATTGTAAGATAACAAAATCAATCGTGCAGTTATTGCGATCGAAAATTGATGTTTTTAAGTTTTAACATTAATCGAATTACATAAATATTTTTTTTAATTTCAAACCAGAGAATTTTTTCTCTATCTTGATATTCGTTCAATTTCATAAAATAATAAGCTGCGTGACTATAATTTTAGAAACACGACTTTACATAAATATAGTCAAATTGCAGGCCACGCTTATTAATTAGTTTATTAAAAAAGGAATGAGTCAATTATGTACCAACACGATTATGAAGTTTCAAAATTTAACAATTAACTTTTGTAAAATGCAGAAGATTCTTCGTGCATTAATAAAGATTTTTTTTTTTTTATTGCAAGAACAACAATCTTAAATATTTAAATGCCCAAAATATTCAGTTATATTCTAATTCCAATTATTGAAAAAAAAGTTAGTGTGTTAAATAGCTTTATATTTTTCAATTTAAAATTGATTGTAATAACAATCACATGCAGACATACGTACGCGTATATATTTAAAAAACTTAGAACGATGTTCAACTTGAATTTAATGAATTATTAAACATCAAGAAATATTATATTTGACGATGGTGAAAATATCGTTCTATTTAATAAAAACTGAAATAAATTACTAATAAAATTTTATTGTAGTTTAGGTTATCACTAGAATAGAAATTTGCGTCGATAGTTTTTTATAATACAATAAATTAAATACGAGGTGTCGACGATTAATTTGTAAATTTCGTATCAATTATTTGTAGCGAATACAGGAATTTAAAAAATTATCCAGATAATTTTGAGGTTAAGATTCATACGTTAATTGCTAATATTTTACACTACTACAGCGTGCAATAATCGGAAAACAGGTGATGAGCGAGATGCACGAAAATGTAAACATTTAAGTGGGATTCGAACTACAAGCTCCGCTACTTCTTTGTTGAATTAGACGCTTAACCTTCCCACGACTTTTTTCCCCGTGAACTGCAACTACGTTTTATCACACGTACAGCGTTGCATTTGCTTGCTGATCCAATATTTGTTCATCGATCTTCTGACCGCAATCGCAACGGTATTCTATACAAAACCACTTTTGGCCTTTCGCAATTTCGTCGACGGATACTTTATCATTCGTGTAACACTTTTATGCCCGATGAATATCACCGACTTTTTATGAAGCAGTTTTTTTAAGTGTGTTCGTGCTGTTGTGCCATTCAGCACGATACGATTTATATTTAAAATAATTGTAAATTCTTATTACTTCAACGTTCCATTGCATCTTGTCACAGATTTTAACATTTAAAAAAATATTGTACTTTTTACTGAATTCTATAAATATTTTGTATGGATTGAATGTATCTATTGTCATTATATCATGATATGCATATCAAAAGCTTTCCGCGATTTTATAAATTTAATAACAGTTTATGAAGAAACTAATAATTAAAAGCTTTTTTGTTAAAACTCCTTTTCTCACTAAAGTTTTAAAGTAAGCTTTTGTTGTGTATTTATTATAATTACGCTTATTTTATAAACGCTGTTTTGACAATTAATATACACGAGCAGAGCGCGTTTTAACATAGGATTGTATTTGTTGGCAAGTTTCACCTTTAGAATAATATTTGAAAAATTCGATAGAATGATTCTTTAATCGTAATTTCAAATACCTATAGTTATTCCCAATGAATTTCTATTTCGTAATATTGCAATTAGGCCCAATTATCAACGTTAATTATTAGTATTAGCTTAAAACATTATATACTTTTCAAGCAATGACCTGATAGAGTAACATACAATTACATTTAAATCAACAGTCGCGCGTTAATCCGAAGTTTAAAATTTATAAATCGAGAATTTCAAAAAGTTATAAATTTGAAAACGAGTTGCGCGCTGCTGAAATTTATATTTAGGACAACCGTTTTTTTACGTAATATTGCAAAAATCGCTGTTTTATACACCAGTGATACTCCTTACACGAGCATTGCAGTAAGACTGAATTCGAATGTTTAAACTCACACGCGACAACATTTCGATATACATAAACGTACCATTTGTGACGCACATGTAATAAAGCTGTGCAGCTTTTATAATCGCTTCCTGTCGCGGATAACATAATTCCTTCCTTTTTTCGCACAACATTTTATTTCCAACAGAATAAATAAAACGCGAATTGATTAACTGAGCGAGATATTAGTGTGAAGGAATTAAGGCACTTATTTTAAAAATTTTTAAACAATCGTATCTTTTTTATTTCACGTAATTAGCTTATCGTTACGTATAACCCTTGATTTTCGTTTTTTTACATTTTTGTTTATTAATGCTTTCAACTAATCCCTACAGATTAGTTATACCTTACTGGTATCCAAATATTTACTTTATTGCTATAAATAATCGATGTTACAAACGTAAAACACACACCTGTTTTAATTTCCGTTTTGTTGAAGTGATTCTGTAGCGATGTAATGGTCGGAGGTGGTTTTACGGGTAGAGGTGGAGGATTGGCCATATTTTTAGAATTAGATTCATTTTTAAAAGCATGACCATTTTCTTCCGGCTGAAACGTACAAGTAAAATATTATTACATATTCATTAAATGTGGTTTTTAAAATAATTCAAAATGCATCAAGCAATCATTTTATTCTTAGATTTTTTTTGAACAAAATGCTAAATTATCACATCAAATTTAATCATAAGTACAACTTGCATGGAAAGAAAAAATGATTGCATTCGTATATTTTATGAAAGGATTAAAAATTTGTTAAATTTTTTTCACATAGTTAATATGTATAAAATCAATCAAAAAAAAATATGCACGGCACGGAATCATTTCATATAAATTAATTTGAAATCGAAAACTTTTTCCGATTAAATTAAAAAATTACTTGACTCGATATAATAAACTAAAGTTTGTAAATAAAGACAAAATTTTGTTTGCGTATTTATTTACACTTTATTTAAATTTATATTCTAAATCAGCGCGAACGACTGTTTTTTTTTTTTTTATAAATAAGAAGAAAATTTTTGTAAGTGTAATATGTTATTAAAAGCATACTTATACCGGAAGTTTTCAAACGATATTACAATAAAATATACAAACGATAAATAAGTGTTGGGCATTTAATTTCAATAAGAATAAGATATCGAAAACGTTATTTTTTAAAATAATGAACAATATATTTGTGTGTATCTATTAAGGTTTATAGAAAAATATAAAGACATTAAAATACGATAGATAAAAAAATTAAATTCTGCAATAAAAAGGCATTTTAAGTAGAAATGTAACCTACGTATGAAACTTATTACTTTTATAGCATTACGTGTTTTCCGAATTGTCTCTATCCCTTTCGCAGTACACGCACAATTGCTATATTGCTTTACGGTATGAGTAATTGTGCGTGACGTATTTGTTACAATATTTCCCAGGTACAACTATGACGTCAGCTCTTTTTGGCTATGTAGTCAGGTGTCCGCTTGTAAATTTACTTTTACGATTTCTATATAAATTATATGAATATTCTCGGTACAGAATTGATCGTTAAAGCTTTATTCTTGACTCACATATATCTGTGCTTTCATTTAATATATTATAGACCGGCCACTTTAACTGCACCCGCACTGCTACTTTAAATTATCCAATAGACTTGAATTTCACTGCACCTAGATATTGTCAATTGGAACGACATTAAATTATTATTCTTGGAGTATTTATCAATTAAATATTAATATTCTTATTAGGATTGGTCTTACATCCAACTTGGTGCACCATTGGTAATTTTAACTTTATTTTAAGATAAATTGGCGCAGTTTACCGACAAGCATATCTAAGCAGTCAAAAAAATGAAAATGTTTTTCGAATAAGTAGTTTTGCAGTCACTCGACCAGCGGCAGCGAGCACAGAAGGTTTTGACGAAGCACAGCCGAACATCCGAATTCTCTCGAAGGTAATAGAATAATAGCCGAGGAAGCGGAAATTGACAAAGAAGCCTACCGATTCCGTAATCGATTCGTAAATCTCGTAAACCTCCTCGTCGTCGTGACTAAGGGAACTCGCCGGATGATAAACGCTCTCGAGGGAATTTTGCGTCGCGCTGGAAAGGGACTGTCCGCTGTCCGCGCGCATCATCGAGTTGCGCTGGTGCTGCTCGACGATCTGCTCGTCGAAGGCTTCATACTCCTCTTCGTCTTCGCTTTCGTCGGTCGGTCGCGTCGTTGGCAGGTTGGCAACCAAGTCGAAGCACCGAATCGTCGCTGGTGGCTTCGGCAGATTCTGGCCAGCCTCGCCGACACCGACATTTTGGTTTTGCCGCTGCTCGCCCCTCGACGATAAGCTCGTCCCTTAACAACGATTACATTTTATCGACAGAGAAATAGGACAAGCGTCTGTTTAATGTTTCGGACTAAAAAACTACCGGCTTTTCTTAAGTTTCTTGGGGCACTGGGTTCTTTTACGGTTAATGTATTGCACAGTCAAAATGCAATTGGAATTCTCACTTTACGAGGATCAGTTGCTAAAAATATCGTTTAATCTTTGTCCATCAAACACAAGCTAATGTAAAATACGAGCGTAATTTATTTGTAAATTCGCGTGCGTTTAGCTTTGATTTATCTACATTTAAATGATTCCGAATGTTCTTAATAGGCATGTAGTTTTTTACACCGATCAATAAACTAATATTAGACGTCTTTAATTTTTTATCGTGAAATATTATTGCAAATATTTATGTATTCTACCTCGAGTACTGCTGTATAATAATTTTTTAATATTCAGAGATTAAGATTATCTCGATCGTATTTGAATTTGAGAATTTTCCGGTTTAATTTTACATTTTCCACGTTGAGCTTCTTAAATTTTGAAATGCAAATTTAATATAAATTTCGAATCAATTCAAGTTCGTTCGATTTAATTCTACTCTGCATTCGTCGAAACATTCTTAAGTGTATTTTATTTTCCTCGAGGACATTTGTTTGCTGGTCGCGTATACCAACTTTGATTAAACAAATAGTATTAAATGTTATTATTCGTAATAATTTTTGTCGATCACGTTAAATTTCTAATTATAATCAGTCACAATTTGTGTCTATTATATTAGTATTATAATTACTATAAATGTCATAAGCGTTAATTACTGTAAATAAATAAATATAATTGAAAATTGGTTGGTAGGACTCGGCAGACGAGTAGCCAGTTGAGATTGTAAGAATGTCTCTTTGGTCGGTCATAAGGAGCGCGAGGATGAAATTTTTGGAATAACAGTCGATAAAAAGGCCGCTCGTGCCCATCCTTACTCTGAACGTTGCTGGTACCGTTAACTTTCGACTTAATGCTCTTGTGAAGAAAGGAGGTTCTTGGCTCGCTGCCGCGAAGGACAGCCTCGTCTCTGTTCTTTTTACAAAGGGCCTCAGGCTTAGGAGTTATCGCGGGTTTGGCTCCAATAAGCATTAGCTGCTCCTTCAACTTTATCGCGAGATTCCTGTGCTGGTTGTCGTTGCCGTTGCTGTCGCTCGTCGAGTATAGCTTGGAAATATTTCTCGGGGGCCGGTCCGAGTAGCCGACGTTCGCGTAGGTGCTCTCTTGTTCCGCAGGCATGTTACAATTGGCATAGGTATTTTCCGAAACCGGCGTCTCGTTGTTCTTGTCGATCCGATTTATTCTGCAACAAAAACCGCCGAGTGTTCCTTACAATTAATTCAGAATAGAAACGGTCTATAAAGAGTCTGCTCTTGCTCGGCAATTGGAATAAGCTTTGCAAATATTATCGTTACACGCGTCATAACTCTTACTGCGTGTTTCACCGGTAAGCAAAATAGCATCGGTTCGGAAAGAAAATAAGGAAAATGGATGCTCACGAGTGGGACGAACCCCTGGTGTGAGCTTCCATCATGATCCTGTCATTCTCTTGGAAAAGCCTCAAGCTGCTCCGGAAGTCTGGGTTAAGTGTTGCTGTTGGCCTTATTTCGGCCACACCGCAGTTATCATCGGCGCTGTCTTCGAAATCCGTGTCCCAGGAGCCGGTGTCGCTGAGCGCGTCGGTTTCCAGTTGTTGACTGGATTCCGGTTGAGGCTCCTTGCTCTCGACGTAGTTTTCGGGACACTTCCTTAGCTCCTCCACAAACGTCCAGAGGCTCCTGGTTGTTGCACAAAATTGTTTCTTTTGTTTACGTTAGAATACAGCTCTGACAATGCAACGGCTTGAGGTACACGTTATTCTCCGGCTGTACGCAATTAATTCTTAGATGGCCTTTGCACTGACGTGTGTATTTAACTTTTATGGCCAATGCAAAAGCAATTGTGCGATTACCGTTTGCAAACGACAGTTTATTCCCACGATTGGAGAAAAAGAGATTTCTTCGTTAATTTCAAGCGCTGACAATAAATGCTTTTGAATTAATTTTATCAGTTACTTTGCTATTGTTTTAGCGAGAAATTACTGTCATTCGTAAATGAAAATTGACACGGGATGAAATGCCCGTTGCTCGTTAGCGACAGCACGAGTTTAGCAAAATAATCAACTTTCAAAATATCATACGCGATTATAGCAATGCCATTTGTTAAAAGTAGATTCGCATCTGCCGAATGAAAATCATGTTTCTCCTCGCACCCGCAGCGGGTAGTTGAAATTTTTAGGAGGAACTAAATGCGCGATAGTCGAAGGCTAGCCGTGAAAAGTGAATCGGCTTACCATATCAGTGGTCTCGTGAGATCGCTCTTCCACAGCGTCAACTTGCCCTCAGTCATGTGCTGCAATTAAAATGAATTAGTCAGGTCGCATGATGTGGAAGGGCAGCACGCGAGTCGTACGCGTCGCAGTCTCTCTCCACGAGGACTTTATTAGACATAAGCGAAGAAAAGGAAGCGAGCGACAAAAAAATAAAGAAAAGTGCGGCACAAGAGAGTTGATTGTCGTCCTTACGGGGCCGCAATTTTATTCGCAGTTATGCTTTTCAGTGAATCGCCGTATTATCTTTATTTTTCTCTCGATACTTTTTGCCGATGACTCACGAGCCGTTGGTCAAATCAGAACGAGCCCATAAACCTTTTTAAACGAACTAAACTTTAAGCCCAGCAACGTAACACTTTATTTATCGACGACGACATTAAACAAGCGAGAATTAACGTTAACGTTCCCGATCGATAAGGCAAATTCGCGGTTGTACAATCAACATAATAGACAATGTAAATGTAGACATAAATAATCGCTACTCACTAATAACTCGTCCCCATCAATCTGGCGTTTCTCGACAGCCTTCCAACACGCCTCTTCCACTCCATTCTGGAAAAAACGAACATGCAAAGATCGATTGTGTCGTGCGGAAAATATTTGAGATGATGAAACGTTGGAAAGCGATACGTTTTTAACGTTAAAATATTGGCTGTACTTTTATAATAGCCGAGGCAATTCGCGTTGTATAACAGTATTATTTTTTTTTATTTGTTGCTAATAGCAATTACAACTGCTTTGGTAATTTCGAACGGTAAAATCTTATTGCATAAAATATTACAGACAGAGAGTATAAAACTAAATTAATTTTAAATGCATAATCCCCGACAATTTTCCTGTTATATTCTTATAAGTGAGGAATGATATAAAAATTTGTTCTTACAATTACAAAAATTAGCTTGAAACCCGTATAAGATTTAAGTGGCATTTAAAACGTCTTTGCCAATGAAAACAATTCTCGTAAAACTAAACTTAGCCAACCAAATTAATTCAAGCTATTATAAATTAATAAATTAATCATTATGCGATAAAGATAAAAAACATTAAGAATTAAAAGAGCTCCATAAGAAATGTATCTATAACTTTTAAATATGCAGAATTTCATTGGTTATAAAATATTAGAAAGACCATTGCAGTGAGTTTTATAAAAAATTAAATTAAATTGAACTATTAATTTACATGTGCAATATTGTTTTTGAAAATTATTGTACACTTACAGTCGAACATAAAAATTAAAGCTACCGCCAAACTTATGTGTGTATTCGCCCGTCGTACATTTGCGTTCGGCCTCAACTTTATCAAGATTCTACGAACGTCAAAAAAAATGTTCCACGTATGTTACAGTTGGCGCCACTCATTAAGATATATTACGTGACCGACAATTCGAAATATCCTTTTCAACAAAAACATTGTTGATATTCCAAAAAAGCTCATGCTTAAGCTTTCGTTAACAATTTATACATTTAATTTTATCAACTTTACTATTATGTAGCTAAACATATTTATCGCTTAATATTTAATTAAGAGACATAAAGTGTGTGTTTAAACGAGTCCAAAATATGTTTAAAGCAATAAAGTTGTAAACATATCTTGCAACTTTATTTTTTTAACTTAAATTGTGATTTCCAGTCGAAAAATTAAATAGATTTATAAGCATTGAAAAAATTATTCTTTTTTAATAATATATTGCAATAGAAAAGTTTTATTGTTAAATAAAAGTTATACCCATATTTATAAAATTTATATAAAATAGATGAAGTAACTAAGGCTACTTACTCTAAATTAATTACTTTTAAGCCTATCGTATGTATATTAATACTAACATAAAACCTGCCAAAATGAAAAAAATTCTAGGTTTATGTAAAATTATATTTAAATTTATGTACGATAACCGAGCTATAGCAAAATAAAATTTATAAGTTATAATTTATGTAGAATTAAATTAAATCTATTTTTGTATGGTGTTTGCAATACATTACCGGAAAAAACTTTTTTACCCTTAGTTCGTTCATCTGTGTGCATGGAAGATAATTAAAAATACTTAGTCACCAAACTTAAATGGAGTTCTAAACTTGTATTAGTCACGATCAAAGAAAAATAATAATAATTTAATTTACATTTTTACGATTGTCAACCTTCAAAATTGTAAAGTCTATTATCCAGTAATGAATTTCTCTACTGGAAAATACATGCATTAAAAATTTAGTATTGTTACTCGGATTGTTAAAATTCATCCTCAAGACTTTGATAAGAATTGTAATTCAGCCATACAAAAGGTTATAAATCTTTCGGTTGATTTTTGAAACGAATGGTGAAAAACCAATTGCAAAATCTAGAGGACACGTCTTGCGATTGTGAGGAAAGAAGTCAATTGGTGACGCAATAATCTGAAATCCAGTGAATTACTTTTGCGCTCGAAATTTTACATTGATCCCCAAGTTCGTATTAAATTCTTCATCTCACTCGAAAATTTTATTTTCCCCCGAAATCAATAAACTTTTTAATTTGCTTATAATAATGCAATAATATATCGATTCATATTTCAACCCAAAATTTCTCTTACATTATTAAGTTAACAACAATTTTATAATAGATTATAGGATAACGTAATAAAGAGCGGCATTTGTCTCGGTGTCGATTTATAAAACAAATAAATCGTACATTAATAACACGCATATGCTACATTTTGATATAAATTATAAATTTATACAATTAGTAACATAATTGTGTTATATTTCAAATTAATCGCCGTTAACTCATTGTGTTGATTACGTACTAAAATATTAATCGATCAATTTACACGGATTTAAATTTTAATGACGATAAACATAATCATTAGGAAGTGTGACAAATGATAAATATAACAATTATATATTTATAGTATATCTGACAATCGACGATTTTGTTTTTAAAATAAACACAGTGCCGATAAGTGTATGCTTTATTATGAAAATAGGCGATAATATTACTATGATGCGTTTCTACAATTGTTTTACATTATGATTAATAGAATGATTTGGCTCTAGGAAGAGTTTTATAAACACCGGTACTAGCGCTAAATTTTATTTCATAGATAGTAAATCTGGTCATAAATTAATTATTATTATTATTCGGTTGTGCTTTCAAAATTAAGTCACGTAAAATCAGTATTTTTAAACTTTTTGCGTAAACTTAGCATTGAATCGGCTTGTAAGTATATAAAACAACCTCCACGTATTCTTCATATAAATATCTAAACATTTACAAACTAAGCGTTCGTGAGTTGCTTTAGCCGTGTGTCTTATAAAAGTATTTTCGTTCAAGTTCTTATCTCTCTTCAAATGCAAGCATCTAGCCGTCCAATCCCCCCTTAAAGAGCCTAAATAAGTACCTTGTTTCTTATTAATCATTGCTAACTCGAGCGAAAGTTTATTTCCGTTTGGCGTTTGTTCTTATTTTATAAATATACAATAAATTTGTTTCCATTCAATAATATTAATTAACTGCGTATCATTTTTATAATCATTTTTTGTCCAAGAAAGTATTTTTATTCAATATTGCTCACAAATTTCTTATAGATATTTGCTTAAATGAAAACTTTTATTAGAACTTTTTTATATGTTTATTTATTTTATATATTATCGGATTCTTTTATTTCAAATTTTATTATTTTCATGATTAATGTGATTGACACAAAGAACTAAAAATTAATTAATACCCAGGTTTATTGAATAGTATTTCAATATTTAAGGACTCATACTACCTCATTTTTTAAAAATTTTATTACATATTATTTAAATTATGCATCATGATTAAGATAAAAAGAAATCATAAAATGAAATTAATAAAAATATTAAAAAATTTCTCTTTAACTATGTTTGCATTTTTCAAGAAAGTTTATAAGTAAATAAAAAAATTTATGTTTATAATAAATGAGCTTATATCATATTTCAACCATAAATTTTCAAGACTTGCATTATTTTATTTAATTTGTGAAGCACTGATTTGATTCTAATAATAATAATAATCCAGAAATTAATGATAAAATGTGTATTTAGTCCTTTAGTAGAATTTAATTATTATGATTTTAAGCATACAGAATTTTTCCATTATACAAATAATTGCAGATATATTTAGCTATTGCAACTGGCATAAATTAAAGAAAATATATTTTTTAAATGTACTTTAGGAAATTAAATATTTCATTAAAAAACAATTGGCAAATGTAGTTTAAAATTATACATGATGTCAATGTTGAAATTATATAATTTTTTAAACATAAAGTTGAAATCATTTTTTTAAAAGGCTTCATTTTTTTCGACAAGAAAATAAATAATTGTAATTATGAAGTATACAACAACTATGAAATTAAAATAAACTTAGAAACAATTTTTTGAATTTTTTTTATGCTAATACATAAAATTGAATATAATTAAAAAGAAGCAAATTTTGCAAAATCTATGAATTTAATAGGTAATAATAAAATTAAGTGTCTATAAATTTTAATTAATGTTTTGTTGCCCCTGTTTGGTATAACAAGTGGATAAGTATGTAGTTAAAAAAAAAATAAATAAATAACCCAATCAAAACGTTAGTTTGATTTATAATGCTTGTTATGTTTTACACACAATTAATAAATATTGAAATGCAGCACACGCTTAATTAAATATCTTTTAATGTAAACCTGTTATACATGTTTACATAAATTATACTTTTACCGAAAGTATCGTAAATAAAAATATGTACACTAAAAATTGATACAAGCAAAAGCAATACTTTTTGAGGTAAAATAACATTAGTATGTAAAGAATTAAATAAAAATAATCATATGTATAATTATTAAAATAATATATTTATTAAATATAATATCTTAAACAAGATAAAAAATTGAATAAATGAGAATATAAATATTTTTCACGCTTATAAAATGTAAATGAAGTTGAATCGCACTATAAAACTATGTAACATTGAAGGAGACTATATTTAATGACGTTCCACTAACGGAAATTTTAAAATAATTCAAAAGACAAGTAATAATCTACGTACAATATTGATTAAAAAAAATTTTATGCAACAATTTAGAAGATACTAAAAAAATTCATAGTTCGGGTACCGCAAGTTAATTATACCATAATTTATTTCCAGCAATTAAGGCCAACGTACTATATTCTGCACAGCTAATAACGAAACAAGTTCTTACAAACAAATGCCGCTATGAGTTAAAAATGAAGTCAGCTGCTAACCTTCAACGGAAACCTAACATTTATTAAGCAACGATAGCAAATCAGCTGTTGTAAACATAACTGTTCGACAGGTGTACAATAATTCGACATAACCAAAAAAAAAAAAAAAACACCAAAAGATAGTAATAAAGAAAATAAAGATTGCCCGAGTAAAAAAGGTGTGAAAAAGGAAAGGGATGACAATCCTTTGTTCGAATAAACGCGGTCGACTGAAGAACTCGAGCATTCCATACGCTCGTGTGCCACATCTAGAAGGGACGAAGATGACGGACGGAGGAGATTGAGATTGAGATTGAGAGAAAGAGAGAGAGAGAGAGAGCGAGTGCGAGTTTACTCACCTTTTGCAGGAGAGCCACGACATCGGCCGTGCCCCAAGCCGAAATGTCCTCTAACGCGTCGGAGCGCGACAACCTCGGCATCGTCCCCGAGCTTGCGAGCTGCCGCACGGCATAACCTTTCTCTCGTAGACGAGCAGCAGCAACGGCGACGACCGCGACGGTGATCGCAGGTTGGGCGAGGCGACGGATCGGAGCCAGACTTCCGCGCGCGGCGAGCGATCGCGGCGCGTTCCTTCTGCTGTCAGTGGCCGCGAGAGCAATCGGAGAGAGGGAAATACCGTCGACCGTCCACTTCTCTCCTCTAGATTATCTTGGCCTGCGGCCGTCCGTTGTTGTTTGCTGCTCCTGCTTCTCCCTCTCCCTCTATTTCTCTTTTTCTCTCTCACACACGCGCGTACTTTAGTTCCGTCACTCTGAAAGATCATTTCTATTTAATTTTATCACTATCCCTCTCCACCCTTTCACCGCTTTCTCACGATTAGTCAGTTTCTTTAAGCTTCTTCCTCGCGATTTGAAACTTTTTTTAATTTCGCTTATTTTTCTTCTTTCTTTGCCCTTCGCTGCGCACGTGCTGGCTGACTATTTTAGCGAGTTTTAATACGATTGAAACCATATACATTGATTCAATCGATTGGGATGCATTCTTGTCTCCTACAAACGAATATTATATTTACGAACAGCGGCATATTTCTATTATGCACTAACACGTGTACAACATCTTCTTAGATGATCGTAAGCATCTTTCTCTTTATGACTATTAGAATTACTCACGCTAAACTGCTTTTCTCACTTATTATATATACATATATATTTTATACAAGTAATATATGGAGAGACTATTCTTATAACTATAATGAAAAATACAACGTAAGATATGCGATTCATATTATAAAAAATAATGTAAGTGTTCGCCTAAGGTTTCGAAAAAGTATCTTCTACCGATTCAAGTGTTTCTTATCTATGAAATAAGTTTATAAGTTGTTGATTACATTTTATTTTTCAAGCTGTGAAAGAATTTTGTACCACTACTAGACTTCCTTTTATAAGGTTTAAAGTAATGATAAATGAGAGAAATATTTTTTTGTATCAAAACTTGAATTATCTCTTAACTCAATATTGATTTTATTATTTCATGTTGCGCTTACTTGTAAATACCTAGTAAAACTATAAAAGTAAAAAACGATACGTAGCGTTAATTTTCCTTAAGCAACTTAATTATATTAATAATACGATAAAATTTTCGAAGTAAAATTAATACTACCTTATTTTAATAATCAATAAACGATTAATGGCTAATACATTTTAATAAATCCCAATGGTTATTGCATATTGTAAAGAGTTCAGATAAATTTTTTAAAAAACTAGTACCAATAAAGAATCAAAGATAAAGTTTGAATTTATTTTAATATCGTGTACCAACAACATTCACATAGAAATTTTATTATCAAAATTATACATTAACGTTTTTAAGAGTTCAAAAACTTGATTTTTATAATGTATCTCAATTTTATTTAATTAATTCTTCATATATGATTTTTTTCTGAATTTTTGTAAAGTTCTTGTTTAATAAAGACACATTGTGTATTTTCTACAAGAAATTCCTTGTTTGTACGTGATGAAAGTTTTTGTTAATCTTGTTGTTTTACCTTCTTCCGACTTCTGAAATCTTAACCTTAAACTGCTATACTTAAAATATTATATATATCTCAAAATATTAATCAAGTTTGTTTTATTTAGTAAAAATGTACTCTTTTTTGTTTTTTTTTTTTTTTTAGTAAAGAATTAGTTCAACATTGTTACGAATTGAAGATTTCTCTTGATCCGTATTTTGAATTCCTCATTATAGTCATCTTCATTATACTCAACATCTAATTATTTTGCTCTCCCGCTCCTTCTCTTCCCCACTCATGTATTATTCTCTGTCGCTTTTTTTAACACTGCCTATTGAACAATTGTATCCGGCAGCTTACAGATGACGCGTGCACCTGCTTGTTTTCATATTTTTAGACATACTGATAATATTTAAAACTTATATTTATGGCTTCTACTTACCAACGGTTTCAAGGCCATCAATTATTTTATCTTTATACGAGCGGAATCAAATTAATTGTTTCCGAATTTACCGTAAAAAACATTAATTTTGTGATAAAGAAATATTTTGCTTTTTATGGAAATATTAAAATAAATATTATGTTAAATTAATATGTATTTTTATACGATGTGCTGTATGTACATAATGAAACAAAAAATTTAAATTCGAATGAGCCGTATCCATAATGACGTTATATAATGATGAAATATAATTGATTACTGTCGAATCGTTACGTGTGAATGTATATTTACGAATCGAATACATGACATGACCGACTTATAATACACGTGTTTATACACATAAGCAACATTTTTATACAAAATCTACAAATCATTTGTTTGTTTGGAAACCAGGAAGCGGATTCTCTTTTAACAGATTTTAAATATTTTCCTTTACAAAAAATATTAATGAAATATTCTTAAAGAAGAAAAAATTAACTTCCGCATCTATCAATGCTTTTAATACACATTGTCGTAAATGATCGGTTTATTATACAGAAGCTGAAAATCATACCGAATTTTTATTACTTTTGTATTTTTTATTTAGTTCAATTTTTATGAAATGCTTTTTGAATAGGAACATAATTTTTAAAAATAATAAATAAATAATCAAATTGGAAAGTTAAATAATGATTGAAAGATAATTTAAATAATTAATAAATTACTCATCGTTTTAATTTATTACAGAAATTTGACAATTTAAAAATTTACATCGATTCTAATATAAAAAAATCTGATTCTAGCCATTCAAACATTCGTAATTATAATAAATCATGTATTAAATGACGAAAAATTAATCTTCAAATTTGTAAAATATATAAAAAATGCAAATATATAACTGAAATAGGAATAAATGATAACATCAAATGCTAGATGAAACTTTAATCCGGAAAAAAAAGATAATCAGAAATACTTTGTATAATAATAAAAAACAGATAAAAATTAGTAAGCACAAGAAACAAAAGATTTAGAAATTTTAAATATTATTTATAATGCGCATGGGACAAGAAATATTGAATAAGACAAAAAATGATTCGTAGACTAAATTTATAATATAAGTGGTGGAAATTGGACAATAGAGTATTATTTATTGTATTAAAGTATCTTTTCCTGTCTGTTTGAAAATATAAAATTTTCAATATCGTACCGATAATTAATTATATTGTTCATTGCAAATGGTTTTTGTTAAGTATATATATAATAAATAATTATATAATAATTAATAATGTTAAATACAAAGTCAAATTCGATTAAGTTCCATTTACAATGAATTTCTAACTATTTATTTTAGCAATAAATTGTTTCAAATGCAAATGGAATAATATTTTAATTCGCATAAGAAAAGTTTTTTGAATTTCAATATAATTATTGGTCTTAATAATGAAATTTAGTGGACTGATTATGATTTACGAATAAATTCTTCAAATATTTATTATTAATAATTTCTAAGGCTCTAAATAATTAAATAATTGTTTTTTGTATATTAATTTTTGTACAACAGCAGTTTGTCATTTCGTTAATTTCACAGCTCGGCGTCGATAATAGCAGCTTCTCGCGAGCCAATACTCGATCGAACGATCATCGTCCCGAGAACGACTCTAGTTCCCGATTATTATTATTACGTAAGCTTGAACGCGGCAGGTGCAGGGGATCGATCGGTACTGCAGATCCCTCTCCAGCCGGCAAGACTTTATAGCAGACGACGCGTGCGCGCGGCCGCACATCCGTGACCAGCAGACGACGCGGAAGTTCTGCCTCTCGCGCCACTCGCTTTCGAGCCTCTGTCGAGGTGTCGCGTCGCAGCAGGCGGAACCCGTGAGCTCCTCCGGGCGAAGAAGCCAGATAAAGCCGTGGCGCAGTTCGAACTCTGAGCAGGAGCATCGAAGCACCAGTCGACAACAAGAAGACGCCTGCCACCAGGTGGGGACGTTGTGTTTGTAATAGACGGCCGTGCGCCGGAACGAGCCACGAGGATGGACGCCGAAGCGTTCCTGGACATGGCCAACCAGGTGGTCAAGCTTAAGATGTTTCCGTACTTCGACGTAGCGCACTGCGTGTTGTGTGCGCTCCACGTCAGGGAAGACTTGGGGCCGGGTGAGTAGAACCGACTCGAGGGATTCTATTATTAAGAGAGAGCTCCCCGTTATGCAGCGACGTCATTTGACTGCCTTTCCCGATTTGGATTTTTCCCCTACGTTGTTCCAATGTCGTTCGTCTTTTCTCGCTAACTCTGACGCTCTCTCTCTCTCTCTCTCTCTTTAGCTTTTGCTACGGGAAACTCGAGTTATAGCGCTCGACGTCCCATCGTCGACATCCTCGCTGCGGCCGAGGTCTAGCCTTCAAATCTGCATCAAAATCTCTTCCCCTTCCCCCTTCCCTTCGATGCACCTTGCCCCCACCCGCCACCCTCACCCCTGCTACACTTGCTCCCTCCTGTTTTCTCTCTCTGACTTGCTCTTTCACTCTCTCTTTTTGTCTATCTTTATGTCACTGCAAGGTATTAGCAACCTTTTATTTCCACACAATAATAATATACGACTGCACATTAATAATACACAACTACACTTAATATATGACTCTACATTTACTTTGATTCTTTTTCTAAACGTGGAACAATGGACAAAATATCGATGTCGAATCTCACGAAATCCTTATTTATCCATCCTTGACGATTCTGTAGTTACTTTTTTTTGTCAATTATTTTTATGCTTTTTTCACGAAAGTCCTCCGCTTTACTTCGGTACAGTCTGCCACAGCCTTTGCTTCATTAGTTACGTTGCAATAACGAATTGGTTGTTACGAAAACAACGTTAAGATCTTTAAGCCTCATTAAAGTTTATTGAAAATCGAATAATCGATGGTTACTCATGTATCTAGCGCTTTAATTTTTCTTAGTTGGTCGTACTACTTTCCAAACATTTAGTACTTGCATTGGTTTGTTAAATATATAAAATATAATATCAATATACTCAACAAATTCAATCATATCAATAATACTAAACAATGAGCGTTTCAAATATTTTCTAGGCCTTTCTATATTAGGATTTATTTAAATTATTATTTTGGTTACCGTAACTATATATTTTCTATTCATTAAAATTAACATCATTAAGTATAACTATTGAATCAAATTGAATCAATCGATTTAATAAAAAATGAACAATAAAATTTAGATTTATTATTGAACGAATATCGTAATCACTCCTTCGTACATTCTCTGAAATATAAAAATTAAAAGATGGTGATATAGATATTGTAAACTGCTTCTGATCGCTATAGAAACAAACCTATAGTGCTAGATTGTGTAGATTAACTGTGTTTGGTAAAAATATTAATTTACTTCTGCGTAAATAAAATAAATTGGAGACATTTATCTCAGTATATTACGCGCTGAACACATGTGTAAAAGATCGAACGGGTCGTTTATATAGTGTCTAATGAACAAAGTTTACAATTTAAAAAATATTACTTTAAGAAAAAGAAGATTAAAATTTTTTTATATTTAATTTCTGAAAATTTAATAAAGTATATTATTATAATTTCACTTTTTGAAATTTGAAGCGATAAGCAAACACGAATATTTGACTAAACAAAAAAATTAATATTCATAATTTAATACGTTTTAACGTTGTTTTCAATATTTTTTATTCAATATTATTAAAAGAAAACGCAGTTTGAGGTAAAAAAAATAAAATTTCAATTTTCTAATTTAATTTATTTCAGTATATAATTTATGCAGTTATATTCTTTATACTTTAATTTACTTAACTATAAAATTTAATTAGATTACTTTATTACGAATACATTCTTTTTCAATCTAGAAATTATTTTTAAAATTCTAGAATAAATTCAGATTATTACAGTTACATTTTTCTAACATTACCATATTTTTCCTTAATACTTAATCTCTTAATTTCTTTCTTATTTTTAAAATAAATAAAAAATTTACACGAGCATAATTTTTCTTTAAATATCACGATTATTTCTTACAATGTTTATAGAAATGACAGCTTTTTATAAAATGTCGTGATTGTTTTAAACTAAAAATAATTCATTATTTATTGTGTATATAAATATTTAGTGTATAAAAATCATAAAATATGTATACACTAACTTAGATAAATAATAGCTTACGATTCATTTATTAACATTTTAAATACATTTATCTCATTCATAATGAAATTGGATAAATTTTAAAATTAACCTACGTTAAAAGAATGTCTAGTATATATTTTTAATTAAATTTGCATTGATATTTATAGATCCTTTTATAAAAATATTCTGATTGAAACTTTTGAATTGTAGAAGAAAAAGTCACGGTAAATTTGAACTTTCGGTTTGTACAAATTCTTGGCACAATCGATACGTAGTTCTTAGCTCTTGCTTTACCCAAGTTTCTGCTACTAAATCTATTTCTGTATGTGCCTTTAGACACCAACCGGTGAAAATTGGACATATTAAGTTTTTCCTGTTCTACGAAACTTACTCTTCTGTACATTAAATAACAACTGAACATCAAAGAACAACGATTGTATTCTCGCGTCGTTGATTTAACAAACTTTAGATTTAAATTCGCGTAATTTGATAGTCAATGGATTAAAACACTAAGTAAGCTAATAGAAGAAAATAGAAAAAGTCAAGGATATTAATTAATCTTTCCGTATTACTTTGGCCAGCTTTAAAACTCCGTCGTAATTCTTCACTTATATTTTGCTGATTTTAATTATTGCAGATATAGAAGAAAAATAAATGAAAATTTAAACTTTAATTATATGCCAAAAATTTTAACTTAAAACGTTTACTTAAAAGTGAGATGAAAATTTTTTGTGTATCAATCGATTGAAATTGTCAGTCATTATAATTATATCGATGGTTGTAATATATTGTTTGTTCCACTGTTTTCCTTGCATGCGCATAGATCTTGAAACACATAAGATAATATTAGTATAAATTATTATGATTAAAAAAATGCTTTTTTCATAATCATAATTAAATTTATTAGTATATCTATATTTACATTTTCTGAACACTACGTAGGAATGTACGTGTGTTCTTATTTAAATGTACATGTCCCTTAAATAAATACCAGATAATTTTTATGAAATATTGTAATATTTATACGTTCTTATGTAGGATCAAAAATGTCCTTTTTTGTGTTTCAAGCGATGAAAAATGTGATTAAAAAAAATTAACTTACAAATGACAAAAGTATAACTAAAAACTTGTTAGCAGATTTAAAAAATATATTCGTTTGTATAAAAATCTAATCAATAGTTAAAAGAAAATAGTTACTTTTGAAATTCAAATAATCTCTTGTTCACCGAATAAAATAAAATGTTAATAAAATATTACAAGTTTAATCTTTCAAACCTTCCTTATTTTCTAGTTTAGCCAATTAAATTAACTGTTACTTTTACGAAGTTCATTTAGGTTTTACTGGCTTATTCATAGAATTATATAAATTAAATTAATTATTGTAGGAGCCCAGGCGTTTTCAAGAAAACATCCTTTGTCATGCTGGTTGTCGACGATGCTCGTGGTTTTTGCCGGTGGTATGTTGTGCAATGGATTACTAGGAGAACCCATTTTAGCACCATTAAAAAATACACCGCAAGTGGTTGTTGCCACTGTTGTTTGGTTAGTTCCTATATTTCTATAAAATAAAAAATTAAAATCTAGTTTTGGTCATGAAAATGATAAATTAAATTAAATTTCTAGGTATTTTATATTTTATACACCATTTGATATTGGGTACAAAGTTGCCAAATTCTTGCCTATAAAAATTATCTGTGCTGCAATGAAAGAAATATATAGGTATGTATTGCAAATATCTAATTTTACATAATTGCACTAAATATTATTTTTATTCAAATTCAAATTCGCAATTTTCAGGTGTAAAAAAGTATACGACGGAGTCACTCATGCTGGCAAATTATATCCCAATGCATATCTCATCATGATACTTATCGGAACACTTAAAGGTTTTCAAAATAAACCAAAACTTTAATTTATTACTTTTTGCTTAAAGATTTTACGTACATTTAATACCCAAAAACTCTTGGATTGTTAATTCAGCATCTCGCTAATTTATAATATATTTAAAATTTTACTTATTTCATGCACAAATTTACGTTATAAATTGAGTTCTTTATATTTTCTTACATTTTTTTAAAAATTGAATAAAACCAAAATAATCCACGTGTAATACATTGCACTTTCGTACAGTTTTTCTTATTGTTTTTAAAGGAAAGTATTTGATTTTCACAGGAAATGGAGCTGGTTTTACGAAACTATTTGAACGTTTAATTCGCGGTGCATGGACACCAACCGCAATGGAATTCATGCAACCAAGCTTGTAAGCGCAGTTACCTCTAATTATTAACTTTGTGCAAATATTACTTTAAACCGAACTATATTTATAAGATTATTTGAAAAATTTTTTTTTAATTTTCTTTTTAGTCCCACAAAAGCATCAATGGTTGCCTCAATTATTTTCGTCCTGGATAAGAAGACTGACCTCATTTCAGCACCACATGCCTTAGTATACTTTGGAATCGTCATATTCTTCGTTTACTTTAAGGTTTTTATTAAATCTATCGACATTTATTTATTGAAAATGTAATTGGAAACTATAAGCATCTGGCCTCTTTCGAGTCTTTTTTTAACTTATATTTCTCCAGTTCCAGAAGTATCTATAGATGATTAATTATATTTATTTTTTATTGCAGTTATCGTCGATATTGTTGGGCATTCATGACCCATTCGTACCATTCGAAAATTTATTTTGTGCACTATTTCTTGGAGGAATATGGGACTCACTTGCAAAAATATTAGGCCGTGGACAAGCCAAAGATGAAAAAATAGACCAAAAAAAGACCAACTAGGTCGCAAATCTCGAATTGAGAAACGTTTGAACATTTTATTTTATGTATTCAGAAGGCCATTTCTCTTTCATCAAAAGCTATTTTTAATAATGGCATTCTGAAGAATGACGTAAAATGCGCGCATAAATTATGTGTCTTGTAATACGTGTAAATTTTTATAATAACCTACAATTGATACATAGTTATGTTAGGCATACATAATTTGTATGTATATTTTTTTCTTCGAACGTTTTTACGAGAGAATGAAAAGCGAAAGAGAGTTATTAATTGTTCAAAGCGTAATTTAGAGGTAAAACAGTTTTGTAACATAAACTAGTCAATGATTTAATTCCTAGGGGAGAACAATTGATCGATTGTTGTAATGAAAAGTACAATCATTTTTTTATATATTATCGAATCTGATTATAGTAAGTTGCAGGAAGTGGACAGCAAGCAACAGTATTACAAGTACTGACTCTAGAAGAAATTATACCTGATTGTACATGTATGCGTGTACACACAATAATATACGCATATATATTCATCAGCCTGTTTCTTTTCAAGAATATGATGTGCAAATTCACAATGATACTTCCTTACATTAAGAATTTAAATGCGAATGAGATGCTAAATTCATAATGATACTTCCTTACATTAAGAATTTAAATGCGAATGAGATACTAAACGTTTTTTGGATACTATATATTTATAATTCTTTGAAAATTTTAAATCCATTTTTATAAAATATTTAAAATATTAATTTGACTATACAGTTCAATCGAAAAAAAGATATTGTTTGATAGGTACAGGTTTAAAAATATCTGTTAGCTGTTAAGATTTATTAATTGATTTTATATATACGTTTTCACGCTAAAACTTTTTTTATAAGTTGATTTAAAAAAAACTTTGAAATAATTAACTTTTCTTAAATTAAGAAATATTTTTTTCTGCAATAAAATATAAAATAATTTGATTCAACGTATTCTATCTAGCCTATAAAAGATAAATTTTTTTTCTGAGTTAAAGTCATAGATTAGATTGATTTTTTATTAATTTAAGTGTAACGATAAACAGATAAAAAACCAATCCATTTTACTAAAAGCAAAGATAAAATAATAATAAATTAGTTAACTTCAGAATAGTTTCCGATTTTATACATTACCTTTAATATATTACGAGCGAATTTTACAAATATTTATATAAAATAATTAAGGTTTAAAAAAATCCTATTTACCTATACACTTGCAAGTGTATAAAAAGTCTACGCGATTTTTAATGTTATTTTATCCTTAGATAATAAATAGTACTTATATAGAGCTAATTTAAAAAATTTTTAAATTCTATGAAGAATATACATAAAAACATATTTTCAAAAGTAAAATGTAAGCTTTCGTTAGGAAATTCTACTGAATAAATAATGAAAATTAAGATAATTTATCAAAATTATTTTATTGTTTAGTTTTAATTATTGATTTTGTTTTATAATTGAAATGTTATGATTATAATTAGTTTATTAATATTCACCATTATTACAATATAAAATAAATAATTCCCGTGAAAGAATATTGAAAATAAATTAAAATTAAGGTATTTTTTGTTTAAATAATTTATAAACTAATTATACGGTTATTTTTAGTATTTTTAATCATGCAACTTTTTATAAACATGCTTTAGATTTTATACAAAATTATTGATACGTTCATTAAATAAATTTAAAAATACTTATACACAATTTAAAAAAAATAAATGTAACCATAAAATCATTTAAGTCATTTCAATTTAAATTTAATATTTTATTTTTGACTATATTAAACGTTATGAAAGAATAAGAACTAAATATCATTTTTATAATTTTTAATTTTCTTTTTCAAAATACTATATATTTTTTAAAAACAAACCCAAGATTTATTGATGCAATTATTAAATATTATTTATAATTTGTATTTCTTTTATCGTACGTTGAAGTATTGAGATGCTTATTATAATTAGATTACAGATAATTTGCTCATGTCACATCTTGTCATTATGGAAATATGGACAAAAATAATGGTTTCAGTTAATTGAATTGTTTTTTAAATATACTACAATCTTAAAATTATTGATTTTATATACTTAATATTTGCAAAAAAGAAATGTATAATTATAAATTAATAAATTTTCTAAATTATTCTACAATCTTAAAATTATTATTTTTATATACTTAATACTTGCAAAAAAGAAATATATAATTATTAATTTATACATTTTCTAGATTATCCAACAATATTTGAACGTACGTTACACGTTTATTTTGTAATATTCATTTTATATAGATAAAACTTAAAAATATTTTTTTATTAATGATTTATAATAAATTGCGTATTAAACGTGCTATTAAGTATATTCCTTGAAATGGTCATTGCTTACATGTATATAATTTAAATTATTTTATTCGGTAATTTCCGTGGGTTCAGCTTACTTCGTTTATATTGATGATAAAACTAATGATGAAACTTATAAAAAGACACATATTTGTAAACCGTATTATTAAAACCAACTGTGAATAAATGTAAATGGATCCATTACCAAGTGTTGTGTTTTCAATCACACCATTCCTTTATTCCTACATTATATATTAAAGGGTTTATCCATGAATACACATACGTACTTTACCGTGAAATGATGAGGAACGGTCAGATGTGTACGATAAGAATAGTTCTTTTAAGTATATTAACTTTCCATTATGAAAGGTATTTAGGTGGAGGGTACATTTTTATGAAAATAATCAATTTGGTATTTTTTGTAATTTGAACAGATTTATTCGGTTTATCTGTAAAGCAAAATGATTTTAAGAGCGCTTTTCCAATGAACAAAATAAAACAATGTGAGAATTGTGGAGTTTAAAAAGAAGACGTTCGTTGTGGACACCATATTTGCTTTAAATAGTCTTTAAGACTATTAAGAGGAGCGATGCTTTCAACCAGCTTCGACAGCTTTAATTAATAGCCATACAAACAACGTGCCAGTGAAATTTTTTCGTTCAATCTTAGAACTTCGAATAAAATTTTTGTTAAATATTAAAAGAGACGTTTTCAATTCCGTTAAATTGTTCATAAGACTGTACGTGTTAAATCAGATAAGCAGCTCACATAATGTATTTTATAAAAATAGCTCCGTTATATTTTAAATCGACTGATTGTAATATATATTTTCAATATGAAATAAACATTAATATAGTTACGAACAAAACGCGTTATTGCCTTGATGTTTTATTCGCGTCAACAACTTATTCAATAAATAATCATTAAAGTAAATAATACATCATTTGTTACAATCGTCTTTATTGATATATATCTTACATTTGACTTAGTGATCACCCACCTATACTACAATTATTGCTCTCCGCAGTAATAATAATAATAACTCAACCATCGCATACTTTCCCATAAATTAATCCCTTTCCCCCATCATTTCCTCGTTTACTTCGCTCTTCATTTCTATTGCAATTACAAGCATCTCCTTCTTTTGCACTTCATTCTAATGCTCTTTACGATCAATACACACATTTAAGAAAACCAAAGTGAGTATGTTACATTGATTTCTTATCTATTTATTGTACGAATTTCAAATGCAATTTTAAACTAATTGAACTAAATCTAATAAAATAGCCAGTAGGAAATCATTTTATCTTTGGCAATTTTAAACCTCAATAAAATATAACAAACGGTTTTATCGTAATATATCTTTTACTATTAAATTAACATTGAAACACTTGGGTATCAATACATTTGAATCAGTATTTAAATGAAAAATATCTTGATTTTGTACAATAATGTCGTTCCCTTAAGACAAATTAAATTGTATTTAAAACACGCAAATTATACTTAATTGGCGGTAATTACTGTTTATAACTTCACTCTATAGTTTTTATTTTATCATAAATAAAATTCAATGGAACCGTTTGATTTATTATAAAACTTCGTTTAATTTTTTTTTATTATTTATTAATATCATTTTTCGAGTACATCACTGTATACCATACTAAATCCCATTTGATTTTATGTAAAGTTTTTTCATTATGGAATTTACTTTAACGTTTATTTAGACAATGAAAAACGCCCGTGTGCTTATATATGAATATAAGTTATAATATAAGTTATTGCTGTTGCGTTATTGTTTTCATCTTGTTTTTACACTGTCGTGTATGTAAAAAGTTACATAAGATTTTTTGCAAATAGTATAATAAAAGAATCAAGGTACGTAGCAATAGTCTGAAAAACATGAATAAAGCATTTTATTAAACCTATAAGAAAGTTTTAAAATAAACTACTATTTTCATAAGTGTTTTATATGTATATATACCTAACGAGATAATAGTATGAGTATGTTGCAAGCTATAGGATTTACTTAATTGAAAAATATGAATCCTTTATTAAGAATGGAAATTGTTTTCTGCTCCAAAAATTTTTTAATTCTTTTAATATTCAATAATGTTTATGATTCATCACACCAAATGATATTTTTAATTAATTAGAAATTAAAAAAAAAGAAACTACTTTTTGGATCTGTACTATTTATTTCATTGTATACAAAACATAAATCAGTAAAAAATATACGGAATATATATCGCCGAATTAAAATCTTAAAAATATGTGAGCATACATTAAATATCCTCCAGTAATTTTCTTTATTATATAAAAAATATTTTTCAGAGTTTCTTTAAAGAAATCATAACATCATAATTTTTAAATAATATATGGTTTTTCATTTTTAAAAAAGTTCAGCGCAAATTATTTGAAATATTTAATCGAAATCGAGTGCTGTGCAATTTTATGAATTTATCTATTTTCAGTTATTTCTTAATTAATTTTTTAAAATAAGGCAATACGTACATAATTATTAAATGTTTCTGTGTATTAAGTCAACGTATGAGTTACGTAATTTATAAATGTATCATAATTTTCCAACAGGTAAAATATTCTAAATTTACTTTTAAGTTTACTTTCGGTTTGCAAATAGTTGCCTCTTGTGTGCCATATTAAGAAGCAATTTACATTAAAAAATATCTGTAAATAATAGTTGTAAATCCTTAGCGCGCGATGGAGTGTATAGGTTATGTGATGATTATGTTGTCTCAGCCGCGAGTTTTGTTTCCGCGTAAAATCATCTTTCACATTTCCAACTGTAAAGGATATATTTCGGAAGGGTCGTAATTACAGGCGGCGAAGTGTCTCCGCGGCTCAATAAGTTCCACATTGCCGGTCCTGTCGTCATATAAGTACTCATCGACTAGACTCGCCCGTTTACCGGCGAAACGCTCAGGATCTATAAAAAGGCCGGCTTTTTCCTTGGGCGCCAATTCGACGCTATCGTCAGAGGTCGCTACCTTCCTCGGAGCTTTGCCGATTCGATACAATGAGAAATCTGAAAATTAAGTTTTTTTTATGTAGTTTCGCGTCGCAATCTAATTTGAAATACCGTTCGTCGTTTAATACGGAGATACATTTATTATGTTAACAACGAGTCGATATCGCGCAATACTTCAAAAGTCTTATGACTTGCTCTATAAGGAGATAATTTGTATTGCAAAGTAATCGCATCCTCTTAAAATTATAGATGCAATAAAATAATTACAAATGAATTACTGCGCATACGGCTTATATCACAGATGTGTAGTGAGACATTTTCAAAATTTCAATATTAGGATATAAATTAACCTGTTAAATTTTTTTAATCACAACCGCCACATAAAGCAGTCAGATAGTGTATATTAGAATTAATAAAGTTATAAAGACGGTATAGAGGCAGGGTTTTTACGTCTTGCTAAATTTCATCTCTTATACCTATAGATCAAATTAAACTTGTTTTGCTCATATATTTCATAATGATGAACAATTCATAAATCATTAGCCAACTAATTTATTATACTTAACTATGAAAACTATAATTACATATTGTGCGACAGTTATATTAATACATTTATTTATGCAAAGAACAAGACTGTGTAAAATACTTAAAATCATTTAAACAAAGTTAAAATATATAATTAAGTAAATATTTATTTTATTCAAAATATGATGATGAACACCTTTATTCGTTTAATTATATATGCAATAATTCTATTGAATATAACATGTATCTGTTTAAATGTTGCAGACAATATTTACAATATTCAGAAATATATAATATATCTAAATATTAAGATTATTTTAATAACATAATTACTTCTGAAGAACGAGTAACGTTATAATTTAGTTTTACATTTTTTAAAGATAGAAGTAACAATTTTATTATCTTAACGTTGAAGCAATTTAGTAATAATATACCTTTAGCACAAAAATTTTTATCCGAAGAACCTGAATTGGTTTTTTTAACCATATTGCACAAACAATCAGAATGTTCACTGGATTCTGTAGAACTTTGTAAATCACACGGACAAATACTTGATTCTTCGGTCGAGTTGTCAGTTTCGTCATCAGGCTTCCCAACATCAATACAGATGAGTTGATAAATTTGCTCGAAACATTTATTAAAATCCTTGGTAACCTCATCCATATTACCTTTAGTGATTGTATGACACATAAGTATTGCATTATCCGATTTTTCTTTTTCTTCCTGCGAACTCTTGTCATCTTTACATATGCTTTCTTTGCAACTTTCAGATTTATCATCTTCTTTGTGATAATAACCACACGGTGGAATTAAATTTTGTTTTTCACAACAATCTTTACAATCAGCGAAGCTTGTATCTGTAGATACCTCACTGTATCCTGATAAAAATTGCGCGCGTTATTATTAATATTATGGAGTGAATTTAAGAAGATAAACATTTAATATTTAATAGATACTATTATATGTACTTTGAAATGGTATTTTTTAAAGAAATCAAATATTCCACGTAATAAAACGTTTTAACAGCTTGCAAACGTAAGGTACTATTTTAATTTAAAAATCTATAACTCCTCATACGGTATAACATTTTAAATAATTAATCTCTGTTTTCGATATTTTCTTGGTAACTTTTTACAAGATGCATTTGCTTTTGATAGCTTTATAATAGAAAATTAATAAAAAGTAATCATCATTCTCGGTTATGAAACATTAGTATATTTTTTTCTTTTATTAAATCTTACTTTAATAATATCAACCATTTAATCAGATTGAAATGCTTGAAAATTTTTCAGGTTTTTCTCGTACTTTTATTCAAATTAATTAAGTTTCCAGCAAAAGCGAATCGTATTGATTGTAACAGTAATTATACTTGCGGTGATTATAACATATGCATGATTGAAATCATTAAATTTACTAATATTTAAATTAATATTTATTATTGTTATAGAATAGAGATAACTAAATATGAATAATTCAAAAAATGTATTGATTAATAAAATTATTTAAAAAGTTTCATACGTAAGTTTGAAATTCGTATTAAATACATTGATTTTATAATTAAATTAAGGCAAACCCAATTTCGGTTTACAGAAGTTATATTAAAATTTTTTAAAGATTCCTTCATTTTATAAAAATAATAAGTACCATTTAGTTAAGGCATTTATCTTTATCCAAGTCACATGGTACGTGCTAATCTTAAACTATTGTAGCTAATGTCTAATTTTAATGATTATTAACATCGTACTAATTACGATTTAAAATTATGAATAAAATTTTGTTGAAATTAATTAATTGATGATAAAAAACCTTCGTTAAACTAACCATCGAACGTTTTTATAGAATTTAAAGCTTCTTTTATTATGCTATGCAAAAGATCAAACCAAATTGGTCGTCGATTTTTCTGATTCTTCAAACGTTTTTTTTCCTGGATGTAGCGTTTTTTGAGATCTTCAACGAGTTTCTTGCAGCTGTCCCCATCAACAGTCTCCAATTTCAAATTTTCGGCAATGTTTTTGAAAGCCGATAACCTACTCGATTCGTTTCTGTACTCACGATTTTTGATATTCCAAAGAATCGGAGTCGATTTATAAAGCCGAAGAAAGCGCACTATATTTATATCCGTCCACGCAATTGGTTTTGGAATGGATTTTAGCCACCAGCCCTCATCTTCGTTCATTATTCGTAATTTAGATTCAATGGTCATGACGAGAAATTTTTTATTGGTTATTTCATAAAAATTTAATTACGGTAACGCTCGAAATTATTGATATAAAGTTATGATACTAGATCTTCTTTTATTTTTATAAGTAACTAAATACGGCAAGAGAATGTGAATTTATAAATTTAGAAAAAGAGAAATGCAAAGAAATAGTACTTCACCTTTGTATATAATATTTGCTCTTAACGCAGTTTAATCGTACGATTTTTATTACAAGGTTAAATTTTTATTTGTATTCCATGTCCTTACATAGTTGCATCTTATTATATTATGAGTCAAACCATTTAATGATTTCAAATTTTCTCACTATGTAAGCATAAATTAATATTTTTCCCTAAAAATAAGTAATGTATAAAACATAAACAGCATCTAAATTTTCAGCAGTGCACCATAAATTATTCTTTTAAACAAATCTTTATTTTCAATAAAATTATTACTAATATTATACAAAAATGGAATCAGCAGGCCGAATTAAATAAAAATGTAAGATAATGTATTTAAAGAAAATCTCGTAAGACATTAGCTTTTTATTATTATCTTATGTGCACAATAATCCATTAAATTTCATTTTATTAAAAAAAGGTCCTTTAAGAACTATTTTACTTTAAAATAAGGCTTTTTTAATTGATAGAATAAATTAGCTCGAATGAAAAAATTAAGTTATTATATGAGACATTGAAAATGCCACGATGTATTTATTTTAACCACAATAAAAAATGTCACGTAATCGATGTCATTAAAAGTTAATTGTATTAAAAATTGGTTATTATTAGTGAAATAAATTATTGCAATACTCTAACACTCGTTAAATGGTAACTACTACAGTCAAACTGCTTTGTATTTAATTGAATTTTTAATAATTATCGATAAAATTTTAAAATACAAGCATAAACTTTTTGAGCAACATCTCATGTTTTCCTACATATCTAAGTATCTTAATAAATATTGACCTAATTGAAAAGCATAAATACATTTAAGACATCGATATCGAAGATAAAAAAAGACTAAGCAAAATTTATTTTTATAATAGTTGTATATTAGAAAACGTAAACAAAAATAAATTTGACAGAGGCTTGACTGTGACCAAGTACATGTATTTACAGAATTAAAAAATATTTATACATCGATTCTTCCAGTCGATAAGAATGAACATAATTTGTTTATGAAGAGATGAACACAAAAATTACACATTATTGGGCAAGTATAGTTGCTTTCTTGAACACTCTGGTAATTATTTGCTACTAAAATTTAAAAATTTGCACTTTTTGCGACGAAGAAACATAACAATCACGTATCCTTAAAAATAAAATAATGTTCAATTTCAAGTTGTTCATCATAGCGATAGTCGCAATTGCTATAATTGCTTACTTACCTACTCACGCAACTATGGCCGATTGTGCCCCTATTATCTGGTCAAGTTTCTGTCCATGGATGACCGGTAGTATTGGTTCAATTTAACATAGTTGACACTTGTTGGATTGCGGAACTCGGATTGGTATGAATCCGAATCAGAGCTTCCCATCCGATTCGCGCCTTCGGGATTGCAGTCGTGTACCAGTGTTGGTCTCCTCGACTCATCTGACAACACGAAAACAGTGAACTCTTGTTTTTGAACTCAATTTTTTAATTTGAAACTTTTGAAAATTTATCAAGAGGGAGAGCAGCTCTTGATATGAAACTTGACGAATTCGAAGCAAAAAGATTATTGAACTTTTATGGAGATTTTGTGAGTAATCGATTAAAAATATAATCAATCAATAAGTGACATTGAATTTAAAATTAATAATATGATGACAGACGTAATATATGAAATATGAAATATATTAATTAAATTAATACATGCTAGATTTGCTTTTTTAATTACTGACTTAATTGCTCGTTTATTCACTGATGATACAATATTTTGAATCACAAGGGTGACCAAAATTTTATTAAATGTGTGAAAATCATAAGGATAGGTTACGCTTTTCATGTTGTACAGACAAGTACAATGAATTTTATGAATTAATTTGAAAAAAGAACTATGTTAAATAAAATTGTCCTAACCACAAATTTTCCTGGCATTGTGACGGGTTTTTTTTTTTAAATTTGAGCACTTTTCGTGCCTAATTCCATTCCATGTCTCCAAAGTAAGACAAGTTGCACTAATAGAGGCATTGTTATAATCCATTTTGGCCTCCATTTTATCTTCAAAGCAAGTACAATTTTCATTGCCAATCATCTCTTCGGATCTGCACTTAAGGCATTTTATGTATTCCAAATTCATGTTCTTGCATACTTCTGGCGATACGCGCTTTAATAATTTTGTACATGAAGGAACGGTACAACCGTTTTCTTCTTCAATCCCTTGATATGTTTCCTCATTTTGGCCAATAGACTGGCAGCTAAAAATGAAAAAAAAAAAACGAAAACAAAAAAAACATTTTTTAATCACTAAATTTATATTCTCTTATTCAATAGACAGGTTACTTTTTGAGTATATAATTGTAAAAATTAAATGATATATCACCTGCTAAAGAAATTTTGACAAGAAATACATTTATCGTCTGTCAAAGTTTGGGTTTGCGTTTCCATATCTATCACCGACGATTCACAATCCTCGATTATCTGACACTGAATCGACTGATCCATATTAGTGCACTTTATCTCGCAGGAACACTCAATTTTACAGTCACAATCTGTAACAATAAAGTTAATCTGAAAGCGACGATTATTGACTGTATCGCGCGTACAGGTATAAAACGTAACCCATACAGAATCAAGAGTGGAAAAGACATTCATGAATACTTTTTATAGAAGAAATTATTTATAAAATTTTCTTTTGCAACGGAATGTTTTAATTTATGAAGGAAGAAGACAATTTTATATAAATTAAAGCATAAATATGTATAGTCGGTGAATGACCATTCAAATTGAAATTAATATTTTTACGAAGAATGTATTTATTAAAATTCAAAAAATCAATGCTATATTATACAATTGCACTCATAAATTTTGAAATGCGGTACAATTGGCTATAATTTATATAGAGATGTAAAAATTCTCACCCAACAGAAATATTCTCAAGAAACGCTCGGTTATTTACAAAGCAACAAATGAAATTCAAACATTACTTCCACTGATGATGCTGCATGGGATCTGCTTGAGTCCTATTTAACAAACCTTGTTTCTGACAGTCATCGTCATACTTATCTTTCTTGTTGTCCAGTTCTATGGCACATTTTAAAATTTCTAAAAAATTTTGCGTAAGTTTGCTTCGCTGATTTGCATTTACATTGACATCAGAATTGATCTGTCTTTCACCGCAGCAGGACATGTAGCTACTATTTGCTTTTTCCGTGATCTTTCGATGTTTAGTACAACTGCATGATTCACACTGGCCAATCTTATAATCAACACCTTTCCCTATTGAAAAAATCTTGTATTATTTTACAACTCTGGAAGAACGTGAAAAAGCTTTTTTAGTAAAAAACTTATCAATTCCATTCTCCTTGTATCTCTTGTTTATATTTTTTCTTAAACAACTCACTTACATAAACTATTAGGGGTCTGTTTAAATTATTATTTTTTAAATGTTTATAATGTTTAGCCTAATAATCATAAAATAATTCTGTGTTCAGTTTACAAGTACGTTTATAAAATATTTATGCTAATATTACTTTTGTAACGAAAACACTCATTGCTACGTAAATAATTTATTGACAGTCGGTAAATTGTAATAATTTTAAAAATATAAAAAAGAAAATATATCGAAAATCAGAATTTAAAAAATTAAACAATATTTTCCTGTATGATAGAGGAAGAAAAATTAGCGAATAATGCATAGTTTGTATGTTCTTAATTCTCTAAATTTAACATTAGTTCCAAACAGCAGAACAAAAGTATTATATTTAAATAATACTAATGCCAATCAATCATAAGTTATTTTATATTCAAATACTTCAAAAACTTTTTAAACTTTTATTTCTCACTGAATTTATTTATAGAAGAATTAAAAAAATTATTTATTGCGAATCTTTTTCTAAACTACTTTATTAATACAATTTAATTCTTGTTTAATTATAAATTATTTTTTCGTTCGTATTTAATTTGGCTCTTACTAAAGGAATATATTTTCCTCGGTGTTAAAGGGAAAAAAGTCATGTACTTTCTTTCTGGTTCAAACTCACTTGTACTAGATTCATAAGAATTTTAAAAGAAAAAAATATAATTCTCTTGTAACTCAATAATATATTGTAAATCAATTATAAAATAAAATGAAAATCATAATAAAAATAAATTTTACGTGTATTTTGTTATTATATGATTATTAAGAAAAATGTAATTAAATTTTAGTTACTGCCTCGTTTTAGAACTGTAAATGAAAAAAATTTGCTCATATTTTTGGCAAATAAGTGATTATAACAGAGAATTTCAGTTTCACTTTAATTTTACAGACTACTTGCAACACAGATCGAAAAAAATATTTTTTGCAGTTTTATTTTATTTTCAAATTTCATGTACCACGTTTTTCGGTAAAATCAGGAAAAATATTAAAAAATGAATCGAAATTTGGACAGGGTATTTCGTCTTCAATAATAGCCCCCCCTCGACATTAAATAAATAGTTTATCATGTAAGCAATAAGCTTCGTTGCCCGTGTATTGGAACATCGAGCGAATTACCCGCGTCAACATATTCCGCTCTACCTTTGGTATTCGTGTTGGTAGACCGGTCCGAGCAAAGGCTGGCCGCACTCTCGCATTCGAGGTCGTCGCTTATTACCGATCCCCCGTAGTCTTTCATGGTCGAATCGGTCTGAACAACGTGATTCGTCCTGCTCGGACCATTAGACGCCTTCTCCATACCGTTCGGGAACACGACTTTGAACTCCGAGTAGGCCTCCAATATACCATCCTTGTATCGTGTGCCCACTTTAGGGGTATCCCTCATTTCGCGACGGTTCGCAGGTTCAAATCTCACAAATTTTTTATTATCAGCCACGCCAATCGCTTTGTTGTCCATTACGGGAGCCTTAGAAGTTCTCGCAGGTCCCTTGACTGGATATGATGCTTCCTCAACTACCAACCACGAATTCTGTCTTTACAAGGGTTAAAAGCTCGTTTGGCATCGAGGTAGCCTCCTGATTTGCAAGCTTTAACTTTTTTCGTTTTTGCACGTATATAAATTCCACGTAAATCTGGAAGATACTTTCTGGGACCGAATTACGCGAGAACAAGGTTTTTCTTAAACTATTTTATTTAAAACATTTAAATAATGGATAAAGAAACATTCTTTTTTTAAGATGTTAATTAAATAATCCGTATCATTCTAAAGTGAGAAGAAATTAAAAAATATTTTCATATTTAAACTTTAACTAAATTTAATATATACAACGGTCGCATTACTTTTACCTTTTTTTTATTAGTCGTATAAATAATTTAATAAATAAATACACACACATTTAAATGAGATATTTATGATAATACATTGTATAAATGTATTTAATTATCAGATTTGGGAATAAGTTTCCGCCCTATACCAAAGTTACCATTAAACTACCATTCTTACATGTATTTTAAATTTGAGTGTGCGAGCATCAAAATGCAGTGGATGACTTTTATTCTAAGGAAAAAACATACTTTTATCGTATACAAAATATACTATACAAGTATTTTTTTAAAAATCGAATGCATTATTATTTTTTAATATAATTTTTGGGTATACGCGTGATTTACTTGAAAATATCTATTGCTCCTGAATGATTAAATTAAAACGTCTCAATAATTTCATTGTTTCGAAAACGATCATTTTAATATATGCGATAAAGAATGCAAAGGAGCTGTAAAAATTTAAAAGTGTGTATGCAAAGAATTATTCGTACAAAATGCTTGAATTGTAAGCAACTGTCTTATAAATTAGATGTTGAAAGATCAATAATAATTACATAAAATTTTAACTTCTCAAAAATTTAGGAATTAAGTGCTGTTATCAGCTATCGGAAAGAAATATAGAAATATGTTATGTTACGTACAAAATGATGTTCCAATAGCACAAAGGAAAAGTTTTCTGCATTGAAATATTATTATTATTAAAATTTGAATCTACTATGATAAATCTAAAAGATCCATATCATCGAGTATATTAGGCTGGCACAATATCTCATTTTCGCTGATCGTGTTGAATATTTAGAAGTTTAAAAAAATTTTTTCGTTATGAACTTCAAAAACCATCCAAAAAAATCACCAGTGATCGATTGTTTCAGACTTTATCTAATACGTTTTAATTCGATCTTAAAAAGAAATGACTTGAATGGGAAAAAAGATTCTAATAGTTGATTGTGCTATTTGATAACGTCAGGTTTTGTGACGCAAAATTAAAATATAAAATATTATGAAAAAATCTACACTTATATATTTTTCTAAGTATAAAATTAAATACTAAAAAATATTTTAAAATTATTCATTCTCGTGTAATTTAAGATGTGTTGAAAGTTGAAAGCTGTTAAAAATTATCCGGGGCTAAAAAAATTATCCATTGTTTTAGCACGAGTGTTTAATATAAAACTTAACAGATATATTCTGATTGATCATTTACAATCGGATGAAATACTTTATACCTATAGGTACAGTAAATCAATCTTATTCTGAGATATGAGAGTTGTTTTATTTTTTGGCCCATGCAACGAGTAACTTTAACTGTTAGTCAAATGACAACAACATGTTATTGAATATTGAATTTTTTAATCGAATATTTATATGTAATAATTGCCGATATTTTTTTATTTATTCCGTTACGTCTAGTTGCAGTTTATAATTATAAAAGTCAATTGTATTCTAATAAGTAAGAATTTAATAAGTTTAACTCAAATCCGAGTATTTTTTAACGTTATTAAAATATAAATGGGGAATGAAAAATGATTGCTAAAAATTGATGGTATATAGCGAAACGAAATAGATTAAACTTTACCAACATTGTTGCACGAATAAGCTGGGCAAGTCTGTCTTGTGCATACATTGGTTGAGCTCGTACTAGCATTTTGCGTACTTTTAAGATGTTGACAGCATGACGGTACCGATTCTCCGCAACATTTATTGTTTACATTAGTAGTGGCGACATCGCGCTTTATAGTACTCTGCATATTTTTAGTGTGAGAGTAACATGGCGGCGTTGTTTTCCCCTTACAGCACGTGTCATTGGTAGAAGTATTAAGTGCCTCGCACGTTCGGCAGCTACGCGCACTCTTGGGACGTAGGCAGCAGGAACTTACTTTTTCCATAGAACTCTTGCCAGAGGAGTCGGGACGAGATGTCTTAGAGCACGAGCAGCACGACGGGCCCTTTTCTTTGGTAGGCTTACTGTTGCTGACAATGCTAGACGTTTCGCGCAACCTGGAGTTGTCTCGTAAGTTCTTGAAGCCCGAGCAACAAGGCGATACCTTAGCTTTCGGACACTTATCTTTGGTAGCGGCATTTGATTTAATGCATATCCTGCAGCTCTGTGGATTCTTAAGGTATGAAGAGCATGGCACCGCGTCTTTAGAATACTTGTCACGAATTGGGGTGACAGGTTTTTCACAGGCTCGTGACTCCTGACGGTCATTAGAGCAACAACACCTTGAAGATATCTTTTCATTATTGGATTTATCACTGGTACCGCTTCTAGATCTTGCAGGCGTTTTGGTCGCTTGTGAATTTTTGGTACACGAGCATGCTGACGCTGCTTTTTCTCTAGGGCTTTTGCTACTAACAGTACTCGAACTAATGAATTCCAGCGAAGTTGTGGCGTCTCTGTGACTGCTGACACTCCTTTGTCGCGTGGATATTTTTCTATAATCTTGACGACTTTCCAAATCTTTCCCAAATCAAGAAGAATCGTCGTTTAATATTTTAATACATAAGTAGAAAATTATTCGCGTAAAAATATTCAATATCAATAACTTCGATAAATTCGTATTTAATGAATGTATATAACAGTGCTGTAATTGCCTAAGTTTTGATATATTAAGTGAATACAGCTGTTACTTTTCTGGATATTTTAAAGTCTGATGACATTAATGACGTATTGGAATTTTTGTTAATAATTATAATATTATTATTATTATTGTTATTTTTATTATTTTGTAACATGTAGTTCATTAATATTATCTATTTACATATATACATGTATACATATATATATATTGAAACAGAAAAGAACCTTGAACACAATTTAAAAGAAATTGTATAATTTGGTCTTGGAACAACTCAAATAATTATTAAATAGTTATTAATTCACCAGGTATAATAATAAGAAAATAATTTACGCGTTTATTAAATTAAATATAACTTACTCCAAATGAAATACGTATTATAAAAGTATACCATTAATATTGAATTAAAAAGCTAAATAGATATTTATTATAATCGTTTCTAATCGTTTATTTTTATTTTTATACTTGTATAGCTAGTCATAAAGTTATGAATTCTAATCAAACTGAAACGGTTATTAACGTTAAATATTATTTTTTTTTTTAATGTTTTACTTTGCAAGATAAATAAAGTAGGAGTGAATTATGAAAGAAAAACAAGAGATAAATAAATATTGAACAAATTAAATATGGATAAGAATAGATACAATCAAGTAAAGTGACAATAGAGTTTAATATAACTTTATTGCAAGCAATTCATAAAAATGCAAAGAACTGTGTATAAACTATTCTTAAATTTTTTAAAATAATTTTAACTGACTTAAATTTTTCAGTTATTTTTTTAAACACATATTTTACCGGCGATTTCAGGCTGAATATCGATATTTCTTTTTCTTCTTTCCTAAATTCGCCAAGTACACAGCACATATTTGTTCGAATAACTTTTGAGCAAAGACATTTGAATAAAATTTAATTATTTAGTCAGTTTAAATAGATTAAAAAACTTATAAAAGAATAACGTGGCACGAGAAATATCCATTTTAAGCAACTCTGTGCTTTTACAGTTTGTAAATGTAATTTCTATAAAATAAATCTGCGTTTCTATTAATTAATTAACGGAATCGGAGAAAGCTTAATGCCTAACCATTAGAGGCGCCATCTTTGCTAAGATTTTCCACTTGACTTAGACGCCTGAGGTGAGAAGCGTATCCGGGCCCTTGGGTACTTATGCGATCGTTATTAACTCGAGTAGACGTCAGATTGTCCAGATAATTATCACGCTGCCTGCTCCAGGCACTTTGAGGTTTTGTGTAAGCTAAATATTAAAAGACGTTTTGGAATTTTCTGATGTTAATTATCAATACGTAATAACATCATTAAAATTACTAACTAGGCCTCTACATTATTTTGACGAATAGAATGGAATCAGCAGATTTTTATTTATATTTTTATTTTACATCTTATCTTTCAAGGTAAATAATGCCAAATGATGGCATTTATTTTACGCACCTTTAAATTAACCTCACTCGGTATTTAAAAAAACTTACTCCAAATAGCTATTAACTCTTCAAATTATAATCGTTCATCTAATACTGTCATAATTATAAAATTAAGTAACATAATTTTTCACATTCTTTATGATGAACTTATTATCGAGTTACCATTATTTATTCTATTACCATACACTTTTGAAACTACTTATCGTAGTTTCTGTGATATTTTAATATATTTAATTATTTTTAATTAATTTTTTACTATTAAATTTGATAAAATATTCAGAATACTTGGAAGACTTTCAAATTTCTAATAATTAATTTTTTATACAGGAAATGAAAATAAAACGAAATGCCGATCGATTTCAACAATATGTAATAAATCTTAAAATATATATTTTTAATTATTAGAACAAAATTTAGATTTAAATTAAATTACTATGAAATTCACTTAAAATGTGATTGACAAATATAAAATCTTGTGTACCTGATTTTTTGCAAGTATTTTTCTCCTCCTTTTCGACATCTCTACAACATTTGTTTCTATTCTCCAGCTTGGCTCTACAATTATTATCGCTTTTCGTTTTTCTCTTATTCCTATCAAAGGTTTATTCCTAATTTAAGAACATTAATAATATATTTACAATTAAATGTAATTACAAATATAAAAAAGAATTTTTAATGATATTTTTACAACTAGTTATACATTGATGAATAAATTATTTACAAGTATAGATTTTAACTCAAAATTTCTTTAAATAATAACTATGGGGAATATGAAATTAGAAAAGATTAATTATAAAAATCAAGTAATCTTCGTGAATAAAGACAAAAATATCTTGGGAAAAATTAAGCACTATACTAAGATTTAACAGAAATAGTGAAGATTTGGAAAAGGAATTACGAAAAAAAAAATAAACAGAGCAAACCAATATTTAGAAAATAATAAAGAAGTTACAAAATCGACTACAGATTGTTAAGTAAAGAAAATAAAAAGTTGCATATTTGTTTGATTGGAAAATAGAGTGTTAAATGTCTAAGAAGTTAAAAAAGTTTAAATATTAAAAAAATCATGACGTTAACAAAAACATTTTAAAATAAATTATGTAATTTTACACTGATGATTAAGTATTGACCGATACGCGAGTTATTAATGATATAAAATTATGACATGTGCTGATAAGAAATTTATCAATTGTGAATTGATATTCAATAATGAACTTAAGTAAGATAGAATCTGAAGTTGAGAACGTAAACTCAAAGTTGCAAGTAAGAATCATGACGCTGTATTTCTTAAACGTGACAGTGCAAACTCATAAATTGGTAATAATATCGAGACGCTATCTCGTCCGGAAGTCATGACGTGCATATTTTTCGTATAATGCGACTCGACAGCAGCCTAAATCTTTTAAATAAACTCAAAACGGAGAATAATTAATGCAAAATTTTTTCATTATATATTGTCGAAGTATTAAGCTTACATAAATAATTTAAGAAGTACTAATATGTCATCAAGGATCGCTTTTAATATCTACATAATATTACTATCTAATATTTAAATATTTGCATTACTCAAATTTCATACACATGAAAAACTATCCGTTGGTTAATAACACAGATTTATGCACAAATTGTAACTGATTATGAAAATAAGTTAAAACAAAAAAATTAATCGAGTGTTTTTAAACATTATTGTTTACTATTGTGTTGTCTTAATAATATTTATATTAAAACTATTAACGCAATTATTCTTAAACCTTTAAAAGTTTTTTATAATATTTCTTATGTATATATAAAAACACGCCTATTGTATAATACACATGATTAATTCATTCAATTACAATACTTTACATAAATATAAACTTTTTAAATTTTTTATATACCTTATATTTCGATGTTAATAAAAAATTATTTATTCATTTTAATTATAATTTTAATTATTTACCTTGTTTACATATTCATGAAATTATTATTACAATAAATAATAACGGAGTTAATGTTTTCCTAATTTTAGACGTGTAAATAAAAAAATTCAGAATGCGTTTTCCAATGTTTTAAACTGTTATTTATGATGGAAATGAAATAAAAATATAAATATTAGATATAGATATTGAGAAAATTACAGAAAATTAAAAGGCCGTTGTAATAAAAATTAAAGATAGATAAAAAATTATAATAGTTTTTACGTTTTTTAACAAAAAGCAATTATTAAAAATTTTATGCAATATTTAAATTTGTTTTTAACATAATGGGGAAAAGTAAATACTTATACTTTTTCGAACTGATTGAACACAAGTTTTTAATTGGTTTCTTTTTCATCCTAATAGTTTGATCGAAGAAGATTGGTTATTCGGAATCAAATTACTATATACCTATCGGTCACGTGATCATAATTTACGCCATCTTATTATGTTAAGAGAATAGTTTACTATCATTTAGTTATAAAGCGATGCAGATTGAAAGGAGCTGTATGTGAAGCCAAAACTTAAAGTTATAATAAGCATATTTGAATACAAAAAAAGAAAATAAAGTTATAGTTAATTAACTAAGATGTAGACTATAAATTGTATTAAATTAGACGTGTAAGAAATATAATATAAAATTGTTTTATTTTGGATTCCCTAAAAAAACTAGATATTAATTTTTTTTAATTTTTGCAACCTTCCGAATCAACCGCTTCAGCGTGGATTAAATAAATTTAAAAAAATATATTTTACTATGTATGGATAAAATATAAACAATACTTCATCAAATAATTAAACGCCATTTCATATGTAAGCACATTTTTGTTTCTTCATGCTTTTAAATTCTCTATATAAAAGTAGATATCATAGATTTGAAAACAAACGTATTTTATACACAGAGCAATTAGCTTTTAGTTATTGAAAAGTTTAAAAATACGAAAACAGATATAAAGGATAATTGTAAAAATAAAAATATGTTTAAAGAAATGTTCATTTGTTTTTACATTAAATTATCTCAATTTTAAGTTAACATGAAAATAAATAAAGTTATTGTTCTAAAATTGAAAATTATATATAAAATATGAATGAATGTATTAATAAAGGCTGAATATTATTAATTTTAGTTTTGATCAGTTAAATAATATTATATTTAATTTAAAATTAAAAAAACCCAAAATATAATAATATTTTCCAAGGCAATAATAATTTATACTGTTGAAAAATTGTCTTAAAAATTTAATGCTGAAAGAACTGTGTATAAAAGAAGATATTCTGTTATCGATAAATTTAATTAAAAGTAAGAAAACTTCATTTAAGAAATTAAAAATTTACGAACTATAACGAATTTTAAATGCTTTTAAAAAATATTATTCAAACTTAGTATTTCTTGAATTATGGAATTAGAATGATTAAAGTGATGTCAGGTTGAAATAATTAACAATAAACATAGAATCCATGAATTTTAACAGCTGAAGTCAAAAGCTTCAACTTTTTCTTACAAACAGACAATGGAATGATTAGTTATTAATATTTTATCTATAATAAACTGTGCATACATAAATAAATTATCTAAAAAGTGGAAAGCGTTGAAAAAATTTTTGTTTAAGCTTATTTTTAAAAGAATATGAGATGAAATAAAATATCAATAAAGATAAATGGAAAGACAAATTGACAAATGTATGAACCACTTTGATTAGAAGCGTTGAGCGAGATTTACCTGCCCGCCACCGTACTTTTGATAGGAACCCTATTTTTTTTCCGTTTATCCGAAGAGATAGTGTGACGATATGACGTCGCTAACTTTGGTTTTTGCAAACACTTTGGTTGTCCAATGGTTGCGTCGTGTTGTTCCTCATCGCGCACGATCTTCTTAAACATCGCCTCCACGATGTTTTGCCATCTCGATCCAGATTTTTCGCAATGACCAATTTTATTACTCAAAGATACTTTGCTTTGTTCCTGTATAAACCTGAATATAAAAACTACAAGTTTAATAAATACATACTTCGTTGAATATAATTGAAATCATTTTTATGGCTATTGTGGAGACTTTTTGTAACAGATTGATGAAAAGCTTGCACCATTTTTGGATATACACATTTTCATATCATCCAAAAACATAGAAACATTTTAAAAGTATTCTACAATTATTATAATTAAAAAAAAACAGTATAAGGTAATCACCGATATTTAAACCGTGTTCGTGTAGAAAATTAACTTTATTTATTATTATAATTTAAGGATACCAAGCAAACTTCATTTATTAGCTGCGAGCGTTTAATAGAATAATTAATATTATCAATATTAGAAATAAATATGTTTCTTACATTATAAATATTGTATAGTTAAAGTTTGCATCAATAATATCTTATTAACTATATGGTAAACCTTATTTCGTGAAAAAATGCACTAAAAATTCTAATACTTTTAATATTGCTTCAGATAAATCTCAATATAACATAATACTCAAAAGAAGTAAAAACTTTGATCGTTGGGAAAGTATTGCATTCTCTCCAATAAATTATTAACTTTATATATTGGATCACTGATGAATTTTACATTGCTCATTGCTGAAAAACAATTCGTTTTTGATATTTCAAAAAGCAAATTGCAATGTGTACAATTTTTTAATAAATTTTTCCCATATTTCATTTATTTTATTATTAAATATTTTATTTCAATTTATAAGGTCATAAGATTTTCCATGTATTGATGCATACAATTTTATATTAAATATGACAAACGTGCATTTTTCATTATAGTATACGTAAATATTTGTTTTAATACTTTAAAGTAATTACAGCAGTATATATAAGCTTAAACTCATTAAATATTTCCTATTGTTTTCAATTTTGCATTATATAGAGTTTTTTTTCTATATTTATAAATATTTATGAATATAAAATATCGTACATAAATAAAATTTTATATATTTTTTCTACTTTAATATTTAATATAGAAATTTTCTTTTTTTAAAATTATGAATTAAAATATCTGGAACTAATTTTTAAATAATAATAACAATTATAGGTTAGATACATTAAATTTTTATTTAAATCAATTACTCTTTTTCCACGGATTTTTATAAATATGAGTGCTAAACTATAAGATTTGTAATATTTTATGTTTGTTTAATATTATATTCTTACTTTCAAATATATTTAGTTCTTAAAATAATTAAAAGATAAGTAATAATATTGCTAATTACATGAAATTAATTTTTACAATAGCTACTTGCTTGATATTAAAAACTAAATGGAGAATACTGTAAATTAATAGAAAATAGAATAATAAACAGAAACTTAACTTTTCTCTGATTCTTCTGAGGAAACACAAACAATCCTTTACATTGACATTGTGATTCGAAACCTTTACAATTTTCTTCAGTGCTTCGCTTCTAGCAAAACAATCTTTAAAACGTTGGCAATAAGGATTCCACAGACACTCGTGCTTTTGATATTCCGCAAGAAAGCTCTCGATAAATTCTTCGTTCCATTCAAAGGACATTTCTTGCAAACGTAAGGCATTCCGAAATTTGCATAAGCATATTCATTTCCAAGTAAATTTTCCAAGCTTTTATTGAAATTATTTTAATATTAATTTGCTGAATTATAGGTCGTTACTTATCAATTTTCATAATGTTTTTTTTCGATTCTCATAATATTAAAGGACTTGAAAAATGTAGAATTTACGAAATCGACGACTTCAAGTAATAACGAATTAAAAACATTTGATGTGCAGTTAAATTCAGATAGTGTGTTTATTACTTTGTTAAGGTATACATGTTTCAAAAAATTATTTAAAAACAAATTTTTCACACAAAATAAACTTTATTTGTTACGAAGTAATAAATAGTTTCTTTTTACATTTTAATAATTACAAATAGTAAAAAGTTTATCACGTTACAAAAGTTTAAAGTAATATCTCGTAAACATAAAAAAACTAATAATAGTTGACACAGCGCAAAATTAATATTCAATTACTAAAAATATGTAAACAATATAATCTTAATCACGATAACTGTACTTTACTTTTCGAACGATATACCACTTATGTAATTAATACTTAATTTTAACTATCGTTTTTAGGAAAAATATTTTAATAGTATAAAATCTCATATACATTTCGTTATATGTAATTTACAGATAAATGCGGAAATTTGAGTTCTTTTTTTAATTAATTTTTTTAATTAAAACATAGATTTTATTTATTATTAAATGGTAAAGTATATTCAATTTTCAGAGTCGATTATTAAGATTATTATTATAAGACAATGAATTTAATTGTGATATGTAAATTATTAGAAATGCATATGATAAATTCATTTTCTATTAAAAATGTCTTGTTATTAATTAAAATCACATATTTCAATTCTTTACTTCAGGTAACTACATTAAAATTATTGTATTACAATTAATTCATATTTATTTTAACAGGAATGTTCATACAATAAGATGACAAAATATTCTTATTTATATTATTTCTGAAAATAATCGTAATTTCTATAAAAAATTAATCTTACTTATATTTTCAATATCTAAGCAACAATTGTTTTGGTTGATTTTTTACTTATACAATTTTCAATATTTATTAGAAACTTTTCTGCATAATTAAGTTTTTAGTATAATCTGTCTTTATTCATTTTGTTTTTTGAAGTATATTTTAAATATTTATTTTTTGTACTAAATGTAAAAAAAACATAAACTACAGCTTAAAAGTAAAATCGTACTACGACCTAAATAACCTCCCATCATTTTATATCATGGCATAATATAATCAAAACCTTAGTGCTAAATTTAATTAGCATTTTTTTTTTAGTTATTTACGTTTGTTTAATTGAATAAATCAAAGTTCCCTACATCATATGTTCAAAGTTATGCAAATATTTTTTACTTTATCTTAAATAAGAAAAAGAACGAAAGAATGGAAATACATGAACGAGTACATCAGAAGAATAAAAAAAAGAAAAAGATGTTTTAGAACTTATATTTGAAGTCCAATTTGACAACATATTCGACCTTAACTTGCGCCACATCATATACGATGAATTCATTATAAAGCAGCGAAGATTTTTGCTTAAGGTCGACGGCGGTGGCGGGCCCACAAGGTACCTCAACGCCATTTTTCAGTTTGACAGATTTTTCGGGATCTGGTTGAGTTTGTCCTCGACCCCAGACCGAATGGGTTCCGTGTGGTAACTTCTCTATGTAGTCAGCGTGGTAGAGCTCATGCATATTCCCTAACGCAACATCACAGAGTAACAACAAACCTTTCGAATCCTTAGCGTTGGTGCAGCAGTAGTTGGCTGACTTCGAAACCATATCCGCAAAGTATATACCTGATAGAGTAAAAAGATTGTTAGGGGTCGGTTAATTATGATTTTCCGTTCCATCAGCATTCTTGATACAATTGTTTATTTAAATTAAAACTAAATATTAGAAAATCATAAGAATTGTCAGAGATTTTTAATTTACGTAAATTTTTACTTGAATGTTTACGGCAATAAAATAATAAACGTTAGCAAATTAAATTTTATACTATTGAACTAAATTCTATTAATTTTGTTTAACTCAAAAGAATATTTTACAGTTTCATAGCAAAGCTTAAATGGCTTAAATTTAAAATTTAAAGTACTATTTAGTTGTAAATATACAATTTTATTAAATTTTACTAAACGTAAACATAATATTATTAAATAGACGTTGAGTTATAAACTGAAAAATCAAAATACCTGTGAAAAAAGGAAAAACTTTTTTAAGTAAGAGAGAAAGACAAAACGAACCTTTTCCAAACATGTAACCAGTAACAGGAGCTTCGGGTGGTGCAATTCTAAGACCTTGTGACAATATGCCAGCAAAGTTAGTGACCCTAGAACCGTGCCACAATAGTTTTCTATTCGGTAGCTTTTTGAACGGCTTATATCTGCGCTCTTCTCCACTCCTTTTAGTTATAAAGACTTCCTCGATGACGAGCTCATAGGATTTATGCGTCTCCGCGTGTGTATTCTTCACGTATTTCTCGATCATTTTGAATTCATCACTTTCCTTGTCCAATACGTCGATGTCTGTCTTGAGCTGTTGATAATGTGCATCCAGTGGGTTTTTATCCGAGTCGGTTTTCACGTGAAGAAGGTCGTAAGCTATCTCCATCTCTAACAAGGATTCTAACATCTCACTCTTGCTCTGAATTTCAGTTTCCGTTTCGATAACACTACATTATAAAAAAATTTTTCACTAAAATATTTCATTTCTATCTAAAGAATAAATATACTTTGATTTTAAAGTTTATTGAAATATTAAACAATTAGAATTAGTTAAATTAAATGTTTTATCGAACACTGCTAAAAAAAATTGAAAAATAAGATTTAGTCTTCTCGAAAACGAATCTGTTATTTTTTTGGCGTGCATCGTTACTAAGAAAAGAGAAAGGATTCAAAGGCTTTATTCGTAACACTTACGTTGGCTCGCGTATCCCGAAATTGTGTGGTATTAGGGTGTAAAACTTGTTAGAAGCTGCTATGTATTTGGCCTTGTCCGCGTTATTCTCTTTCACAAGAGCCAATAGTTCCGTAAGAACTAAATAAGCTTGCTGTATTTGTTTCTTTGAAATTTTTCCGAGTGGCATTTTATCGAGATCAATCTCGTATTCCAACATGGCTTTTTTCATGGAGTTCACGTCGAAAATCATACGAATGAGTTCCTGTACGGGTTTCTTCAGTTTACTATCGATATTGGACTCGAGCAGTTTCGAGCTATCTATTTCATCCCCGTGGTCTATATCAATGGGGTACATTTTTTGAGGCACTTTAACAAAATTGCTACGATTGCTCCACAAATTGCCGGATTTTTCCTCGTATAGTTTTTCAAACGTCTCGATACAATCCGTCAGCTCCATTGAATCACACATATTGCCACCGATAGTTGTACCTGCGTATAAATATTTGGTCAGAATTTACGTTTACGAGAAAATTTATTATTTTTATAGCTCTTGTTTATGAATTTTATTTTGTGCATTTAATGAATGTGTATAATTAAAGACAAAAGAAATCATCTTTCCGCAGTATAACACTTGATACATATACGGGTTTATGAATTTAAAAAATAATTTAATCTATCGTTAAATAATAGATATCATTCGTATTAATTATTTACCGTTCAGATAAAAGCTAACTTCATAAACTTGCAACTTTAAAAATATTGCGAGTAATTTCTAGTTTTTAAAAGCGCGTTATGCACACGTAGAGAGACAGTTGCCATATAACTTATAAAAATGATCCAGGACTTAAAAAAACTATAGTTTAGAATTCAAGTACTTATATATAAATACAATATTTTACAGATAAATCACAAAATTATAGAAATAGTACGATTTTTATATGAAATAATAATACAATATTACAAAAGAGCATTTGTTTTATAAATGTAAAGTATAATTTGAATTACCAATTCGGCCCCAGCTGCGGAATAGATGATACTTGTCCTTCTTATCGTGCTTGAGTATTTGTAATTTGTAAAAACTGTTCTTTTTTGTTTGAATATCAGTAAGGCCAAGCGTGATTGTGAATTTTTCTTTACCACGCTGATAAACATGAGCGACATCGTCGAGTCCACTGTCCGGATCAACTGCACCTCCGCCCTTGACGCGAAGTTTCACTTTACCCGATGACGATTTTTCATATTTACTCTTGCTTTTCATGGCGGATTTCTAAAAATGTGTAAACAAAAAAATAATAAGTATTATAATTCAATGTAACGCGAACAGAAGTCATATTATATATATATATATGTATTCGAGAATTATAGTATTAAATTGAAATAATATTAATAATAATGTGGAAATATAGTACTTTACAAATATTGTAACTACTTACAGAAATAAACTTGTAAATCAGTTAATAAAACAAAAAGTACCATTAAACTGTTTAGAATTGCGCAAACTTTTTTTATTTACAGTATTGATTGGGCAAAAATTATAAATAAGCATTTATTACTTTTTTATTTTTCAGTTTTGGGTAATATTAATAACTAAGAAATTAAAATCTTTTTTAGCTAAATTTAATTTACCGTGGCTATAGTTTTAGAAATTCTCTTTGAAAGATTGCCGCCCCAGGACGCAATGGATTTCTTTTTAATAAGAATGATCGGAGTATCTGTAAAGTCCTTAGCTTCTTCGACAAAATCCTCGGAAACAATATGAATATCAAGTTTTTTCGCTTCCTCTATTCGCCTACTCATTTTTTCAACTTCTGCAGGGGTGGCTATCACTGCTACCGTATCTTCACTCACTTCGCTCCTTACACTTCCACCCAGTAGTAAAATTTCTTTCTTCAGGTCGTCCTTGCTTTTTGTCGTCTTACCAGCAATCACGAAGTCTAAGTGTTTTAGCGGCCGAGGCTTACCCTGAATCTTGGGACCATCCGTCTGATCCTCTTTCTTCACAGCACATGATATTGTTGGAGCCCTTATTTTCAACAACCTCTGTCGTATTTTAGGTTTATATGACGCTCTAAAAACAAAAAAACGTTTATTTATTTACATTTGTATAAAACTCGTATCTTTGTAAATGTTTACATTAATTAATTTTTATTAATATTTAATTTTTTACGTATGAACTACCTTTGTACTTTATAATAATTATTAAATAAACTTTAAACATTATTCAAAAACATAATTTATAAAAAATAGAATACTTGAAAAATAATTTTTTTTATAGTTTAATTGAAGTAAATTTTGTTACATCTGATTGAATGGTTTTAGTAAATCCTCGATTATACGTTTAAAAAATGACAAGATAATTACAAAAAGGAATGTTCTTCCTTTAATTCCTTTGGTACATGGAACTTTTTTCTTTTTGGATTTTGCGTTATATTTTGACACGAAGTCCATTCGTTTAAATTTCCAGTGCATTTATATCCACTACCAGATTTATATTGAAGTTGTCCGTTGCATTTTGAGCAAGATTCTAAAGCACCAAATTGCATAGCATCTGCCAGAGCATCTAACATCTGTAAATGTAAATACCAATAGGTTGATCGAATGTTTAAAATATATAACGCGCAGTATAAACTGTTTCATTAGTTTATGCTTAGTATCCTGAAACAGCGAAAAAACAGTATCTTTTATGAATTATAAATTATGATCACGATTAAACAAGAACGAAAAATCAACATATAGCAACACAAGGTAAATAATGCAATGTGACAGAAGATAAATGGTGTCGATGTATTTTATGAGAAATTCTGAAACTGCTAAACGTCGCTGTCCCGGCGAAAACTGGGTTTTTAAAATTATACAGCTGCATAATTATAAATTTACCTCACTAGTTCCAGAAGGTACACTTTGCCCATTAGCTTCCAACAGCTTCACCAGACTCTTCTTACCGAGACTGGACAATTGGTCCCTCGTGGCGAATATTTTTTTACTTTGCGCCTTCAAATGCTTCTCCTCCTGGTCGTCGGTGGGCTCTTCCTTAATTTTCTTGGCCGAGGGCGACACGTTTTCCTCTTTGATCTTGGGCAGCGTCTTGGTGAGGATCGCCTTGTCTTCTTTGGAGAGACTGTCGACGCCTGGTAAACTCGTACCTGCGTCGAAAAACTCGAGCTCGGACCTGAGTTTGGCGAAGCACTCGAGGTGATGCCAGCGGTCGAGTCCCCCGAATTTTCTTGCGTCGTCACTCTCGTAGTCTTTTCTCGACAGACGCATCTCGCCTTTGACGATCGTTTCCTCGCAGCCGCGGCACTTGGAGCGATTGGACTTGGCATATTCAACCTTGTAATCGCCGCCAGCAGCAGCCGTGGGTTTGGACCGTTTCCGACTACCGGCACCTTTAGTCCCTTTACCGCCAGTTACCGGTGCTGGTGTTGCAGCTGCTTCCTCTGCAAACACGATCAAGTGCTTCAGTTTGCGAAATCATGCATTTTACCATCACTGGCGACTAGTCGCTTTGACAACTTGTTTTAGTTTTTTCGGTATAAGTAACAATAATCAATTAACATCGGCCAAAATAACAATTTGAATACGAAGCATTGCTTATATAATGTATAACTTTCTTCTGCCAATTAGAAGCCTCTAATTTTTAGAATAGCAAATGTATGTTTTAAGAATTAAAAATGTTTCTACTATGTAAATTAATATTTTAATTTATTCAAAAACAATATTTATTTTATTTAATAAAAAAAATATTCAAGGTTATATTAATATTGAATATATCCACGTATCCTAAGATAATCAATCTAGAAAAAAATTATCTCGAATAAAACCAAATTTTTATTTTTCTTTTAAATTAAAGATTTTTTAATACTTATAATTATTTTGAATAGTTTAACAAGCTATTGTACAATTCATGTATATATAAAGATTTGTAAAATTAAAAAATTGCAAATATAATTATAAAATGTAATTTTTTAATTGCATTTAATAAAACTGATATAAAAGTAACGTGTATTTCTATAAAAAAAATTATTAGACGTAAAAGTTAATGTAATTGAGAAGTATTAAATACATATCTCTCCCTTCCTCCTTCCTATCCTCTATCATCCATCCTTTACTTAAAACTTTTATATTTTCCACTAAGAAAAACTTAAGAGGTGTCTAAATTAAAATGCAACTATGAAATTTGTAAAATAAAGTTTCTTAGAATCATTTGTGACAACAATTGCTATAATCGTACAACCAAAAAAAATCCAAAATTATATGGTGTACGCGCGCGCGTTTACTTCACAGTATATATTATAAACATAAACGTTTTTTATGGTGCGTCTATCGATCTGAAGTATTCGTGAAATGCCGTTGAGGCGTTGACTGAAGCACACACAATTTGATGATACATAGTCATCAAACATTGTCTAAATGTTTTATCTATCATTTACGTATACTAAATTTTCCGAACGCCCTGAGATTTAGTAAGACTTATTCGCAAATGATTTATTACAAATTGTACTATTTTATAGATCTTATAAAAACTGGATATATTTTTAATAGAATAAGGACAATAAACTAATATCTTTAAAAATTTATTTTAGCGTAATTCAAGCAAGACTCATTAAAACTTAATTATTTTTAATATTTATATTATTTAATTCTTTCATTTCAAATTAATAATATGAATAACTTTTTATTATATATAATTTATAGAGAAAGATTAAGAAAATACAAAAATATCTCTCAAACAGTGCGCGCTAAAGATAACGATAATTACTTGATAATTTTCTGAATGAACTTTAACCGAGCATTAAACTCAGTTTTAAAAAAATTTAAATTAGAATTCGTAATAAAATATATAATATAATAAAAAGTAATGTATATACAATCAATTTTTTAATTTATTGTAAAAAGCATAAAATCATAAAGGAAATGAATTTGTCAATAATAAATTTTTTTAATTACGTTAGCATTGAAAAAATTTTTTTAACTTTTTTCATATCTGATGCCTAAATTGTGCAAAACTTGTACTAATTTGTGTATATTTTTCTCTTCTCTATTTTTATATCTACTCTAAAACATTAAATAATCTTATATATATTCTAATATTATACAAGACATAATTTAGGTAATATTATATATAAATTTGTAAATAACAATGTACATGTTATCCATAAAAAAGAAATAATAATACAAATAAAAAATAATGATCTTTATTTTTATAACTATAATCTTATATATTTAATAACTATAATATTATAAAATTTGATTCATTTAATACAAAATTTGAATCTCAAATAATAGCTCAATGACAAAATGCTGTTTACATAATACTTTAAATAATGTTGTATACTATATAATAATCATAACATATTATCTTTACTAAAAACATGAAAGATTCAAATAAATTATCTTGTTAATTTATTCTTAACTAAAGGTTTTTAATTACTACAATTAAAATTAATATTACTGATACAATAAATCGATTATTTTTCAAATTTTGAATTTAAAATTATTTTTTATAATGGAAAATTTAAGGTGTATTTACAATATTTTTTTTAACTTATTTTGTCTAACAACTAAATAACTAAATTGTTATTTTAATAAAAAAAATTTAATAATTAAAAATTACTTAAAATCACTTATACCATTGTCACCTTAATAATAAAATTAAGAAGTTATTTAATAATAAAAAGTATATTTGCATAAAGTACATAAATTACATATAACATTATTATAATTAAATAAAAATATAAATAATTCTATATAATATAAATTTTAAAACATAATGATCAATAAAATTTATTTTAAAAAATATTTAAAAAAGCATAAATAATTAAAGCAACAAATTATATACTTGGTACAAAAAATAAAAATAAAAAATTAAATATAAAAATTTTTATAGAATAAATAGAAAAAACAATTAAATTGAAAATAAAATTATATAGTTGACCCATTTTCTTTTTTACTATAAACTTGATATTCCCATCGACTATTATCAAAGGAGCAAGGTCTCCAATTGTTTTTAAGGACGTGGTGTTTTGAAAAAAAAAACTGGGAATGATGCCATCGTTCTACTTTACCATCATGGAAAGGACTCTGTAAATAAAAATTAATTTGTTTAAAGATTAACTTTAATGAAAACAACAAAATAAAATAATTTTTAATATTTTTAATAAAATATTAAATTCAATGTATACTGTCATTTTATACTAAAAATAGAAAATAAAATATTTGAATAAAAAATTTTTATCTATTAATGATTTTGATGACCAATCAATAAGTAAAATAATGTTTCGTTCATTAAATATAAAAAATGAAGCTATAAAATAAATTGTTATAAGATGAATATTTATTTTTCTAGAATGTGACGTAAACAATTAAGTACAGGTTAATATTACGCAGCAGCAAACATACATAAAACATTCAAGTTTCTTTGTGTTCATCAAAACTAAGATCCAAATATATACCTGAACAACGGTGGCAATGCGCAAGCTATCCTTAGCTATTGGGTTCTTGCAAATTTTGCAACCGGCTCTACCACTTTTTGAATATTCAACTCGGTATGGCAAATCGTCCGTCATCTTCACTATTTTTAATCAAAGAATGATGACTACAAAAAGCGTAACTTATGGTTAATGTAGATTTATAACTTTTAGATGTTTTCGCGCCGTGTTGTAATTAACCCAAATGAAATAGAACAAACACGCGGCAAAAACAGCATCGGTGCGGTGCAGCGCCAAACACTAATTTTTCCTCGTATCGGCACTTTTGAATACAATATCATTAAGGCTGGTTTTCACTGTATCAACGTGCATAGATACAATCAAATAAGTTGATTGGATTTTCACGAAACCATTCCAAAAATTTTCATTTTTAATATTGATCAAGCAATTGGTAGCTGAAACACTTATTTAGGGATGTAAACAATAGAAAAAACGTTTTCTTGGTGTTTAATTGTATTTCTTTCAATTATGGAAGTTGACGTTTTTCAATATAAATTCTTGTTTTTAAAACAAGTTCAAGGTTTGTTTCAATTTTGTTTAATATATACTTTTATATGTATATATATTTAAAAGTTTATATATACTTTTATATTTTGATCTCCTTATTTTAATGAACAAACTTTTAAAGAAAATATATTGTTTATAAGTTATGAAAATCACATTATACTCAATATTTTTCATCCTCAATATTTTTTATTTTTTATGTTTCTTACTACAAATACCTTAATTATAAATGTTTAAATATAAATATTTAAACAGTTATTTTAAATATTAAAATTAGTGGATTAAATTTAATATAGTTTAAAATGTAATTTAAAAACATTTTAATATCTAATTTAAGATTAAAACTAATATTCTTAAACTAATATTTTATTCAATCACTTTAAGTTCTCTTCCAATCTGTATAAATGCATCAATAGCTCTATTAATATCTTCATTTGTGTGAGCAGCACAAATTTGTACTCGTATTCTTGCTTTTTCTTTAGGAACTACAGGATAACTAAATCCAATAACATATATTCCTTTTTCTAAAAAAATAAATGTATTGATTTATGTGTATGTACGTACATATTTTTATTATTCAAACTTACTCAACATTTTTTCTGCAAAGATTCTTGCAAGCTTAGCATCTCCAAGCATAACAGGACAAATAGGATGAATATCTCCATTAATTTTAAAACCAACCTTAGTCATTTGTTCTCTAAAGTATATTGTATTTTGTTTCAATTTTTCCAATAAATCAGTACTTTTGCTTAAAAGATCAATAGCCTAAAATATTTTGTATATATTTATTAATAGTAAAGTTCTATTAACGATGAATATAAAAATTAGTGAGTAAAAAGTAAGCATAAAATTTTTAAATTCAAAGTAATGTTTAAATAACAATAAATTATATGCTTTAGATTTTGTTTTTTTTTTTTTTTTTTAATATTTATATTTTGTATTAAATTTAATAAATATCATTTATGAAACCTTGATTAATAATATAAATTACCTGAATTCCTGAAGCAACTACAGCTGGCGATAGTGAGTTAGAAAAAAGATATGGTCGGCTTCTTTGTCTCAATAAATCAATGAGTGGTTTACAACTTACCGTATACCCACCAGCTGTTCCACCTAATGCTTTACCTAGAGTAGAGTTTATTATATCAATACTAGAAAATTGATCAAAGTATTCTTCAGTTCCTCTAAAAACATTAACATAAATGTAATTGAAATCGTTTTTGTAATTTAAGAATTAATATTTAAATTAATATATAAAAAATACCTTCCAGTTTTACCAAAGAATCCAGTAGCATGACAATCATCTACAAAAGTTAACGCATTGTATTTTTTAGCAAGATTAATTATCTCTGGTAATGGTGCAATAGTTGCATCCATTGAAAATACACCATCGGTTGCAATTAAGCGCAACCGTGCGGTTGAAGCCTCTTTCAGTTTCGATTCCAAATCCACCATGTCTCTGTGCTTGTATCTAAATTAGAGATTCATTCACATAATTACAGCGAAAATATTACGCGAATAATAATATCTGTTGAAGTTGCAAAAAAATATCAATATTCGACCTGAATTTTTTTGCTTTGCAAAGTCGGATACCATCGATAATAGAAGCATGATTAAGTTCGTCACTAAAAACTGCATCATCTTCAGTTAGCAATGTTTCAAAAATTCCTGCATTAGCATCAAAACATGATGCATAAAGGATTGCATCTTCTCGATTATGAAATATTGAGAGTTTTTTTTCCAATTCTTGATGAATGTTTTGAGTACCACAAATAAAACGAACCGAACTCAATCCAATACCATACTTATCCAAAGCTGCTTTTGCTCCTTTAATAATTTCTTTATTATCCTGATTAACAAAAATAAATAATAAGGATTTTTAGTCTTATAAACGTAAATACACAAATTGCTTTAGTAACTAATTTTTTATCTAAAATCTTTACAAAAATAGTTTTTTTATTACAAAATTACTTTTTTATTTTTGAAAAGTTTTTAAAATTTATGAAATCATAAATAATGATTTTTATAAGATTTTCGTAAATATAATTTACTTTAATCTATTAATCTAGATACTTAGATATCTAGAAACAAAATTTTTTAAATTAAAATTTTTTTTAACGAGGTTTAAATTTAAATAACATAGAAATAAAAAAACATTTAATTGAAATAAAAGTATATTTAAAAAAATATATTTAATTAAATATACTTTATTAAATTTTTGAAATTCAATAATTTTTTAACCTTCGTGATGATTTTATAGTAAAAACTCACCGATAATCCTAAATAATTATTTGCGCAAAAATTAAGAACTTTCTGTCCATTGGCTAATAAAATGTTAACACTCTGAGCCGATGCTATAGTTCTTTCATTTTTCCAAGTTCCAGCTTCTTTGATAGAGTTTAATTCACATTCTAAAACTGTAGCCAAAGAAGTTATAGATCGTGCACCTAAGATAATTCAAATAAATTTAATGAAATCGTATTAAATAAAAATAGAGTTTAAAATAAATTTTTAATTTAAATGAGAATTTTCAATTAAATTTTGAATTGCTATACCTCTTAAAAAAACGAAGTTCATGGTTTTAATATCAACACTAAACTATTTCATCAGAAGCTATGCAGAACTGGTTTTACGTTCAAGAACATTCAAGATCTATAATAATTATGCGTTGTAACCTGATTCGTCAACCTGTTTATATAAAGATGAAAGTTTCCTCTCTTATTACAAATACTAATAGATCGATAAATCTGTAAACAACTAATATAATACAGTAAAATTGTTTAACTATTCAGTATAAAATTCAATAATATATTGTATTTTTGTAACAATTTCGTATACATTATATAGATTACCGTATATATGCTTTTATATAAAAATATATGAATTTTAATATAAATTGGATAAAGATTATTTTTCAAATAGTCGTTAAAATATTTAATTATTTAGAAATAAATTGAATAAAAAAAAATATTCAATATGTATCTACATTTAGAGAAAAAATTCCTAAAGTAAAACGCATTAATTTGAATTTGATCACTTCACTTTTCTACATTTTTAAGATAATAATGTTCTAATTTATAAGACGCAATCACTGACAATATTAAGAATATTTTTGAGAAAAACATTCCTAACATAACATAACTTAGTTCATAAGCTCTTCAATACATATTTCGTACATCTTTAGTAATAATTGAATGTTTTTTTTATTCGCCTAGGATTTTTTATACATCGCTTATTAAATGCGTATTTATATAAATTTATGTAAGTTTTTTTACTACACTTATTTGAAGCTCAGTAAAGTTATATTAAACAATAAGTAATTAGATGTATTATTGTTTAATCTAAAAAAAAGAATGTTTCTAAAATGTTTAGTATAATATTAAAATAATGAAGTTTATTAACATATTTCTGTATTTTTTTAAAAAATAGAAGGATAACTACAATATTATGAGAGTTGTTAAATAAAAATATCTCAATATTTTCTAGTTTAGTTATCAATATGAATTTATAAAGTTTGATATACAAATACGAGAATTACTTTTTACATTCATTATGATAAATTATAACTGGTCGAAAAAATATCTCGTAGAATGAAACAACCAATTTTTTAATATTCAAATTTTCTAAAATTTCAAAATTTCTAAAAGAAAACGATGATTAAATGATGAAATATATTATGCTATCTTTTATGTAAGATTCAATTTGTACAGTTCTTTATTACTTTAGATTTATAAAAATATTTATATAAAGATAAAAATTTAAGCGTTTATTTTTATCATATTTATTCGATACATCTTTTTAATATTTACCTGATCATCTTTTAAAACTTCAGTCATTATTTAAATTATTTATCTTTTATAAATAAAAGTCATTAAACAATTAATTTCAGAATGTACTTTTAAATTTTTGTAATTATATAAATTTTCATCCGCGGATTCTTTTGTATAAGAATTTTTTAATTTGTGAGAATCATAACTTCAATATGTCAAACTGTTAAGTATTTAATTATATCAATTTTTGAGATCAAGATTTTGGTGGTTTAATATTCACAATTTTTATTTTTTTATTTAAGTTGTATTATAAATATTAGTTAAACATGCATATATTTTTCTATATATTTCATAAATAAATAAATTATAAAAAATTGTAGTATATCCATTCTTTTCGAATCATATAATATTTGTAAATATTAGGTGTACATTAAATAAATAAAATATATTTTCAAATTATTTATTAACTTCATTTCAAATAATTAACTATTTTTATTAAAAAATATTTTTTTATAATTAACCTAATAAAATATTTGTAAGAAAATTAATAGTATCACGAAACATTTTATTTATTCACAGAAATAAAATATGTTAGAGAAAAATGAAAGTTTTAAAATAAATAAATTTGAAAAAATAAATTATGGAGAAATTGCTTTCAGTTTGAGATATTATTTTTATTATCATTTTTCTTAGAGTATGAAATATCTTTCAATTACTTCATTGAAAATAGCAATGAATATTTAAACTTTGTAATTGTTTTTAGTAAAAAATGTAATCAGTAATTTAAAAATTAGTTTTCAATCTTTTAATATAACAAAATTTTTTAAATTATTTGACTTCTTCAAATTCAAACTCTTTATAAATAAATCTATCAATATTCATATTTATTAACAAATTTTTCCATAAAAATATTATTTGTTTTAGAATTCTCTTCATGAAGATATTTTCAAAGTTCTAGTAACATTTAAAATAAAGTTCTGTAACATTTACAGAAATTAGATAAAATAAATAATTATATATATTTTATTTAAGTTTAAATAAAATTAAATTCATATTTTCTATAATTTAAAATTTACTAGAATTATATATTTCACGAAGAAACTAATAAAATATCAATAATTTACAAAATAAGAGGTAAAATATTGATAAACAACGTCATATATTTCAACTATAACATTCTACTTTATTTACTTTATTAATCATTTTTTAAATATTAATCTCTTTCCACTGGCTTTAAAAAGAATAAATTTTTCCGTGAGTAGTATAATTAATAAATTTAGCTTATCTTAATAATCATTAATTATCAAGCGTAAAATTTATAAAATTAAGTAATTAAACTTCATTAATAAACTTACCTGATTTCCACATTGCACACCGCAATTTTTCATCAGTTGCTAATTTACTATTATATAATTAAAGTAAAATATTTAAATTTATAATTATTTATAAGAAACGTTTGTACTGCAAGACTAGTATCTGACATATATTGTGAACTTAAAAAAATTGCGTGTAAAATGCTTTATTAGAAATTTGATTTTGGGCAAATTACATTTGCCCTTTGTTTCTAAATTAATATTTATGTATTATAATTATCATATTATTTTTGTAACATACTGTGTGCGATACTATGATACATTTGTAATTCTACGTTATTATGATAGAAACAGGTTTTTATTACGTACATTTTCTTTTATATTTGTTAATTATATTTATTTATAATTAATACAGGTAAATTCAAGCAAATGCAAGTGTTATTGTGTAAAATATCATCATTAAGTTAGTTGCAACATCAAGCGAAAAACTGCGAAGAAAGCAGATAAATATCTACAGACTTTAAGCATTTATTAATGAATGTCCAGATTTCAAATTTGATTTGTAAAATAAGATGTTTTTAATTCAACCTTATATTTCTTCATTCGATTAGATACGACTGGATTTCATTTATTTATGCATATGCAATTGTAACAAAAACCTCCATTATGTTTTTATTTGTTCATTGTTTTTTTCCTTCTTGAATTCATACCCTGATATGTAAACTAGTATTTATATATTTATAATTTGACAAAAGATCATTTATAAATGGTTGTACTAGTACTTAACATTTTCATACTTAGGTCAAAATTTATAAATTCGATAAATTTTATATTTTAATTATAAAAATCTTCATAAAAAAATTATATTAGAATTAGGGAAAGAGTAATATAATGTTTTGTTATCAATATAATTCTAAATTTATATTAATACTAAACAAAATTTTATCAGGTACAATGTTTATATTTTTAAGAAAACATTACGTTTACTTTATTTGAAGTAAAAAATCCTTTTTTATTCTAGTAACTATTATTTTATCTTATAGAAATACGCAGAATAATTTATTTATATTAATAATTTACTTTATAAGATCACCTGCAAATTATTGTAATATTTATATAACTAATAACTTACAAATGGTCTCATGTAAAGACTACCATCAAGTGCAAAATTTTCCACTCTCTCTCTCTCTCTCTCTCTCTCTCTCTCTCTCTCTATATATATATATATATATATATATATATATATATAGAATGAATGTATGTACCTTTATCAATATTTAAAATTATTTAAATACATAGAAAATAATTTGAGATCGATTAGATCTCGATCACAGAGTTTACTGCTTTACTTCATAATTAAAAAACATATTTAATTACAAATAAAAACGCGAGCTTTAAGGTAACAACAATAATTCGATATTTCAAAATAGAATACAAGAAAGTCTAATAATTTACAAAAAATTTTAAAAGTTGAAGTAATTTTTTTTACTTTTTCTTATTAGTAAAAATCTCACTCCAACCAAGTAAATTAAGATGTCTTCGATTTGCTTGAAATTTTTGTAGCAAAGTTATAAACGTGAGGAAAATTGTGTACTATTAAGTATACTGCTCCTAAATATCCAACAATGGCTATTGTTAAAAAGAGATCAAACACTGCAGGCTTCACACTGTAACAAAAATAAATAATAATTTGAAATTAATTATTTGGTTTACTTCATATTTCATCAATATGTTTTTATGAATTAATATAATTTAGATATTAGCAAGAAAATATTTATGACACTTTTGAAACTAAAATCTACATCAATATATAAAACAATATAGCGTTAATTTAATAAAAAAAAATATGTCTATATACTTTTTCATATATTTAATAATTAAGAACATAAATATATTATTACAATAATATTTTACAATAAAAGTAATATGGAATAAAAATTTTATTTAACAAATTTGTAATTGATTTTGAATTCTATTTAAAATTTATAGAGCAAAAATCTAAAAAATTCAATTTATATTTTAAACAGTAATTTTTTAATATTGCATCATTAAAGTTCTTTAAATAATAATAAAATGAATTTTCTACTTATTAATTTTTCAATTTCTTGCTGAGTATAAATGTAAAATTTTTTTCTTTAACCAAACTTTATCTATAATTTTAAATACAATTCAGAAAATTCCTAGGGGATTCGTTTCTATTTTTAAAATAATTTGTATCAAATTTATTCTAATGATATAAGTACATTTTTATTAAAATTACAATTTTGTAAAATATATTCCATTATTAGACACGTTAAGGATTGTTATTTTTCCATATTAATTTTTTAATAAAATTTTAAAAACTATGTATGGCGTTCGTGCTTACATTCCACATCTTACAACCTATCATGAATTTCCTAACAGTATGAATCGAATGATGCACTCCCAGAGTTAAATTGTAACACTAACAATTAAAATTTGGAATAATAAATATAACTGAGTTCAGAGCACTTGGGCAATGTGACGCTAACATGGAATTCAGAATTAAGTAATTGTGTTCGTGACTTGTGATAACAAGGACAACAGATGTAACACGAGAAACAAAGCTTTTGGTCTTCAGAAGAATTACTTCGCGACTTGCTCTCTTGGACCTTTTTTTAAAACTCACTACGTGTACACACACATACAGGCATGTATGCGTGACAGTGTTTAAAACTTGATTATTTGAATTAATTTTCTATAAAAACTCATTATAATAAAAAATTAACAAAAGCTTTCAACGTTTTTTTTAAATTTTAGTTTAATTTGTATTAAAATTAAAGCTTTTTCTTGAAATTAACTTATTATTACAATATTACTAAAATATACAACGCTAAAAATAATTATTTTTTTTACCTATAAACGTTTAGCGTTGCTTTCGTCACATCGTAGAAAACGAATTCGGGATCACGTTTATCTGGACTATGAAGTGTTACTTTTACATCTCCCAGATACTTTTGCATTGCTTCTTTAAGTGTATTAACTAAAGGGTTTTGTTTATCGGATAGCAATGACCCTGCTCGAGGTTGTGAGGCCAAGAAATTCATCCACATACTTAGGGAATCTTTGGAAATGCTCTAGAAATTTAAATATTTAAAAGATTAAAAATACAAGAGAATACAAGTGGATTAGTAACTTAATTATTCAGTTTTAAATAACGAGTATTTCAAAGATATATAATCTATTAACATAAAAAAATTAAAATTTATAATTATTTAATTTTTTTTAAATGATTTTCATATTTTGTCTTGTATAGTCTTCTAAAGTCTTAATACATTTATGCCAAAATATAAATTAATAAAATGATGACACGATGTTGTATTTAATAAAAACAATTATAATTACTTAAATATAATAAACATTTATGAATGTGACGAAAATATTAAAATTATAAATTTAAATTTTGAACTTTTTTTTTATGAAAGATACTTATTATATAAATTTGTGAAAGTTTAAACACAAATAAAATAATATAATATTGATCTAAAAACTAAATTTAGTAATTATTTTGTATGTACTATATTAAAAATTAATTAAAAAAAAATTTTTATGGTTCAGACATCGTTGACAAAATAAATAAAGTTAAAAAGTAGATTATTACAATTGAATACATCGATGGAGAGACCTTTCAAATAACGAATTCGTCCAAAGAAAAATATCATAGCTTAATGCAACTTACCAACGGTTCAGCAAATATCTGACTATAACTTATATTGTACATATGTCTAGCAAGAGCTTCTGCCACTACACTTGTATGCTTATAAAGAATATCTACTTGGCTTTCGTGAACCATATCTAATATAGTGTTCCTCAATGGATTTTCATGACTTTTAAGGCTCGATAAAGTAGCAGCTGGTAATCTTCGAATACTATAGCGCTCGTGCTCCCATGCTAGGCTTTCTTCTGCTAGATTAATTTTCTTATGAACGCCCTCAATATTAGTATAACCAAGACTATCCGAAACAGCTTTAAGTTCTTTGTAAATCAGACCACCTGGGGATGTCTCTTTAGGGGGTTTTGATACGTGTACATACAAGTTGTTACTCGATGAAACTGAATCTAAGCATATCACATAAGAGGCATCCTGTAACAATGTTTTTAAGTACGTTTTATATTTACCCTTGAGCATAAAATAAGCAATTAATTTTCTACAAATACTTCAAATTTTAAACAAATTATTAAGTAATATATCTTAAAATAAACAATAAAAAGGTTTTTGATTATCTTGAATCTCAGTAGATTAGATTTAATTTTAACTTTTAGCTATTTTATTCAATTCAAATTCATAATTGATAAATCATTGCAATTTTAACTGAAAAAATCATGAAAAATACTTTATTTTATTTTATAGTACTAAAATTTAAAATGTATGTTCTTACAATAAAGATGAGTAAATACAATTTGCAAAATTTCAATATTATTTATTAGAATCCATTTTTTATATTTTTTCTTGAAAATTAAAAATCAGAACCATATACTTTTTTTAATATAATTCAGAATTTTATTTTTAGTTATTAAATGATTGCCTTATTATTCAATATTTGTTTTTTTTTTATAAATTTTTCACAATTTTTTAAAAATTATTTCTGAATACAACATCTATTTCTATTAATTTATAATTCATTATGAATTTTTTTAATTTTAATTATTTGTTTAATATTATTCTTAATTTTTCCTTTTCTTATCAAATTCAAAATATTAATTAAAAAAATTTGATATCGATCAGATAATGAATTATTTATTTGAATTCATAAAATTGCTTACTTGTATAACAGATCCTTCAAGTCCATCAAGCTGATCTTCCAACCATTTCTTGCTTCCTTGAAAATTTAGCTTTCCTGCTCCAGTTACAATAAAAACTAAATTATATCGCGGTCGCGATCTTCCTATAGAATAAAGTACAGAAAACAATCTAGCAAGTTCTAGGAGCATTGCTAATCCCGATGCATTACTTTCTGCTCCAAATGATAATTCCTGTAATAATTAATATTTACAGATACTAAACATAGAATATTTTGCATAAAAAACTTAATTGATTTTAAAGAAATGAATACTAATAATAATGTATTACCGGTGCTACACCAGTGCTGTCATAGTGAGCAACTAATGCAATTGTTGGTAATTTATCTTCTGCCCCAGTTCCAGCCAATTTTCCTTGTAATGTTGCAACTTTTACATCACTTTTAGCAATTGGTTGACCAGTAGAAATGACTACTTGATACCCACTAGCAGAAATAGAGTTAAATAAAGCTTCTGCTGCAGATCCAGCTTTGTCATCAGTAATAAATCCATGTTCAACATCTTCTAAAATTACTTGAAGTTCCGGATTCCATTGTACGAAATAAATAGGAATTAGAGTCTCAGACCCATATATCATAGATTCTTCTAAAGACATAATATGCTAAAAAGAAAAGTTTTCTTTTTATAAAACAGTAATAAATAATTTTTAAATTTTTGTATTTTTTTCAAACAAATTTTTTATTTATTTTATTTATTATATTAATTACCTGCATTTCATGTTCCGCCAATTTATGAATATTTTCTGGAAGAACTACAATTAATGCTCCAGCTTTTTGTTTAATAGATTGAAAAGCTTCTGGTGTAAGATCTAAAGCTCTAGCAACAATACAATGTCTAGATGTGCTCCAACCAGTAAGAGATCTTGCTTCTAAAGAAATTGAAGCACTACGACAACCTTAAATATCAAAATATACAAACTCAATATTTATATATTTTATTTATAGTGGTACATATATTATATAATTAATTTGTTATATTTAAAATATGTTATCATTATTATAATTATAAAAATGAATTCAATAGTTAAAATAGGAATTATTTTATCTCACATGCATAATTTAATAATTTTATTGTGTTTGAAATTAAATGAAATTAATTTTAATAAAAAATATTAATATATTAATATAAGTAATTAAATTTTAAGACAATCATATTGAATGGTATTTATTAATTTATACGAATAAAAGAATTATAAAAAATACAATACTTTATTTGTTATACATAAAATAAAAAAAATGTACACGCATTTTCTTACCATGTGGTACACCATGCAAGTCATATTGACTCATCCGAAAAGCTGGAAATTCATGAGAAGCAGCCACCGGATTAGCTGGCGAAATTATTATAAATATAGGTAAAAATATCAGTAGATAATATGGCAAATAGCCACGACATAATTCCGCAAAACTGTCATACTCTTCAACCCACATGCCGATATGAGTTTTGTTTCAAGAAAAAATCAAAATAAATTACTAATGCTTGAATGCGTCTCTATACACGCGTTCTTCTTATGTATTGTATTTGTACTCCTTGAAAAAGACTGAATAGGCAGATAAAATGAGACAACGCAACACCACCATTCCGCCTTTTTTATTCCCCCCTCTTTGTATACATTTTAAGAGAAATTACTCATAAAGTCAGAATTACATTGAATAAGGATAAGGGCTGATTTACACAAACAGTTTTTACAATATGAATTATGCACTTCCGAAAATGATTTTTAGGTTAGAATATAAATTTATTTCATTATATATGTAGATTTCATAATTAATAGCAATTAATGAAGAATTTTATTATTAAATATTATTACGAGTAATAACATTATTATTACTATTATAATATTTATATAAAACCATTAATTTATTGAAAAAGTAAATAATATCGTTTGTGTATTTATATTATAAAAATATATATATAACTACAATTTTTTTCTTTATTATATATATATATATATATATTTAAACCTTGGACCTGAAATATAAATATGAAATTTACGTCTACGATCATAGAATGTAAAATTAATATATTACGTTAAAAGAATATTCACGGTAAAATATTAAAAATTATTTTTAAATATAGTAATTGTACAATACTATAAATAATACAATACTTATTTATGCTTATAATAATATAAATATGTATTTAGATTATATGATATTTAAAATGGTAATAGCTCATAATATACTGTGATTTAGGGTTCTCATGTATAACAAATTGTTAGAATGTGTGGAATGTTTTCGATACGTCATAAATGTATTTTAATTAAAAAATTTGTTCAAGTATTGAAAAAATGTAATATAATTTTTACTATTTTTTCGTTTTACCACGTCTATTGTACTTGGATTTTGTCATTTTTTATAAATATATGTCTGTACTTGTAATTAATTATTTAGAATATTAATAAAAACATAAATTCAATACACAATGACAAATTTGATATATAATGTTACATAAAAAGTTAGATTACTATAAAATAAGAGAAATGAATTTTTAAAATAAATAATGCATTAATATATTTAAAATAAATGTCAACTGATTATGTAACAAGAGAAATTTTTTTCTTAAAGTTAGAGATGTAAACCGAACAATATTGAGTGCGCTGAACACATCTCATTAAAAAAACTTTTTAATGCGTGAATCATTTATTAAGGTTTTAAGCCATTTTATTATTAATTTTTATACTGATAATAAGAAGGAATTACAAGTCAGTGGAAAATATGATTACGGTGTACTTGGCATTGATGAAACAAGTTCACAATCAATTTAAAGATTATTAATTTTACAAAAAATCTTTCGTTTAAAATTTTTATTATCTATGAAGATTTAACAAATTAAGAAGTTTATATCGCTATTTGAAATGTTATACACAAAAAAGTTAAGAAAATTTTAACGCAAGTGTGATCAATATATGTTTAAATTGTAATTTATTATATTTATTAATCTGCTTTAATATTTACGATTCCATTAAAATTATAAAAGTTTATAATTTTTAAACTAAATTTTAAATTTTAAATTAAGTTTAATAAATACTCTTGCAATGTATAAATTTTATTTATGTGATTTGTAAATTAAAATTACCAAACATTAAAATAAAATTCATCGTATTATTACATGAAGACAAATTTAAGTGATAAATATACATGAAACATTGTTAAAAAATTAAATTTAGAATTGGTTAATTTTTAATATATTAGTATTAATATAATATGAAAATTTGTATTAATTTTATTCTTGATTATGTATGTAATAATTCTAATAATATTTAGTATAATTTAGTATAATCTAATAAATTTAGTAACTTTTAATGTTTATTAGCATTTTATAAGCGTAAATCGTTTAATAAATTTTTTTACAAAAATAACGATTTGTACTGAAAATAATAATTAATAAAATTTCAGATTATTTAAATTTGGATAATTTATTTATTTTTAGCTGTAATAAAACTGTAGTAAACCTATGGTTTACTATATTATATATAAAAATATATTTATAAATAATTCAAACAAAGTAAATCTTAAATATATAATAATCATTAAATAGTCAAATAAATAAATAACCAATAATCTAATAAATAAACATAGATTTAACAGTAACCATAAAATTTTTTAAATGTAAAGTATTTATTCAAGAAAACTTCAGTTTTTAATAACTTAAATTTTTTAAATTTGACGAAATTTGTAATTTTAAGCGACTGTATTTTTTAAAATTTAGCTTCTTTATTAGTGTAATAAAAACTTTTATAATAATTATAGTTTTGTATAACTTATCTTAGTCAAAATGTATTTAGAGATTGATTAAAATTTATTTAAAATCATTTGATATTTATTTATAATACTGAAATTATAACATTGTACGAATTATTACTGTAAGTCATAAAATAAATGTTCTTAATATAGTTTGTAAAAATAATTTTTCTATATTCGAATATAACTTATTTTAATTTCGACAGATCAACTGTGTATTTAAGCAATTGATTTCTATTAGGTTCAATCAATGATAGAAATTATATGTTTTAATAGAACGTTATATGTACACCTCGGTATTCTAGTTATATTCAATCATACAATATTTAGTCGATTTTCGAAATATAAATTTATATAATTGAAGCGTAAAATTATTAATGTCCTTTTATTGATTTCCTATAAACTAGTACTTAAAGTAAATAATCAATATTTCATTAACAAAATCATTCATAAGATGAAAAAAGATTTGCTTCAATTGCATTTTCATAAATTGATTAAACGAACATAAAATTAGTAATTTGAAAAGTATGAAATTTAGACAAAACCATTGATAGAGGTAAAATAAATATAATAATAAGAAATATGAAAATACAGTACGTATATATAGACATTATAAATTATTAACTTTTTACAATGCTATTGATTAAAAAGACAATGGTCCTATAATTTTCTATTTTTATTTGTTCTATTGAATTTCTTATTATGAATTTAATAGGTTAATTTTTATTAAAATTATAATAAAATTGTAAATTTCAATTGATATATATATATGTATATATATACTATTAATTGAATTAAAAATTAAAAAATTATTAATTTATTTAAAATTAATTAAATAAGATGCATCCCTCTATAAGTATGTATTTAAATATATATGAATTTATAATACTGATAAGTAAATTTGTAAAGAAACTGAGTTAGATGAGATAATTTTTAAAATATATTTAATTTTATAAAGACACAATACACTGTATTACCAACTTTCAAATCTATTTATTTTGAATAGTCGTTAAAAATTAAAAAACTTTTCATTCTTAATAAACAAATTTAAAAAATGTATTGAAGATAAAAATAATTAATAGATAATAAAAAAAATTAAAATATTTGGTAATTTTAAAGTTTAAATAGTTTAGAGAGAGAGAGAGAGAGAGGGAGAGATGTGAGGAAGAGAGAGATACATCGTTAAATGATTTAGTTTCAAAGTAAGTAATTTATATATTATTGTTGATATCATTAATTCTGTAAAATTGAATTCAATAAAAGAACCATTTATCGTTTATAAATAAATATTAGATAAGTTCAAATATTTGAAATTATTAAATATTACTTATTTATATAAAATAAATCTACATGTTGCGTTTTTTAAAAATTACAGTAAAAAATCTCTTGATTAAATTAATTTATTTTTCTTGTAATAAATTTACTCCCTATTACTGAAATTCTTTTTTATAGTATGTTACGACTTTATTTAATTAAGTGCTTTTAAAGTTATGAATTATATTTTTCGCTCTTACTTTGAAAAGCGCGCGTATTTATCACCAACAAATTATTCTATAGACAATGTTTTCATGGTTACTTTTTTGTTAACTCAAGATTGTGGATACTGTGGTAGGATCTTATAGAATTTAATAATAATTTGAATTACATAAGGATATTTCGTTAAAAAGTTAATAGATATATACAAGTAAGAAGTGACGTGATTTAAAACTGTAGATGTATTATAAATATTCAAATTACTTGTGAATTTATTTAATGAGTATCCGAGATATAGTTCATTGATTTATTAAATTATAACCTTTTATATAATTTTCTTATTTATTTTGTGTATTATATTTTAATATTTAAAAAATTTATAATTTAAAGGCTTATTGTTATTAAGAGATTTATAGAAATTATATTTTAATTTATAAGATTGTCAATATACTTACATTAAATTAAGTTTAAACAATAAAATTACCGATTGTACATGTATATATATATATATATAGAAAATTCATTTCCTTTTAAAAATATTTATTTTTAACATAATATATCAAAAAAATTTCAAAAAATTAAAAATGTTTAATGATTTTTATATAAATTGAAAATTTTACAGAAAATGGGTGGTCATCATATCGAGTTACCAAAAGTACCCGATGCATCTATTTACAATGTTGAAGATTACAAAGAATTGAAAAATTTACAAACACGATTAGCTGCAAAAGGACTAAAAGATCCATGGATTAGAAACCATTGTTGGCGTTTTGAAGCAACTAAAACAGATAGATTTCATAAATGGATGCTTACAAGAATGTTCTTATATGGATGGAAATTTTGGATCCCACTTGTTGGATTAACAATTGGAGTAGAGAAATATTTAGGAATTGATTATAGTGGGCATGGGCATGGTCATGGGGATGGTCATGGTCATAACGGAAATGGAGATCACTGAAATTAATATAGGTACAATTAAAAATTTTGTATTATAAATAAAAACTCATTCGGTATTAATATATGTGAATATTAAAAATTTAAATAAAGTTATAATAAAAAATAAGAAAGTTTTATTAAAAGAGTAAAAATCAAATGTATACATATTTTAAAAACCTACAGATACATAAATTTACATAGAAAATTTATAAATATAACGATATATAATTTATTACATAATTTATTATAAAATAATAATACATATAAATTTCTATGAATATTAAAAAAATATAAAAAATATTTATATGAAACAATTATAATTTATAAAAGTAAATTAATATATAAATAAATGAATATACTAACCCATGTTAATTCGACTGTGATAATTTAATTTGAAGTAATATTTTCTAAAAATTTAATTAGCTCACATAGAACAATAGTATTTTTACCTAGAATCTTAGATATACTTATAACAATTTATTAATTATACTAAAATTAAATTTAATTAAATTTATTATTAAATATTAACATTATTTATTATAAATGAAGACTTCAAAAAGCCTAGTTTCTTATACATTTTTTAGTTATAAAAGTTTAAAGTAAATGAAAAAAGTTGTTAATTTTATAAGATATAATCTATTAACATTCTGTTAACGTCTGTTAAAAGGGATTGAATTTTCAAACTAGTTCAAAGTTTTACTTTTTCCTACCTTTTGATAAATATAGTATATCATAAATATATTATTAAATGACCAAATTATTTTCCATAAAATTTTTTAATCAATGTATCTTTAATATTTCTAAAAATACAAATTTCAAATTTTATTTAAGTAGTTGTATGTTTTGTTTATAAAAGTAAATACATATCATATATAGTCTATAAATTTTTTATAAAAAAGATATTGAAAATGTAAAAATTATACAAATAAAATTAATATTACAAAAGTTTGAATTTAAATATCAAATTCCTTTTTAAACAAACAAATAAGTATTTATTTTAGCAAGAATTATATTAGTAAAATATTTTCAATCATTTATATATTATTTAAGATTTGATGCTAATTAAATATAGTCTTATAACTGTATGCATTAACGAAACTGATGGTTATTATATCAGTTTAAAATAATTTATGAATTATTTTATGAAATACTTTATGAATTATGATATTTCATCAACGTTTAAATTTATTATATTTGTATAAAAATCTTAGGTTTTACTTTTAAACTAACTCACCTTTAATCTACATTTTTTAATTACAAATAATATTTTTTATTAACAGTTTTACATTAAAAATCTTTCATCAATCAGAGTCTTCTTAGCCAAATTCCTTTTACCATTGACTCTGCTAATAGTAATTAGCAACTGAGAAATCAACATAGTAGCCATGCAAGCAAGAATATAATCTTCAGACAGAACTTGAACAAAGATAAATAGAGCGATTTCGAAAGTTCCTAAGGTCCACTCATTACCATAGAATATGACTCGATCAAAGGTGTTATTGTCGTCTTAAAAAATAATTGATAATAATTAGAAATATTGATTAAATATTTAAAAATCTATTAATAAAATTTTTTTAAATTAGTAATAAATATTAGCACAAAACTTATTGTGTATAATAAGCAAAATAATAATATACGAAAAATAAAAGTTTTTTACTTGATAAATTTTATAAAAAAATATGTTTAATTATCTGTACGTCGTTTTAGCATGATTTTTATTTTTATGTTTTGCTGTTAATATATTAAAATATGAGTTCAATTGTAATACTTTATTTTCTTTCAAGTAACAGACTTTTCAGTTCTATGTAATTATTTTGGACTATTACTTATCAATTGTTATTGAATAAATAAAAAATTGTTAATTGTTGTTAATAGAAAATATTTAATAATACCTATATAAAATGTTGATTGATCATCGTTTTTTCTAACTTCAATGTCACAGAGTTTCTCTACAAGCATTCTGTCTTTTATAACATAATCTAGATCCTTGAAGCAATGATCTATAAATGCTGTTAAAAATTTTTTTATTTTTAAATGAGTTTGTAAATTTTTTTCCATGTGTAAAGATCCTAAAATATCTCGTCTCAAAAATCTGCTTCCGCTCTTTAAAATAAAAATATAATTAATAAAAATTTGATTACAAATTAATTAGTTATTATGTATTCAATTATTAACTGTATTTTGTAAATCTAGAAGTTTGTGATAAATATCTTTAAATGGAGAAGACAATGATGCGATAAAAGTTTGATTTGTTGTTCCTGGAATTAACCCTCTATGAGCACAAAGATTGTTTTCCTCTTTCTTTAAATCGTTAACTAAAGTTTCTAAATCTGTATCGGCATATCCATGAACTGACCTTTAAAGAAAAAATTTAATTAATCTTTATTAAATTAAATTTATCTTCGTACATATATTCATTTTTATTTAAGACAAAATTTATATTCTTTTATTTAGTTGAAAAAAATAAAAAATTCACGTCATAATAAATATACGTATATTTACGTTTATAGATATTAATTAAACAGTGTTAGAACGGACAGAATGTGGCTTATTAATTAATCGATTATATATTTATTTAGATATTTCTTTTGGTAATTATCAAATAACGACGAAAATAATTGGTGGTAAAAAATATGTTATTTTCAGATTTAAGTGATTTACATATACTTCAGTATTAGAATATGGAAACCATACATACGATAGATAATTTACAAATTCAATTAGTCCTTTGACTATTTTTGTTTATTTAAAAAAAATTTTTTTAATAACATGTTTTTTAAGAAATGCTAAAACTAATAATAAATTAAGAGATAAAGAATTATAAATTACTTTTATATGTGGATAAATAGTCAATAAAAAATTAGTACACTTATAAATGATAATCAAATTAAACAAATAAAATAATTAAAATCTATAATATATATTTAAAAAATTAATATTTTAAATAAGTAAACTAAGTTTAATCAAATTTTCTATTTATATTTAAAATTAATAAATAAAGTTTATTGCGTTTAAGTTATTATGTTTAATATAAATAATAATAAATGAATAATTTTCGAAATCAGTACCTTCCATGAATATAGTATCCATAGTAATCGTAAGCAAAGATAAATACGCTTATATTTGCTACAGAGCATAAATCTACAAAATGCTGCATCCTATTTTTTACATATTTTTCGTAAAATATAATTGAAATAATCCATTGTACGCAGTAGCCAAAGATATAGACAAAGGCTCCCACTCCGAATCTCAACGTGAAATTTTTTTCGTTTAACGATTGTCTGTCATTTTCATCAACCTGTAATTCTGGAGTTGCTCGAGTCCAATACTTCAACCCAACAATCTAAAAGTAAATAATAATTAAATGTTTTGAAAATTAATTGTTTTGGTTAGAATACTATATTTTAGGGTACATAAATGAATCTTTTATTATTTAAGTAAATTTAAAATTAATTTTAACTAAAAATAAAATAATACAATAATTGTAAAGTTTTTTATGTGCTATTCATCTGATTCAGGAATTTGTGTTAAATTGCTATAAAATTTCTTTTTGAAGTTTAAAAAAAATTATAAAAGTATATTAAGGTAGATAGTAAGTTAAAAATTAAATGAAAAGACTTTCGTTAAATATAATCATACACACAAACTTTTCATAAAATTATTTTACCTTGAAATATGTAAAAAAGAAAATTAAAAATTATGAAAATTATGATTTTATGCTATACCTCTAACATAAACAGAGTAAATACAATTTGAAGAACAACATTAATTCTACGTTTAGTTTGTAACTTAAACCACTCATTGGCCACAAAATAGGTTCTCCAAATGCTAATGGGTAAGTGTTGCAATTTTTCCGTATTGCTATCTTCGTTATCAGTGCCGTCTAAATGTCTTTTGCTCGACGTGCCTTCGTTCTGCTCGAATCTTCCTTCGTAAAGTTTTTTTAACGAAGTATGAGGTGAATCGTATCGTACCGGAATTTGTATTGTACGCGGTTGCTCCCAATCCATAAAAAACACATTGATGTTACGGTGACGGTAAACGAGCGCTGAAATCTCCACTATCTAAAAATTATGTTGCATGTTTTTTTTTTATTAAATTTATTGTTAAAAATAATATTTACTATTTTATTTATAAAGATTACTTTTCCGTAAACTCTTTATAAAGTTATTAATTTTAATGTAGCAATTTTTTGAATTATATCAAATATTTTTAAGTATTAAAATTAAAAATTTTTAAAATTAGTTGATTGTATAATTATTTTCAAGAATTATTTTATATGCTACAATCGCCATACTGAATTTTAAATAATTTAAGTAAATTTTTCAACCATATTTTGTATTAAATAAAGTATATTAAAACGTAAAATTTGTTTATGTTTCAACAAATTAATTTTTTTTTTTATTGTAAGAGACATATATTATTTGAATTATTATTTAATTAGAAATTAAATACATTATTGATATTATAAAAATAAATTAAAGCTCAAATAATTAAAATAATTATAGAAACTTCTAAAAATCAATATTAAGAATTATTTTTTTTTAAATACCTTGAAACAAAAGGCTATTATTGTACATAAGTATATTTTTGATTCAATATTATTAGCGGGTAACAGAATATGCAGAACTGTCTGTCCTTTATAAAAAATAAAAGTGTAAATACAAACAGTAGTTGTCACTATTAGCAATACATTTCCAATCGCTCCTGAGCAAAATATAAAAAACCAAATTAGAACTCCAACATTAAGAACGCCATTAAAATTTCTTTTGCAATAGCTCCAAGATTTTAATATTGAATATGTTACTGCAAATCCTGATAAAACTCCTATTGCTATCTGTAATTGAAAATAAAAGTAATTTTATTTTAAAATAAATATTGAAAATATAATTATATGATTCGAGCTCCTTTTTATGAGATATATTACGATTCTGATTTTCTTCAAAATAGCAATAGTTTTTCACATGTAAATAGGAAAATATATTATATTATATTTTAACATAAATATTTATTAATTTTTTCGAATAATAAATATCGTTTTTTTATTTGAAAAAATAACAAACAAAACAAAGAAAAAGAGTGATCTATTTTTTTATAAAATAAAGATTGTAATAACTTACTTCCATATAATTATCTACATTCTTATTTGTTAAAATAAAAATGACCTTATAATCTACCGTGATTTTTTTATTATCTTCAATATCTTGTTTTTTTAATTCACTATATTCAATAATAAATACGGGTAAATAAATGTGACCTCCTTCTCTATCATTTTGAACTGTAATTCTGAAATAATTTAAATAATTGTTATATATTGATTGATTGAATAAAAATAATTAAAATACTTACAAAATTTCTATTGATTTCATATATCTAAGTATAGAAATTTCATCTTCTTTTTTAAAAGTATCATCTATTAAATTAGGAATTGCTCTATAACTTGATATATTATCAACAAGAAAGAACTTTTTCAAAGGTTGCCACTGAAAATCATATCGATATAGTTACAAATTTTTATAATTTTTTAAGTTACAAAAATCGTTTATTACTGCATTGAAACTTATAAAATATTTCTATTATTTTATATAAAACAAGATTCGCATCTTTATTTATATTAAGTTTTATAAAACTTACAACTTTATTTTTAACAAATATAGGTAAAACACTTAAAAATAATTTTCCTTTCTCATTGTATAATAAATATGGTACAAAAAAATCCATTTCTCTAGCTATCAATTCCTTGGCATAAATGTGACACTTTTTATTGATGTTTATTCCAAATCTAACATCATTAAGGAATGTGCAGAATAAATTTGGCGTGTCTATATATTTAAAATTACCATTAAGGGAAAATGTAGTCATTGTAAAGTTCAAATGATTATTCTGTTATAAATAAATAGAAAATTTTTTTAGATATATTTTTTAGATAAATATTAAGTAAGAATAACTGTGTGAAATTTACCATGACATTTTTATTAAGAGTATATTTGACTGGAATTATTTTATTGTTAGCAACGATTGGATATCCATTCTCTTCATAAAACATCCACGTAATAGCATTAGAGTCTTGCTTTGATTTTGATAATTTACATGGTATACTTTTTTCAGAAAGTGTCAGAGAACATATATTTGACAAGTGTTCACATGCTATTTTATCTCCATCCTTATAAATATTAAAAAATTAAGTATTAAGTTTTATTTTTAATAATTAACAGATTTCTGTTACAAAATACATATCATTCATATATAAAAGAAGGTTAATTTTTAAATAAATATGGCTTGAACAAATTTTTTCTTTTTTAATAAAATTTTAACTTGTTAAATGTAAAAATTTTTTAGTTATATCTTTATCAATAAATTAATAGCATAATACATACTTTGCATAAATATGCGGATAATCGTAGCTCCTTTCTAAAATAATAACTATCAACAATTTCATTTGAAAATTGAACTAGATATGTATTGCGAACATCTAATAAATCAATCTCATTTCTACGAAAACAATAATCTTCGATTCTTATGTGACTTGTAATTGGACATGTACAATTACCATAGCTATTTTTAGTATCATTGTGACAAGCGATGCATTTTAAACCATCAGGTGATGGATAACTATTATCAGAGCATTGTATACACTTTATAGTTTCCAGCAAATTTGCATTTAGGTCTCTTTCAACTGAAAATGAAAAATACAAATTGATCAAATATAACATTACTTTTATTAGTAATTTCAATAAGGAAATAGTAAGCAAATAATAGAATTAAGTTTTAATAGTAATATTTATACATATATATATATATATATGTGTGTGTGTAATAAATAACCTTGTAATTAATAAAAATTATAAATAAAATTATATAATAACAATCATAAAATTTAATTTTCATTAAACATTTTATTATATTTATTTTGTGCTTTTTATTTTGTTTTATTTTATTTATAATATATATATATTATATGTTTTATGAAAATTAAACGTATGTTTATGTTTATGATTGTTATTATATAATTTTATTTATAATTTTATTAATTACAATGTTACATTAATAATATTAATTTAAAAAAAGGTATGCATTCATTTCTTAAATTAAAAATAAATGTTCTTAATTAAATTTAAAGTACATTAAAATATATCTAAAATATTTTGACATCATTAATATTAAGATAATTTATTCATACTTGCATATTTTACATTCAGAACAATCTTGATTAATTAATCTATAATATAAATTTTACTAACATTTTTGTAATTAATAATTTAAATTTGAATACCTTTTATTTCATTTGTTGCACAACTGCAAGTGGAATTTTCTCCTGTTATACATGGAATACAATTTTTCCTGTCAGAAGTTAGTATTGTACCAGGTTTACACTTTTCACATTTTGGTAAATCATATTCATAACCAATCTTCATACTATATTTATTGCAAACACATGTAAGACCTAGAAAAAACAATTTATTAATTCAAAATAAAATATTGGGATAAGTGAAATTTTAAATGATCCTCTACCATTTTTTGAAGATTCAAGGTTTTTCTTATCATCGCATTCAATACAAGAAAATGAATTAATATTAAAGTATTCATTACTTTTACAATTTCTTGGATGAGTATATTCAAATATATAATTTTCATTTTCACTGAACCCTTTGATAAACATAGGTAATGTTAGTATTGTATAAACTATTTTGATTTTGATATTATATAATAGACACATATTTTTAATTTTATTTTTAGTATTTAAAAATCATGGTATTTATTATAATTAAATAGATATAATATGAGTTTGTATACATAATACTGCAGTGTTACTATGACAACAAAGGATATCAAAATCTACTTCATCAATATTAAATTAATAAAAATATAAAATAATGATTACATTATGCACATATAAAGCTATCTACATTTGTTGATTTTCAATATTTATTACAATGTATGATAGTTAGAATACTGTATGTTATACAGTATATTATTATAAAACAGGTAATAATGTATAATATTATAGAAGCAAAATGTTTTCCTCTACTTAAATTTTACACTTTTGAATTTTTAATTACATTTATTATTATTTATAATTTAAACTTGTTATTAAGTATTTACTGAAAAAATTCAACTTCAATGTATACAATAAAAATAGGACTTTTAAATTAAAATTTGGCGTCAATTCAACGTTCTTTTGTGCTATGCGGGGTGAGATTATGAATCTATTCGGCGAGTATGATAAAATGCTGATGTTGCAGGATTTCTAAAAAAGTATTTATAAAAAGTATTCGTTGATGACTAAAATAAGTAGATTTAATATGTTCACGAGTCGAATAATAAAATAAAATTATTTTGACAAAATAGAAAGAAAAATTCATTCATCCAATCATCAATTATTGCGAAGAAGAAAGTGCTCCAGGAACGTATCTAGACAATCTGATCATTTACAATTTTTGTAACGATGAATTATGCACTTATATGTCTATTAAAGTGCAATAAGTGTTTAAATAAATTAATCTTCATTTAATACATAAACTAATTCTATATTAACCAAAACTAGATATTTATCTGGTAAAAATTATGTACGAAATATCTCGGATGAATGAGTGAGAATATTACAAAATTTTATTTCATCATAAAATGATTCTTGTTTTATCATTACTTATATCATATTTTATCCGTGATACGTCTGTAATAACAAAGTTCCACTTATACTTTATTAATCTAGAAAATTTTATTAGTAAAAGAAGATACATTTAGTGAGATATTAATAAAGATTGTCTTTCTTAATAAAGAAAATAAAATATTTTGTGACGTGCAAAATTTAAATAATTAACGTACACTAAGAATAAAATATATCTACATAATATTAATTTTACCGGATTAAATATTGTTTCAATTTATAGAATTTTATTATTATTGCAATATATAAATTTAAAAAAATTGGAAGGAATACTTTTTTATCTTCATACTGTTGCAAATAAAAATCTTTATAATAAAATTTTAAGTTATAACTTCTATATTAAAACACATCAAAATTAACCTTTTATTTCAGTTTTATTCCTTTTATAACTAAGATTCAACTTTTATTATGATTTAAGGATCACATGTAATAAAATTTTTTTATTTACGAACTAATAGATAAGTTATTACAAAATTATACAATTATTTCAAATTTATTCGACTGTAATATTAATTTAAAATAAGTAGATGGTAAATAATTAAACTTTTTAAACTAAAATTAAATGTTTATTTAAATTTAAATTAAAATAAACTGTAATTATTTTTTAACATTTTAAAAAAAAAACAAACATAAAAATTTAAATAGAATGAAAATAATGAATTATAAGCTAAAATGAAAATCTCAGATTAAACTACTAAAATTAAATCTGAAATTCGATTTATGAACTTTGGAATTTAGATACAATGGGAGTATAATAGCAAAATATATATTAGAAAAATGTAAATATATAAGGAACGAGTATTCGAATATTAGTTTATAGAAATATATATATAAAAACAAATATGTCCTTCATAGTATAAAATGCAGAATGTAAACGATGTTTTATATATTTTGTTATTTATTAACATTTCGTACATAATACGTTAAAAAATTGTATTCAATTTTAACTTAATTCAATAAGTATTAATTTTTAAAAACTAATTAAATATAAAAGTTACAACAGGTTATACACGTTTTTAATTTTTAATTTCCTTTATTCATGTACAGTTTAATACTTCCGAGAATAGAGTATCGTAGCTACTTTGTAAATATATTCCAAATACGAGCTAAGATTTTTCCTTTGTCTTATAACGTAACATTAGACATTGCGCGTGCATTATTAGCTTATAGCCAAGCACTTTCAAATATCTGATGTATAAAAACAAAATATTTTGAACATTATAGATAAGGCAAGAAAAAGAGAAATAAAAATTTAATAATAACAAACTCGACTAATATGGAGCAGACTTCAAATGGTATTGGGTAAGTAAAAATGTTCTTTTATTGTCATATTTATTTATTATTATTGATTTAACATTTGGTTTATGTCGAAAGACAATAAAAATCAATAGAAATATAATTTTAATAGCTGTTAAATTTGTTTACTAAAATTATGATTTAAGTAAAATTTATAATATTAATTTATACTTTTCTTTGAGTATAATAAAAGCTTTTTTAATATAATTTTAAGTAATTTTCATTGTAATATTTATTAATAAATAAATTGAATTTTAATTAAATTATTTCTTGTTTTTTCATATATAGCTAAAAGTAAAAATAAAATAAATAAATTTTCTACTGTAATAAATTTTATGTTTAATTTAGTTTTTTTGAATATAAAGAAAATTCTAAGTTAATTTTGAAATAATTTAATTTTTAATAATTATGGAATTAAAATATGTTATAAGATTCAATATAATTATAATAGTATATAAAATATTTTTTTACCATTTTTCTACCCATTCTTTGTTAATGCTATTTAAGATTAATTATTATAACAATATTTATAGATATAATGTATTAATATGTATTTTAACTTAATTAAGTTTTGTGTTAACTTTAATTATCAATTATTTAAAAAAATATTTTTTAAAATGATTTTATAATAAAATTTTATTTTACTTTTATTATATATAATAATTTTATTTGATAACTAACTTTTAATTGTAAATAAGATAATAAATGAAACTTATAAATTTAATAGAAAATTTTAAATTTAAATATAATTTTTTTTATAAAAATAATCTTACTCAATAAAATTTTTTTATATAAAAAATATCAATAGTTATTTAATTATTTTATAGAAATAATTTTATATTACATAAATACATAAATTCAAATCAATTCTGATAATTTTTAAGAATTAGAATATAAAAAATGAATTATTGTATGAAAATGATTAGCTATTAATTTAAGTTCAATTTTTTTGTTATTCAGAAAAATATGATAAAAACTAGATTTTTCTATTGATTACAATTAAATAATTATTATGATCTTTTAATATATTTTATTCATAAAAGAAAATTCTCATTTAAACTTTAATTACATATAATTATTTGTATATTTATAACATATGTAATACAAATAATATAGATCCTTATTAATAGCGTATTAAAAGTCCTGCTTAATTTTACCGATTACTTAAAAATATCATAATTCGATTGACATAGTTTCTATTAATCTAGATTGTATAATTGTATATCATACAATTTTATTTTTTTAACACATTAAATAAATTAATTTATTCATGTTTTTCTCTCAACTTTATTTCATTAAATTTTTATTAATATTTTCATATTCTATTTATATAGGGTGACTAATTACACTCTTCATGTTACAAATTTACCAATAGATTTGGAAAAGGTCTGTAAGACATATAAAATCAATCATTTTTAATGTTTTTTAATAGTTTCTTTAATATTATTTTTATTTTAATTTCTAGGATGGTGTTAACAGTATTTTTCTTGAATATGGAAATGTAACAGGTGTTATAATAATTAAAGGGAAGAATAATACAAATCAAGCGTATATTTCATACTCAAAATATAGCGAAGCAGAATGTGCTATTAAGCAATTAAATGAAAAGTTACCATTAATGCTAGGTATTCAATTTAAAGATAAAAATTTTAAAAAAAGTACAACCAATATAAATATTGATTTATCAAAAGAAATCGATGACTTCAGATATAAGGAGAGTCCATTGTAAGTATTAAAAATTAAATATTATTTATTATAAATTTTTATAAGGTGTTACATCAATGTGTGGACAATTTTAATCTATATTTTCTGATTTATTCTATTATTGGATAAAAAGACATGTATAACAGCTCAATTAAAAAAATTTCAATTTAAATTTATCCTAAATTAAATATTTATAAAACTATAAATTAATATTATATAAGATTTTGAGTAAATCTAATGAATATATAAGAATTTCCATTAATTTTTATTAATATATTCAAAATATTTGTATAAATTTTTAAAAAAGGTTTATGTCATCGACTGTTTAAATTTGTACAATTTGTAATTGAAATTGCCAGTTTGATTTTAAAGTTCAATGTATACTTTTAAATACGCGAATTAATTTAAAATATATAAATATCTGGTAATATATTTTTATTGCACACTAAATACTTTGCAATGTTAAAATTAATATTGTATTTATAATTTTTGCTACATATATTATTATTTTCAAAAGGATAATTTTAATTAATATAATATATAATTTTAGAGATATTATGCAGACTAGAAAACAAGCTATTGACATGGGTAAACCAAAAACTTCACCTGCTTTTCAATCTAAAATTTATACATCTGATGATGAATTATTATACCCTGTTCCAAATGATTCAATGACGTTTAATCCTTATAAAACTGAAGTTCCATTTGAAGATACTAATTTAGTATTTACTAGGTTATTGTTATTTATTGAAATAAATTAATAAAATTATGTAATCCATCAGATGTGTTTATGTTAAAAAATTATTAAATTTATACATTTTCAGAGGTACATTACAAATATCATCAGACGGACGCAGACACGTTTCTTTTGGTAGAGGATGTACATATTACAATTTGCCAGAACCGTTTTACAAAGTAGCACCATGTATAGAGAATATCTGTGAAAGAAGAGAGAAAGTACGTAATTATAATATATTTTTTATTTGTTGTATATATCGCACATTGAAAAATAATGATTGAATTATTGATTTAAATCGTTAATTTCTTTTAAATATAATAAAAATATTGTAAATAAAAAGTAATTATTCAATATAAATTTTAAAATCACAATTGGTACTTACAATATTACTATTCTTATCAGTTTTATACGTACAAAGCTTGTTTATTTATTGGCATTAAAACCTATTTGGCAATTTATAATCTTGTTATAAATTTATAGTACTCATGTATATTAAAATGTTTAAAAGAATTAAAAATAATTCGAAGAAATTATGAATGCAATGAAAATTTGAAAAATGTTTTTGTATAATAGATTCTTATGTTAAATATAGATTGAATCATATAATAATTATTTAAATCAAGTGACTTCCAAAATGTATATAAAATAAATAAAACTGTACTAAAATATAACAGTATAAAGTTTCAAAAAATATTATAAGTAAATTTTTTGACTGAAAGTGAATATAATATTGAAAATTAACATTTGATTATGAAAACTTTGTAGTTAAAAAAGGATAATAATTTTAAAAATAATATCTTTTAAATTTGTTAAAATTATAATTCGTATAATATTTTTTTATTTATTTATTTATTTTATGAATAACTTTTACATTGTTATTTAAACCTGAATAACTTTCTACAAATTTGATTATTATTTAATATTATATATTTTTACGTATTTGTTCATATTATTATTTATTCATACGTTTTATCGTCTTTCTTCTATGTTCTTGCTTCTGCCTTACTCCGATGTCTCTTTTTCATTTTGCTTATTCTTTATCTGACTTCCTTTTTTAAATCTTATTTTTATATACTCTATTAGGATTTCCGCGTCCTCGCTATTTATTATTTGGTTTTCAAATTCGATTGCTATTTTGACTCCCTTTATTTCTATTATGTTTTCTTTTGTTTTTAGCATCAGAATCTGGTGTATTCTTTTCTAGATTCAAGACTCATTTTATGTATTTCTTTTGCATTTTTTGTTTCCACGGATCTTTTCCGTCCTCAAATGTCAGCTCCGTAAAGTAACGCGTTTTGTAGAAGTGCAGCAGATAGTCTCATCTTTTCTCTGAACTCTTCCTTAACCTATTTTTTTTTTTGTATTGTATCACGCTCTTCCTAATATATTATTTTCCTAATATATATTTATTTTATGCTTTTATTTTCATTGTTATTTTCGATGAATTTATATACTTTTTCCACACCTGTCATTGCAATGTTAAAGAGTATAGGGTTTATTGGGCTTCCTTGCCTTATTTCAATAAATTGCCTTCTTTCACTTTTCTATTCGACGATTATTTCTTCCTTTATCTTTATTTTAGTTTCTGCTGCTTTCATAACCGTTAAGAAAACGAATATTTCTCCCTTTTCTTTTTTGAGCTGTTCATCTACTGCCATTTTCAATTTGTAGATTGCACTGTGTCTTTTTTCTTTTAAATCCTATTTGGGTCACGCCATACCTTCCACTTCCTTCATTTGTTTTTCTATTCTATTTTTTACAATTTTGGGGTAGATTTTCCGGCTTTATCCTCTGTAGTTTTCTGTACTTTTTCCATTCCCTTTTTTGAAGATCAACGCAACTATCCAACTTATTTACTCTTTTAGAATATTTCCTCTTATAATTTCATTTCTTATTTTCACCATTCGTTTCATCACTATTTTGCCCCCGTATCTCCACATTTCATTTTTATCTCATCTCCTGAGCTCTTCTTCAGTTTCATATTAATTATTTGTGTAGTATAAACGATAATTAACTATACATCAAACACGAAAGGAATTTAATCATCTGATAATATCTAATTAATTTTTAATTACAATTATAGAAATTTATTTTAAACATTTGTGAGTACAATGATTTTAAATATTTATGGTTTATTTAACTATGTTATATTATCTTAGTATAAGAATACAACGATAACAGTTTGATTTAATGTAAAAAAATTTTTGAAAATTAATATTCATTTATACTCCTCATTTATTTTTATTGCGATAACTTTAGGTTTCAAACCGAGAACTTACTTCATATTGATTATCTTTTCGTTTCATATATTCTATGTTGTTGTTGTTATTATTATTAATATTTGAATATAAATACAAGGATTGTACTAAAATATTTTCATTTTGTTAAATTTTTATTTCATTATTTTATTTTGTTTAACTAGCTAGATAAAAAATAGTTTTTTAAATGTATTGAAAATCTCAAGTGTACTGATACAATTAAGATTAATCAGATGATTCGTATTGGGTCTTCTAGAATCAGATTCTAATAATTAATTACGTTAAAGCTTGTTTTCTTTATATAAAGCTTCAAGACTAAAAACTATTTTACCACATTAATAGTTTATTAAATCTTTGGTATTCTATTGAATACACTATTTATAAGCAAAATTAGTATTACAATTATTCTATTTCTGCAAGGGTATTGGTTTGTTTAAATTTTTTTCAGCGAATTAATATGTTTCGTATTTGTCAATTATAACTTTAAATTAAAAAAATTTGTTTCTGAATTTCATCAATAGAAATATTGTGCATTATTATACTTTTTTATATTTAATTACATCTTGTCCAAATAATTTGAAATCATTTTAAATGATTCAATAAGAGCAATAATATTAACATTTTATCAATGATACTTTTGATCAATTATATTTATAATTAAATGAATTTTAAGTATTCTACAGTTTTTTAAGCGATAGAAAAAACGCAAGAGCTGAATATTCTTCACCATTAAAATATATAAATTGGAAGATCTACGTCAATAGTTTTGCTTAAAAAAAAAAGTACACAATTTAATTTATATTATTTCAGGGCCTCTATGAATATAATACAAGTGAGGAAGAATGTGACATTAATTATTGTAAAGTTTGTATGGAGCCAACATCGTACAAATGTAAAAGATGCCATATATCATTTAATTGCAGTAGGCCATGTCAACTTATTGATTGGCCCAAGCATAAACTTGAATGTCAGCCGGTCCCGTAAGTTTTATAATAGTTAAAACTGAAAGTTCTAATGTTTATTATTTGTCTATATTTGTAAAAGGAAATAAATAAATAATAATAGCATAATAGCATAAAATTACAAATATTTTCTGAAATTGTAGATAATCATTTTACATAATATATACTTGGTCATTAAATAAAACATTTATTTTCAGAATATGCATTGTATCTAATTAATACAAAATTGATATTTAAAATACAAATTTCAGTTGTAAATGCCCCTTATTTTATTTTAAATTAATAGTTAAAAAATTGGTTTATTGAAAAGTAAATAAGTTCATCTACAAACTAAATTATTTTAGTATTTTAAATTTATAACAATAAGTTTAGGAATAAAGCTGTTCACAGTAAATGCCTATTAGAAGGTAGTCTCTGTAAAAATTTGTTTCAATTTCCATAACATTGTAAATTGTTAATTTAGATTAATATTAATGCATATAAAATATTACTATACATTGTTGTTTGTAATATCTATTTAAGAAACTAATAATGTTTAATTTTTCTTTATAATTTCCATAAAATAGTTTTCTATGAACCAATAAAAATAGAAAACATTTTTATACTAATTTACAATATTTCCTTCGAATTTCATTGTATATTAAGTTTTATTTTATTGTTTTTTGAAAAGACTATTGGTGAAAGTGGTCCACTCTGGTAAGACGTTGATGTCAAATGTTTCCGAAATTAAAGATTTAGAAGAAACGACAGAATTAAACAAACAGATTCTTCGGCGTCCGAAACTACAAATTTCTCAAGACGAGTTTACGAAAGAAACCTTATCATATCAACCATCAGATACAAAAATTCAACGTCCGTCGATTAATCAAGGTAAGAATAAATTTAATATATGTTATATAATTATATAGTTTTATATTTATCTTTTCATTAAAAATGTATGAACTTATCAAGCATTACTTTCATGGGGTAATATTTATTATTTGTGAACAAATTCAAAAAATTCTTTACCATTCTTTCTTCTCAGCCTAGATTTTGCGATTATTATTATTATTATAATTATATATATATATTATTAGCTTATATAGCAATTAATAAGTACTCGGACAATTGAGGAAAAGAAAAATCTTGGCGTTTAATCCCTTGCGACTGTGAGTCACTTTTCCTTACCGAGGGTTAACCCATCCTAAAGTGTATCTGAAATTTAGTCCGTTTTTTATTTACGCATCTTTCATTGCGTTTATAATTATTTATTTTTTTCACAGAACTTTTTACATTTATTTTATTCAATACTATACTAATTTATTAGTATAATACAAATAGATACATTTTATTACAAACACGCAATTTTATATTTACTTTGGCCTTTTATTATATATTTTTTTATATACTATATTCAGTTTAGTTTTTATATCGGTATTTTCGCAGTTTGTAGAGTCTAGCTTAATCACCAGGAAAATATATTATACTTTATTAAAAAAAGCTTTAGTACTAATTTAGCGTAGATAATAAATTTATTAATTTTAACAATTTCCTCGAGTTGCATAATATCAAGTTATTTCGGCATTATTTTCTTTAAAAAATTTTTATTTATTTCACAAATTTATGTTTTCTATAGTAATTAATTGCACTTTTACCTGTAATGGTGAAACTTATATTGTTAGACTACAGTATTGTATTCTGTACAGAATAAATAAAATTTCTTAATAGATAAATAATATAATAAAGAGCAAGTACCGATATTGCATGAGTACTAAGGTTATTAAGTAAGCACGAGTAATACAAATTGTTTCATCAATTCCTACGATCATTGTAATTGAAAATTTTTTAAATTTCAAGCAACTATTGCTCCTTTAAAATAATAATGGATTTTTGTAATTTTCAAATGAAAGAGTACAAATTATTCTTCATTATTTTATTCATTACTTCATATTTTAATCTGTTATCAGATAACAACATTAGATTTTACTTATTTTGTGGATCTTTAATTATATATTGGTCATAAAATTCATGGAAATCAAATTGTATATTAATTTTTAAAAATCTGTTACGCAAAAATATTATATAAGGTATAGATATTAAATTAATTATATTTGTATTATAATTTAGTGCAATAATATAAAGTAATAGCTTTGTGTGAATAATATTTATTATTAACGATACGCCTAAAAATACATCTTTGAAAAATTAAAAAATCTATATAATAAAGATTAATGTTAAAAAACGATCAATTACATGAATTTGATTTTTAACTTTCAGATATTAAAAATAGAACTAAATCGATCAGCCCGACGCAATTGGAAGATAAAAACTTTAAGGGCCCAAGTGCACTTACTTGTACACGGAATGATGCGACTGGTTCTGAGTTTATACCAAAAGACAAGTTCATTAATGTGATCATTACAACATTATTGGATAACAATGAATGTTTTGTTCAAAGAATTGATGCTTCAAACGAAATCGAAAATCTTTTTGTTACATTGCAAAATTACGTTAAAACACAAACACTAATAGATCCAGAAGAAAATATCTTGTGCATTTTAAAACACGAAAATCTTTGGTATAGAGTTACCATCATTTCGTACAAAAAAAAATCAGAATCACGTGTGAGTTCTGCCGCTGTTTTATACATTTTCTGCTGAAAACGTAGACTTCTCATTTCTTTTGAAATCGCAAGATAAAATGCTGTTTCTGAATTTACAACAAATGACATTTTCTTTTAAGTTTTATTTTTACTGTTAAAATATCTCATTTAAAAATCGAAATGAAAACATTTTTTAATTTGATTTTAACACAAATTAAAGAAAACTTTTTTTAATTTAACATATTTTGATAAGCTAACTATTTAAACTGCCTATTTACAATTGCAGGTATTTTTTCATGACTTTGGTACGTACGTCAATGTTATGGTGAACAAAGTATGTCCAATAAACTCCTTGAAATACATATCATTTTATGCTCGGCGAATTCGTTTTAACGACGGAATAGATACTTGTGGAAATGTTTCTGAGGGTGACATGATACTTGTAAAAGCGATAAATGTTGGAAAGGATGGAATTATTATTGTTACGGCTCAACCCTCACCAATAAAAAATAATACGAATAGTAATATTTCAAGCCAGGTAAAAAAGTATTCTAATTATCCACTCTTGCTAATTATTTTTCTAGTTTACTAATTTCGAATATAGTGCCTTGATTAAAGCAACTACTAATTTTAATTTCACATAGATAAATTAATTTTGTTTTGAGTAAATTTTTTTAAAATAAAAACCTTCTAAATATTTAAATTATTAAAAATTTAAACTAGTCGTATTTCATTTTAAAACATACGATATTGGCCGTGAAAAGTAATTTAACATTGTTCTTTTAATATTTAAGGTTGTTATACAATTCTAATTTAATCATAATTTTTATACATTATCACGCACGCACACGCACACACACTTACACGTATGTATGTTTGTATATACGTATAATATTTTAAGTTAATTTACTTAATAAAATTTAGATGTTAAAATGTAAAATAAATAATAACTCATCAACGGAGAATATCGCAGCAAAGCCCGAAAACTGTGACGATATAGCTATTACGAATATCACAAAAGTTCCGTCAGCTATAGAAAATTTGGAAGTCGGTGATAAGGGTTTAATCATATTTCACTCGCAATTAAGTTCTAATGAATATAATGTTACTATAATTCCAGAAAAAATTATGGATAAATTTGATTGTTTGTTGGGTGAAATGAAGAATGATTGTTTAGAACAGTTGTCTAAGAATCCTAATTTCAGGTAAATAATCTTTATTGTTCGCTCATTTTTTTAAACATTTTTTTCATCAAATTCAGTTCGATATTACCTAAATTCTGATCTGCAGTCCTTAATAGATTTAACCAACGAAAAGTTAATTTTTTAATAATTTAAAATTCGACAATTAAATGACTGATGTGTTTATTCCAATATATGCAATAGTGAAATAATTTTATTTATTATTTTAATAAATAAAATAAGTTCTTGCATTGATTATTTTATTATATGTTAATAAAAAAATTTATATTTATATATATTCATAATTATAATATATTATTTAAAAAAAAAATTTGTATAATTTAACACTTTATTAAAAACACGTGCATCACAATTGTTAGATTATTTTAATATTTCTTTATTAAGAAAATTACAAAACTTTTTTTAATTATATGTACTTTCGATCTAATAATGGAAATAACAATTGAACTTTGTATTTATTATATTTTAAATATGTTTTGGTTAATATTTAATTTATAGGTAGAATTATTTTTTATCAATGTATTATTGATTTAAAAGATTATTACTTCGAATTAGATATAATTACAATTTATTAAAATAATTTAAGTACCTAAGATAAGCACAGGATTCGTTTTAAGGAATATTATAAATGTTATAATTTTATCAATTGAACTAATTATATGATTAGACATCAATCATCTAATTAAATCATTTTTTTATTTTTTATCATAAAAAATTTATAGCTACGAAAATAATTTTTCTGTAGTAGCAGTCCAATCATTCATTATATATTTTATTTTTTAATTTCTGATTAAGGTATACAATTTTTAACAAAATTTTCAAGGATATTATATAAGAATATTATATTATATGTATAATATTATAGTCTTTTAAAAGCACAAAAATTTGTCGATTTATTCAAATCCTTTCGATTTATAAGTAATAAAAGAAAAACTCCTTGATAAAAATTAGTTTTTTTAATTTTGAAATCGTTTTATTTATATTTACAAATTAAAGTACTTTAAATTTTTTAAAATTAACTTAAAATATAACAGATTAATTGAACATTAAAATTTAATAAATGATAGTAAGATGCATAGTACACAAGATAAAAGCATGTGAGGTATAAATGTTTTAGATATTTAATATAATTTTTTCCATTATAAGAATATTATTTATGTACGTATAATTATTTAATTATATTTTGCAGTCCAAACGTGGGTGATCTAGTATGTGGCCAAACTAAAGAAGCAAATGAATGGTTTAGAGGTATAGTACTAACGATAAAACCTGTTGTAAGATTAGCTATAATTGATGAAAGCAAAGTCATTGTACCTGTTAACTTGACACCAATATCTTCGAAATATAAAAACATTTGCAGTATGGGTGCTATTTCTCAACTTCCAGTTAATGTTAAAATGGTATTAAAATATAATTATGTATTTTTCATTATTTTAATTGCTAGTATTTTTAACAAGTGTATGTGTAATTTTTAATTCAATTCATATTTTCTCTTAATTTAATCTACAAGTAAATCTATGAAATTCGAATATTAGATATGGAATTTTTTCTACTAAAACAATATTTAAAAACATATGAATTAAAAAATTATTTTTAATGTTTTTAATATTATTACTAATACAAAGCATAGTATTGAAAATAAATATTGATTAATCGATGATTATTTATAATTAAATTATATAAACTGTACATATACAACTGTACCTACCATACATACAGATTTGATTATAAAATAATTCGCTGTAAATGCACAAAAATAAATAGGCTTTGAAATAAAAATGTGTTAATGAATTATTACTTTTCAGCGTGAAGATAAAATTGAATATGCAGCTTTTAACGTGATAGAAATTCCTGAGAAATTAAGAGCTATAATTAATATAAATATTAATTATAGTATAAATGATTCAGTGGACATCCAAAATGCTGTACTAAAAACATGGACTCCAAAATTAGAACAAAGAGGCATAACATATGCAACATTAAAAAGTGGTGATAAGGTATTCATAAAACTTTTTTTTTAAAGACTATCCTCTAAAAAGATTATTAAGGCACAATTAAAATATTTCTCAGGTAACCATAGCGCATTTTACTAGTCAAAATTTATTGTATGTACTTAATCAAGAACCTGAACAGAAAGAGATTACTCACAGGCTAGAGCAAGACATTGCTAAATGTGCCTTAAACAGTATAAAAATTTGTATTATTTAGTTTTGTGATGTATTATTTTTTCGTTGTTATTAAAATAATTATTCATTATAGAACAATCGTTAACTGAAGCTCCTGTTGTTGGACAAATAGTTATGGCATATTATAAGATAGATAATAACTATTATAGAGCTATAGTAACCAAAGTAAATGATAAAAAAATTTTAGTGAAGTATATAGATTATGGAAATGAAGAAATAACTACCGTGGATAGACTTTTTGTTTTACCAGACGAATTAAAAAGTGTAAGTAGTTTAAATTATATTTTATTATTACATATAATAAAATTAATAGTAATTTACACGACGCGAATCTTGGAATAAGAAAAGATTTTTTATACTTTCATTTTTTAATTAATTTTCAAAATATTTATATACGAATTTTATAATACAAAATTATTTATAAAATTTTTGTGTGCATATAATTTATATTAGTTATATTAGAGTTATAGTTATATTTTTAATATTATTATGAAAATTAAATCTTAAATAATGTTTTCAACGACTACAGCATCCATCATGTGTGGCAAAAATCAAATTAAAAGATGTAAATAAAGAACTTCCTTTAAATCAAGATGCAACAAATTACTTTCAAGAACTTATGATTGATCCAGCTGAATTAATTTGTACATTTACTGGCGATCCAATGGAGGATGGAGTTACATTAAAAACCTTACAAAATGATAATGTAAATTTTAACATGAATAAGTATATTACACCAACATGGGAAAAAGATAATAATGAAGATATTACAGGTAAATTTTATTGGTGTACTTAGAATTTCTAACAATCATGTATTCTGCTTATAGAGAGTATTTTTTAATCAATGTTTTTACAAAATTTAGAATTGTATAATCAGTATATTTATAAATTATTTTGTTTCAGATAAAAAAGTTTTATTTTCGTCTGATTTACCGATGCTAAAATTAGGTGATATCGGTGAAGAAGTTGAAGCTATAGTTTTATCTTATTATCCTGATAGTGGCGATATCATACTGGGACCTAACGATGAAGTTCTTGTCAAAGCTATTCAAGAAGACATGCTAGAAAGTGTATGTGTCATTTAATTAAATTATATTAATTTTGAAAATTCAGTGCTATAAAATAAATTTTTATTTTAATAGCGTGTTATTTTAATCTACTTTAATAATATGCTATCAGTAAGAAATATTTAAATTAGAATTAGAGTATGTTTTACCAAAAATATTTCCTTAAGGTCTATCTAATTTTATCTTCACGCATAATTCAAAAATGATTTTTTATGAATAAATAATTTAATATATAGTTATTTAGGAAAAACTTATTACTTAATTCAAGATTATTCTTGAAATGTTAAAAATAAAATTATGGAATTGAAAAGCAATAAAATTACTTGTCCTTCAAAATAATCTGGAATATTAAAAAAAACTATAATTTCTAAATAACAATGGAAATTAAAAATGACTTATTATATAACACTATAATACATATTCTATCAATTGTTAATAAAACATCTAGTTTATTAGTTCAGTATATGGTAACAATAATATTGGTTCTTGTTTTAAATGCAACAAATGTCTTTGAATGTCGATTAGGTTTGTTTCTTGTATAAGATTATATTTTTAACTTTTATAATTAAGCTTATTAATTATAAAAAAAAATGTAGTTATATTAATATTTATTTATTTAAAAAAAATATTATTTAGATAAGTAAGTTTTATAATCTAACAGCTGTTGAAAAAATATTATTTTAATTATACAAAATTTCTTTCGATCAATATTTTTTCATAATTAATATCAAATCTCCGACTTTTGATTTATAGTATCTTGTAATAATTATTCTTTATACATAAAAAAATTAATATAAAAGTATTACATGACGTCACAAACATATCGGTAACTTATTTACCCAAATAAAAAGTAATACTTTTAAATTTCAACAATTGCTGTATAGATTTTTTTTTAATAATGCCATGTAAGTATATGTATACAAAGATATTATGCTAAGTGGAAATATATGATTGATTGTTTAAATTAAATTAAATAAATACTCTTTTATGTGGAGCGTATTAATAAATAAACAAATATGCGACGTAATAGATAATTTCTTTGGATTTTGAAAAGGTTGTACATGCCATACGTGTATATTACTGTATACATATGTATTACATATAGTAATTTTATTATATTAGTATTTTTGTTAAATAACATGCTTCTTCATTGATGCACTTAAATGTTATTCTTATTAATATTTATTGTAATTATTGATTTTAAGCTTTGAAGAGATTTCATTTATTGAATGTAATAAAAAATTTGTTTAGTATTTGTAAAAAGTTTAAAAGCATTCATTATGTCGCGTAATACATCTATAGTTTTATATTTAAATACATTTATATATGTATTTATTAATAAATTAATAAATATACTCAGAGTATTAAATACTTTTGCTTTTGCAGATCACAAACTACGTAAAAAAAACAACGAGTCATTATATTCCAAGGGATTCGGAGCTTTGCATTGCAAAGTATAAAGATTTATTTTACCGCGCAGTTTGTGCAGATTCTAGTGCTACGCCCACGTCAAGTCGGGTTTTCTTCATTGATTACGGAAATGTGGCCTGCGTTGAGCACACCGATATTCGACCCTTTACCCAAGATTTTGCCGCATTTGGAGCTTTCGGCATATTCTGTGACATTACGCGTAAGTGTAACTTCTGGTTTTTATCTTAAATTCCAAAGATGTGAGTTTCGACATAAAAAATTTGTCTTTTTTTGTATGTTCTTGGTATTTAAGTAATACTATAAGTCAAGATTACTGATATAGAAATAATGAAAAATGACAAAAAGTATTAAATAATTAGTATATTAATTAAGTAATTAAATTCGTATTAATAATATGTTCATGTTACAGGCCACGGTGCCCAAGGATAAGTTAAATGATGAAGTGACTCAACGGATAAAAGAACTTACTAACATATATGACATAATAAAAGTAAAAATAATAAGCCTAGACGATGATAAGTGTCCTCGTATTGAAATACCTGCTATTCGTGAACAACTAATTAAAGAAAAACTAATTTAAATTTATATTTTAATTTATGTTAATATTGACAAAAGATATTTTTTTTACATTAATGCATAAAAGTAGAAACCTTATTGAAAAAAAAAAATTTTTTTTATCGCAAATGATTAAAATAAATAGAAGTTGTTAATATTTAGTTGATGTTAAAAATTTAACAAGATTAAGTTAAACAAAATTTATAAAAAATTGTTAATCAGTATTAAGTTTTTTAAAATATGATTATATCAAATTAAGCAAGCGCAACTGAATTTCACTAAAAGTAATCATAGTTACTTTTAATTATAGTTTTGAATTTATTTAATTTTTCTCACTTTTATGCCTTTTTATACAACCACGAAAATAATGTCAATAACTTTCATAATATTTACAATAAATGCTAAGAAATACTTTTAATAAATATTTTTAAATATAATTATTATTGCGTATTATTTAAAAATATTATAACCCCAAGACATGTTAAATACTTGTGATTTTACTAGCTCATTAAGAATGTTTTTTCTATGAGAATATGAAATAGATGTTATATTAATTTTTAATAATTATAATGTAGGTGTAAAACAAGATTATATACATTATTTCAAAATTATAATTTGAAATCTTGTTAATATTATTATTTTTTAAAGTACGCGCTGGTATTCGAGTACAATATATTGTTTACATTTTTTAACACCAGAGGGCTTTGTTCATTCAACAAAAAATATTGTTTTAATTATTTTTTAAAAGGATTTTCTATAAAAAAAATAATTTAATTTAAAAGTCACTTCGTTTACAATGTTAAATTATTTAAAGAATGTGAATTTGTATTATATCAAAATGAACTGTAAATAATAATATTTATTATTTATCAGAGTGCAAGAACAATATATAAGTGATAGCAATTCATAACCAAGTAAAGAAAAAGACCTGTTATTCTTATAAATGTTGCATATGATTTGGACTAAGAGAAGATTACTTGAAAAAATTCGTAATGAGCGTTCAAAACAGGTACCCTTATGAAGGTTTACTTCATAAATATACAAATGCCATGAAGGGTTGGCAATATCGTTGGTTTATTCTAAGTCCAGAAACTGGCGAACTTCACTATTTTTTAAGTGAGTCTGAGAAGAATCTAAAGCCTCGATGTTCAATATATCTTGCTGGTGCTGTCATTGCCCCCAGTGATGAAGATTCTAATACCTTTATTGTCAATTCAGCCACAGGTATACTCTTTAGAAGCTGATGAAATTTTTTCTTTTAAAATTTCCTTGTATCATGGATTTTAGTATAAGTTTTTAATTTTATTTTAAATCAATTTCCTTCATAATAATTAATTAATGTTTTACAAAGTATACATACAATTAAATGTATATGATATTATAAAATAATAAGAGTAAAATTTTTATTAAATATTAAAATTTTATATATTAATAGTTCGTAACAAATTATAAATATCTTTACAGGAGTTCATACTTAGTATATTTATTAAAAATTTATTAAAATATAATATCTACATAATAAGATCTTTTCTAATGTATTTTTGTATATTTTTTATTATTTATAAATAAAATACAGATTAACAAATGTATGCTTTTATAAATATCAAGTATTTTTTCACATGTCAAAACTAGCTAACATCATCTAAAATGATATTTACTTTTTAATACAATTTAGGTATATAATGTATGGGATAATTAAAAGAAAAACAATTTTTAATAAAGTTCAAAAAAGTAATATTTACAATTAAATTAATAATTATTGTTTTAAAAGTAAAAAGATTTCACTAAATAATATGTTTTTAATTTAAGTATTCAATTATAAGTATTAATAATATTAATAATATTAAGCAGTTATTAAATATTAAATAATAATACATATTCTAAATATATATTTATAGTTGTTTATATCAATACAATAATTAAGAAGTAACACATATTAGTAAAATACTTTTATGAAAATTATGAATTGATCGGTAGCATATCGAAATTATGAATAATATATTTGATGTACATTTGAAAACATTATATAATCCTTGAAATTTAACATTTGTAAATACATTTTTAACGTTGTATTAATGATATTTCACATAATATACTTATTTAATTAAATTATTAAAGATAAGTAATGGAGCCAAATAAGAAATTTATATTTAGTTAATAATTTATATTAAATTTAGTTTATTTTAATTTTTTTAATTCGTGCATATTTTACATACAGATGTATGAACACATGAAGCTTTTAGTCGATTTTGATTTTTTGATTACATTAGGAAATATACGACTAAGTTATGTGTATTTGAATAAGTATACAGTGGAGTAAAAACATTATCAACATTTATAATCTATCGATATAAATTGAAACAAACAAACCTATAACTCAAATTAACTTAAAAAAATAGAACTTTTGAGATGTTTTGATTATCTCGGCCAACTTATCATTTAATTTTATATAAAATATAAAAAAGTAATTTTAACTCAAAATCGATTATTTCCATATAATAGCTAGAGTTTCACCATATTTAATATAAAAGGTTTTTAAATAACAGGTTTTTATAAAATATCCTCAAATAACAATATGATGTTACGATGATCGATTAATGATTGATTGTATGCAGTAAACATAATACGAAGCAATATCCATGTGCAATATCATTCATATGTCGAAATGAAGTCACGTTATACATAAAATACTTGATTACACCATGCATTATTATCTATGTACCATTCGTGTCCGGAAGAGATTATTGGAATTAAAGACCTGAAAAATGCTAAAAACTAAAATAATATAATTAAAAACATTTCCAAAAAATATTGTATGAAAATAAATTATAAATAATTAATCGTTCATACAGATTTTTTTTATTGTTTCATTTACTCCGTATTGTTATTTTAATTTTTCCATGCTCCTGCAAAAAAAACTGTAAAAGAAATAAAATTCGTATTTTAGGCAAAATAGTCTTACAGTATGCGCTTAAGAAATATATCTTTATTTAATACCACATCTACATTTGATTTTTCAGATAGATTTTAGCGAAAATAAGTAAAGTGTATAGTAAGAACATATTTGTAATAAAGTATGAGATATGCGCGCCAGACATCATATGTTTCACTATTAAAAAAAGATAGTATCATTAGTAGACGCTGTTGCCACGTTGTTCGTAATTTGTTTAATTATCAAAAGTCAACAATAAGCGTGAATTTTGAGTTTTTATTTTTCATAAAGAAGATCAGAATTCAAGCTAAATTATAAACCTTAGAATAAATATTTATTCACTTTTTTATTTAAATGTGAATCTAAATAATTTGAATTCATATATTTTGATTGTATATTTCGATGTATTTGAATTTTATAACTATCGTAATTTAGTAAGTAATCCGAACAAAATACTTGAATTTATAATCGCACTTGTATATAAACATTCTCGAAGAGAGTGTTCCATCAGTCTGCTTTGAATAAAATAAATCAATTTAATTTGCAAGAAAGTAGTACAAATAATTATCGCATATTAATCGACAGTGATAAATGTTCTGTACGTATAATTCAAGATATAAAAACGAATTCTGAACAACTTAATTACGGAATATAATTTGAAATATTGCCGTACTACTTCTTGTTTGTGCTACTTGTCCTGCTCTCAATACAGAAGGTAAGTAAAAAAAGAAAATACATGGTGCTACGAAATAATAAATAACAATATGTTGAAATACTCCAGTAGAAGTATTTCACTATAAATGCTCGATGCAAATTGCTAATTATAAATTGCAACACCGTATATTTTCTCTCAAGTAGTGCGAAGGGAAAAAAGTGAAAAAAATTGTAGAACCTAAGGTTGCTCGCGGTGATGCGCAAGCAGTAACGAGTAATGAGTAGTTTGTTGATTTTCGGGCACAGGTGACATGATAAAACTTAGGGCAACCCATGCCCGGGCGCGCCAGGAGTGGGTGGACAAGTTGCGGGCCGTGACGGAGATGTACACACGAGCGATCGCAAGCAGCCACCCGCCGCTGCCACCGCGCGAGCACTCCGGCAACTTTAGGGGAAACCCGGTGGTTAAGTTCGAAGTCCTTGACGCGTTCGCCAACTGCCGGGAGCAGCTGAACAAGGCCGAGAAGCAAAGCCAATCCCTCGCCCAGGCCATCGAGATCTCCAGCCTGAACCTCGACCCGGAACTGCTGCTGCTCAAGGCCACAGCCCACGCCACCGTCTACACCCTCAACCAATGTCTCAACATTTTGTATCAGTAGCCAGGACTCCGCGGGCTCAGGGCTAGGGTGCTCGTCGCCAAAATAAACGGGGGACTCTGGTGGACGCGCGCCAAGCGAGGCCGGAGCTCCCCCCGGTCGCTCGAGCCACTGGTGCGAGGAACGAGTCCCGCGAGGAACGAAGAGGGGGGGACTCTCGCACACTCCAAGTCTCGCGCTCGGTAAGATAAGAGAGAGAGAGAGGGAGAGAGGGAGAGACAGACAGATCACCGACCGGCTTCGATTCGCTTCGAAAGTCAATTTGCGTTTCGCGAAATTCGGCTGATGATGATATATTTATTGTCAAATTATCGTCCGAAATTTTTACAGTCGTTTTAAAGAATTTCTTCCATTGGAAGTTCTGTCTGTTCTTGCAAGGCACCGAGATAAGGTACATAACATTTCTTATATTGTATCGACAGTACTTTACTTCTCCAACTACGAATGATCTTTTTGATCCTTAAAATTTGTCTCGCGTCTCATTTCTGTTGAGAAAGTATAAAAAACTGTATCGGTTCTTTTTCTTTAGAATGTTTTCTCGTTCAAATGGTTTTCATATAAAAATATGATGTTCGGCTAAATCTGTCTGCGAAAAAATTTCAATGAATTCTTGGAATAAAAAAGCCTATTTTATCATATTTTCTGATAAAAAATTATTTTTTTATATTGTCTCAAAAAAAAAAAATATTTTCCAATAACTATCAGTCATAGGATATTTTAATTAGTTTTCAAAGGATTTTTTTATTTGTGACAATATGAAAAAAGTTTTTAAACGATGTTGAATCAGCAGAGAATGAAAATTTATTTATAAGCGTGTTACCAAAACTAGGTTACTGTCAAATCCATAACATATTTTGCATAAAATGCAACTTACAAGCATAATTTTATTCTTTTAAAAGCAGCAGCCACGATTATATAACAATTCTTTGCTGTGAAATTCAATATTTTATAAATCCAATGAATTTGTCATTTTACATATTTTAGACTATTGAAGATACATGAAATAAAGGCTAATTTATTAGCTATATGTTGTATCTGAATATTGTTCAACTCAATATTTAATAATTATAAATTATCGTAGCATATTGAATAATTTATGTTATTTAGTATTTAACTATACTTAACACTTTTTATAAAAATCTTATGAGCTCGTTTTTCTTTTACAAATACTATTAAATTTTCGATGCGATCTCTCTACTTTGATAGTATCTATCTAATTTTCATGTTTTTTTTTTTTTTTTTTTTATTTAAGTGTTATGTTAAAATTTTAAAAAGCTTTCAATTGTCGAGGAACTTTGGAAGAATTAAAATTTAACTTACAATATCCTAGTATAAGATTAGAAAAATTAATAGCTTTTAAAGTAAAATAAAATTTGCTTTAGAGCTTAACATCTTAAAAAGAATTGTGTTGTCTTCGTCGGTTACAGTATAAGCGTTTTCTACTTCTGTCGAATAAAACGTAGTAAATTTTCTTATTCTTTGCATTTTTTGCAAACATTTTTAGCGGTGAACATTTAATTTTCAAGTTATTAAAAAATCTAACATTTAGATTTTTTTAAATTTAATCGATTTGAATTATATAAGAGCCTTCGTATATTTACCATATTAAATAAATAAAAAACCAAATAAACTAATAATAATAATAATAATAATAAATTATATTATGTCAATATTTTTATGAAATCTAAAAATATTTCACCGCAATCTCCCAATGAAATTCTAAAATTCTAAAATGAAGCTTTGATAGAATATGAAAGATAAGTACAAAATATTTTTTATGGAATTACTCTTTATGATCAAATACTTTATTATGTTTAAATGTTTAATCTTACGAGATCAAGTGTCATAATGTCTCCTACATATCGTTGTATCGTTACAATAAAAATAAAAATGTTTGAACCTCTTGCCTTCCAGAAGTTTTCTAAACTTTATCTCGTTCTGTTTTTTAAAAGCTAGAAAGTAAGATTTTGTTAACTCTATGTACTTCGTAAAGTTTAAGACACTTTTTTACTTCGATTATGTAAATGAGCTTTGGCAGGCCTACCGATAGCTCTAATTTTTTTTAGCCCGAAATAATCTGCGCAATGTAAAAAAGTATGAGCACTCGTAATTACAAGGCGTCCGTGAGAATTGTAACATGTAGATACGTATTTTGTATGTAAGCGTACATTGTCAAAGAATTTCATTAAATAAAAATTGACCGTTAAAGTCTTTTATTACAAACGATTGAGTTTTATTATTCCTGCGAAACAAAAATTACATCAAGTAAGCAACAATTAAAGTTTGTACATATTTTTAAGTATTCTTTTTTCCTATAATTTATTTCAATAATCTTTTATCTATAATTACAAAAAAATTAAAACATATTTTCCTTTAATATATTCTTATATCTTCGATAACTAACGAAAAATAAAAAAAGTTTTTTATTGGTCAATTTTTATAGAAAATATAATCAACTACAAAATTTTTCGTATATAGTATATGTACTTTACTATTTGACAATATATTTATATTTACTTTTAATAGTACAAAATCAATTTTTTTTAATTATTATTTTTAAACGTGTAAAATAAAATTTGTATCAAATAAAATTCTTTTTTTTTTAAATCTTAATTAACTTACTATAATAAAAAAACCTACTAATATAAGTTAAGCTATATATATAATTATTTATATAATCTAATAACTAATAAAAATTTAAGCGAATAATTTAGTGATAAATGTCAAGTTAAACATTAATTTTATTATTTAACTTGTTAAATATCGGCACTATTTTAATATATCGAGTGCTATTGATAAATATAAAATATACGATAAAAAAAAGTAATCTTAAAATTTTTCTACCAATTTTATGGTTCGTATTGTTTTTTACGTTACTCTATAAATATACAACATTAAAAAATATAAAGAAATTATTTGAAATAATTATTTATATTCGTTTAAATTAGAAAATCAAACTCGTGATAGTGTAGGATAATATAGATGGGCAAGAAACATGAGGTAAGATTCTCTGACAAAAAAACTTTTTTTTGTTCATAAACAACTCGCGGGCCGATCAAATAACTGCTGAAGTAAGATTGTAGTCTAAAAATTTCGACCAAATTTTATTTTTTACATCTGATCAGTAGCAACCTGTTTGCTTTCCTCCCCCTCTTGTACAAAATACCTACACATACTGCTATTTTGTATTTTGTATCGTTATAATAATAATTGAAACAAGAAATTGTAATATACATAAAAATAAGTAAATTTTTCTGAATTTTTATTATTACGCAAATTATTAATTTTTAACCGAAACCTGTTCTGTAATCTCATTTTGCGCATTTTATAAAATCTTGAACTTCAAATATTTAAGGCTAATTCTCTTTAAAAATTTTCAATTAACAAAAAATATTAATAAAAATGATGTTAAAATAACTGAAATGTATTTTCCATTTTTATTGAAAAGTGCAAATAAATTTTAAGTATTGATGAAAATATTTGAAATAAGAAAAATAACTTATTAATAAAAATGTAAAGCATAAATAATTGTATAGTTTAAAATCCATTCATTTAAAATTAAAACTTATAAATTAAAACTTCTTTAGTTAAACTGTTGATACAATTGCAATTTATAGAGCGATTAAAATTATTTCTAAAATTTCTTGAGTTTAATCGATGATATTTGATACTTATTATATATACCTAAAAATTTTATAACAATAGCCAAATGACTTTAAACAATTGTTAATAATCTTAAAATTTCTAAACTTTCTAGTATAAATTATTTACGTATCATCTATTCAATTATTAGATAATATAATTTTTGTAAATGTTACGGGACACGTTTTGATTGGACGCTTATGTCACTGTTAGTTGACGTTAGACATAAAATTCAGTACGAAGATGGCTAAGTTTATTTTTCTAGCAAAAGAGTAGTTTTCATATTAATCACACTAAACATTCGAAAGTTAAGAAAAACTTAATTTCCATTCGGTAAAATTAACAATTAACTTTGTGAATGGGTAAGCGTGCAGTGGTTTAAAATTTTGTTCAACGAAAATCTTCTTGTTGTTGTTATAACGATTAATTTACGTACAACAGTTGTTTAAATTATTATTTATGTTTTACATAACGATAGGTGTACTAATACTTATATTTGAAATTAATTGCTTAAATTAAATTAAAAAAACCATCGGCATTAGACGGTTAGATCTAAGTTACGATATAACAACATAAAAGATAAGACTAAAAATAAACTTTTCTGCTAAAAATTCTGTAAAAGTTCTACTTGGAATGATTGAATTGTCCTCTATGCATATAAAATAATCCTTGTCGGATGATGAAGCTCTTGATTTTAAAAAGCACACGATAAATCTTGACGCGCCTGCGACATACGAAATTCACCGAACGAAGGTAAAGGAAATAGTTGTCAATAGTTATAGAATATTCGGGCTTTTAAAGTATTAGTTTTCGTAATGATAACCATGATATTTAAAATTAAAACTAAATAAGCGAGAGTAATTTCTTAAATCATTTATAAACAACAATCTTAAACTGTAATCACAATTTTTCGGCATTCGACTACGAAATACCGCACGTGGTTATAGTAATACTTGTGCACGCTATTAACACAAAGAATTATTTTCACTAAATGTACATTCTAAAGTATAGTAAAAAAGTGTGAAGCGAGGCCAAAAGGCTTGTTTTGAAACTGAAAATCGTGACAAAGGAATAGTAGAAGAATAATGTGTAGTGAATTGGTGATGCCGGCTTCTTTTGCAAATCACTAAATTTTTTGAAAGCAAAATAGTCACCGTGAGTTATTATAGACCAACAGTGTAATTAGAAAAATATTATCTTATACGTTGTATTTGATTATTCGTATAAATTGTATTAGACATTAGTACTAGGATGTCTATCCCAGATTTATTATTTTATTCCTAGGTAAGATGACGATTACGACGATGACAAAAGAACAAGTGTAACGATATAATAATAGTAATAATAATAATAATAATAATAATAATAGCTCGCTGATTCTACAAGCTTTTCACTAGTTTCATTGTCATTGGCATAATGTACATCGTGGAGGCTGCGGGTCCTATTGCCAAGGACGCCCGAATTTAGGTGAAGGTGAGCGACACGCATAGAATGGGACTTTTACCCAAGCGATGATGCGTGAACGTGCCTTCGATTTTTGCTTCAGTTTACGAGCTGCGCGTCGGCAGCTCACTTCGATAACTCCTTTAGTCGTCTTTTTCCTTTACTGCACATTTATATTTCAAACACTTCAATCGCTTGCCTATGCAAACCGTATGTCGTTGCTATTGTAAATGGTGAGTTTGTAAAATATTTCACAACTTCTAAGTAATTTTATCTGATTATTATTATAAGCTATTGTATTTAATCGGTCGATTTCTTCGATAAAAGTTTTTTACTTCATTACCCAGATAAAACTGGCAGAAAAAACTATTTTAAGAGCCTATAAATGACTAACTTTAAAACGCTATTCTATAACAATTGTAATCTTGAGTCGAGACAAAGTTTTTAATTTATTTTAAAGAAACATTGAAATGCGCGATAAGATTTACTTTTTATCTCAATTCATTCTTCGAGGTTGAAGAAACCTCGCTCATTATACTTAGGGACGTTTATTTCGTAATTGCGCAAAAGGTTTGATTTTACTTTATAGTTCACTGACAATTTATTGCATACGTTATTTAATTTCAAACGTTTAATGTAGAAAATCTCTCACCTGCGCTAAAAATAAACTTATTTCACGAGATTTCTTTTCGAAATCAATACATTTGCTCTACAATAGATTACTAATTACTTAAAATTACGCTTAGTAATAAGTATGTTGCTATGTTGTGAATACGTAAAAAATTATTAAATTAAGTTTTAATTTATTAAAACAAATTTCAATAAAAAAAATTATATCAAGCTTTTTTAAGAATATCTTGTTTTTAAATAAAAATGCGAGTTTTATCACAAGTATTATTTTTTTTATTTATTTTTTTTTTTTTTTATTCAACAATTGAATAAAAAGTATTAAAATTCATTACAGACTTTCCGTTCTTTTTTTCAAATACCTAAACAACTGAAAATGAAAAGTAATTTAATTTATATTTCAGAATTAGTATTTGTAATTGTTAAAAAAGTCCTAAAACTGAATTGAGAAAAATCATCCAAAATGAGCTATGACAACCAAGAAAACGTCAATTTTTACGGACCAATAATAGCGATCGGGAGAGAAGAGGTGGTTCTGAATAGTGAAAATTGTAAATCAACATCTAAGGGGAAAAAATGCCACGGTTTTCATTTGATTAGATCAAAATGGGATCCGTATCCTTGGATAGGATCGGTTGAGAGCGCGAGTAGCGCCAATGTCGCAGGATTAAGGTACACAACGCGTAAAAAATGAATCTATATGCTAAAGTATTTTATTATTTTTATTTATATTTAATTATAATATATTCAGAGATTTATTTTAATTATTCAATATACATTTAGGTCTACTTAATCACTGCTGAAAAGTTTTAATAGCGCAAATTTTATATATATACATCTAAGCAAAAATTTTAAAATCAAAATTTTATATTTTATTGATAATAATTGTTACATTTTTATAATTCGTATGTAATACATTTCAATCACAAGCTTATGTATTTTTTTTCATCTATTAGCTTGTTGAGTTATTTGCTATAAGCGTGACAGCAGATATTGTGTGGTTTTTTAATTACAAATAATATTATTAATAATACCAATAACAATATTAATAAATAAGTGATACATTGTATTCGCTATTATTTTATCGATTATTTGCATTAAAAATTTAATTATGACGTAAACAATGTAAAATTCATAAAGATAAAATTCTTAATTGTTTTTGTGTTTCCCGTCTTAAAGTAAACCTTTGAAAGAATACCAGAATGAGTTTATGCCGTATTTATAAATAGACATAAAAAAGTTTCCATTACATTCCAATTAACATTGCTGAAATTATTGCTGACTCGCACACATACACACACAAGCGCGCGAACCTAAATTTTTGTCTTTTTGTGTATATTATAGAAAAAATAATTTGATATTCTTTAATCGTGTGCTGTGGATTTTAATGTAAGAAAAAATGAATTTTATGAAATATAAATAAAATGTATCGCGTTTACTACCCATAATGCCTGTGATTAATAAACGTTTAAAATCTTAACAGATCAGGTGATTGTTTATTAGAGGTCGATGGGCGAGATGTTCTAGGGTTGGAGATGAAGGACATTGCATTCTTGATTGGAAAGAACGATCGCGTTAATCTTAGCATTTGGCGCCGACCGTCCAAATCGAGCTCTCGAGCAAGCAACGTCAATTTCGCCTATCTGGAAGAGAAAGACACCAGAGAATCTAGTACTTCTAGAGGCGAACACACTGTAAGCTTTGTTTAAAAAAATGTCGTTACAGTTGTTTCTCGATGCTCAGCTTGAAACGGTCGATCGAGGCTGACTTGAAACATTGTGTTCATTGCTTCATTGATCCCGTCTCTATTAAATGCCCAATTATTTACTCTGCTAAAAATACATGGTTTTCGGCACATAACTTTTATTCGATTCGTAAAATGTGACGCAAACAATGGCGTCGTTAGAGACCTCGAAAATTGAGGATTCATATTGGGCCAAACGTAGGAAAAAACTGCATTCCAGAAGAACACGATTGTAGCTTAGCTTCGTGAAAGCTTCCTTGTGAACGTGTAACGAAACGACGACAACTTTTAGGAAACATTGCTGGAAGGTCCGCTGCCAGAGGTGGCGCAGAAACTTGTCAAGGCCGTTTCCGGAGTGGTGAAGGCCCTGGAGTGCCCGGTATGCCTGGACAGCGCAGCCCCCCCGGTTTCCCAGTGTGTGCATGGACACCTCCTCTGTTTTGGCTGTCGCTTGAAAACGGCGCGCTGTCCTGTTTGCAGGGTACGGCTAGGTCAAGGTCGGTGTCTCCTCGCTGACAAATCCCACCGGGTGCTCACCGAAGCTCTCGTCGATGCCGACCGGCGCTGCACCGCAAACGACCAGGCCAATGTAACGGTTAGTCAACATTGTTTACCAGGCTTTAGTTCGTTCGAAAAGGTGCATTTTTGAAGTTGGAAAGCTTGACCAGTTGGAAAAATAAATATTAAAAACTAGAACCTTAGAAAAACGCCTGCCCTACCAAAGTTCATTCTTCATTTATCTTGTATTCAAATTACATTTGTCTTTATTTTGATCTGCTTTATTTAATTACGATCAATTATTATTACCAATTAACATTTAGCAATCACGCATACACAGTTATTTTGCACGATCCGCACTCGAATCTTTACACTTTTTCATAAATTTATCGCATTGGTAGAAATTTTACTAAAGATGTATATTAACTTTTACTGTACATTTCTCGTGTCGCACAAACGACTCTTCACTTAATATTCAACTATCTGATTCTTGTTTTCTTTTCTTCTCTCTCTCTCTCTCTCTCTCTCTCTCTCTCTCTCTCTTTCACTCTTTCTCTATCTTCCAATATATTTTGTGCATTAAACTAATTAATCCAATATTTTTTCTATCCGTTTTTGTATTATTTTCTCAAGTGCTTGTTGATTTCTTAATATATTTTATGCTTAACATTTTGCTTCTTTCTGATTTTCATTTTTTGACTCTAAACACTTAACTGTTATTGTTTATAATAATTTTCAATGATTTTTTATTTTATTACATAACTATTTTAAGTAACATTTGAATAAATTTAATGTTATTATATGGATACTTTAAATATTTATACAGATTTTTATTTGATTTTTAATTCTTCTCGATTATTTATTAAAATTCTTTACATTAAATACATTTATTCATGTAGTTTGATGTGCACTTTCATTTACTATTGATCATATTTCAATTAGTAAATACACATCTGAATTTAAGATTCACAGTGTTCGTAGAATATTTTGTATTGATCAAAAAATTGTGATTTAGATTTTACATATAAATGCTTTAAACGTGTCTTCTAATAAGAATTTACGATTTAATTTATTTGAAATACTTTTGAAAATTAATGTCTTTGGGATAAAAAATATCATTACCTTTATATACGTTTTATTATTGCTGTTGTGTAAGTTTTTTATTTTATTATTAGTTTGAAAATTACGCTTTTGCGATGTTTGCGCTAAGTTACTTTAGAATTATTTTTGTAGCAATTTAAGAAAAGTATGTTGACTAATTTATTGTCTTCATTAAAAAAAATTATGGATTTTTTCCAATGTATTTTTCCAAGTAATAATAAATATTTATAAATATATCCTTAACTATTATTCTTCTGCAATAATAAATTATATTACTTTTTAATAAACTAAGCTGATATGCAAGTATTATTATTTTTAACTATTTCATTGGTTATCCGTATTAGTTTTTTGTATCTCCCTTATATTCTTTAACGAGCTTCTTCTTGTTTTCTGATTATTTTTATTCCATATTTGTACATTTGGCTTTTATCTTGTGGTTTTTTTATCTTTTACAAGCTTTTCTTTTTAATTTGATGATATGTTTATGATTATTTTTTTCTTTTAAAATATTAATGTAAATTATAAAGTATAACAAATCTTTTTCATCATTAGTTATTGTTGGAATATTTAAATAAAATAATACAGAGTTTATTTTGTAAGATTACTTATTTGTATTTTTATATATGAAAATATTACGCAAATCATTAGCTATGCTTTAGCTGTATGACCTTTTGCGTTTGTGTCGAATTAAAAACTGCAAGTCTCAAACACGTTGTACTTATTTCTATATTACCCCAACAAAGGTTATATCGGCTAACTATAATAAAAACAAACACATTAAAAGTAACGTGAAATTATTATAAATAACCACTTGTCCATTGCTTCGGTCACTCAAAATTCTGGTTATTTAGTATGGCTGATATATTAATAAAACTTTATAATTAAACACATTTAGAATTCTGCTGAATTTCAAAACTTATTTTCTTTCTTTATTTTTTCTCTATGCTTTTCGGGAAGAATAAATAATTGAGAGTTAAGAAAATTTTAAAAAAGATTCCGTTTGAACAATCGAGATGATCTCTGAGAAATTTGGACCTGTTGGGTCTTAAATATGGCAGATGTTCATAGAAAAACTCTGGTGCATTTTGTATTAGAGGCATATACATTAACGACGTACAGATTTGTATAAAAAATGAAAATTTAAGTTCAATGGATAATTGTGTGTGTAGAACTTGTCGACTGTGTAAAGTCATTTAAACCCTTGTAGTGAATGTAAAAAAACTTGAGAACAGTAGAGCGAGGAAAACGGCATTAGAAGAAATAAGAATAAATTTAAATTAACGTTCTGATAATAATGCGGTGTATGATTATAAAATAATGATAAATGAATAAATTTTGTAACAACACAAGAAATATTTGAATAACGAATAAAAAAGTAATTATTTATTTAAAAATAATTTACATATTAAATTTCTATTACAATATATTGTATATATTATTAGATAATAATATTTTATACAATTTCATATTTTTTTTATTAATTTATTTTCTGTTTTTTTTTTTAATTTATGTCCAATGTTGCCTAAATTACAGTGATTTTCTTTTTCGTTCTGTATTCTTCAATTTCTGTTCTATTATTTTCCTATTATCTAATATTCACTATAGTATATCAAGTATTATATAATATACTTAAAATTTATCTTTCTTCATTCTTCATTTTCTTCCAGTTGTTTATATTAGTCTCTGTTTCATTGTTTAGTTATTATCAGTGCTCGATCTACACATATTTTCTTTATCTGTCAACCAATGTTTATTTACTCTCGTTTTTAATACGAAAAATATATATTGTTTTAGAGAAAGAAACTAAGCAAAGAAAATCTCATAAAATGGTATTGAAGGTAAATAAAAAAAAGAGGAAATAAAAATAAAAATCGACATTTTTGTAAAGAGATTAAACAGAACAATTAATGGTACGGAATTTCTAGAGTAAACTGAAGAAATAAACACAGGTTATTAAAAAAAAACAATCTTTCTCTTTAATTATATAAATCTGTCTTATACGAATAAAATATAATACAGAGTAGTAATTTATTTACAAATGTGAATCGTTATTTTATAACAAAGTTAATTCTCTTTTTGTTCGTATTATTTTACTTTATTATATAAATTTTACTTCTTCATTCCATGTTTCAATTGAGTTTCTCACATTCCTAAACTAAGAGGAGTTATTAAAAATTATATTACTTAAAAAATTATTGAAATTAATTCAATTAATAAAATATTTGCTTAACTATTTATGCACATGATATTTATACGTATAAAAAATATTTCTATAGAGTTAATATAATTATACTACACAAATAATATTATGGTATAAAATGTTTAAATATATATAAGTAGTCAAACACAAATACAAATATAAAAGAGAAAATAATTTATTGTAATAGATTAATTTAAATAACTATATAATATATTTTTCGCTTATAAATAACAGATTACGGTAAAAATATAATCGAGGAAATGAAATTTTTTATATAAATATTAAATAATAATTGTTGACGGAAAATTTTCTTAAAAATTCCGTTTCATTATTAAGCATTGGGTTTGAAAACGTCGGATTAAATAAACTTTATAATTTTTGTAATTTTAATTAATTAAGATGTCATTCTTGAAAGGTCTCGTGCTTTAATTTCCATAGTAAATTTTTATGAAATGCAATTACCGAAGGAGGAATGTATCAGCATTAACTATTCTTGAATTTATATAAATCTTACTCAGCCAAGTCGATCGCTGCACGATAGCATCTTCGGTCCCTCTAATCAGGTGAAGAAGTGCAAGAGTCCAGCATCAGCACAGAAAGCAAAAGATCTGATGTCGAAGATCCTCTCCTCGAGCAGATCGGATGACAGGAATGTGTCCACGGAAAGTTTGCCAACGACAAGCTGCGTTATGGACGGAAATTTGCTATACGGGCGTAGGTGGTTATTGCGCCTCTACGATAGGAGGAAGTCGGCTAGTACAGGTGAACTTAACAGAGGAGGTAACAGTGCCGATGACAATCCTATGAACGGCTCCTTTACCGAACTTCGAGATGACGAAGGTTCCGGCAAAACTGGATCGTTGCTTAGTGTACCGCAGGTAACGATTATACACGATCGAAAAATCATTTACTTTATTGCTTAACAACAACTAGAGAAGGATGATTATCTTTCGTGTCGCTTTGCAAATATAAGTAATTGAAGTAAACGTGTAAAAATGTTAAAATCTTCAATGGCGCTTCATTTACGTTTCCATGAATAAATACTCGATAAAATATACGCTTAATGGATAAACCTTGTTTGTATATTTCAAAAATTGGTTTTCTTTTAATCACGTATTATTTCTCATTAAATGAAATGGAAGACTCCAGTATGGGGAGGATCTACAGAATCTATGACTACTACTAGCTTGTGTTGTCCTCTTAAAGAACGTACGGGATGCCGAGAATCTATTAATTGTAACACACTAATAGAGCATTTATCTGGACAACATTCTGGACCTTTAATACACTTTTACAAGAAGACGATTACTTTGCCCTTTCCTTTTCCCTTTCAAGAAGACGCTGTTTATATTTTGCATCATAAGGATGAAAACTTCTTACTTTTGGTACATTTTAATATGTTTGCTAACTAGTTTAAGTGTTGCGTGATTATCCATTATTAAAGTTAAAACTTGAATATAATAATATTAAATACTTTATCAAGCTAATAAAGTTACAATAATATGTAAGAAATGTCTCGAGTTGCTTGAACACATTTATATTGATTTTCTTTATAGTAACATATATTTTACGTTTACGCAAATTAAACTCGTGCATATATGTTTATTTATTTATGCGATATTATCGAACGTAATATTCACATACGACTAAAATAATATCAATAATAAATTTATCACAATCTTATAATTGAGAATTTTACCGTACTATTTTTTCATATAGCCTCAGATAATTTTTAAAATAATTTTTTTAAAATATAATTTTTAAAACAAAGAAATTTAAAAACAACGTTTAAATTTATTATTTTAATTAGAAATTATATTTTACATTATCGACAATTATACTAAAAATATTTAATTATGAAGCAATAAATACAAATTAATTTTTATTGCTGAAAAAGCTTTAATGTGTACTTACTATCTTAATAAAACTTTTTTCTATTTTTTCTATGATTACAAAATTTTTGATTTTATAAATTGGACTAAAACGAGTTAAAAGTTTTTATTTATATATGTACATATATTTTTACTGTCTTAAAATTATAACTGTGAATTGATGTAAAATTCGTACCATATTTTAAATTAATTTGACAGTAATTATTCGTTTAAAATAAAAAAAAATTCAATAGATATTAATATTATAATATTCATATTAAATAAAATCTCGTTCATTAATCAAGTTTATGAAATTTATACTTTTCTAGCAATAAATTTCTTTAAATTTATAAACTACAATTTGTAATCTCTTTTAGTATGAAAATTAATACCAAAAAAGAGCTTAAGGAAATTACTTAATCTTTTTTTTATATTATCATAAAAAAATTTACTAATTTTAAATATTTTTAGAACGAAAATAATAATATTTGGATAAGGAACACGGAAAGAAACTATGGGACTAATTGGGACTGGACTTTATACGCAGTAACTGATAACAGAAGCAAAATACATTTGAGAAAAGAAGTTTGTAGTCTCAGAGAACCAGTTGAACTTTCATCTCGTCATATTGCCTCAATACCAAATAATTTTTCTGGATCTTCCATCACTATTTCACTCATTGAATTAGATGCAGATGGAGGTTGTGTCAAGGTGTAATAAAAAAATGACTAATGAATTATTTTAAAAAATTAATAAATTTATTTATTTTAAACAACACTGTCATAATTTAAAAAAAGGCACATTGATTATTTATGATATTGGAGATCATGCTTAATATAAGTATAAAAACAACTATTATACTTATCACAGTGCTTAAGTCTATTATGGCATTTAAGTATTTAAGTATTACATATGTGAATGTGGAATGATAATTGACATAAAATTATGGTCATTACAATAAAAATATAATATAATAAGTTCATGATTATATGAAATGAGAATGTGAAATACCAATAAATATTTTTATAAAATTATGATAAAAATTAAAAGTTATATTTATAATTCATTCAGATAAATGATTTTCGTAATTAATTCAAGTATAATAAATTTTATCAAATTCATGTAACACAATTATAATTAAAGATAAAATTCTTATTTAAAAATTAAAAAAATTAAAGTACTAATTACATTTAATAGACAGATTATAAAACAAACAGATACTTTAGAAACTATAGATGATAAAATATAATTTAAAATATTTTAAAATATCTATAGAGTATCACTGTAAAAAAAAAAGAAGACTTAACTTCTTATTTAGATTTACTAAACAAAAGAATATAGTGTATAACATTTGAATATACATGTATATTTTTTTATTAGAGTTCATTCAAATCCTACATTTTTAATCAACATAAGAATGTATGTTTCATTTAATATAAATTGAAAAACATCGATATTTCACACTCCCTAACATGCAATACATATAAAAACAGACGCATCACTGATACTTTCGCAGTACTTCATCCATGTACGGTTTATACTGCTCAACATTATCGGTACGTATTGCCGCTCCGGCCATAACATCATGTGCATATTTAACTATAGCGTTTACATTTTCTTTGCCAAGAATTTCTAAATTTAATGAATAAACTTTCATATCGGAGGCAACCCTTTTTCCTGGTGGAGGTGTTGCAGACGTTTGTGCTGTAGATGCCTTTCTCTTCTTTCCTGATCCTATTGACATAGGGGCGTCACTTTCTCCCTCCTCTTTTTCTTTATCTCGTTTAGGACAACTGCAAACTCGAACTTCAAGCTTGCGCCTTCCCAATATCTGATTTTGTTCAGTCTCAAGGGTAAAAATTAATTCAGTTGGTCTTCGGTTCATGCCGGATGTGCAACTATTTTTACAAAAGAAAACAAAATCCATGGGTACATTCTGTACTCCAGCTTCTGGCATTCCCAATGGTGTTAAAACTGACAAATGTCCATTTCCTGCTTCTTCATAGCTGCTAGTATTATGAAGACACCTAATCACATGCTTTACTTGTCTTGGATCGATATTTCTATTACTGCTATTATCTGGTGCCATGTGATTGTGGCATCTGATGACTGGTTGAGATCTGTGTTGGTCTAGTTTATACACCATAGTTGCTCTTACCCACAAACCATCTGCAGGCGGTGTCCACTGGAATTGAAGTGGCAAAACTTGTTCCATGTGTATAAATACCTTAGATAGCTTTTCGGAGTACTGTTCACAAAGATAAGAAAGTCTCGTTAAATTTTCTTATTTAAATTAATTTTTTTTTTTAATTTTAATTAATAATTTATTAAAAAATTTTCCCCATTATTATTTAATAAGATTATCAAAATTTTAGCAATAATTTTTAACAGTTGAAAATAACATTAATTATTATACAATAATAAATTCTTATATTTTCATATCAGAAATAAAAAAGCTTTTATAGAAATTTTAAATTATTTATGTCCCAAATTTGTTAATATTATATATTTTAATGAAAATGTATTTTAATGAAATTGATTACAAACCTAATTGTAAAAATAAATAATTTTATACATAATAACCAAAGTTTAGATAAATATATAATTCATAATGAATTAAATTAGAAATTAAAAAATTAAATAATTTCAGATTATTTTTGTTACCCAATTAATAATAACTTATTTGTGATAAAATAAATATTTTATATTAAAATATGATTCATCCAATAGTAAAAAAAAATTAATATATAAAAAAATTTGTTAACTTACAACCCAATGTTTTCCACTATTTTGGTGATTTAGAATTAGTTGAAAGTTAAATTGCCCAGCAAATTCATCTTTCCCTAGAATTGGAGTCACTGTAGGATGCTGCATTATTGTAATATTTTGTTGCAAGGAAATTTTGTCATCGATATCAACTTGATCATTGACATAATTGCAGTTAGGAATTTGTTGATTGTTATATTCGTGTGTTAGATTATCTAATGAAAATGTAAACTGCAAAGGATCAATATCTCTAAAAATAAAATTTCAGATTTAGATGCAATATAATTATTTAAAAATTATAATAACGATTTTTAAAGTTATAAATTTTAATATATGGCTTAATTTTGTAGACATTAAATTTATACAAAAACAAATTTTAATAAAATTACATTGAAACTAGTTACTCTTTTGTTATATTCTAATGAAAAAAATATAACTTGACGAAATAAAACTTGTTAGTAATTTATTTACTACTATATAATTAAAAAGCAAATTTTAAAAGGATATTTTGAATTTAAAATTCTTTCATTTACAACTTATATCTTATAGCTTTTTATGTATACTTCTCTAACAAACAATTTAACATTATTCTTTTTATTTAGAAGACTCATGGTTTAAAATGGATTGTTAAAATTAACTCTTAAGACTTTTTCTTGTTAACACTCGTGCGCGCAAATGTTACGCATTCAAAGAAAATGGAAGATTGTTTTAATATTTTCTTTATTTTTATTAGATTAATTAGCTTTATTTTTTTTAAGTACTTAATTTCCTTAAATAAAATAATGATGTATTATAATTCAATTCTTCTAAATATAGTTAGTTTAAATTTAAAATTTTTTATCCAACAACTATACTATTGAAACAAAAACTAGTTCATTTTTTAATATTTTAAAATAAAAACATTAAAAATACGGTAAAATTTAAATTAAAAATTTGTAAATTTTAATAAACGACTATTAAAGAAAAACAATGATTTTTGCTTCTTATTATAATTGTATGCATTCATAGATGATAAATAATACATAGACAAGTTTAACATATAAAAAAGTTTGCAACATACAAAATAAACAAGATAAATTCTTTTTCAATAAATATTCTTCTGGAGTTATTTTATTTTATTATTAAAAAACTTATAAAAAAATTGTATTTAACAATGCATATTTTTATATAATTCTCTTTTATACACTTATATTTCTATATAAACCGACGATATCATATTCTTCTAACAGTGTCTAATTCTTTTTTTAATACTTCATCAATTATATTAGTATATTTATAAGATATTAATTTTTTAATGTTATTATCTTTTCTTAACATGTTTTTGTATTATAAACTTTTTTTGTGTATTATTAATGTGATAAATTTTTAACACTTTTATCACAAATATTACATTTTTATATTATCCCTAAAATTAATCATTTGAAATAATTTTAATAGAGAGATTTATATTTACATTTATAACGCTTATAATCAAAACAAGTTATTATAAACAACATTTATAATCATTTGTTAATTCACTGAAATTTTCATCTTGTTTTTATGAATACAAATGAAAGTCAATTGCAAAAAACCTGTCGAAACAAGAGCATATTTATATACAATAATGTAACAAAAGAAAACTTTTAGATCCACTGAATATATGGCATAAATTTGATTAAAATAAAAATAATAATTACAGACGTATAATTAATTATAGATATATTAGTTTAGTTTTTTATAATAATTATAAAGTCTAAATATATATTTTGAAAGAGGTAACAATACAAAACATGACGCAAGTCGAAGGCTTTTTTGAGAAAGAAATAAGGTTATATACACTTACATTTGCCCATCGAAATCTTTTATCGTCATATATTCTTGTAATAGGGCTTCCTCTTGGGAACTGGTGAACAATGACCCTTCTTTGGTCATTTTGGTCGGACAATCCGGAGGCACCGAGTTCCTAATTGCACCATAAACAATCTTCGTTATCTAAATAACACACCATCGAAAACACCACACGCACGCTATTTTTTTCACAATGATCCAAGCGCTGCCGCCAAAAGTCGTTTTTTTATATTTTGTCCATAGACTTACTATATTGTATAGACTAAATATCTAATTGCTACAGCAAAAATATATACTTTAGACTGTGACGGTTTAGAACTCGAATTGCAATTCATTTAGTAGAGACGCTCTAGTGAAATCATCTACTGTTGTAAGAAGCGATGCAGTATTGGAAACCAAGAAACTAGATTTTTGTTCTGTACGAATTGTTATTTCGATACTTTGTATATAGAATCTTGAACAAATGGAAATGCAACTAATGCGATAAAAGTAGTATTAGGCCAAAGTATACATTACATTACTCTTTCTATTATTAGTATAGTACAAATAAACTAATAATTACTCTTTCTAAAATTACAACGATAGAAATGAAGAAAGTTGATGTACTATGCTATTCTGTGATTGGTTGCTCATACTTTACATTTAATAATTTACAAGAAATACAGTTATTTTTAAAAATTAGCAAATATTTATTAGTTAATTAAGCAATTTTAACATTAAATTGTTAGTTCAAATTAATGTGATGAAAAAATTTTTATTAAAATTTTAAAACTTAAATTTATAGCCATCAATTATTAATCTAAAACAAAAATTCTTGTAATCAAATCGTCTAAATAAAAATTTGATATTAAAAAAAAATATCGTTTTTATCGGAAATGGCATAAAGTTGATCGAACAAGTATATTTTCAAATGAAAATTTGTATAATGGATAAAGTTATATATTTAATTAAAATATGTATTAATATATTTTTATTTCATTTTATTTTTGTTACTTATTTCAATAAAAATGAGTCAAATGCATTAATAAACATGTTGATGATATAATACATAATTACAACTATTGCTATTAATTTTATTCGAAATATTTCATATAACAATTACTAAAATAAAAGTAAATTAAAAACTTTCATTAAAATACTTATTTATTGTCGAGGTGTATATGTTAATAAATTAGGTTACATATTATTTTTCAATTAATCAAATAATCATACATTTTGCTTTACCTAGTCATGCATTGAAGATTGCATGTGTATTTAAAAAATCATGTATAATAATAATAATTGATCAAGATATTTTTTAAATATAATTCAGAATGTAAAGTGAAAAAAACCTTTTTGAAATTTGTAAAGACAAATTTTTAACTTTTAGAAATATAAATTTTAAATTTTTCATATTTTTAACCGATAGTTTACTATATTAGGATTCTAAAAAGGTTTGTCTGTAATATCTTTGTGTTCTTCGAATGTATGTGAGTTTTTAAGTGGATGATCGTAACCCATGTCTGGTCTGGCGTCTGTAAATGCTCGAACTGTGTAATTCATAATGCATCAGCTTGTTCGAAATCATAATAGTATAATTCAATATTAACATTTAGTAGCTCCATAATTCCATTAATAAGTATTATTAAGAAATCCAATATCCAGAATCGAAAATGCGAACTTTAAAATTATTAGCTACACGATATTTTATTGACATTGTTCATAACGTTACATTAAAATGTTTATTACTATTCTGTGTGTAATATGCAAAACAGCGATTAAGAAATTCTTCATTTATTATATTATTAGCGATATGTTTTCCAACGTTAAAAATTTCAATGACTTTTTTTCAGGTAAATAATTTTTCACCTTCATTTGTTATATTTTCTAACAATTTGTGATTCCTTTTAAATACTTAACCATATCAAACAATTAATTTATTACTAAGTTTTTTTATATTCTTTAATAAGTCATATTTATTGTTAAAAAAGTCAATCAATAGTCTTACTGAGATTAAGTATTTTTATATTCTTTATGTAATCATAGGCTATTATAAAAGGATAATGAAACCCGAGGAAATATTATTTGACAAAAGCTTTATTTAATTTATATGCATCTTGAAAACCGAATTGGAAAACAAGACTGACTCCTTCACGAATTTCGACTAGTTTTGTTGAAATAAAGGGCTATGAGCAAATAAATATCTTAAGATTATATCGTTTTTCTTTGCTTACACTCGAATTTTTGTAGTCCGCATAAAAAATATCTACACTATTTTTAATTTATTTAGAATGTTTATTTTTTAATAATAAATCATTACTTAAAACTACAGTTATTTAAAAATACGTTATAATGAGATGCACACAGCGGCGCACTTGGTAGTAATATATATTTAGCAATGCCTTATCAATATATATCTATTGTTAAAACATAAAATCGTATACATCGAATATTTTTTATGCACAAGCTTAGACAGTTTAAATAATAATTAATCAATTTATCATTTAATCATATTATTTTTAATACAATATTGACTTGAAATATAGTTACTGGTTTTAAGATATACCGATGAAATATTATTTATATAACCTGTTAAAATTTTTTGGCTATATTTTGGCTGTATTTTTTCTCTCTATAAATATATAAAGAAGTAGATGTACGATAGACTTATATCACCTAGCAAACGTAAAACGAGGAGAATAGGACAAGGACGGAAGCGTCAATTCCAACTTCATAATTTAACGGGATCTGAAGCTAATGCAAGTAAAATGAGTTTCAGCTCCGTTTGAACACGAGTCTATCACAAAGCACAGTGATAACGTCTTATTAAACACACGTCTCCACGTGGAATAAGGGAATATAATGTTAATATCTAAAAAACCACGAAAAATTTGAGTGTTAAATTGAAGTTTTCATTTATGTTTGTAGTAATAATACAAACGTCGTATTGAACGTAATTTAATTATGCTATGAAACCGCTATAAAGATTCCCTTAATGCGATTTTAAAAATGATAGAAATTAACATTATTGTACGTTTCTATAATTTTATTTTTTTTGCCTATAGTCTTTTTGATTTAGATATTTTCTCTTGCATCGACGTACAAGAATTTTAATAAATATTAATATTAATTTATAATCATCTTTATTCATTATTGTTATTATTATTAAATATTTATTTTATAGCTCATCTGCAAAATATTTACTTATACTATTAATATGTAAGCATTGTATAAACATATATTTGTAAATTTATAAATATTAGAAAATTTATTTATGTGATAACACATTAATCATAAAAACATAAATAAATATAAAAAAATATATATTTTAATTTTTCTATTATTTTTATATAAATAAAATTTTTAAATACATAAAAAATAACTTAAAAATACATATCAAAACAATAACGAGTGAATCTCATAACTTTGCATTTATTGCCGATCTACAAAAGATACTTTGCGTATCTCATCAAATTTTCATATAATTCCTATTAATTAATTGAATCATTAATTTCAAGATTAATAACAGATTCGTATTTTAAAGTTCTAATTTTTACATTGAACATTTATATTTTTTTAATATTTTAATAATATTATTCATAATATTTTAAGATTTCCAAACTTGTCAATTGTATACTTATTTTTTTTTATTTATGTAAAAATGAAATAAATCATTTATTTTGATTTTTACAACATGTTAATAACGGCAATAATACTTGAAATTTGCAACGGTTCATTATAACGTTGATCAGTTTTATCTCTTCAAACAAATATGTTCTATTTATTAAAATATTTGCTATTTTAACAATCAATGTAATTAACAGGGGAAGTATCTATTTCACCATGAAAAAAAAAACAATAATTTAGACAAGCTTTTTCTATACATACAAAAAATTAAAAAAAACTTTTAAACATGTATAATTAAAACTGTTTAATGAAGATAATTTTTATTTTTATTTAAAACACGTGTTTACTATAATAATAAAACTATACTAATAATACTAAAGATATCAATATTAGTATTAATTTCGAACTTAAAATGTAGCCATAAATAATAACTGTTTTATATAATAAAAAGTAATAATTTTCACTCTGAAAATAAAATATTTAAACATTTAGTTAAATTTTATACATTTGGGAAATTCATAAATAAATACTATTCATAATTAAATAAATCAAATACCTAGGCATGTATGAACAGCTATACAATTGAGCAAATAGTTGCTGATTGTATTATTTTAGAAATTAATACACATTAAAATTAATAAAAAAACCTACAGATATTGCTATTAAAGGAATCAGTATTTAACAGTTTTATTGTTTTCATTATATGCTTTTATACATTTCAAAAAATTATACTTACATAGTCATTTTATTTTTATTCAATGAATAAAAATGTTTATATTGAAAATTGAGGTTGTCTGAAAATTAAATATACCTTCAAAAGTAAAAGCGCTTTTTATGATAAATAACCAGGTACATCTTAAATTATAAGTTAATGATCTCCGAGTATTTATTGTTAGTTGTTTGAATAAAAACGAATCAAATATATTAAAAAAATTTGTTAATTATAAAATATACAATTACAACTATTATTATTAATTGTTATTCGAAATATTTCGAACAATTAGTAAAATAAAAGTAAATTAAAATCTTTTATTAAAATCCGCATTTGTTATAGAGACGTATATTTTAACAACTTTAGAATTCATTATTTTGAAAAAAACATATAGCAAATTAAACGGATTATAAAAGTAATTAGAGCCATTTTACATCTGTTTAATTGTATGAAAAAATTTTGACTAGAGGATTTTCAAATCTTTTATTAATAAACGGTTTTACATATTTTTTCATGTTACAGAGAATAAAATAAATAAAAATATAATCTTTTATAATATTTCCTATTTAAATTACAATAAACAAAATAATTTATTTTTTGGTTTTTAATGATAGTCACAGTTTGATATAATGTAATAGCTATAAACTTTAAGATTTTATCACGTTTATGTACATAATGAATCATGGAATTTTTTGTTAACTGTATATATTTAATTTTTTTACACGTTTAAAAATAGAATCGATAAAAGCGCAAAAAAGCACACAGTGCTTCAACAAACCAAACGGTCCGAAACAGTTTCTTTCCGGCAAATGGACTGACCAACAATGACATCCTATATCTAACATATTTTGGCCTAAATTATAAAATTATAATCCAAAAAAAGGTGGTCATGCGGAAGAGAAGATTTAACTCAAAAAATGGAGGAAACAAAAAATTCAAAGCCAACGATCAAGGTAAGAGGACATTTAATAAGAATTTTTATGTAATTCTCCAACGTCATGCGTAGAATTTATTGCCGATTCCGGAGCAACACATGATACAGTAAGTAAATATATCATACTAGAAAATTTTACAAAATGCTATGAAAATTATATCAAATCAGCAAACAAAAACGATTTTGCCGATATTAAAATCAATGAAGAAGAAAAACTAATACTGTATCAAGAAGACAACGACAAAATAAAATTCACAAATGTGATTACTGTATGAGATATAAGCAGTAAACTTTTATTATTAAGAAAATTAGTCAAAGCTGGACTAGGAATCATTCTAAACAAAAATATTGTACAGTATAAACAAACTAAAAGACAAGAAATCACCGGGAAAAGGGGCCCTCTCTCTCTCTTGCTCCTATTACTACTCCTATTGCTACTCTCTGCCTATCACGCTCTTTCTCTCTCGTTTTCATGCGCTCTACTCTCTCTCTCTCTCTCTCTCGCTCCCTCCCACTGCACTAGGAAATGGGTCTGCGGAGTCGAACACCGGTAGTCGAGCCGTGGTGTCAGGGACTGGATATCGTGAACATATTGAGGATCCCCCGCAAAGTAGGAACCCGAACATCTATGATGTTCGCGGATGGGGCAGGTTCGAACGTCGTGGATATCGGTGGTCTCTCGCAGGTAAAATCGGTCTTCACGAACGCGTAAACGGCTCCAATTAGAAAGAAAAGCTATGGGGCAGTCGCGAAAACCGCGGACCGTCCCGATATCAGGGAGGGAAAACGAAAACTCGACCGTACTTGAAAGGGCGTACGAGAAATGTTAGAATTCATTTTCCTCCTATCATTATAAGCTATGAAATCCCGCTCAAAGCGATAACGTTGTAAGGGCCTTTTTTCCTCCGTCGATTCAGCGGGGGATTTTTCAGGCCCAGGGAAAAGAATATCAAAACTGTCACGAGCGAGGCTGACTGCGATGTAACGCACGAGCAGGTATAAGGCTCGGACGCTCCGAGGCATGCGCGCAAAAAAATTATTAATAGGATATACAATATTGTTAGCGTACGCAAAAACAAATGTAAAAATGTAAAATAAAAATATGCGTAAAAATGTTTACAAGCACATAATAAAATGTGCGTGCTTAGTAAGTACGAATGGGGATTACTGAATGTTGTATTTTGTGTATTAAGTGTGATCGGCGACGAATGCGGAATATTAGAACAAATAGTTGCAGTAGATATCAAGCGCGGCATGCATCCGATTAATTTTTCAAGTAAAATGATATTGTTTAGGAATGTAAGTGTTCGACACCCAAATAATATTATTAGTCATCCTGTAATTTAGATGTAAAGTTTTATGGATATTCGCGGCGAAAAGGCGGCTTTTGGTCTCGATATTCGTGTCGAGAGAGATCGAACTAAAACCACTCGAAAAGTATTTTTAAATAGAGAAATCTGAGTCTAAATAGACTAGCATTCTTACAATCATCCCTACATCCTTTCTAAATAAATTATAATAAAGCGAAGAGATCGGTTCTATACGAAATGTGGAAATTTTGGATAGATATAATTAGCGACAGTTGATTGAACATTGTAAACAAACTTCTGAAAGGACACAATTTACCACAGAAATGGAGAAAAGGAATTACGATTTCAATCATCAGTAAAGAAGACAGTGAGATAACTGAGAATTACAGAGGAATTAGTTTTGTGGATACCGGTTATAAAATATATGCCGAGTTAGTGAAAGCCAGACAGGAATATCCTCTGTCGGATTTAAAGGATTACCTTAAAAAATAAAGAACATCAGGAATACAAAAAGGTCAAAAAAAAAAATAAGTTCTATATTATATGCTGATGACGTAGCAATCCTGGGTAAGAGTGGAGTAGAAACTCAGAGAATTTTTAAAACTATTACAAGAGTTTCTAAAGAAGAAAGAACTAGATATAAAAAATGAAAAAAATGACTTAAGAAAACTTAGTAGAAAGCATCGTAACGCCGCGTCCTTTTCGCATTCATGCATTTTTAAAGTGCGCGAGTGGCTTGGCCTACTCCAGGTGCAATTTGTAACCGCGAATATCATCGACGACGATACATGCTACGATTTTATAGTGACTTTTTTAACCGAAATGAGGATCGGTCAACTCGAAGATATAATAATCGTCCTCCCGCTGAAAACAAATACACGTTTCTCAAGAAACAGGTGATTCAAGGACTCACCGAATCGAACAGTGCGAGAGTTAGAAAACTGCTGAAAAATGAGAAAGTCAAGTGCGACAAACTCGTCTGCCTTTACAAGAATATATAGTAATGTCGTCTTCAAGCGGGACGGAAATACACAAGATTTTGAAGATCGTCGACGCCAGTTACGAGGCAATCTCATGGCAGTAAGTCACTGACATAAGCACAACTACCAGTTTGTATCAGCAAATCGACAACTTAACTGCCCAGGTTTGTGAATTACAATGATAAAAAGACAGTCACTGTTGGTTGCGAGGAAGTACAACATCGGCGATCCACCGAGCAAAGACCCCTGCACGTCGTGAGAGCAAAAAGTGCTTTTACCACCATCACTTTAAAAAACGGCCAATAAGTGCAGGCAAAGATACCCGAAATGGACGGACTTTTCAGGAAACGTCGGGAGTCGTCAGTGAATTCAGTTAACATCGACGGGATTGCGCAGCACCGAATTTATATTAAGGACAATAATTCAAAAAAACTATTCCTAATTGACACTGGTACTGACATTTGTGTATACCCCCGTGCGTGGCGTAATGCCAGAGACGAGCGCGCGTACCAACTGTACGCGGCGAACGAGACGGACATCAGGACATTCGAAACAATAACTCTAAGTCTGAACCTGTCCTTGCGCTTCAAGTTCGTATGGGCGTTCGTCGACGCAGACGTAAATTCTGCGAGGATCGGGATAGATATTCTCACGCACTACGGATTACTGGGTTACCGTTGGACGGTTTTCAAGTGAGTGAGTGAAACAAGACCTACTCTTTAGTACTTAGTAATCGTCGGCTTAGTAATGTCGGTCAAGTGTCTTTCCCGAGAATCATAGGTGATAGGAAAGTTGATATTATGAGAAAACATTCGTTTCTAGTGAAATTCGGCACTCGCATAAATGGAAAAACAATATAGCCATTAATCCCCGGCGGAAAAACTCCGGATAAAAGAAGAATATAAATGGGACAGCGCCCAGATACTTTCTAAACTTCGTTCGATCTTGTTACTATACCGAAATATTACTAATAATAAAGAAAAGTGTTGGCAAAAAGTGCGATAATTATTTCACTCCTTTATCCGAACATCTGCAACATACCCTCTCGCGATCATTAACAACGACGATTGGCTATACAGATTACGTAAGCTGCTCGTCGAATACCCGACAATCACGCGGCCGCCCGCGTTACAACCATAGACCTGCAAACCCACGTTTAAAGCTACATTAAAACGACAGCAGATCCGCCGGTGTATGCCAAATCACGCCGCCTCATACTTGACGGCCTGAAAGTCGCCAAGACCGAGTTCGACCTGATGCTGCAGCAAGGCATCAGGCGGCCCATAAATGGCCCATGTTCATCGTCACTTCACGTCGCTACTAAGAAGAACGGAAGCCCGCGACCATGCGGCGATTACAGGAGTCTGAATGCCCGCACTATCCCAGACCGCTACTAGTCGCCACACATCGAGTATTTTTCATAAAATTTGTATAACAAAAGATTATTTTCTAAAATCGATCTGGTGCGCGCCTTTCACCAGATTCCAATTGCACTCAAAAATACCGAAAAAGCACAGGTTATTCGACCTCTTTGAATCGACGATGATGATGTTTGGTTTGCGAAACGCTGCTCAGATTTGTCAGCAGTTCGTGGACCAAATCATCCGCGGTTTCGATTTGCGTGCACGTATATATAGAATATTTCTTGATCGCGTTGGAAAGCGAGAAGGAGCATTTTAAACACTTAAAGCTATTATTCGAGCGGTTCGCAAAATACGGTGTTGAAATAAACTTCCCGAAATGTATACGGTGCTAACAAAAACACTGTCGACGCCTAGGTCATAGCCATTTTAATAGAACGCGTCCACGCGATAGCAAACTACTTGTTTGCCGATACGATCAAGAGCTTGCATCGATATATGGGAATGTACAACTTTTCTGGGCGTTTTATATCGAATGCCGCGAAAGTTTTGCATTCCCTGAACCCGATGCTAGTAGCAGAGAAAAAGGATGGTGAGCTCTTTCATTGGACGCAAGAGACACGCATTGCATTTAAAACGTCGAAAAATGCCCTTGCAGAAGCTGCTCTGCTCCCTCATCCCTTATTGCAGTCTACGCGTCAAATTACACAATTGACAGGGCGCTGTAATAATACGTAAAGAACGCGTGAAAGCGTTGACGTTCTACACAAGATCGCTAATGACTCCTGAACGCAAATAAGTAGTTTCCGGTAGATCGTCGAAGGCTGAGATTTTACAATCTTTACAGATCATAAACCTTTGAATTTTGCCTTCGACCAGAAGCTGAAAAAGTGCTCCCCGCGGAAATTCAGACATCTCGACTTTATAGCGCAATTTACCACCGATATTAGGTCCATTAAAGATTCCGAATATTACTAATTTAATTATTTTGAACTATGAACTGCGCATAGTCGAAATGCCGTAAATAGCTGTGAGATGCTGCATGAATAGCTGTTAAAAGACAACAAGTCCGCGTTGCAATTGAGGAGAATAGATTTTTCCGATTGCAACCCGCACATATATTGCGACACTACGAACGACGTTAACAGACCTTTCGTCCTGGCATGCTTGTGTCGAGCTATTTTTTAACAGCCTACACGGTTTGTCGCACCCTGGTCCTCGCGCGATGCAACGACTAGTAACGTCGCGTTTTGTTTGGCCCAAAGTCGTACCGATCGCTGACATGGAAGTCGCGACCATCGCAAAGGCTTTCATTTCTACGTGGATTCTACGATTCAGTGTTCCCGCGAGCATAAAAACGGACCAGGGGCGTCAATTCGGGTCTGCTCTGTTCGCCGAATTTGCATGACAAGCTATCACCCACAGCAAACGGCCTCGTGGAGGGGTTCTACAGGCAACTGAAAGACGCAATTAAACGCTATCACAGCATCAACTGGATATTTAAACTACCAGTCGTGCCGCTTGTCATACGAATGGCCATAAAAAGGGACCTTGGCGTGTCGGCGGCCGAGCTTCTTATGGCACCGGTAAACGCTTGTCTGTAAGCCTTTCAGGTATAAATATCGAAAGAGACATAAAAAAAACATCATATATCTCTCAAGAAGACTATACTAAAAACATTCTGATAATGTTCGACATGGACAACTGCAAACCCCATGACACACCCATGATTAAAAAACAAGTTCAAAATCTCCAAAAAAATGTCCTAGAAAAATTACCAACAACACAATCATAACAAGACAAAAAACTCTTCCGAGAAACTACAGGAGGAAACGTTCCTCACTACAGGCAAATTCTTTCTTTCAAGTATTTATAAGAAACAACATCACGAAGATTAACTTATAATTCTACATCTGAAGGATTAGAGGCCTATACAAACTCCAGTTTTAAAGACATTAGAGACTCCACATCAACAGCTAGATACATTATAAGGCTATCGGTGATATATTTCGTCATTATTTCGTGGCAAAGCCACAAATAATCGCTTATTACACTGTCAACTTGCCAATCTGAATATCTGACAATGAGTGAATGTTGCTAGAAATTGATATCCCTTGACAAATGGATCAGAAATATCATTGACATGATCTTCTATCCTAAAAAAAATTGGTGCGACAAAAAAGCAGCTATTGATTGCAGTAAAATGGAGGGTTATCACAAATTAAAATGTTTGATGATCCCATAGAAATAATTAAAAAGAATCTGAGACAACGAGACAAACAGCCATAAAACCACCGATGACAAAGACGCATGGGGATTACATCAAGAAATGCATTGATGAAGGTATAGTCATTGTTCGCTGAATACCATCAAAGTACAATTTGGCAGACGTAATGACCAAACCCATACCTCTTGATCGATATAGATACCTGAACATTAAAATACTAAAGAATCAAAAATAAAAAAAAAAAACATTTTTCTGTTACAGACAAAAAGAAAAATTAAAATCAGAAGACATCAACCAATAAAGCCGTCCCACTGTGTGTTGCTCTTTTCTCAAGTACAACGTAGAATTCCTTTATTCTTTTACAATACGGATAAATGTGCGTGTCGCATGTTTCAGGATAATTTTTTCTTAAAAAGAACCGTTTTTCCAATGCGGTCAATTTTTTATAGTCTTCAGTCTCTCTTCGAGTCTTTTTCTGTATACATATACAGAAAAACTTTGTACTGCGCTTAATTATGTTTTCATACCAAAATAATATTAAAATTGTATAACAAAATATTAAATACTACATATTAATTAAAACATCATTGAACACTTAATTATTTATACAACGAATACGGCGTGCCACCACCTATCCTACAGTTATATAAATATTCAATTATATATTAAATAAATTATTATATTTATTTAATGAATTTAATTTTTATTTTATTTTTTATGTATTTTAATTAAGATATGGAAAATATAAGAAATTAAATAATGTACCAGATAATGAAATTTTTCAATTTAAGTTAGAAGTACTTATAAAAATATTTGAATTTTGAGTAAGAAACGTCCTTATTAAAGTTAATAACTTTTCTAAGATTAACGATTATATTGCATATTGCATAAAATATTAACTGTCATACACTTGAAATTAATGTGTAATATAAAATTGTTTTTAAAATTATATTAAAAGTGCTTTTCATCACATATTTTCAAATTTCAATAATTTAATTTGTGTGTATTCAATACTATTTCATTTAGAATACAAAATTTTTTAAAACGAATGTATAAATATATTCCAGTTTTCATTTCTCCATAAACGTGATAGTATTTTTTATTTTATAGTTAAATATTTCATTTTAAATTTACACAGATAGTCAAGTTATTTGTTCATTACTTGCGGTATCCCAGATAAGACCATCACCATAAGGACCATGAGTTGAAGGAAATAATAAATGCCACCAACTTCTAAAAAACCAAAATATAAATTTATTTTGACTAAATTCAAATGATTAAACTCGATCTAATATGGATAATAAATAGAGCATTCTATAAAGGAATTACTTTAATTGTTTGCGTATAAAATTAAATTAATATAATAAAATAAATAATTTTGTGATTAATAATATAAAATCAATATTTATAACTCATATTTTAAATTCAAATGATTTTGCTATTCATATTATTAGCAATTTAATATTTTCAACTTAATAAACTTTAACTAATGACAATTTAATTAACTATAATTAATTTACATTTTAATCCAAATAATGATATAAAAATATAATGCTTATACATTACCTATGCTCTAATCCTAAAAACAATCTCCAATTCTCTTTTTGTCCAAAATCATAGGGATTCCTATATATTTTTCCTTCTGCTTTGAATTTTTTTTCTAATGTACTGTTAATGCGACCTTCAATACTTGTTTCTCCTCTGGTTATTAAACCAGCATGCCACCATGTCAAACCACCTAGAGTAGCTAATGTTGCTATACAAATTAAAGCTGCCAAAATTATTAATTTTCGTCTGTATTCACTTTCTTTTCTCTCAGCTACTTGTTTGGCTATTTCTTCTTTTTCACTTTTACTGAGATGTTCTAGTGATTCAGTCTGCAATTAAAAGTTTTTTATAACGTTAATAAAATATTTAAAAATAGATGATTCTAATAATTATCTTTTAAAATTATTTTTTTGGTTCTACATCTTATTATAAATATTCTTTAATATATAAAGATTGTTTATAATTTAATTTTTTTTTTAATTAATTATATAGTCTTCTACAATTTGACTTTTTGTTAAAAATGGAAAATTAATTTAAAGTATTTATAATACTTTTCATTTTTTTATGCATTATTGATTAAAATGTGAAATTCTCTATTGATAAAAAGAATTTATAGAATGTAAATATCTAATTTCAGTACAAAAATATAAAACAAAACTTTTTATTAAATATTTTATATTTTTATAATAAAACTTATTTAAAAAAAATAAATGTTATATTTAATAACTTTGAAACTTTTTTAATTTATAAATACAATTATTTTAACATTTGAAATTATGTTTTTTTTTATCATTCATTATACTTTTTGTAAATATTCTTTTCTAATAATAACAGATGCTTATAAAAATATGTAAAGCTTTGATAAAATTGTATTATGTCTTTTAAATAATGTTAAATAAAAATAAAAATTATTTCATTATTTTATTTTAAAAGATAATATAATATGATAAATTAAATTTGAAGCTTAAATACATTATATTATTTATAAGTAGTAATATAAGAATGTTACATCTTTTTTATTACACACTGCATTTATATAAAAAGATATAAGTATTAAATTATAATACTTTAAAATATTTAATTAGATTATTTGCTATTTTGTAATTTTTGATTATTTAAAAAAATGAAATTTTTATTTAGAAATATATATACATACTATAAGATTTTATATATTTCATGCATTATGTTCTCAATTTTTTACCTTCTATTTAATTTAAAATGTACATGTTTTTATATTTATAAATAAATTTTTTATAATGATTAAGATTTATAACGTATGTTTTTTATTCATAGTATATTTTTTTAAATGATATTCTTACTACTGGTATAATTTCAGAATTATTTATTTGTACAGGATGACCATCAAGCTCTAACTCAGGTGAAAGAAAAAATTCTTCATATGCTAACTGAACTCCAAAAATTATAAGAAATATTATTCCACAGCCTGTAAACGCCATATATTGGAAGAAATATCTATGATTATAATGTCCAACACAATTATTGAGCCAAGCTATATTTACTGTGTTAAGAAATTTTACATTTCATAAATAAATGAATTAATATTATAATATTAAAATTATAAACAGAAAATTATAACAGAACTATTATCAAATAGTTTAATACTAAAATATTAAAACCAGAATGTATATTATATTTAATCTTTAAAAAGTCATATAATATCAATATTAAGTTGTACTAAAATTTATTTATTTTTATTTCAAAATGAATGTGAATAGAATGTTAAAAAAGTATTAGATAATATTATTGGATAAAAAATTTTTAAATAATTTCTTTATAGAAAAAAATTTAATAAATTTGGATCTTTAATTTGATAATAAACATAGTTTTTAATAATTTATTTTTGTATATGGTTAAAATTTCAAAGGATACGACAGTGATGATCCATTTTTAGAATACATTTATTACATATTGAGCAATGGTGTGTTCTTGGAGGCTTTGGTTTAATACATTTTTTACAAATACTAACTGCTTCAGGTATAAGACCACCTTTGGGTGGATAACCTGCTGGAACATTAATTCCCATGTAATAATGAAAGCAAATATTAACTAACAACCAGTTTCCAACAATAAGTAAAACTACTGTGAATTTTGGACTTTTTTCCCACCAATAAGGGAAACCTACATAATATGCAATATAAACAATTAAAACTGTTAATAAACTGACCATTACTACAAACACCTGTAAAATAAAATGAAGTAATTAAAATATTATACTTTCAATAATAAAATGATTCATATATATTACATATTCGCTATTTAAAAAAATTTTAAATTATACTTTCATATTTCTAATTTTCAATGTAATTTATTTTAATTTAAAAATATTATTTATAAATTAATAATAAACAAATAAATAAATTAAACTTACAGGACCAAGGAAGGCAGTAAAATTCTCTACAAACCATAAAATTGGTTCTAATAGTGTGTCACATACATAACTCCAATTTAAATAATGATTATAGAATAAAGATTTAAATGTAATTTTAAAACGAAATAATATCTGATTGAAACTGAAACTGCAACATTATCAATAATTTTTAATCATTACTATAAATATAGTAACATTAACGCTATAAATAACATAATTTTACCATAATATTTTTGGTTTTTTTACCACAAACCAATGAATTTTTGCCATTTTATATATATAGTACCCAGATATACATTTATATATAACACAAAATAGATCACATAACTGAAATAATGAGTTTTTCGCTATTCTTTTAACTAAATAATTATATTTTTTCACTGCATCTTAATGCATTTTATGTATTGATATGAATTATTAAACTTTCAAAATATATGAAACAATCTTCAAGGTTTATTAGGTGCAAAATTTCTTTAGAAATAATGTACAAATTTGTTAAGCATTGCACATATATTTATCAATGTTAATAGACTAAATGAAACAGGATTTATAACAATAATTTTGTCGGTAACATCCTGAATTTAGAATAAAATATAACGTATTTTAACGATATTAAAAATTTAATTATTATAAGATTTTATAAGTTAAACTAACAAATAGATCTTGCTTTTGTTTACGTTTGCTTACTTTTGTAGGGTTATGTTTATTTCTTGCACCGCACGTTAGAATAATAATGATAATTCGTCTGATAATGATAAACAGTAAAAATAGCATTTAGATTTTATTTTCAAAGTTCTTAATATTCAACATCACAGATTAATTATATATATTAAAAATATTTCATTAATTTAATTAGGAAGGAAATATAGAGATTTTAACTATTATTTTACAAATATTTTTTTATAAAATTTTTAAATAAAATTTATTTTACATTGATGTTTAATAATTTCTAATTTTTTAAAATATATAAAACATTTGAGTTATTTTTTAATTTTTGTATTTTTAACGCATAGTTTCTACTATAAATAAAACGTTTTATTTGTTTTTATTCCTAGCGTAGATAATAATACTTTAAGAAATTTTATTATTCCTTATAAAATTATATTTAAGAAAGCTTAGATTATCTTTAAACTTCATCGTACTATTCCTTATATTATATTTATTTACTAAGATTCAACTAAACCAATCAAATGTTACAGTTTTTATAAACCGATAAAAATTATATTAAACATTAAAAAAAAAGTAATAATTATTCAAGATAAATGTTTCTAGTTTAAAATACTATTGTAATAATATTTAAATTATTGTTTCTTTCAAAAAAAAAAGTTCGTTTTTTTTATTTTTTCAATTAAAAAGTTTACGCCATTTTCCGGTATTATGTTAGGACTGCCCATTTAATATTTAACTCATTTTTGTTTAATCAGAAATAGAATGGAAAACCAGACACTACGTTAACAACTTCCATTTAGTCACGTAAAACATAAGTTATTTATTCAGGACATCATTGTATTTTCTGCTCTGCTATGAATAATATGCTTATCCGTCCTCACAGTTGTAATAACTTAACTTTAAAGAATATTATATTACATCTCTTTACTCCTCTTGTATAATATTTCATACTAATTTTCCCTGTTCATAGCTTTCAAACTCACTCTTACACTTCTTTTGCACTCGCAATCTTACGAATCCTATGTAAAACGACATAAGATGTTATAAATTATAAAATAAAAGAAATTAATAGTCATACTAATTATAAGAAGTTATACACTATTCTTGTGAATTAGACTTAACTTTATAAACAGTTAATGCACAGTTGTTAGACTAATTTTCGAGATTTAAAAACTATTATTATAAAAAGTAATATTATTTCCGATATTAAAAAGTATAGTTTTATATGTTATAGCGCTCACTTAAATTCATATTTATGCGAATTTGTCGCGAGGGAAACAGTTTCAGATCACTTATTAATAAAAATTAAGTATTAATAAAAAATCAAAAGATTTCGAGGAAGAAAAATACGAAAGAAGAGGTATAAGGATATTCTAGTGCTAAATCACGAAAGATTTATTTATAAAATATACACATAAATTAAAAAAATATGTATTTTTGAAATTTATCTGGGAATAAATTTCAGTATAGAGATGTGAAAATACAACACTCATAATTTATTAAGATATTGTCTCGTTTATACACATGTTATGTACATACATTTTTTGTAACGATTGCCCCGACTGTCCTCCGTTTTAGTATCTCTGAGAAATCAACATTCACTCTTTCTCATTCATAAGCCTTGAGCACACTCCCTTTAAGAAGCTATTGTAAATGAACTCATTGTTTCTCACAACACTTGAGGTGCACCATTTAATGAATTAAGCCTTTATTTATTAAACAATTACATATTTTTAATAAACTTAATATTTTTTAGCATAAATGTCTTCTGAGCTGTTCACTGCACTGGTGGTAACAACGGTTTTCGATACGATTCAACTAATAAAGATAGTATTGGAAATAATAGGTTACACGATTTAATTATATTAAATATATAAATAATTATACTTTATATATTTGTAAGCGTCTAAACAAGGAAAAAGTAAAAAAATAATTGCGTATATAAATTATTTTCTAGGCAAAAATATGCCTTTTTTCAATATGATTTACAAGTCTAATACTGATGAATAGTTCGATAAGAGATGACTAAATAATTTCAAACACTTCAGGTTCGATGCCTAAAGGGAAAATATTTTTGCCCTTGTTCTACACCATTTTTTGGAGAATTTAAGTTCTCATAATATGAAACATTGTAACGTGGACGCTTAGATTGGCCAGATTTACTGCACATGTGTGATTTTAGTTTACAATTACCTATCTTTCTCTCCCTTTCTTTCATACACTTACATTCCTACCCCGGTAAATACGTAACCGAGTGATTTCTCGTCAGAAAAAAGTGTGCGATTGCAAATAAGAGAGTGAATAAGCTAACTTGAAAGTACGAAGAGGGGTAATGTGGCATGGATCAAATTATATATATTTATATCAATTTTTCATCATAGTATCATTATATTATGAAAGAATTAATGCCTTCCTGATCGAAAAAAAGCACGTGTAACGATAAGATTTCATAGTAGCTTTTGTATAAAGTTTTACATAAATCTTGTATTGATTACAGAGAAAAAGTTATTAATTGTGCGTTAGTTAGACAGATATTACTATCTCATTATTTATTTCTCTAATTTCCATATGATAAGTTGGTTAGTTAGTTTGTTAAACAATGTATAAAAAAATATTTACACTTTAGGGATTGTACGTATGACTTTTCACTTAATATTCATACATATCATTCAAATTGAACCATCTGTTATTTTCTCTCTGTCTTCCCATACAATAAGTTTATTTACTATTATAATTATAGTATAATATTAGCATTTTTCTATTAGTTACTATTTAGGTGTGATTGTCCATAACCGATTCTTGGTATATCGAAATTTTGTATTACCTTCCCTTTCATGAATTTGATAATGGGTTAAATTATAAATAAGTTTATAATATAAAATAATAAAATAAAAGTTATTAAGTGAAAATATTGACAAAATAAGAAAACATTAATTTATATATTACATGCATATTTTTAAATGTTTTTTTTTAAAGCGATTACATTTATTATAATTTACATTATTTTATTATTATTTAATTATTTATAACATGTTACAATTTTTTACATATTAATAATTTCAATCACATTAGTTATATGCAATTTTATTATAAACTTTTTGTTCAAGTCGCTGAATCCCAAAATTGACAAACTCTGGGTATCGTTATGATTTACGATATCCACATCGGTTCTGTTATTCGTAGGACCGAAGCTCATTATGGCATTTACGACCGGATTTTGAAAATGAGGAAACTTCGGCAAGATAAATCGGAAATTTAAAAGATAGCGGCAGGTTTCATCGTCACAGATTCGTAATCATACGTCATATATATTTTCATAAATTTTGTAGTTTCTCATATTTTTTATAAAATATTTCGTAGAAATACATAAAATAGCATATCTTTGTATTTCCTTTATTTTCACCCATTTCTTTTGACTTTATATATACTTACATGACAAATTAGCTTATATCTGTTATATTAAAACCGTGAATTATGACAAAGAACTAACAAACGTGTTCAGTGCAATATGACGCAAAATAGAACGCAGTAAATTAAATTCAAATACATCATAATCATGGATCACGACGAGCAACGTAAAGTATTACATTTATCCACATTTACTTATGTTTTCTCATATTTGTGAAATATAATATTCTTTATAATTTTCAGAAAAGATGACCGAGTAATTACTTGTAATAATATACATATTTCGGTTCGGCATACAAACATAACCTACGATGTAATTAATAAACAAGTTTAAAATTATAAGAATATATTGTTTTTATACTTGCTTAATGTTTATTTATATCTCAGAAAAGTATTTTTTTAGTTGAATAATCATAAATTTAAAATCGAAGTAAAATTTGTAATTACATTTTTATTGTATACTCTAAGTTATAAATGCATAATGGCAAAAAATTTAGTCAATTTTAAAAAAATTAGATCCTTAATTGGGCTAACAAGTGGTGGGATATTAATTTTTGCTGGTATTTCTTTAAATCAAGGAAATGAGATATTTTACAATAATATTGCTATGCCTATTATTTACTTAATGGATCCAGAGATTTCTCATAATTTAGCATTAACAGCAATTAAATTGGGCTTAGCACCAGTACAAAAGTATGAAGATTCTTCTGTGCTTCATACTGCATTATGGAATCTAGAATTTGAAAATCCACTTGGTATAGCTGCTGGTTTTGATAAGGATGGTCAAGCTGTTGAAGGACTACATAAAATGGGTTTTGGTTTTGTTGAAATTGGTAGAATATTAAAAAATTTATAAATTAATTATTATCTACACTTTAGAACATATTAGTACTAAGTTATTTTACATTTAGTTAATTGGGATTTAGACATAAATTTCTACAATTTTTTAAAGTAAAATGATTTATAAATAAAATTATTGATATAAATCAAATCACTTTATATATGGAATTGATTATTTTTATTTTATATGATTGTATAGTATATAAAATAATTAATTTACGTAAATGTATTGCAATAAAATTAATTATAATACTATAAAACTTAAATAAAAATTGTTTTAAATGTTAAATGAAGGGTATAAATCAAATGATTGTCTTCAAGTTTTACAGATATTATTTCATATTATTCTTTCGATAAAACATGTTGAAAATTTAATTGGATACGTATCATATTTTATTTATTTTTTTTTATTTATTTTGATCTTGAAATTTTTGTTGATAAAGCAAATTGTATTTAATTTTTTTTCTTTATTGATTGTTAAATAATTCATTGGACTTTTATTTTATTTATCAGTTAGTTATATATTAGGTAAATATATCAATATTATTTTATAAATAATTATTTTAAAAAGCATATATTTTAGTATAAAACAATGATTTTACAAAATTTAATGAAATTATCTGAATCTAAACTTAATAGTTAATAAAAAAATGTAAAACATGAATTTTAATTGAACATATAATTATAAATTAAAATTAAATAAAATGGAAAAAAAATTTGTTATACAGGTTCAGTTACACCAAATCCACAACCGGGTAATAATAAACCTAGAGTTTTTCGTTTAATTGAGGATCGAGCTATCATAAATCGCTATGGTTTTAATAGCTACGGCCATAATGCCGTTCACACGAAACTGCAAGCTCTCAAGAAATCGGGATTTAACGGTATAATCGGGGTGAACCTAGGTAAAAATAAGCACACCCTCCACCCCACCCTGGACTATGTCAACGGCATTCGTATATTTTCTGACGTGGCCGACTACTTCATCATAAATGTATCAAGTCCCAACACTCCAGGATTACGCGATTTACAAAACAAACGAGAGCTGCAGGAACTGTTGAGATTGGTAAACGAAGAGAGATTAACAATGCCAAGGAAACCACCTCTATTATTGAAAATCTCGCCCGATTTGTCGAAGGAAGAATTAAAGGATATCGCTAAAATTGTGCAACAGGCGAAGACAAACGTAGATGGGATCATTATCTCAAATACAACGTTGAGTCGGAAAAACCTAATCAGCCCTGTAAGTAGAACCTGAAACGAACACACTTTGCAAATCTTTCTGTGTACTCAGCAACATTTAAATTCAATTCATTCAATTCATTTGAAAATAAAAACATGACTTAGCTATGTTCACATAATTTTCAAATTTTCTATATATTATTATATCTGTAGTATAAATTTAATAATTATAATAATATTTGTAATATGATTGTGAGTTTCCAAATCATGAAAGATATTATTATTTTGTTATGTTCATAAAATTTTAAAAGCAGACAAAAGCTAACAATACATAATGTAATTAAATTTATGTATGTGTAATTCACTGAAATAATTTTATCTTAAAATAAAAATTAATTTAATTTAAAAATGAAGATATCTAAATGTGAGAATACAAATTAAAGGTATGGAATTAAAGTTGAAGGCGAATAAAATATTTTAGATTACTATGTTATTAATATTACTAAAAACTCCTGCCAGTTAAGTGACGAGACCGGAGGATTGAGTGGTGTGCCGATAGCCGAAATGTCAACGATAATGATTGCCAATATGTATGAACTAACAGGTGGAAAGATACCAATTATTGGTGTTGGTGGTATTTTCAATGGTTCAGATGCTTATGCAAAGATAAAAGCAGGAGCATCTTTGGTACAGATTTATACGTCGTTTGCATATTACGGACCACCAATCATTCCTAGGATTAAACAAGAGCTTAGCGATCTGTTGCTGAAGGATGGATACAAATCAGTAACTGAGGCTGTTGGTAAAGAAGCAAAACAAGTTTCATTGAAATCCTCTTAGTTTTTTATTATTAATTTCAATTCAATAATTTTGATTTGCATTTTTCGTTCTCTTGGATTTTTTTTTTTATAGAATTGATATATTAAGTAACATGTGATACTTTAGTCTTACAACTATTCATTTTTTATAACAAATGTTTTTGTTGTAAAGACTACAATCATTTTAAATTTTATGTGATACTTAACTATAATATCAATATTCGGTTTAAAATGTTATAATTATAATTTATATTTAAGTTGAGAATTTTTTACAGAACCATTTATTAAATAGTTAATGTTAATGACCAAGAAATGTGAAGTTTTACTAATGTATTTGCAGGTATTAAAACAAACCATTTATTATTTATCGTTTTATACGCTTCTATCGCCTATTAAATATGAATGACTAAATGGTAATGAAAAAATATACCAAATTAGTCAGTTGAAATATCTATTTTTTCCAAATAAATTAAGATATTTATTTGTTATTACAAAGTTTATTTTTATTTTCTATTTTATATTAAATAATACAAATATGATTTAGTAGGTTATGAAACGTATTAAATATAAGTAAATACATGGTACCTTAAGGAACACTTAAGATATTACATAATGCTAAAGTATAATACAATTTTTGGCATTTTAATTACATAACAAGAATATATGAAATTAAATTTAAAAAAAACTATATATATATATATATTTAATTTCATTATATTATATTTATCTATAATTAATTGCAAAAATTAGTTGAATAAATGGTTTCAAATATTTTAATTTAATAAAATATATGAATTTTTTATTGTTCAATATTATTAAGCCTTTCTGTTCAGTTTTTTTATTTTTTCATTTTTTATGTAAAATACAAAATGATGTTGGAAACTTGGACAATGAAAATTTCATAATTTAGGAGAAAATCTTATTTATTATTAGTCTAGGCAGGTCCTAGAGAGATTGAATCAAATTAATTCAAACATGCCTTAATGTCTCAGCAAAGTAAATTATGAACATCTATTCGTTAATGGTTGAATATACACGATGGATTAAAAATAATTTATCTTATTAAGTGTTACATTGGTGTTATAATTAACTGATTAAACCAGAGTAATCGTATAAAACCTCAAGAGGAAACATTTTTTTGTTAATTTTAAAATTACCGTAACCAAGAGATTTATTCCTTTACCATTTCGGCACCGTGAGACATACTAGCAGCTCCACTGCCGGTGCTTAGGCCACCAGATTCGCCATCGTACCACTTCTGGATTTAATTTAAAGAATCGACTCGTTATTTACTCTTCGTCTTGCTTCTATCTGATCTCGACGGTCTTTAACCGCATAGAAAGAGAAATGGATTACATAAACGCGTGCTTGTTAAAGCAATCCGAACTGTGGTGTATGAGAGTACGTTCTACTCAGGGTGAATGATTATGGGAAATGTGAATCCACCATTGACAGAGCAAACCCTGATGCGAAGATCGCCGAGCGATTCCAGATGTAACGGAGAAGAGGCCTTCATTCCCTATCCATTCTGGTGATGAATGCCCAGATCGAAACCTCGTTACTATTTTGTTGTAGTTTTATATAAGAAGTCATAACTTAAGCAAGCACATTTTGATTATTTTAACAGTTCAATAATGTAAATTTATGTTTAAATTTTTGGAACATTAAATCAAGCATTTAAAATATCTTTAACATTACAAATTTGTTCTAATATAATTAATTTTTGTACTAAACAGCCTCAATTAATGTGAATTTGTGAATACATATTTATTCCTTAAATTTAAAAGCTTTATTAAATGAAGATTTATCAGATTCTTAAAGATGCTGTTAAATTATTTATGAATTTGATTACGAAGATCGTTTTTTACAAATACTAACATTATAAAAAAATATTTTTTTAAACCTACACATCTTACGTAAGAAGCAATTTTCATTTTAAAAGTATTTCATGTTTTGTAAATAAAAGTTATTTCTGCATTGCTTCTATGTTATTATACTATTTCTATTCAATCTACAATATTATAAAGCTTTTATGGTTCTTTTTTAAATCATTACGTAAATTATAATTGCTTTAATAATTATATTGGTTTTATTTAAAAATATGCCATTATAAATTTGGTATTTTAGTATTCATCAAATATATTAATATGGAAATTAAATAATTATTTAAAGAAGATTTCTCTATAAATAATATATATGTATAAATATTATCTTTATATAAAGAAAAAAATCGATCTGTTAATTAATAATTTTAAAAAAGTCCAAATAAAATAACCCTGGAGATTTTTTGAATAAAATATTTATTGTAGATGATGCATGACAACGACTAAAGGATTGCTTCCTATTCATTTTTTCATTATTGTATTACTATTAAAGCATTTTTAGATATTGAGCACAAACTCGCAATTATGCATACTATTCGTTTTCCCACAAGGAATTAACGGAATAATCCAATATTTTCGTTCTTAAACACATTCTGTGCGTTCACATTACGATAATAGTTAGAAGTAAAATTTTTATCTGTAATGTATATGTAATAATTATATACTTATAATTGTTAACTCGTAATGATTGTAATAATACTCAAGGTACCAGAAAATCACATGATTAACGTGGCCTTCAAATTTTGTTTTATATAATAATTATACATTTGTCTTTATCACGTCGATATTAGATGGTTCAGGTTAATAAATTATCTAGAGTTGGACGTTTTTCTAAAATATTATTAGTCACTGAAAATGTTCACATTTTTATTCTAATTAATGTTCTTTCTTTAAATAAAATATAGGCGCATACATTTTCTATGTTATTGATAAGTCTTCTATATTGTAAAGTAATAAATAAAGCACCATATATAGTTACTTGATTTGAACATTTATATGATGTAAATGATTCGAATAAATTTATTATTATTATTATTAATATTACTTTAAGTGTATTATAAGTATATTCGAATCATTAAGTAAAATATAATTAATTTCATCTTTAATGTTTACACGTTAAAAAATATAATCTTACCCAAATTCTAAATTGTGCATAGTGTATATAGTATGGTTTTTAAGAACCGTAATTGTAATAATGAAATAAATTTTCGTGATATCGTCTTTTATATAATTTTATATTATTTTCCCCCCTAATTTTATCCGCTGTACAATCGTGATTTTAGAGATTTATTTGCTATATTTCTTATATCCCTATCTCTCTAGATTAGCACTTTCGTTTTTCTTTCTAACAAGGCCGTTCACCATGATTGATTACAATTTCTTATTTCTTATATAGTAAATGTGAGACAATTAATAATTAACAATGCAGTACAATAAATAAACAAAGCTTCCATGAAACATTAAAAAAAAATTTCAATTTTTAGCTTTTTACACTTTGATTTAAAAATATATTGTATAAAACTTTTTTTGTAAAAAATAAATGATATTGTGACTATTAATAGTTTTAAAGCAATATCTTTTTACTTTTAAAGTTTTTTAATATTAACATTCAAAGTCAATAATTAAAAAGTACATTATAATACATTAGTAATAAATGAATAAATAATAAAAATGTCATACCCAATTGATTTGAAAATAATGACATTGAACGACAAAATTTTATATTATTAATATACTGCACTGGTAATATAATTTTCTTTTATTTTTTTCATGCTCTTATATATTAAGCATTTTTAAATAAAATAAGATATCTTAATGTTTGGAGGAGAGATTTCAGCGAAGTACTCAAAATTCAAAAGTTGTGAATATGTATCAAAAGTAGTGGAAATAATTATCTTTTTTCTATAGTTGCGTTTTATTTTTATTTATTTAATTTTTTGGCAGATGAAGTAAGATACGTGAAGTATTACGTAAAAGATATATTTTCATAAAAAATATTGATTACAGAGTTTTTGAATAAATATTTGTTGTTTCTATGACATTTTTCAACAGATACTGAACGTGTAAGGTTGATGTGTTTTTTCCAGCTAGTAAACGTAGATTTTTAAATTATAAATATATCATAAACGTTTTTGTATTTATATTTTTACTACTTTCTACGTGTTTAAAATAAATTATTATTTTTATAATTTGCCATTCTATACTATTGTAATTATACTTTTGAACATTTGTTACATTTAATTTTTTCGCCGTATTTGAACAAGCATATAACATAATTGTCACAAAATTTAAAAAAACATGATAGAGATTATACAAGATTCTTTTATCAAAAAAATACTTTTTAAGATTTCTTATTTATTCTTCTTTTTTACATTTTTTTCATACAATCGTATTAAGTCAGAAAAAATAAAAATTGTATTTAATTTTAGCAATAAAAAGACATATACCTTTAAGCGACATTATATTTTTATCTTTATACAAAAAACATAATAAATACGCAATCATAATATATTAAATAATTAATAATAACTAAAGATAAGATAAAAATTTTCTTTAAATTTTTTAAATTACTAAATATGAAAAACAATAATATATCTTATATGACATATGTAGCAACAGAAAACGAAATATTTTATTTTGAATTTAATTTCATTTTATAACATTTATCTTCTCTTTTTACAATTTTTTACAATTCTACATTTTTGAATTTATATTGTTAAAAAAACATTATGAAATAGTATTATATTAATTTTTTGTTTAAAAATAATTGAATCGTACATAAGACATAAATATTTAAACTATCTAATCACATAATTTTATTATTACTACATTATATGAAAATATCTGAAAAATATCTTAATATTTTTATACATTATTTAATTGTTTTACTAATTTAATATTTTAAATTAAAATAACACATATAGTGCATTACGAATTCATTTAATGAAGAAAATACACCATTAAGTTTGTAATTCTAACAAAACTTTTACGTTAATTCGTCAGTGAAACTATCTGTTTAAAGATTTTAAAATAAATAAAAATGTTTTCTAATTTAACGTATAGTATTAAATTAAATTTTAATTTTAATTAAAATTTATTTAAGAATATTATTTTACATTACACAATTATTATTTAAATTCTATATTCATTTATTAAACTTAATATTAAATGTAATGTAATTAAGTAGTTATAATTTTTCATTTTTTTTTTTTTTTAAATTTACACATATGATAAGCATTTAAAATTTAAATAATTAGATTCTTATTAAATTATAAAATTAAACTTCTCTTAAATTAAACTATAACCTGAAAAATAATTATTTATTAAATATTCCTGTATATAAAATAATTTACATTTTTTATTAAAAATTATGAAATTATTATGTATAATATATAACTTAAGAAAACTTGTATTTTTAATGTAGTCATGAGTAACTACATACATACAAAAAATACATTAATTAAATAATTACTTTTATAAGTAAAGAAGTCCATTATTATGTAGTTTCAACCAATTGTTCGTAAATACTTTTTTATAAATATATTGCGGAATGACGCAACGATCAAATGCTCTATTATACATTGATTTTTCACTTTTTCAAAAGTATATCTTATAATAATTAGATAGAGCAATTGTTTAATTTTAGTATTGTTTATGATTTAGATGGTCAGGTACATTATATATGTATTATATTTGAAAATAATACAAAGAATTGAAAAGTATCCATGATAATTTTTTCATCCTAATATATGTAATTGGTAAATTTAATAAAAATAAGAAAATATCATTTGGTATAGTGAAAAAATGTAATATTTTTAGTATACAGAACAGATGTTAATATTGAGTCGGGTAAAGTACAAACAAATTAGTATATGTTTGGGTTTATTTATATTTTAAAAACTACGTATTGTATTTTTAGATGAATAATACCAGAAAAAATTTTTTTATATAATATTTATTACTCGTACAACAGTTTTTCATTAAAATAAATATTAGAGTAGGAAATGCTTCTATGCATAGATAAAATTGATTTGTTACATTTAAAGAATTATATTTTATTTAAATTAAAGTTTATTCATATTTAATGAAGATGTACATTTTTGAGCCTAAATAATACTTTTTTTTAACATTATTTTTTTGGTATTAATTTCATTTCTATTAATATTTACTATCAGGTACATGAAATTTTTAGCGATTATAAGTATCGAAAAAATATGTAATTATGCAAATAAACTTTTTTTATAGATTGAACTGTGTAATTTAATATAGATAACAATAGATATTAATTTTATTGGAAAGTTCGATTAAACGTGTTTTAATTTCTTAAAGCTTTAAGAGAGATTTTTAACCTATTAATCTAAATTTTATTATTCGTTATTATAAAATATGAATATATTAATTTTTATATTTAGATTACTATTTAATTCGATTTAAAATATCTCATTGAGCATAAATTCATTTTTTATTATTTTTTATTGTTCTCTCTTAATAATAATTATTATTATTGAAAATATTATTAATTATTTTATTTTATTAATAATTATTTTTAATGAAAATTAATTATTATATTTATATAATTATTTGCATACATTTTTGTATTATAGAAATATATGTTAGTAACATAAAACTAGTATTACAATATTACGTAAAAACTTCTTCAAATTATTCATGAAAAGCCTAACTAAATAATTAATACATTTAATATTTGAATTTGTAGGTTACAAGAAAATATTATTTATTAAGAAAAATTTAAAGACCAACTATTAAACTAAAAATAATAGATTATTAAAAATTTATTTTAAAGACGTTTTAATCTTTCTTTTGGTTATCATTAAGCCACTTGCTTGGTACTAAACAATTATCTAATGAATAATTTACTTAAAAATTATCTTACATATCACCATAAAATTATTATCGTATATATCGTGAAATTTATATTTTAATTATTTCTACTAAAATAATTATCATTAGATTTATAATTGTAGATAGTATTACTCATCTACTATAGTACTGTTTAAAGTAATATTTTATACAAATTTATTATCCAAAATATTATTTTTTTTATCCAGAGAAAGACATATCAAAAAATAAAAACTAAAGTTTAAAAATGGTACCGTTTCTGTACGTATAAATTAAGAAAAACCTTTTTATTATAATTTTACTATATTTAACTTTTTGACGATGTTTTATGTCGGGGTTAAATAACGGTTCAAAAATTAATTCTTTGAATTTTAAAAAATTACATAGTTTTGGCACGAGCTATTGGGAAACTAAAATAATTATGAATATACATTCTTAGCTGTTAATTTATGTTAATTAAGACCAAATTAAAAGAAAAATTAAAAATTTCAAATCTAAAATTTCTTACAGACTAATTGCAAATTATTAAAAATTTTCAAATGTCTGTTAATATATATACAATTTTGTACAAAATAAAAATTTAAGTTTATTTTATTAAATCATTTTGACCGTTATGAAAAATGTGACTATATTTTATACAAAGCAATTGTACGACAATTGAAATTGAAGTAAAATTTTTTATTGGTGATAAGTTTTAAAATATTTATTGTTTTGAAATCATAAAGTTTCTATGATTCTGAAAATTGAATTCTTAATCTATATTCCGTATAATCTCGAATACCTTTTTCTATTGATTTCTGAGTGAAACATTATTTTAATTTTCACTGTAGTAAAATAAAATATAACTAGTAAAATAATTTTTGTTAATTCGTAAACATATCAAATCATTATTGCATCCACACATTTAGCGTCAGCATTCATAATTTTGAACACATAAATAAATATTAAAAAATATAAATAATAAACAAGAGATCATACGTGAACTTAAAAATACATAAATGCAATTAAGTGAATTTTTTACTTGAAAATAGCAGATAAATTTGGCATTTTCTTAGATTGTGTTAATTATTATTGTAAATATAATCATAATAGACTATTCTACGAACATTATATTTACACGAGTTTCGTTGAAACTATAAATTATATAAAAAAAAATTTTATTATCTTCATCGATCATAACCACATATACTTGTCATATATATATATTTATATATATATCAAGTCATAACTTTAATAATGATTAAATTATATAATTAGCACAGTCTATTCCATCATTAACTTTATATTACTTAGATTCACTCGGTTGTTATTTTTATTTTTAAGGATATTTATATTTGTCTAAATTCTAACTATTTACCCGAAACAAGTGCTAAAAAGTACTGATATCAAATTTATAGATTTTTCGTATTTAAAGTACAGACTGAGACATGCTAGAAACAAAGAACTAGTGAAAGTACCACTATTAGACTGTATACAGACAAATCGTGATAATTCAGTCTAAATAGCACCGACTGTATTACACGACTTTTTATTTTTTTTTCTCGCTCTTTAAATCGAAGCAGCCGTTTTCGCTCCTTTAAATGCATGATGTTATAATTGGAAATTGTTCAGGTTTGTAGTTAATTTTTCACAGGACAGTATCTAGAGTGTCAAAACTGCGCAGAAGATGTTCATCTTTAGAGCACCACTGGACCAGCTCATCGATGGTCACAAAGCCGTCCTTATTGGCGTCAATTAACTACAGTTAAACAGAGAAAAATTATTATTTATTAGTCCGGCATGAATATATAAAAAAGTGCTTATTAATTTCAATTCACAATTGGAATAAAAAATTGTCTAATCTAATAATAATAAGAAATGTTTACGTTATAATTTTATGCGACTGATTTACATAAAAAATTTAATGTGACCAATTAATTTCTGCGTTGTCAAATTGAAATTAATCGTTTACGATAAAAACATCTCAATCGGATAAATATTTTGCGAAATAAATTAAAATAAAACAAAAAACAAGTAAACCGAGGATGGGGTGTCAATAAAGCTTTATAAGTGACTATGAGAGGCATATTCTTGAATAGTAAAATAATACTATAAGAGAGAATATGGATAGAATAATAGAAGAGTAATATAAAATTACGTAAGGTCACGCAAAACAATAAATTGAGACTAATAGTTTGATTAAAGAAAAAATGTGTTAGGAAACGCAAAGATTATCAAAACACTGAAGAATTATCAGAGGCGAAAGGCGTAGACCTTTTTTGAAAACAATAAGACTGAAAAGAAAGGATCTAGTCGTTTCTGCCGAAAAATACCGAAAAGCGTAAGAGAAATAATGAAAAATGATGACGGTTGAAAGTTTTTTTCGACTACACAGGAGGTCGTAGCATAGCGCAATCCGGTAGTTCAGTAACTGCGGTATAAAATATTCGTACGATCGATAAATTGACAATAAGAGTTCCATCTTGCGTCGTTTTTTCAACTGAAACACGTTCTGAAATAACAATTTTTGTTTTTCTATGCTCAGACTAAGAGAACATTTGGAACGATGATAGTATTCCAAGTTCACTAATTGGGATACTAACTTAGTTCTATTTTTCAGATTTTTTTTTGCATAAAAGTCGAAGAACAGATGTTTTTTTAAAAAATTAATATTGTTTGATTCAGGCAAATATTATAGTCTTTTCAGACACAATGATATTGATGGCTGAATATATTTTTGTAAATAATAAAAAAATTTCGTTGTGAATAAATAATTATTTTAAATATTCTTTTTTAACATGATTATTGTGTGATTTCTTAGTGACCTTTTTGTCCTAAAAATATAAATGTCATGTAAAATTTTATTTCTATGCGATCATATCATATTAAAAATTTTTTCATAAATTACATGAAATAAATCATAATTTAAGTTATAAGTTCAATGGAAAAAATTCAAATTACACAAATTTTTTTTTTTTTTTTTTTTAATATGTTAGTATTGAGTTTTTTTTAAAAACCCTAAAAAATTACATTGATTTTTTTATAAATCAGCTAATTTGCTCCATAACTTATGGTATTTATGTTATTGGAACTTATTTTTTTTATTCATAAATCATTGGCACTGCGTTTTAAGCGTTTTTAAGAATATCGTTTATTCAAATTATAAAGTTTCCAAGTTACAATGTTAAATGATTCGATAAGTCTTTTAATTTCTGACAAAAAATTATTTTAGTATATACAATGAAAAACTTAACTTTTCTGAATATATATATGTATATATATATTTTTATTTTAAGGCTAAAAGTTGTAGTATTATTACTTTATTTCTGATAGAAATACAACAATTTACATGTTATACGATGCAGCAGATATGAAAAACAACGAATTCGAAATTTCTTTTAAGAATTAAACAAGGAATCGGATGAAAAACAAGGAATAAGTTATTTTTAACTAGTAAGAATTTTTATTAAATCATCGTAAACATTAATTAAACAAAACGCATACTACGCAGAACTAATGATTTGAAACTCAATCGATTAAGGTAAGGTCGTATTTAATTTTAAATAATTTGATGAACAAGTAAATTCGAAGACCGTCGTTTGATTCAGCAAAAAAAGAAGAGAGAAGAAGAAACACTCACGTGGAAGATACGGTCGACGTGTTCTCGCGCCGCCACATGGGGCTCCAGTATTTGGGGAGTCGTATAGCGTCCGAGCATCTCGTAGATGGAACCCACAACGTCCAGCATCTCTTCTTTACTGATCAAACCATCACCATCCAGGTCGTATAAACCGAAGACCCACTGCAATTTATCTTCTACCGTACCGCGTGAAATGTTTGATAGAATCGTTAAGAATTCCTGTAAATTTATGCACATTTACGGCAATTTAACACAACATGTATCCATGTATGTACAGTTTGAATATCATACTAAATATTCTCTTTATATATATACACTTTGATCTAATACGAATTTTATTAGATATTCAAATACTAGTTTTTAAAAAATTTTTTTATATTTCACAATGACTGAAATAGACTATTTAGACTTGAAATTTCGTTTTTGGAGAAAGGATACAATTTTTTTGGTATATCACATCTTGAATTATATTTCAATAAATATTTTATGATTAATCTATCTGATAAATAGTAATATATATTATATGGAAATAAAAGAAATTTTTTTATCATTCACTTATTTTCATTGTTATCTATATTTAATATTTATAATACAATTACATGTATATAATATATATATATATATTATGTAGTTCTCTTAAGAATAGTAGCTCATAACTATAAACTCAAATTAAAATAGATTTCGAGGATTTTTATTTTTCTCATCTGCAGATGTTTATACGTCTATTTCTTCAAGTCAACAAACTTTTAATCCATACGCAAAAAATTTAATCGTATTGTATTATTGCGTAATACTTTAATAATAGTATTACTTTTTTAAATTATACATTTACAAGTATGTATTTAATATGAACATTATAAATAAATAAATTTTTAGTACATTAGCTTTTAAAATTTGCCAATAAATAGCTTATTTTATAAGATTATCATTATTAATTTTGCTTTGAAATACTTAAACTTTACAGTGAGTTCTTCAATTTTTTTAAGATATATAAATAATTATTAAATAGAATAAGTTTAATATAATTAATCGACTGTTGAAAGCTTAATATTGAAGTTATGTAAGATTTTTAGATAACGAAAAATTTAAAATATATTTATTTATTTTATTATAAAACTGTAAGCATATATTCAAATCACTAAAAATACCAATATAAAAACTGTGTACTGAAAGACATATTCTAATATTATAGCCTTTTAACTTAATACAAAATTAATTTTACGAAATTTTGATGTTGATTACGTATTTAACAAGAATTTGGAATTGAATTTTATTAAGAATCTTGTAAGAGTCGAAATAATTTCGTTGCTTCGCTATAAGTTGTGCAAATCAAATATAATCATTATAATTTATTGACATTGCCGAGTAAATTATTTGTTTTAATTATAGATATGTATTTCTAAATTACAGAATAATTTTCGTATATTATCAAAGGAAATCGTTTTTGTATTTGTACCGTATAAATTAATGAAAGCTATTGTAAACTTGTAAATTAATATATAATAAACGAAAAGACAAAAATATGCAATTATTGTTGCCTGATTATGAAGGAACTATAACACTGAAATTTATTTAAAGCTGCAATATTCTTTGGCTTCGCATTCAACAAGTAAATAAAATGAATTTTAATATAAAATTAATAACCAATAGTGTAAGCATAAAAAAAGTAGGAATAAATAGCATTACTAGAATCAAATCAATTTTTAATTGTAAGACTATAGAAATGTATAACTAGTAAATTTAAAATAAATATAGGTTCCTAACGTCGTAGTAGTCCTCTAGTAAGTATTCAAATTCTATTATTACATGAAAACTCATTTGTTTAAATAATTATCTTTTGGAATTTTATGAATTTCCATATAATATTTATATTATAATCTAACAGATATCGATATATTTTAATAAAAATGAAGTTTCGATGATAAATTACAATATATTGTTCGTTTCTCTGGTGTAATTTAACCATGTATGTGTATGGTTTAAAATTCCACCTAAGAATTAATAATCACCTTAGAAAGAAAACATGTTTAAAATTAATACAAGAAATAAAAGAAAAAATAGAAGTCGAAGTACATCACTCACCTCGAAGTTTATCCTGCCAGATGTCTGCTTGTGCTTTATCGTATTGAATACGTAGTGCGCGTATTGACTTGCATCTGAAGGCAAAGTAATACTCGTGCCTATTGTGGTTCTCTTATATATAAACGAGCGCTACATAGCTATAGCTAGCTACTAAGAAAAAAAATGAAAAGCAGTTTTCCCGGATAAAAGAAACGAATGCATGAATCGGAAAAGTGCCAAATAAGGTTTCTTTATATACCTTTTTATTTGAGAAAATATTAGAAAACAAAAAAGAGTTTTTTTATCGTGGTTTCAAAGTCATATGAATAAATCGAGCCGAGATTTTAATAATTAATTTATTTGCTTCACTTTGCCATATATAATTCATCGATATAAGAAATTTATAAAATTGAAATAAAATTCTGATAAAAATATAAAATATATAAGAATTACGATGTAATTGAGAAATATTTTTACAAAAATATTCAATTTCATAATCATTCTCATTTTATCAATCATTTATAATTGAAAATTATTGATTTTTAATTAGAATATTAACTACTAATTTTATACGAATAAAAAATTCTTTCGAATAGTACACCGAAAGAATACGCAAGTATCATTGATCTTATGTTAAAATATTAAGCTTATAATTCTTAGTGTAGCTTTTAAATATGGATATATTTTTTTTTGTACAAACTACATATAAAAATAATTCAAATTGGAATTTATCTTTTGAAGAATATCATTTTATAAACTTGTAATAATACTAATACCGAAGAAACGTATACATATTTTAATTACAATATACAAATACTTAATTTAATGTATTAACGTTTAATAGTGTTAAAAATGAAATTATGTACATTAAAAGGATAAAATTAAATTTAAAAGATTTCCATAAAATTTTGTGATAAATTAAAACTAACATTTATTTACAGAAATTAGAAAAGAAATTTTCCAAAAAATTAAAAAAAAAGTTTTTTTATAAAAAGTTAATAAAAAATTTTTAAATATCATTTTCGTACTATTCGTATGTAAAATTTTAACGAAAATTTGATCTAAAAAGAATATTGAAAATGTATTATCATACAATTTTATAAGAGATGTTTTTACATAAAATAAAGAAAATTAAATTTCAAATATTAAATTTTAAAATGAAATTAATTTAAAATAAAACTAATTCTAATGTAAAAAATTGTTACGAAAAAATTATTAATTAAATTAAATTCAAAATTAAAATTAAAATGTTTAATCTTTTTGTAAGGATTATTTTTACCAGATAAAGCAAGATAAAATTTGAATTAGTCTACACTTAACAATAAAAACAAACACGAAATTGAATATACGGTAAAAAAATGTGTAATTATTTTTAATCTCCATAATTTTTTTTGTATATATATATTTAACTTTTATTAAAAAATACGTACTTTATTATTGTGTATTGTGTTTGTTTTTAAAATTTGTCATTAGAAACTCGAGACATTAATTTTAGTTCAAATGTCGTTGTTCTGTAAGTAAAAGTATTTTCAATTTTACCGTGGTTGAAAATAAATATGCATGTTATTTGCGTTGTTACATTATTGTTTAGAGTAAACATTTAAGTGTTGCCAATTTTAAAGCAATAAAACAAAATAATAAATACATGATTTCTAGTTTATTAAGGCGTATAACTCGCGTGTATTAGCGTACGGAGCAAATTGTAATGAACTCACCGCCTTGTGGGAAGAATTGCGAAAAGATGTGCTTGAAGGCATCCTCGTCAACGTAACCCGTTGGACACTCCTGTTTGAAGCCCCTATAAATCATCTGTATTTCCTTGCGAGTGAAGCGAGTCTTCGCAGTGAGGGTCGTCAGCTCCTCGGGCCGATGACGTATAATTCCTATGGTACCGGAACCCCCTAAAACTCCCCCGAGATCTTCGATTTCGGCCTCTGTAAATATGAGTCAAACACACCCAGCGCTTTTAACACCTTTATTCCCGTCTTACCTTCGTATCGAACTCTGTTCTGCTTGTAGCCGAAATACGACGTAAATTGTTCTTCCAGTGCTACGAGGAGAGTCTTACAAACCGAGTGCGAGGATTAATTCTACTTTATCGATTGAGTTATCGTCATACATTTTTTCATTGAAAATCAAATTTCAACGAATTTAATCTAAATCATTCCTACTATTTTTTATAAATTCAAATTTATTTCAATTCCTTATAGAGGTCAAGTTTACTCTATCAAAATAATCAAATTAAATTTTTTTTAAATATTATAATTGATATACAAAAAATCTCTTTTAGAAACTAAATATTTATTATTAATTTTTAATATTTATAAGTAAACATAATTCTTTTTTATAATAAACATCTAATAATCGAAAATTTTTTTTCGTAATTATTCGACATATTTTCTATTTGATAAATATCCAAAACAAGTAAGCTTTTAAGAACATAAATAAGATAAACTTAAAACTTATTAATTTATAAATTATTTAAAGAGTATTATACAAATAGCTCTTAAAGCATAATAACTCAGTCGATAATTCTATATAGATTTCCATATTCATAAATTTATAAGAAAGTAAAGAAGTATATAGTGAAAGAGTACAAGCCAATATAGTGGAAGTAATAGATCAAAATTCAGTGTCTAATATAAAGTAAATCCCTACTTCTACTTTTAGAATAGGAAATAATAAGTTCAATCGTACAATATCAGAACTCTATAATAGATTGTATTTAGCAAGGATAGTGAGAAAATAGTTTTATCATTAAATTTTTTATAAATACAACGCAGAGAATGAGAAATACTAGTGCAAGAAAAGAAATAATAAAATTTACTGGAAGGGTAACGTGATGACTTACAAACGACCTTTTATATATTTTAGTCATACGACTTTTTCTACGAAACTAAATAACGTCAAATATATGTATTTTCGTTATTACTGCATTTAAATTTATTTTTCTTTTCATCGAATTGCAAGATATTTTTATAGACTTAAGGCATTTTGAAAGAACAATACTGATATATGCATTCATCTAGTAACACTTTTAGAATTTATGACCACCTATTGATAGTCCTGAATAGCAATTGTGATTCCTAGTTTAACTATTAGTAGTATGCGTATAGTTTCTCAAAATATGCGACATTTTTTTCACATAGTTAAGATTGTGATTCCGAAAGTAGGTGTATAGTTAAAATCTTTTAAAAACGGGTGCTTAATGTATAAATCTTATTATTTATAGTGGCAAGTCTTCGCATTAAATATGTATACTATAACTGTACAGATTCGAATGAATTAATATCAATTTGCATTATCTCTTCATATATGCGCTAGTACTTTATCCAGAAATGTATAAGACTTGATATAATATTTATGTTCTAAATAAAGCACAGAATACAAATTACAATCCAACCGGCTTAGATAGAGTTAAGTATCAGTGATATGCACGAGTAAAATATGCAGCGTAAAAAGAGATTTCATCATATATTTAAGTTTTTGTTTTTTTCATTAAAAAATTGAAACATAATATATAGTTATTCTCTATTATTATTATTATTATTATTGTTTGTTGTTGTTGTTGTTATTGTTGTTGTTGTTGTTGTTATTATTATTATTATTATTTTTAATCTATATATACTGGTATTTTATTCTTTTTCTTTGAAAAATTTTACAAAAAATAATTATCCAACTGTAGTAATATACTTTTGAGATTGTAACGACAATTTAATGTACATATATATTTTGCTTACATAGCTTAAATAATCAAAGCTAAAAACATAATATTTGATCTCTTGTAATATTTAATAAATTTTTTTTCGTGAATCTTTAAATTATTTCAATTAGTGCAAATCCATAAGTTAGCGCAGTTGCAATGTAATTGAGCGCACAAAAAATTATTTCAAAGATTTCAAAAATTGCTCATTATAATAATACAAAATGTTAAAGACATTCTAATGTTTGGTCAAATTAACTTAATATAGTTGCAAGAAAATCCTTTGTCAAAATAAGTAATGATTCTTCAAAATACTATATGATTATAAATACGAATATTAACTCGTTTTCAATACATAAAATAAAGATTAGATAATAATAAATAGTAATAGTATTTGTTTTAATTTCTATTACTGAAAATATCTAATATAAAATAGGAAAATTTATACTTGTTATTGTTCAAAATATATTATACATATATATCATTATTATATATGTACAATGTATTGTATATATTGTGGTATGATTAATTTTTATATTTTATATATTAGATAATATATCTAACATTAGTTTTTATTAGTTGGTTTAGAGGAGTTTATTTACTCCGCGCGCACATTAGCGGGGGGGGGTATAGGAGCGTGACGAGAGGGGAAGGCGATGAGCAAAATCGAAAACAGAAGAGAAGGGGCGAGGATCAGCAGGTGGAGGAAAGCTCTGCCACGAGACTACGAACGAGTCGAGGAGGACCTTCTTTCTGCGTGTGCGTATTTCGCAAAACGCGGCTTGTCCCCTTGAATTCGATATTTGACTTCCCCTCCCGGTCCCCCCTCTGGCCGAATTGCGTTAAATCAACTATCGGGCCCGAAAACGGGCGTCGGGGGACTTTGGTAAATAGTTCTTGAAAACGTTTTACTCGTATTTTATTTAAGTATATTAAACAGTTTTTAATAATTTTCATTAAATGAAAAAATTATTGTTACGTATTTTAATACTTACTAACTTATTATTTTGTTTTATTTAATAGTGTGCACATTATTTTTATGATAATCTTTATATATATTTAAGAAGAGCTGCTCGACTAACTCGAATGCAGCAAATGGAATAATATAACTTTGATGTAGCGAATACTTAACAATATTGCTACTTAACAACTTTAGGATATATTTTAATATAGTATAAAATTTCTTTGCATTTTATTACTAATATTTGAAATATAAATAAAATACTCATACTGTTATATAAGAGCTGGTTATATCTGTTATATAATCGATTTTAATCGATAATATTTCCGTACTAATACGTGTAAAATAAATATTCTTTAAGATGACAGATGTAGATATTCCGAATGCATGTAAAATCTAAATAAAAATTTATCTTCCTCCTTGACCAGTAGAAATTCCGGGATGTTTTCGTTTTCATATCAGAAAGGTTGTGTTATATAAAATCCTTTATATATCTCTACGTACACATGCACGCGCATAAATATTTTTCAGTTCCTATCTTTGAAGCTTATACTTCCTGTACGTCTTATTGTATTTCTCTTATTATTAAATTCATTATTCTCTAGTGCAGCCAAATGCGCACCAGAGAATATATTGAAATAATTGGCTCTACATTTCTTGCATTTCTTTCTGTGTAATTAATTAAAAAAGAAATGAATATTTTGCATTTAAAGCGATTGTTAAAGATAAATATATTTATATATTATTATTTTGTATTCAGTAAATTCTCAAATAAATTAATTTTATATTTATTTAATACCAGGGAAATAAAAATAATTTAATATTTTTTATAATTATAAATAAATATTCCTCTAGCAACGAATAACAATTTTATGATATAATGTACAAAATAAAAGTTTGTTTTAATTACATTTATTATTTATTAAATAAATTAATAAAAAAATTTCAATTTTTTTAATTTAGGAATATTTTTGCAACTTTATTATACTGTTTTTAACATTTACGAACTAAGTTTACATGTGAGAGATCGGTACAATTAAGAAGGGGTTTTAAAGCTAATATCTTTCGGCAGCTGACTACACATTTTTACTGGTTTACGAAAGCAACAGTAATACTGTTGAATAAGTATATCAATGTAGTATTTTTTAAATTTATAATGCGGGATTGATCTCGTAGTCTCAGAGATTATTTAAATAGACTTCATTGGGCCAAGAACATGTGGATACATGTAAATCTATTTTCATGAAATATATTCTATTTGTTTTTTATTAAAAATTTTATATATTAATTTATGGCATTGATTTATTGTCATTTTATATATATGTAAACTTAAATTTCTAATGACATTATTAAATTCAATACAAATGAATAATAAGTTGCTTTTTAAACAAAAATTTTGATTTTTTATACCAAATTCATGATTATCATTGTTTATATTATATTAATATCATATATCATTATCATAAAAAATGAAGCAATAATTTAATTCACTTAAACAAGTATTATTATATTATAATAAAGAAAATACATAATTATTCTATTATTCAAAACTCATAAATAAATTTTAATTAGAAATAGATTTGTATTCATTGTATAAAATGAGATTAGATCATAGTTACATTGCTTTAATGTTATTAAAACAACTTTTCTATAATTTATTTAAAGAAAAATGATTAATATATATTACATTATTTTTACTATTTCATATTGTGTGTCAGTCTTTTAAAAAGAAAAATTAATGTAATGAAAATAAAATTAATTTCTTTTATCTGAAAGATATTTTAAAACTCAAATATAAAAATTTTGAAAGTGCTCCTACTAACCTTAGTTGCGAACAACTTTGATGATACTATGTAGCCATGTATCCATGGGATTGGGAAAGCTTAAGATTGTACTGAGTTTATGGGGAATTAATTTGACGATTTATGCATTTTTACGACCCTAGACTAATTGTCTTATAAAAGTGGCTATCGTCGCAGCTAAAATTGGTCTTCTAAAATGTTCCAATGTCTAATCATGATTTGTTTATTCAATAAATTTACATAGTACACAGCTATTTTATATTAACATTTTTATTACAATAACTCGAACAAAGTAAAACAAGTACATTATGAATTCCTAAGAAAATTATATTATATTTGCGTTAAATTCAATTATATTTGCGTTACACTTCAATTTTATAAGTTGAAATAAAATTTTCGTATTATTTTTAATATTTTATTTGATGTTTGGTATAATATTTGAATAGACAAGGTACACTACGTGTTTTCACAGATGACGCTGGTGCATAAATTCTGCGCTCTGTAACGTAACACGAATATCAGACGGCAAAGTGTCGGACGATATATTGTCAAATTAATTGTAACGCTGACATCGAGGATTTGGAATGATAAACATAAGCGCGAATTTCAAGCATTTGGGAAATGGTACATACTGATACACAGGGCTCACAACTATGTAACTGAATTTACGAGCTTCAATCATAGTTACATGAAACGAAATTAGATAAGGAGACATAATAACGGTGACAAGGCTTTTAATCTTTCCCAGGAGTCTCGCTTAACCGCCAGCTATACGATACCTTTTTGTTTCCTCAGTTGTACGTGATGTTGTTGTAATCGCACTGTTATTGTTCAGAAGGACACAAATTAATTTCATTCAATTGGTACTACCTTTCTTTCTACTTTCTACCGATCGAAATCATCGCCAGGACAACTAAGGAGACGTACCTAAAGACTCAACGAAACAATATTTTCAAAACCATTTCCCTCGTAGTAAATAAAAATATCGTCACTAGAAAACAGTTGTATAATAGTTATTCATTCGAAGTAAACTAGAAAAAGAGAAAATTAATTCCAATGAACTTTTGATAAATTATTCATCAGCCAAACTCATCATCAACCAAATCGTATTTAGCGAATTAGGTCGTTTCTTCGCATGCGTACACTCGATTTCTGAATAAATCGAATTAAAAATCTCCTAAAAATCTACTTAAATAAATTGTAATAATAAATGTGATTTAAGAATTCTACAGGAAAAGAAGCGCAATTATATCAATGGAAGAAACAAAATTTGTCTATTATTTGATATCGATAGAGCATACATATATATATATATATATATATATATATATATATATATATTTACAAAAACACGAAAAACTTTTTCACGAGAATTTATTTAAATTTTTTATTTCTCTTGTTTCCTTTAAATTTCAAAGAAAAATGAGACAAAAAATTTTTTTAAATATTTGGTTGCAATAAAGTTCTTATTCATTCTACTTTTATATCGAATTAAAATAACATTTGACTTGTTAAAATTTATAAAAGAATTATAATATTTATTTTTAATTATTTATTTAAAGAAATACTTTCATTTTTATATAATCTAACATTGAGTTATGAAAATAATTATTGATGGATATTTGGAAATTATCATAATGGAAAAATAGGAAAATAAGTAATATGATTAAAAATAACGTTCAGAAAATGCATGAGTTTTGAAATGCTTTAATTATAATTTCAATATCGATCGAAAAACTCTCCATTATCGAACAACAATAACAGTTTTGACGTATTCTATTTTTATTCCTAAATTTGATTTTATTCTTCCCCAATCTGCGGTACATTGAGAAAGTAAGAAATCAAATCGTAATAATTATAAGTGCATTTCAAACAAGAATAGTTTAATTTCCCTTGATGCTAATGGAATATAAAGTAATACATATTCTTCCAATACGATGATATTAAACATTGTATAAAGTTTATTTTTAACGCTTACTAATTATTTCAAAAATATGATTTTTATGAAGAAAGTTTGTAGGTCAAGTTTGAAAGAGAAATTAAAATTAAATAGAAAATAATTCTTTAATACTAATACCAAAAAATTCTATTACCTTGACTCACATAATTAATTAAAAATAATAAATAAAGTAATAATATTGTATTTTTACAATTATCAAATTAATAGATTAAAATTTAATTTTATTATATATTTATTAATATATATTTCTATAAAATAGTTTTTATTATTTAGTAGCATGAAGTTTTAATAGTGCTGTCACATTTTTTTTATAATTATCGTTTTTGTACTTATAGTTACTGTCTGAAAGTTAATCGTAAGCATTAGTATAACGAACGAAAAGAGAAGCACAAAAAAGATTTAAGTAGGAAATTATCAACAATTACAATTTTAGTTGAACATTAGATAATTGTATTTATTTTAAATTTGTAACAATAGAATTATTACTAAATGTATTTAAATTAAAAATTGTATATATATAAAATGATAAAATTTTGTTTTCTATCGTGTATTTTGTTAATATAGGAATAATAATTCTTAAATAAGTTTCGTGCAAGGAAACTTTTAAAGTATTTTCTATAAATATTATAAATATAAAGCTTTATATTTTAGATGAATTCATATTAAAAATAAAAGAAAAAAATTCTTTTTATAAATTTATTATACCCTTATTTCTTTAGTTAATTAATCAGGTAAAAAAATATTTTAAGAACTAATAATTACAAAATTTTTAATAAATCAATGAAATACCAAAATCTACTTGTATAATTAATGAATATATATGTTTTTATGATATATCTAAGAATACCAGAATACTCAATATTGTTGTACGAATCGAAAAATTTTCAATTAAGATTAATGAGTGTATTTTTACAAATAAGTCGATATAATATAAATACGATATAAAAGTATATTTCATGAATTTTAATATTTGATGCATCTATTTTGAGAAAATATATTTTTAAAGACAAAAATGTTAATCGATTCTTGTATATATATATATATAGATAAGTTGAGATATTTATATGTGGACAAGATTTTAGTTGCAGTAGTAAAATAGTTTTCACTTTTAAAAGTGAATTTTAAAATTAAATTTCTAAAATATCAATATTAGTAACTTTAATATTTATTATGTTAATGTGCAAAATATGTTCTGTTTTCAAGTTTTTTTATTATTATGTTTACTTGTATATTATTTTTATTAATTACAAAAAGGTTTTTCTATTTTTCATATTCTTAGTAAAATAACAAACGCTACTGTTAATGTTTATTTAAGTTACACTTCCAGTTTCACATGTACATGGTTTATTTATATAAGCGTATCGAACGAATAAATTTACTTTATTTCGTAATTATATAAATTATTCTTCTTTATTTTATGTTTTTTATCAGTATTTCGTTAAAGTTGAACTAATTGTAAAAACATGTATTGTTAAAGTAATTACTTACTGCAGTATTCAAGAATTATCAAACTTAGTTTTAGAAAAATTTTTATTTGGAACTTACGTTTCCTGCGGTTAGTCTTTAAAAGGTAAGACTTTATCTGTAGCTTTTCAAATCGCTATTCGATCATAACAAATATAGAAGAAAATTGTTTTTACTCCATACGCAGGACCGATATAAATATTCAGTTTCTCTGGGAGGATATATTGCTATTTGAATTCGTCATACAATCTTCTTATCGCGTAATGATTCTAATAAAATTCAACAAAATGAATCCTTTACGGCAAGTATTAAAGGCTCTAAAGTCTGAAAACCGTGTGTACGTTAAAGGCTCATGACCTACATAACCGTCTTTTCGTAATAGAGTTGTAAAGTATTTCAAACTCATTTTTGATCTTTAGAGATATTGAATTTCTCAAAAGAGCAAGAAGGAACGGGACTGTCCGAAATATAATTCATGGGGAAAATAAAGAAGTCCTTACGAAGTAGTGCATCGTATTTCAGGGATCTAACGATATCTCGTTCTCGTGCACTCGTCCGATAATCAACGGTTATTATTGACGAGTTTTTATTATACGCCAGCCGCTGCCTCACATTGATACTAGTACTGCTTGAAACAAGAGCTTCGTACTATTTTCAGCGCGGCTGTATTACGAGTTTCAGCCCCGGGGTATAAATCGTCTTTTCGAGCGAACATGTATGAAAGCTTCGGAGCTTTTCTTAAAAAATTACGGTCTCCGAAGCTCAACTTCATCAGTGCATCCAAGTTATCGTAATATTTATAATTGTCTAAGAGTATTGGAATTCATTACTGCATAATTTTCTTAATTAGAAGAAACGACTAAAGTAATCTGGAATCTTTTATCCAATAATAATTTTATCTAAAATATCTGAAGCCTTCCTGTTAAAAACATTCCAGTTTTATAATTACATTCATACGACACCTGAAAAAACCTTCAGTGTTGACTTTCATTTAAATAGGAACTCAACTCTAACAATTATTACTAATATTCACTTTTCGTTATCAATCAAATTAGAATTTAATTCGTATAAAAATGCTTTTCACTAATTTTTTATTGGGATGGATTTTTCACATTTAGCAATGCCTGATTCGTAATTGCATGATTTATGAATATTTAGATGTTGCACGCAAAATAAAATAAAACTTAATTTTCTCGATAATGTATCCAATAATGCATTAAATATCATCTCTAATGTTAATTATTTATAAATAAGAATTCATTACATTAAAAAAAACCATTCGGAATTTCTTGTGCGAAATAAAATTTTTATCGCACTCATAAAAGTATTCGATAACACATGCGAGCATTTTCTTTTTTTTTAAGAGTTTTCCCTTTTTTAGTATATTTTTCAGTGCATAATTCGACTTTCTGTATGGAATACATTTTAATTACATGTATCGCAATTTTTATTCGAATTATTTGCTTCAGAAATTTTAATAAATTTCAATAATAACGTTACTTCTTATACAGAAAATTGTCATACGTGGATTTTGTTTTTAATACATCATGTATACTAATTGACAACTGTTTTTCATGATTCAAAAACAAAAAAAATAGTAAAAATGTAAATTAAACAGTAATAGGACATTTTTTCTGAGTATTAGATTAAAAAAAATTAACGTAACATGTTTAACCTTCTTTGACCTTCCCTATTCAGAGAAAGAAACAAAAATAAATCTCTGTATTAAACAGTTCTCTTACATTCACTGATCGATGAAATAACCACATCCTCCATTGGGATTGTGTTGACACATATATGCGTGTGCGTATGCATACACATAACTTATATTTATAACACGAAAATCTCATATATCTCACACCAATACTTTATTTATGATAGTCATAAAGATCAATGACTACAGTTAAATCAGAGTATCTAAACTTCCAATATACTAGGTTTATAAATTTTTTTCATAAACTTAGATATCGAGTATTGAATCAACTATGTAATCAATATAATTCTTTTTTTTTGAAATTTTAAAATAGTATTATGCCTTATGTAAAATAATATACGTAAGTATATCAATTATATCAAGTATATATATGATATAGAAATATAATAGAAATCGCGCATAGAAAAAAATATAGGTTTAAACTTTGTTTTGACATGTGATGATATTAAATAATTCATATTCAATGTTTTGAAAAATTTTTTGTAACTATAAATTTAAATCCGTACCGATAATTTGATTTAAATATTTTAAAATCATTATATTTAAGGTAGAAGAAGAAATAATAAATATGTAGCAAGAAATTATAGGTAACAATCTGAAATGCAACTTAATTAATATTAATGAATAAATCTTAATTCATCTTAATTCTTCGTTATATTTGGAAATAAATTGATAATATGTACGACTAAAAGTGAATTTGTATTGTACGCCGGATTAAATTAAAAAAAAAAATTTTCTACCTTATACCAAATTTAAATAACAATACGTTCGCTAATCAAATCTTGAAATCTTTACTGCTAACTGATATATTCATTTATTCATATGTTTACACGTGCAGATATAATGAACATATCGATACCCGTGTGAGCGATTATTAGCATGATGTAACGATATTCTAACGAAAAAATACCGACATTTGTCAACAGAGATGGAAGGGTCAATACATACAAGATATGCGCGAGAGACAGAGACTCAAACAGATGCAGATGTAAAGAAAAATATAAAAATTATCTTTAAAATTTTTATATATTTATAACTTTACTATATTTATAAAAATTAAGTTATTGTTTTAATTGGAGCATAAATGCTAATTAATTTAGAATTCAGTTTTTAATAATGTTGTTTTGAGTATTTCTATGGTATTGCAACAAGGATATTATTTTTCGTGTATATATTTACATAAAGTGAATTAAAATCAATTTTTACAACAATAACTGACTTGTATAAATAAATTTGATATTAATAAAATAATATTTTTAGTAGTATTATTCAATTATAAATACATTATATAAATTATTTAATTTTTTTTTTAGTAAAATAAGTATTCGGTTTGTATAAAGAATTTAAAATAAAGTTTCAAATCTTGAAGGTTTTTCAAAATTTTCTATAAATTTAAGTAACATTTATTAGCTCTTAAAATATACGTTATTTTATCAACAAGAATATATTACATTAAAAAAAACTGCATTTAACTAAATAAACAACATTTAGTATTTTTAATATAGTTTAAATTTTATGAGTACATAAAAAAACGAATTTAATATAGACTTTTTAAAAATTAAAAAATAAATTAAATTTATGTTTTTACAACGTACGTACACAGAATTAAATAGGATTATAAATGCAAGGTAGAATAATGTTCGGCTACAAAAATAAATATTTGAAACTCAACTTTTGGAGCATCCATCATAAATTCAGCGCTTCGAGCATATATTAATTTATTGATGTATTCGACATTTTAGAGATTAAACCTATAAATACAATTAAAATGTTGAGTACGAAAGAGAAATTGAGATAAAAAGGTAGATTGAAAAAGAGAGAAGAAGAAATAAAGGACTTAAGAGATGATAAATGAAGATAGTGCTATCCGGATCGATTGCATTGCCCAGAAATAAATACATCGATAATTTTATATAAGAAGATAGTTTTATATAACCCTAGATATGAATATCTCGAAGGGTCAAATACGAGGTTATAAGTTTACACTTCAGGATTCTTGGATATTTCGGAATGTTTACGTATTAAACCAATCGCTATCAATACAAATCCTTATTAATATGATCAATATTATGAGAATATTTGATTATTTACTCGTCGAATAATTAATAATTATTATTTACTTTTAACTTAAAAGCTTATAAACAAAATGTAATACACGAGTAATAATTATGATTTTGTTGACTAATGCATAAAATAACTGATATGAAATTAAAACTTAGAATATACTATTAAATATAATAATTTTGAGTCTTTTAATTGTGTCCTGAATTAGTCTTCAAACACTGAGCATATACCTAATTAGCATATTTATTTTTACTTGGCTATAAGTTTAACATAGAATTTTAACTTTTTTCTATTTAAGCTAATATTAAAGAGTATCATATTTGTTTCAATACTTAAACTGATTAAAATAAGTAAACAAATTTTTTTACAATTTATAATTGAATTTTTTTTAAATATATTTTTAATATTTTTTTCAGATCTTTAATTCAGTTTACCCCATGTCACGTTTAAAATAGAACTTCTTTACTCTCACACGCGTTTAAAAGTTCGACTTTCACTGATGACGTTATACTTAAATTGTTATAATAAATATTAAAGTTACATATATATACAATTTTACTTATTTATTTGGTTTTCAGAAGGTATATTAACTTCTTAATTCTCTTTGAGAAAAAGAGAAAAGAACGAAATTAATTTAGATCGTAAAGTAGAACAATTGTTCCATTTCGTTAAATAAAGAAATCAGTAATTACAAATAATTAATAATTTAAAATTATCGACTAGAAAAATATAGTGATATAGAAATTAAGAATGTGAAAGGAGAAGTTAAATAAAAAAGAAAAAGAGAGTTACATCAAGTTTGAGTAGTCAAAATTTGCATAAGTCAGGCGGACTTTATGTAAACGCTAAGACGCCGCAAATGCAATTTTGGAGCGAAAAAGTGAATGCTGAAAAAAATTAGAATTTAAACTTTGAAAATTTAAATTTTCATAAATACAGATTATTAATATTTTAAATCATAGCCACATGCCGTTAAAAATGCGCCGTAATTTATAAATTTTCAAATATTTTAAATTACAGACAGATGTATTACTTCAGATAATTCAAAAACATACATATTATTCTTCAATTTCATATAATTTAAAACCCTAATAATTTCTCATTTATTTATAATATGTAGATATAATATTCTTATTTTCATCTTTTGTTTTAGTTGAATATTTGTAAACGTTTAGAGACAATGTTATAAAAATATTTAAAATTTCATACACATTATAAATTTTGTAATATAATATAATATGTTATATTATATTTATTTTACAATTATATTCAATGTAATTATATTTTTATATTCTGCCTTTAAATGCATATATATTACATAATCATATTAATGAACACATAAATAATTATACGTGTCTTTATAAAAACTTGCTTGTATTAAAAAGAGAATTAAATTTAATAATATTAATTTTTATAGTGTCTTAGTTATTTAGTAAACTTATTCGATTAATTTGATTAATTAATTTTTTAAATTAGTTTATGAATTATTATGAATAAATAGTGTATGAATTGTTTTTAGTTAAAATAATTTCATGGTTCGTGAAAAGGTAAGATTTAAAGAAAAATTTTACTTTATTATTCTAATATTATATCATAATAAATTTGTATTTTTACTATTTTGATTATACGTATATTGAAAAGGTGACTTGAATACTTTTTAAAAAAAGATTTGTTTTTACTTGAATACAAAATAAAGTATACGCACAGAAAATATTATTTTATTAAGCATGAATACAGTTTAAGAAACTATTTTATAATGAAAGTCGTTCATTTTATCATTTTTACAGTTTTTATACGAGTAATAAGAAAAAAACAAGTGTCTATTATAAGCAAGAAGTGGATTTTATGGCTTATGCATATGCCTGTAAAAATTGACAGAGAAAGTTACGAAAAATATTATAAAATATAAAATGAAAGAAATTTATGAAATGGAAATTCCTACAAAATAGAAAGACATATAAACGAATATACTGATTTTAAACAAAAAGTATTCAATACACCCATTGTTTCAAAGTGAATGATCAATTAACCCAATTATTTTTTGTAAAGAATTCAAATAAAGTTATTCGTAAAATAAAAATATTTTGACAAACACAAAATTATCTTTATGTATATATGTACATTCATTTTATGACGTATAAACATAATACTTATTTACTGTACACATATACAAATACTGTTCGATATATACATACTTTCACCCAAGAAAAATGTTATTAAACGCTTAAAAATTTATAGTATTTACATAATATTTTATAAAACAGAATAAATGCACGTGTAAGTACGTTAGTATTTACTATATGTATATTTAAAAAGATATAGATATATTATTTCAAGCGATTTTTTCATATTACGAATTTATCAAATAGTAAAATCGAAATTATAAATAAAATAATTTTGAAAAGGCAAAATAATATTCCATGCTTTCACAATATTTTCTTTTCAATCGAGTAGACAAGGTTAATATATATGATAACTTTTCTCTCTAGGTAACTTTGCATACTCTTCTACGAATCTTAATGATCAGACATTTTCGAGGACTCTGAATCGCTAGAATATAATGATAAAATTCAAATTAGTCTTTTGAATAGTACAGAAGTAATTTTTAATTTCACAGATTTTAATACAATGTAAAAATTTCAAAAACTCTCTAAAAACGTTGATTACTGTTATATACTTTGTTTATTCCTGTCATATACTGTTATATACTATATACAGATACTTGAGCATACTGTATAAGATTCATTGGAACCAAGTGAAAAGAAGGAAAGGGAAAAAATGAATGAATAAATAAATATATGAATACTTGAGAATGATGTTTTAAGATTTTTTATTTAATCTACGTATTTAATTAGTTGTTATCATAATATAAATGTACTTCGCATAACGATACAGCAATTATATTATATTTATATTAAAAATATTTTCTTAATTATATTTAATTAAAATATTAATATTAATTATAAATCAAAGATAAAACCAATAATTAATACAATTCATTTAGATAATGAACAACATAAAGTTTTTATTTGCTATTGAATTTTTTTTCCCTCGATTCGTATTCTATTTTTTATTCCGCATTACATATTATTGTTATTCCTATTATAACTACGTTTTTTTTTAAATGGTTAATTAGAAATTCAAAGCTAGTAAAAACATTTTTAGCTTTCTTTTTAATCTGTTCTAATATTTATAAGCTAAAAAATAATAAAGGGATTACTTTTTTTTGATAAAATAAATTTTTAATATGTAATGAAATATTGATTTAATGAAAATTCGACAGTTTTATTTTAATAAGTTTATAGAAAGTATATTAGATTTTATGTGAGGTTTACATTTTTCTGAAATATGATAAAACAATATTTTATACTTAAAATTTTTGCGCTTTGTGAAATTTATATTTCTTAAATACCATTTAAAAACAAGAACTTTTGAAAAAAATATATAGATAGAATTTTAAGAGAATGGGAAAACGATGATGAGAAAATAAATGAAAGAGTTATCTTTTTTTATTATCAATTATTTTCTTGTCTATATTAACAAAAATTGAATTTAAGAAGAATTTAAGAGAAACTGAAGAACAATTTTATTTTACAAATTTATCATAACATAAAGTTTGAAAGCATAAAAAAAACTAATAAATTCTACTAATCCAAATTATTGATTTATTATATAAATCATTACCGATTTAATAACACTTTAAAGTTAACAATACTGTAACTAACATTAACAATAAATTTTTAATTATGACGTGAAAAAGCTTTTTTACATTTTTATGACAATTAATATAAAATAATTAAAAAATTAATCAAATCTTCGTTACTAGATACTTTATTACAGTTTTACCTAAAAATTAGCATTTTTCGCTAAAAGTAATCGTGTATTATTTCAAAAAATGTTTTCGTACATTTTTTACTTTAAAAATCATATCTATCACGCCAAAAAGTAAATAAGCTAAAAAAAAGTGATAAAACGGCGTGAAATCGTCTAATATAAAAAATGAAAAAGCAAAAAAGAGAAAGAAAAGTGAAAAATATGTATGCATAAAAAAGCAACTGCTCCAGGTATTTATAAGCAAGAGAAAGACAAAGTAACAGCGAAAATATGGGAGGCGAACGTTGATGTGGTATACATGTATATTTATATGTGTAAGTGTCGTGTGAGAGAGAGAGAGAGATAGATAGAGAGAGAGAGAGAGAGAGAGAGAAGATAGCTCCAATCCCGGGTATCCCGGGGGTTACCATGGCAACATACAACAGGAGCTCGACTTTGTACTCTTTCCCTCTCTCTCTTTCTCTCTCTCTCTCTCTCTCTCTCTTGCTTTCAATGTCTCTCTCCCTCTTTCACACATTCTTTTTATTCTACAGTTAATTTTTTATAATTAGTACTCCTCTAATTCTTTATGTGCTTTGTAATTGTGAATATCGTTTTAAAGTCATATTCACCAAATTATCTAGAACTTTGTCAACTACTGCGTAGTTTTCCAGTGCATGAATCACTGTTTTATCGACGTATCAAATAACTTAATTATTCTTATCTTTAGACAATTTTATACATTCTTAACATTGTACTATAGACAAAATATTTTATTTTCAGTTTTATCAAATTCTAAATAGTTCCGATCAACTATCACAAAATAAAACAAAAATTGAAATTGTTGTTACCATTAAAAAAATTAAGTTGGCATTCACTTATGTTAGTTTCAGTAAAGAGATTTAAAAATTTAACTCGGTTTAATGAACAGTGTATCGTAATTTTGTAGATTAGACATTGTACATAATGAAGGGTTGATTCTACGTTAATCGTAAATATAATTTATTTATTTTTTATTTATTTGACGAAATTTTTTAAATTCTTTACATTAGTAGACTTAAAACTGGTAACTGAATTTTGAAATTTATTTATATATGTAAATAAATGTACAAATAAGTGAACAATTTTTCTTATATTTTATAAGTGAAATGTTTCAAAATTTAAAAACATGTAAATGTCCTAATAAATTTAAATATGCAGTCTTACAAAAATTTTTTCCTTAATCGAATTCGATTCTGTGTAACTAACCAGCCACAAAATCTATATTTAATTTGTTCTGCTTTGTAATAATTAAATACTAATGTCATTATATCATATTAAAAGTGAATATCGACAATTTTCATCTACAAGGTTAACGTGCTCGTTTTCAACATTTCATGCAATATAGTATGAGATTTAATAAATGAATTGTAATTGAACATTTTTTAATAGAAATATTTGAATTATTTATTAATGAAAATTATTTTTAACATAAAAGGTACTATTTACAAGTGTACTTAAAACCAACACTATTATATATATATATATATATATATATATATACACACGCTTTTTTAATAATAATAGTGGATATTAAATACTTGTTAATATCTAATGCATTTTAAATTATTTATTAATTACAAATACAAATCTTATAAAAAAAAAACTTTCAGTCATCCTTTTTATGAAATTTTATAAAATATTGAACGGATAAGCTTCTAAGAAATTGAGGTCACCTATATCATTCAGAAACTTTACTTAGCACATAAAAATATTGCATTATTGATATTAAAAAAAAATCGTAACTTTAATAATGATGACAAAAGTTAAGGAATAAAAACATTTTATTGCATAAATTATATATATTCCGTTTGAAAATTTAATGATATTTTCAAACAATTTTACTTTAATTCATTTAGAAATGTATTTCAACATTAAATCTTGCAAATATTATTTGTACGATTATGTAAAAAATTAAGTAATTTAAAAAAATAAAAGCCTGAAACGATTGAAAGTAGATATTAAATTTAAGCGATAGTCATTATTATCGAAAAGCCTTTCGATTTTTTACTTAAAAAAAAACATTATACTGTTATTCGTATAATAAAGGGACTTAATATTTATTTACATTTGTACATATTTTATCTTTGAAAAAAAATTTAATTAATTGCAATCATAGTAATTAAATAGAATCAAATAACAAAACCATAAAAATGACTTGTAAACTTTAAATTATATATTACTATAAAATCGAAATTTATAGAACATAATACAATTTAAAATCTACTTGTGAAAATGTATACTTATGAGTATAAATGTATACGTGTACGTATATATTTCATTTTAATTAATAATTACATAATATATTTCTGTTTCCTTTAAGCTGCGTATTGTTATTAAGATTCATTCATAAATATAAATTATAATTATTAATTACGTAAATTATTGTATAAAATCCGTGAAAAATCTATTTTTTTACATTCATATTAATAAATAGAAAATTGATCTACTAAGTATATTATAAGATGTATTAAATTTTGATCTAAAATTTATAAATATTATTTCCTCTTTATAATGTAATAAATTTGCATTTATTTATTACAAAACAAATTACAACGAATATTTTTCATTCATACTTATGTTATATACATATATGAAAAATTATATTTTTCTTATACAAAATTAAATTATTAAATTATTACTAATTTTTAATAAAGTTTGTATCTTAACAATATTCTTTATCAAAAAACAATATTGTACAACTAGTAATTTATCGAATTTGTATAAATTACAGATAAAAAACATTAATTTTATAATGAAAACTACTAATAATTACACTAATTTATGAATTTTAGTATTAAAAAAAAATTTATTTTTTGAATGTGAATGGAAATATTATTTTTAAATGAAAAAGGGATAATTTTTGAATATTCAACATCCAATTTAAAATATTAAAATTTTATTTTATTTGTAAAAAAGTTTGCTTTGCTATTATAATCATTAAATCATTATGATTTATCGTAAATTTTGCATGAAATATTGTAAAAGACGCGTATGATTGCCGATTTACTTTTTTAATGATCCAAACGTTTATGTTTATGCCAATGAAAATGAAATATTCTACATATTTGTATTACTATTTCTCAACGTAATTAAAGTATGAAAACATTTTATTTTATTAATGTTATTAATTAATAAGTACTGCACTAATTAAGAAAATTATGGTAATTTAGCTATTGGATAACTTTGAATTTTGGTTTATACAGAATATTTTTTTTCTATACAATCCAAGGCTTCTAGGAGAAGAAGTCGTCATGTCGTTGCTCTAACATCACCGACAACGAAAGTGAATTAAAAGTAGTGGACGAAGCCTGGGATGGAGGTCAAATACCATCTCTTATCTAAATTTGTCATAAAATTCTGTAAGCATCGGTTCAAATATCCAAAAGTGCAGTTTCTGAAGCGTCTATTTAATTTGGATGCACAGCTAAGATATGCAAAATCGAGTTTTATCGATTTCACAGGAGGTTGAGTTTCGCGCACTCATGAGTCAGCGCTGGAGCGATTTTTCGATTTTTCGATTTTTCACTTATTTTCGTTGCGCATTTATCAGTGCCAACGGCTTATCGTCGCCTCTATCGCGATGGGAAACCTGTCCGGGAAATAGCGTCACCGGATGAACTGCGTACGCAGCCGTAAAGCGAATCTATCGTCGCGACACTGATTCAGCAGGGAAAATTCTTTAAATTGAAAAGATCGATATGGTGCTGATAAGTGTTTGAAAATAAAACTCTTGGTTTCCGAAATCGAGTGGATTTACCGCTAATTCTGAGACGCGAATAGATGTTGATCTTTCGTCTGGATTCAGCGGTTATTTGCTCTTATCGGAGAATTTTTTTCATAATTGATCAGTCATCCGCTACTCCCTCAGATTCTCACGAGTACGTTATCTCAATTTAAGTGACACAAATTTTAGAATTAAGTATCTTTCAAAAATAATTTTAGGATTATTGTATCTTTCAAAAATAATAGCTCGATATTTTTCATTCCCTCGCGTAAAATATATAAATTATTCACTAATTTTTATAAATAGTAAAAGTATGTTAGTGCCGGGTTTCTTGCTTTTTTAATATACGAATATTGAACTTTGATTTCACTCTACAATTTTAATATCTACTTTTGCTTTTATATTAAATAATAAAAAATACACTGTTTTAATTACTAAACTATATACACTGACATTTCCTATTTAAATGAAAGACTATGCACCTAATATTTTTTAATAAATTTACAGTTTTCTTTGTAAATCAATACTTATACTGAAAAACACATAATTATTCTTTCTCAAATATTCTCATTATTGATAAGAATTGATTGATTTTGCATTAAAAAGAAACATTTTTAGTTTACAAATAAAAAATGTAAAAAACGTAAAACGATTTCGTTTACATGTCTAATTAAGTATTTAAAATTTTTTTAATTATATTTAAACATATTTTATGACGAATAAAAAAAAAGATCTGAAATTATGTAAATAAAATAGGAAGGTATAAATACGACTAAGTAATTTTATAACGAAATAAAAGATTATAGATGAATAATACAATAAAACTTTCGTGATAAGAATACAAATTTTCTATGAATAAAATTAAAATATATATTTTTCTTTTAAAGCGATAATATAAATTTATATCTGCATTTACATATTACTTTCAGAAAATGAAATTCTTTTTCTTATTGAAAATATTATGAACGTCAAAGTAAACGATATTCTAAGCAAGGTTTTCTAACTATTAATTTTTACTGCACGCATTGATTAAAAAGTTCTCGTAATAAACTATAGCGAGTTAAAGACCTTTTAAAGTTTTCTATGAAAAGGATGACTTTTATAAATATGAAAAAACTTATAAATTTATAAATATTTTTTATTTTCAGCTTTACGTTGAATTAAACAATCGCATCGACTAAATGACGATGCCATTTATTTAGGTATGTATAATAATTAATTTATTTATTCTCAATCCACATAACGTACATTTTTATGTATTTTTAGTGAAAAAATATTATCGGAACAAGACGAATACGGCAAAGCTACGGATTTTTGACGGGAGAAAATACCTCTTGTTATCAGTTTACGGAATTAAGATATATATATATATATTGTTTATCGAGTTAAGAGAATTACAGCGTATGTTTATTAATTTTATAATATATGACTATTATATATAAGATTATTTTGACTAAAAATTTATATTAATGTAAATTAAAAACAAATGAGGGATTAAAAAATTTATAGAAACATTTTAGGAATTAACTAAAAACACATAAAAACTATATACAAACTATTATTTCAGAATAACACTTGTGTTTTATTGTTGATAAAATTTTACTCGTCAATAATTTACGTCTACTTTCAGCGGTCGTTAATTCTCTCCTCGATTCCTATAATTCCAAAATGAGACGACGTAATTTATCCGGTATGATTTTATTATTTTAAAGATTTCTTAACATATTATTGCCATTAGGGACAAACTAATGCTTTTGAAATCATCACGTAGATTTCTGCGAAAAAATAAACGCATGTTGATTAAAATTTGCAATAAGGTGTAATAACAGAATAAGGAAAATAAACTAAAAAGTGAATGCTTTTATAATATTTAGATTGGGAATTCTTCTTAAATGTATCTTTGCTCTTTAAGAACAAGCCGTTAAAATACATTGATAATGGACAATGTGATTTTTAAACGCATATATGACGTAGCCATTCCATTAGCTGTAAAAGCGTTAAAAGGTAAATGGAGTGCAGGGCATCGTTTCATTTAAGATTTACGAAAAGTTGAAAGATCGATTAAATTAAAACTGTCATTTGTCAAGCAGACAAGAGGAGTTAATAAAGAATTAGTAACGATTGGGAATTAATAGCGTTTTCGCATCTACGTGAGTTCATGAAAAAGCAGAAAACTCGGATGTTTTTTATCGGATATTTCTAAGGCAAGCACAAGAACTGGTAGCAAAGAAGAGATTTTCCGTCGACTCTAATGCTCCTTAAAGCTCCAGCCACATCGATACCAAAACATGTAATCGTACAAGTTGGATAGATAGTTAATGCTTTCACTTGGGATCAGCTGAGTACTCGCCTTTTTCTCCGGGTCCCTTGCCCGAAAGCTTCTTAACTCCTTAATACTCTAAGCCCTCCAGTGGCCTTATTTCGCGCTTGAGGGACTCCAGTGAGCGAGCCCGAGGCCTGGGAAGGGGCCAATAAAAGCCTCACCAGCCGTCCACCCACAAAGAGCCGTCGCGCATGAATTCGTTTAAAGTACACGGCGAGAGCAGAAGGTAAGAGAATACGTTGCCACTGCTCCTCGATAACGATAATTGACACAGTTTGGCTTTCGGCTTGTTCCTGCGAATTACCAAGCTGTTGCGTCTTATGCACGTGTTACCATTCAGCTGGATTCTGCTCGACTCGATGGAGTTTCTCGACTAATCGTATCGGAGTTTGCGAGTCGCTGGGCGAGTGCACGGCCCTGAACATGACGAGGGAACGAGCGGAATCTTGGGCCACACGTCGACTCCACATTACTCCACTCTCATCTTTTGCTTTTCAAAATTGATAAGCCATTAAAAGCCCTGGAGACGTTTTTCCGGTCAAAGTGGCTTCGATGACTTTGCCTCCTTTCGAATTCATCCGCTGTTTACTAATTCGTAGTGGCTCTTTATCTAAATTTAACGATGTTATTTGCTCTTCCCGGTGTTACAACCTTACATAGTGTGGATAATGACAATTGAAGAGGTAAAATTGTCTCGTCCACCAATAAGATACAAACAACCCACCGTAATCTCGAAAACACGACAGTATTTTCCACAAAAAAGCAATTTCGAAGTATTACGAACGGTCTAGTTTCCATTTAGTATTGTAAGCTTTATTTGCAATGGTGTTATTTGTTTAACGTGCGAAAGGTAAATATTCGAATTCATTAGAATTAATCTGACGTACTTGTTAACTCATTTTTAAAGTGATCGGATGCCCGTCGTGAAAACAGATTGAACTCTCTATTTGTATAGAACACAAACATTTGCTAATTAGAGAATTTCTAAAAAATTCTTATTACGAGTAATCAATCGACATTGAATTCATTTTAAGCTAGTCTGGATTATTAAATTAATTATATTTTGTGCACAACATATATTTATTCCTTTTTTGTAAAACTTAAAGTTTAATATCTTTCATTCGGAATCAGCTGTAAATAACAAAACTGACATATTCCGGTTACATTTTATCAACTAATTTCTATATTCTTTGGACGTATAATTTTTTAAAGGGTACACTATATGTGTTGATGATGCGAATTTTGTAAATAAATTATTTTCAATTCGTACATAGCCCCCACTGTTTGTTACACTATCTCGTATATTGATCGAATCGATTTGTTATTTGATATTTAGCACATTAATTTGTATGCTGCAGTCGTTAAAATAGAGCTAACACGTTCAGGCAATCTTATCTTCCGATGCTCTAATGTAAAATCTATTTAAAAATCTTATTTGTCTGTCAGAACATGTTAGCTTTTAAAAAGTGTTTCAATGATTCAATCAAATTCTTGAGAAAACCTCTTTGATAATTTTTCTTAATAATTTTTGGTGAAATAATCTTTCGATATCCTTGAAAACAAGTTTAAAATTCTATCAATATTTTATAAGCACTTAATAACAATTTCAAAATAATAATATATTAAAAGCTTGGATGGTTAACATTTTTACAATTATTATCGAAGACTTGCTTTATTCAAATGAAGTAGTCGAAACAATCACTTTTAAAAATTGCAGTAATCATTAATGGTATCGTTGCATCTTGCTTTAGATAATGTTTTTTCTTATAAAGCGAATCGTGAACGACGTACAGTACGATATAAAATTGATGACGTTAATAACAACAACAACGGTTACTAGACGATGATTTCACAAACTTCTTTTATTATTTTCAACTATTAGTGTAAGCTTATAAAGAAATACTCAACGGTGAGAGCAATCGTCACGATGTTAATTTCCATTAAATTAAATTTCGAAGAACGAAAATCTTGAATTCCATTATTTTTATGTTATCCCAAAAGAGCTTTATCTTGGCAATCATTAAGGTGTTAAATACGCCGTGTGTGTGACTTTTTCTACGTACATTCACGACAAAATCAGTAAAGGCATAAATAACGACATCTAGCAAAAAGTAAAATAATATTAAAAGGAGAAAAATAGATGTGCTTTAACGAAAATAATAATACAGCTGATTTATATTATTTAAAATTCTGCTATCAATCACTTTCAATGTCTATTTTTCAATGTTTTTAATTTATTTGGTATCATTGTGTATCGTTGCATGAAATGAGTTTTGTAAATAAAAATCGCAATCCAATTTCAAACGTGTAGCATTTTGAGAAAAGAGTGAAACTAGTGGCTTAATTACTTTTTCGCTTTTGTCAGATGTTATTCGAATTAAAAATGATTGAGAGCACAAAATACGCAAATTGCAAATTGATAATAAAAATAAGTTGTTGTTTTATTTTGACCAACAGAGCACTAAATACGTACAGCGTTTTCTTAATGGAAAATAAATAGACGATGGTAGCGAATGTAAGTCGACTAATCTAATTATAAAAATATTCGAATTGATCCAAGTGACAAATAAATATAATCCATGCGCAAAAAGCTATCGATCGAGTCGAGTATGCTCGTGGTTGCCGTCACAAGAAGATTCATGTTAGTTCTGGATTGACACTATCCGCGAATCCCGAAAGATAATTCGAGTTGCTGGAAATTTACCATTTGCCAATGATTTTCATTTCACGAATCAAACACGTACCTCGAGATCTGAATTGACATTATTTCGTCTAATTTAGCAAGAATATTAAAGGCTTGCAAGGGTACGAATTTCATAAGAAGCTATTTTTGGACTCTCGCGATGCAATTTCACGATTCGAAGCTACAGCACTTTTATAAAAAAAAGAGAGAGAGAGAGAGAGAGATCGCCAGCAGTCGCGGAAACTGCTGAAGGGCTTTGGCGAAACGCGAAATCGCTCACCGAGATAATTGCCTCTGCTGCGCGCGGAAGAACCATTGGCTTCGGTATTATCGAGCAACAACAACAAAGTCGTGGCTCGTAATACGAATCGAAGCTGCACAGCTGCTCGCATTGGTGATCAACGTGGAACGTACGTCAAAGCGACGCGCACACACGAGCACACCCGAGATTCGCGGCGGCATATTACAGCTTAGGCTCCTCCTCGCAAGGGGATGAGAGTCGTCGTCGACTTACTCTTGTCGTTTTTCTTGCGAGTTTTCATGGTCGCCGGCGAGCCAGGCATCGCACGGGCTTCCGTGTCGCCCGTCAGCTTAGAGTGTTAGCTGGTGCTGGTGCTGGTGCTGGAGCTGCTGGAGCTGCTGGAGCTGATGCCGATGCGGATGCTGCTGCTGCTGCTGCTGGTGGTCGACGACCGAAAGAGGAGAGTCAGCGTTCCACTCCGAGTCGACCCGATTCGAGCGCGCGCGCGGTACTGAAGTGGCGCAAGCTCGTCAAGGGAACAGAGCTTCGAAGCTTGCGCCCTGGTGACGCTGCGTGTGCGTGTGCGCGCACTTTTCCTTTGCGCCGCTCTTGTACCGAGCGGGATAACATTTCTGTCCGGGAAACTGCGGAAAAGCTTTATCCGCTTTCTTCTTTTCGTTTTTCCAACCAAAATTCGATACACTAATCCGGCCTACGGCGGAATGCTCTTTTACATGTTTTTCCGGCGTTGCTCCTTACTAACGCTCAACGGTAAAACTCCGTCGGAGCATTGAAGTGATTTACATATGATATATGGGCAATACGAATGATCTGCAGCATTTACTCGTCAAACGCGCGAATGTAATTTTACCTAATTTTACGGCAATCAGTTTTTTCACGCGTAATCCCATTTGTTTACCCAGAGTATATCTTTTCTGCAAGCAGAATATAAGATTTCCAATACCTACAGTTTCAGCGACTGGCTCTGACAAAATATTAAAATATTTTAACTCTTTCATTAGCATTTTAAATAAATAATGGATTATTTTGATATTGTGAACAAAAAACCAATTGCTAATTTGCCTTTTTCTTAATAATCTTCAAATAATAATATTCAAACTTTTACTTGTTAAAGCGTCTCGACTATTGATGTTTCATCAATTAAACATTAAATTTATGATTATTTTATTATAAAATTAAATTGTTCGTTCTATTTTCAGTTACCGATAGATGTTTTTAATTTATTGTATGAATTACGATAAATACGTTAAATTACAAATGTTTTACATATATTTAATAAATAAGAATCTACGTAAATTTAAAAATAGTTACTTTTTGAATCGCATTCTGAAATCTGTGTCCGAACTGTTTATCTGAGATATTTCTCAATAGTGGAAAATTTTATAAAAGTACTTTATGTGGTAGCACGATTCGAGAGACTTATTGACATCGAGTACTCACCGATACTTTATTCTTAAATGTCGTTTAAGATCCGCCAAGCACCTATAAAGTGCTTAAAGAATAAAATAATTCACTGCAAATTTCATTTGATTGCGTTGATAGAAATTATTCAAAAGTTACAATTCAGATCAATCGTTTTTTAATTTGCTTTGAATTATAATTATCTTCGCTTGAAATATGTCTGATGTTACATAGCTTTGTTCAAAGAGTAAAAAGAAATATATATCTTTAAAATAGAATACTTTTCAGCTTGAATATTTGTCAGTTATTTAAATTAATCATCTTAGAAATACAATAAAATTTACTTCGTGTACAAAGTAATATACAATGACATAACGAAGAAAAGACACGTTTTTTTTAAATATAATTTATTTATATATCCATAATTATTAAATTTTGATACTATCTTTTTAATAATAACAAAATCCATTATTCGTAATAATACATTTAATTACATTTTATCTTTTATGTTTGCATCTTTTTTATATTTAAAATTACGATAATATGTTAAATAATATCGTTTCTTAACAGTTTTATTTAAAATTGTTAATATAATTTCCAGCGTTCCTAATATTTAACTTTAATTATAATATATATCTGTTAGAAAATATCATACTTATAAAAAGTATATTTGTTGCATTAATCTTTTATAGTATAATATTATTAGTTATGAAAATAAAATATTTATTTTTGACTGTCATAACCTATTTTACAATATTTAAGTGCATAAAAGGTAATTTGCCAACAAATATATAACTAGAAGCTTAATATTAGTTATACTATAATTTTACAGTGAACTTTAAAGGATTATATTTGAACTCTTTTATATCTAAATCATTGATTTAAAGAAAGTTATACTGTAATACAATTAATTCAATCTAGTTGCGTATTTTTTCAGCAATTTATTTTAGTATTATATAATTAACGATTTTTCACTTTCAACTTATGAATAAGGAAAATTTTTTATTCTTATTTTTAAAATAAATTATACAAATGTGCGTACTTGCAGACACTTTATCAAAAATAATTATAATTAATGAGTACGATAATTCTACTTGACGTTTGTAAATGTAATACACAAGCAAAACATATATATATATGTATGCAAGTTTAATATTTACTAAAGTTTATGCACTTGATTCTATTCAAAGAAAATGTAATTTAAAGATAATAATCAAGCTTTCTATTAAAATATATGTTTAAAGCATATATTTATTAAAATTAGGTATGATTTATTTTCATTTTAAATATTCTGATAGAAATTTATAATTACATTCGATATTATATAATGATATTTAAAATAATTTCTCCTTTACTTTATTCAAAAAGAAAAGATGAAAATTTAAATCTACTCGTTCATATGTAATATTTTTGAAGGGTTATTTCGATATAAAAAGGAATATCTATAATTAAACTATCACAAGGTCTTTTTCTACTAGTCGACGGTCGGTCTGAAGAACATGAATATTTGTACAAGTGTGTAAGGCGGTACACAACGTTTGTTTTAACAAAATATCTGGCGAAACCTTGTAATTAACAGTCATTCACGTTTTCATGTAATAAGTTACTCCATTGTATATGTAAATAAATTGAAATTCTTTTACATTTATGCTCTTTAATTGTAAACAAAATGAATGTAATCTAAGTACATTTATATTTATAGAAAGTATTTAATCGTTCAATAATATTAATTATAAAGATTATATATTATCATTATATTTTTATCAGGTGAATTTTTTAATATTTTATAGTTTACTACTCAAAACTATTACTTAAATGTATAACTACGCTATTTAATTCGTACCGTTAATAATTTCATATTTGCGTTTTTATTTTTTCTTAATATTAATTATGTATCAAAAATATATATTGAAAAATTATTTATATCTATCTTGAAAGTTTAGATAATCACGAATGTGAAAAAGCCTTATAGATCTTAATATTTTATTATTGGATTCGTATTTATTCAAAACCATGAACGATGCAAATTAATTTAACACGAATTCTTCAACTATTATTTTTAATATTTATATTTTTTACTTACGACATTTAAAATCAGTATTTTTAATCTTTAATACGGAATATTTAGTATAGTATCTTAAATAATTAATAGATATTTGTTAATTACTAAAAATTAATTTCAATATATTATACAAATGTTAAAAAATTATTTAAATAATTTATAGTGAAATCAATTTTTACTGATTTTAAATGAATTTAAAAAATCATACATTTATGATTTTTTTATTCTTGAGAAAATGTATTCATAATCGAATTACTTGTATAATCACATTTATTAAATGAGTAAATTAGCTTCAGAAAATGAAAAATTTCCTGAATAAAATATTACTTTAACAACAAACTATTTTAGATTTTTGTGAATCACTGTATTTGATATTTACATATAAAGAATAAATAAAAACACGTAAATTTATATTTTAATAAATATAAATATAATATTTTCAATAGAAGTTTACGAGTCTCTGGTTAAATTATACGAAACATAGATAATTTTATGTCGTACAATTTGGAGTTTTTTTTAAAATAATTGTAGTTGTGACTAAAAATGAATAAATATTAAAAATTTACTAACGGATACACAGTAGTTTGTAACTTATAGTGTATCGGTAATTCTTATTTAAATCCGTAGAACTATTGCGCATATCCTGAAATCTGGGGGCTATTAAGATAATAGTATACACTATGCTTAAATCCTGTGATATAAAAAATATCTGCCAGAGCCTAATCATGGCTTACGACGCATAAGTATATATTATCCCCTTCATAATATAAATGAATAGTGAAAATTTAAAGGGTATATCATTCGTATTTATTCATAGCAAGGATTTAGGGAGTTAATATACATTATTTGGTTGAGCACATTTTTCGAAAAGTAAGATAAATTATAAAGGGTTGATTATAAAAATGACCTAAAACAGGTATGTAATTTATGGATAGAATTAATTTAGTATATAAATATTTTATAATTATATAATTCAAGCGCGTAAATATTTGCTCGTGTTAAATAATGCAGTAACTAAGTATTGAAAGTTATATTCAAATTTATAAATCATTGACTACTTTCCATGCATTTCATTTAGCTGTTCAATACATACTTGTTTCTCAATTATTAGATTATTAAAAAAACGTTAAAAAAAATTTTAGGTGCCACTGCGATATCATTAATTTTTTAATGAATATTATAAAAAATTAAGTTTTTTATGATCAACGAATTAATACAGCTAATGCTTTATTAAAATTAATACTTAACTTTAGATAAAACTAAAAAGTAAATAAAAATTGAACTTACGATATGACATAAATAATACATTTGACAAATAATAATAAAAGAAATCATATAGTTATTTGTCGAATAAAAACTTTTTGCTTTTTACTTCTCGTAATATAAACTTCGATGCAGCATATGTTTTACTTAGAAATGGAATTTTCTAATTGTAATAAACTTTATTTTAGAAATTACTTAAAGTTGCTAAAACATTTAAATAACAAAAATGTCAACTGCTTTATTTACTAGTTTCAAGGAAATATTTAAAGCTCGATATACGAGTAAACTTTTTAAATCTAAATTTAGTCTTGTCTCGACAGGTAAATACAGTGATTTCAAAGGAAAAGAGTATATTCGAGTAAATTTATTCATAGCATTGTCGATAAGCTTTGAACAGTGCATAATGAAATTGAAAATGTCTCCGTGTCAACGTGTACAGCCAGTGCAGGGGATAATGTTTTTTGACATATTTTTTTCATCGCTCGGGTATATACGCATGCATACATACGTATGGTCGTACAATCGATCTGTCGTTATATATGCACATATACAGGTCGACATACAGGTGCAATAACGTCAACTATGTGCCGAAAGTAGGGGTGAAAGCTATGATTTATTCATAATCACAAAGCTAGCGAAGAAAGAATAGTCTGCACTAATTATAAAGATCTATGTTTTTATGAACTTTGAAATTATTCGCTACAAAGTTTTTTAGGTCAATCTGTAGCTCCAACTGGCTATTGAGTTTACAGAGCATAATTTTTAAAAGTACTGCTGTAAAATAAAAATAGTTGCATAAATGAAAATTTTTTAGCTTCGTATCTACCAGTTTATCAAATCTTGATTGACGTAATTCATAATAAACGTGCACAAATGTGATAAACGTCTTTTAGGTTTTTGTAAAAAAGTTGACGAAACTCAATGAATTGTGATAGATAATGGTACGGTAGAGTAAGACAAAAAAGACAACTTTTATATAAAAAAAAATATTGATTTGAAAAATCATTATTAAAAGTAATTCGTCTATTAAATACACTTTAAATAATTTAAAAAATTATTGCATTTACATTTTTACACATTACTTGAATAAAATCTATCGCACCATACCATTGAAAAAATTAAATTTAAACACTACAACATAGTTTTCAGTAAAGTAAAATCGCTAGTTATTTTCGTTTAAAACTGAATAACTTGTAGAATATTTACTTTACATTTAAGATGTGAGAAAATTCATGTAAATTCATTCACCTATAGATTAACGCTATACTGACGTGATGCGAGTTTATTTTTCCATGTTTCCTTAATAATTTTATGAATTTAAAGTTTTGTGAATTATTATTTTAAATTAGAGATGAGAGGAAGATATTTGCTGTGATGTTTAACGGTACTTTAATAAAGTCAAGCAAAATTCTTGCAAAAAAGCAGTAACAATGATAAACAAATTTACTTTGTTATTTCTGTCTAGAAGTTTTTACGCTTTTCACTTTTTACGCTCTATTTATTACTCTGGAGCGGTTCTTGATTATTTTAAATTTTCTTCTTCCAAGGTCTTAATTAAAGTATGATACGAAAAGCTTAAGAAAACTGAGATCAAATCTTCCTAATGCCTCCTCATAATTCTGTTTAATCATAATACGGATAATCTTTTTTGCATCCTCATTAAATGAGAAATTAATAAATATTTGACAAAATAATTATTAACTTAACTCGTGAGTTTTATCAATTTTAATCATAATACAAGGTTATTTTTCTAACAATAATTTTTCATGTAAATATTTTTCAATAATAGTTCAAAATTCAAAACATTTTAACCAACTTATTCGACTGCATTAATGTTATTCACATAGCATTTTAATCATTATGGTCCTTGAAAATAAATTAAAATCAATAATTAGCAGAAATTATTTAAACAAAAAAAAACTATATAATAATTAACGAATTAAACTAACTACAATTATCAACAGTAATTGATGGAATTACTGAAGATCAAAGTATTATTTCTGTACATTCTATCTAGATGTTTTTATTTCTTTTTGTAAAATAAGAATTTTTTTATAAATTTGCACTTCGTATATGCCGGTACTTTTTTTTAAAATAATGGCAAAGTAACTGGACAGGCACGGTTTACCCTTTGCAGTGACTAAAATTTTTTTTTATAAACTCTAAATACCATGAAAACTCTTTTATAAATCTAGGTTTTGTGGACATTGTGACATATTCAACTGTAAAGCTAATTTGTAAAAAAGAATTTAATTCAGAGATTTCGTATTCTAAAATAATTAAAAATGCTTTAAAAATATTAAAATATACTATAAATTATAGTAAACTTTTTTTATTCGTAAAAATTAATTAATTTTTTTAAATTCTAATTAGCAACATCTTTTTGTTAACTCATTCGAGTAAATTTATAGTAGTATCTACCATTAATTAATTTCTCTAACTTCAGTGCCTTTTTAGTGTATTATTTTTAATCTTTTTGTTATTTTTAATCTATACAAATTTGTTATAATCTACAGGTTCTAACAATTAAACTTTAAAAAAAACACTTATTAAATTAATTTTTCCATAAAAATGTTAGAGGTAGTTTCTATTTTATTAAAAAAATTTATCAATTTAAATGCTTGAGTTTACAAAATGCTTGTGTATTTCTGTGTCTCTGCAAGGTGGGCAAAGAAATTTTTTTATATTAATTAAGGCCAAACGATATTATTTAGATAAAGACTAAACTTTTCATTTTCTAAATAATTTTTAAATTTTCTGAAAAATATTAGTTAAAAAATCAATTTAAATTTTTTAAGTAAGTGATAATGTTAAAATCTTGATTTGAATAATATTTTAATAGATAGATTAATAGATAGAATTTCAATAAAAAGATGAATGGGATGACATGAAATATTTTTTCTAAAGCTTAATTTATTTTTAATTAAGAATTTTATGTTCATTTAGAAACATTTGTAAAAGCTTATCTAATCATGGGCACAAAAGCGAAATCTTCCTTATGTTTTTAATCATAAATCAAAGAACAGTTTAAGAGTTTTAGTAATAACATTATAATTAGAAATAATTTATGTTAATCAAAATTAAGATCGAAAATTTATGTAAAATTAAGCTCACATGAAATTGAATAAAATTATGTTAGATATGCTTGGCATGAAATAAGGGAAAAATAGCCAAATGGTTAATTCATTCTTTTCCCTAAATCATATTTTTATTTTTGTAACAATTTATAATATATTAATTAATTATAAATTTAATATAATAATTACAAAATAAACTATAATTTGTTCTTTATTTGTGAAAACATTTTGTATTTTTTTTATTTGATATAAAATGTTTTTAATAATTGTAATAATTTAATTTATAATAGTTATTACAAATAATTTTTTTATATTTATAAACTGCATAGTAATTTGTTTAATCATATTTATTTTACATAAACTAGATTATGTCAGCTAGCAAAAAACTCGAAAAAAAAAATTCGAATTATAGAAATATTAAATATTAGATTCTTAAAATTTATAATTTATCATTTTATACATAGAAGACAACCGACGTAAGCGCATAGATTTATTTTGTATTCAGAGAAAACGGGAAAATTATCTAGAAATTGAAGAATTTAAGGAAAGTTTGGAATTTTGAATACCTGACTTATTCAAAACTCTTTAAATTATTTCTATATTCTCAAATATTGTGTATAACCTTCTAAATATAAATTTTATTGTTTACCTAAATAATATTTGACAAGTTTAATATAGTTTCAAAATAATTTTTTGAAGAAAAAAAATAATAAGCTTTCTAAAGTTTAATTGTTATTCTAAATTAATTTTCTAATGTTTGTATTAACCAATTAGGTAATTATAAATGATATATGTCATTACTTTTTCTATAGAAAATTGAAGAAGTTAGTTATTAATGTAAATTTAAAAAATAGATTTTCGTTAAAAAAATATAATTACTTACAGGTAATTTTTCTAGAAATCAAATACAGGAAAAAATAATGCAAGGAATACTATGAGTGTTATACATATTATTATTATAATATATATATATATAAAACATAATATTTTTTTGTAACAAAGTTTTAACTGAATGATGGCACTGTTTTATAAACTAAAATCGTATCGCAGAATTATGGAAAATATGTAAAACATCTATTTGTTGATATAAATAAAAATACTGTTGATAATATTATTTGAAATCATTTTGATGAATTTCATTTGATTTAAATAATAGTTCAAGCTTTATTTAATTATTTACTAAGAATGTTACTAAATTGAAACCTAAAATGCTTTCAATTTGGTTATAGCATAATTTACGTGTAAGATTTGATTCTTGTACCGTTATATAATACATATAAACTCACACATAGCATCTCTACTAAGGTTGCTCTTTAAATAACCAAAATTTTTTTATCTTCACATATAATAATATAAAACATTCAAATAGTTATTTATTTCTTCATGCTTTATGTTTTTTGCGATACTAGGTCAAGAAAAATGCTTAAGAAACATTTTTGCTAAAATAATCATGGACTTGTATTTTTAACTAATGAATATTAGAAACATTGAAAGTAATTACTCATTTATAATGATACTATTTAAAAGCACTCGTTCTTATTAAAAATAGTCTTATTAATATTCAGAGGTATCACACACATTGCAGGAACTTGAATTGAAAGACGAAAGATATTACTCGACAGCTTTTAATTGACAATCCGTTGCTCTCCGCACCTAAAGCTCACGTATGCGGCACACACATCCCGAATTCTAGTCCGCCAACACACACACCCCCAAAATTGAAAAGCTTCCAAGTGAAAGCCTAGCCTAATCTCTAAGCGTTGAACTGGTGGGGAGGAAACGGTCCCCGGCATTCGAAATCCGCGAATCCGGTAAGCCTGGCATCGGCATTGGTATTTCTCTAATTCTCTCATCGACGATTCGTGCTCGCTTGGTATCCTTTATAGGTACGGCGTAATTTTTCATTTCTCTCTCTGATTCTTTCTCTTTATCTAGTCGACGTTCGTTCGCCGATATTAATTAATTTAAAAAGTCATTGTAGAGAAACGTGATAGAGTGAAAAAGAATCTGAAACGTCTATGCATCGCCTAAGTCAACGTCTAGACCGTCCCGAGGAAAAGGTAGCGACATTCAAAATAGATATAATTATCACGATTGTTCTCGTTAAGATTATTCTCCGCCACATATGAGGCTTACGCGTTCCTCGATGACAGAATGAGCGCCAAGGATTTGTCGATTCTGTCGTACAAAGAGCTGCAAGCACTTGCCGTTAAGCATCGCGTACCTGGCAACATCAAGGTGAGACGTATTTCCGATTTTTTTCACAAGCACGTGAACGGCTACAAAAGCTTTCGTGTTTCTTTTACGATTAGTTTCCAATATAATTTTTATCTTTTTGGATATTGTACCGGCGCCAAAAGATATACCGGCACGCGTACGCGCGACAGCCGGCGAGTAGCCACACTCGATTTTTCTTATTGTTTAAATGGCAACACCGGAAGAATCGTAAGTCATTCGGATGAAAGAAAATTCATACGCATACTTTATGTTCGAATTATTACATCAATGCCTTAAATATGATTGTTTTCCATTTTTTCGTCTATTCGTATTTAATAGTGGTACAAAATAGGCCTACTCTAATTCATTATTTGTAATTTATTTGCTATAAATTTACTTAATGTTGAAAAAATTAGAAGCTTACTGTATTTTCTGTAGATTAACTACTTCTAATACTATATTATCTCATACTGTACATGATTTATTTGAATTTTACTCATTTATTTAATAACATTATATATATTTTTTCGTTCCATTTATCAAATTTTATTAAATGGCAACAATGTAAGATTAACTTTTTAAATTCATACACATTGTCTAAATTTTAATTTTTTGTTATATATTCTTCTATAGTTATTTTTAACAGTTAATATTAGATATTATAATATGATATTAGAATTTGGTTAATATATACTATATATTATATATTTTTTTATAGTCATTTTTAATAATTAAAATTAATAGTAAATTCACTTTTAAAGTATAAAATTATTCTATAATTTTTAAATTTCTGGTTAATTCTTTTTTCAGATCAATATACCATGTTTTAACAATGATTTCTGTCATATATCAATACTTTGTATTATTAAAATATAAAAATATTTAATTAAAAATTAAAATTTTAAAATTGTTTTTTTTTAAATAAAAAATTTAAATTAATTATATTTAGTTATCATGTATAATTACATCTAAATTATTTAAAAACATATACACATAAGTTGTCTGAATACTAGAAGGATTTAATAAAAATAATCATATTAATTTGTTTGAAATTTTATTTTGAAATTGTAATTTATATATTTATAATTAAGTGCATTGAAATTTTTAAATTCTTTTTATATGAAAACAAGATTAAAATAATAATTGAGGGACATGATACTCAAACAAAAGTATTTGCTTTGTTCATGCTCAGTCACTTAATAATTTTTAATTTAAAACAACCTTATAATCCGTTTATAGAAGCTTTTATTAGTGAAGATTCTTCATGCAGTTAAGTGTGGCAACAGTTCAGAGGTAACAAGGCTACTAACGGACCTAAAAAAAAATCGTAAAAAGAGAGCGAAACGAATGAAAATTATGAAGGCAGATGAAGATGGATCGGTACAAATTGCACTTCACAATGATTCCCCTGATCTCCCTACCCAACAGGATCACTACTTGTTTCCAATACAACAGCAACATCAGCAACAGTATCCATTTCAATGGGTAAGAATATAATAATTTTTATTTTTAGTCAGCATGTTTAAATTATAATATATTATTTGTACATGAAATTTTTCAATAAATTAATAAGAAATTAACAAACTTATTGTATTTTAATATTAAATTACTTATATTCAATAATTGTTATGATATGCACAATTTTATTATATTCACTAAATAAATTTTAATAATCCTATATTAAAATAATTTAAAATTTCTACTATATCAATAATGTTTACTATAAACAGTTATTTTCTTATTTACTTATAGCTACATGATTCACAGGTAGGTGCTGAAGAAGAAGTTGGTACAAGTAAATATGAAGACTTAAGGTGCAATTTGAGCTACAACGATATTCGACAATTGGTATTGTATACATCACATGGTGTATATGGAAATTGTGATACTAACAACAACTCTACACTACTTGATGAAATCATGGATCTGAGAACTGAAGCTACAGTGTCTAATTATCGATCCACCATGGAAGCTACTCACATTAACAGTAATAGTCAACAGCAGCAAATTGTACGTCCTACAGTAGATGAAAATGCAAGCAGAAAAATGTCCTTGCTACTTAAAAAAATGTTGCAAGCTCCCGTAGGAGCTAATTTGGGTGAAATAGCAAGTCCAGTCGAAAGTATGTATTTTTATTTTTTTGATTGTTAGTAATAAACAGAGAAGTTATAAAATATAATACATTAATTTTATAAAAAATATATTGTACTTTACAGAATTACTTAAGAAAAATATAAAGTTTATAAAGATTAAAAGAATAATAATATTATTGAATCCTTATTATAAATAAAAAATGTAATAATCACAGTTGCATTTAAGTTTTTTATTACTACTATAATAAACTTATCATGTTTATTTAAGATATAAAAATTATTTTTTTCTATTCTCTAAAGATAAAATGCATAAATTAAAAAATTTAAATAAATTATATTTAGTTCTCAAGAATAGTTACATCTAAATTATTTAAAAACATTTAAGCATAAATTTTCTCAATATTAGAAGGATACAATAAAAATTGTGAGTAATTGTATTAAATCATTGGAAAACTTATTCTGAAATTGTAGTTCATATATTTTTAATGTAGTGTATTGAAATTTTTAAAATAAAAATAAAATGAAAATAATTATGAAGGCTATGCTAGTCAAAGGATAGTTTGACAGAAGACATTAATTTAAATAAATGTAAACATTATTACTATGTACTCAAAGTTGATTATTCGTGTTTCAACTACGAAATGATAAAAATATTTTAAGAACATAATAAGTAATTATTTACGTTTATCAATTTATCTAAAAAAATATTTTATATAAACTGAAAACTTTTGTGTGCCTTATATGTTTAGACAATACTGTATTTTAGAAGTTAATCCTTTTTTCATGGATGTTTGACGTACGGTAAATACTTTTAATATCCAATATGATCTAAAATACATTAGGAATTAATTTATTTTTACAGACAAAAAATTCGAAGTATTAGATTTTTTTATTTTTTAGTTTTTAAAAAATCAGACCCACTTACGAAATATTACAATTTTGTGCATTTTAAATAATTATTCGTAGATTTCTTATTGGAAGTTTTATTAATTTAATAAATTTCCAAAAATTATCCTCAATAATAATTCTAAACATTTTTTAAGAGAGTGTATTTTTAATTCATATTTCAAATTTTGATATTAATTACATTGTAAGATAAAGTGCTTTAAATTTATATTTTAAAGCTTAAAAATTAATAATTTAAATCATTTGTACTTTCAAACTGAAATAAAAATGGATTTCTTCAATTTAGGCAAAAATATTATGATTAAATAAATTGTATTTAATAAGTGTAATTATGAATCTGTTATGTACCTATAAAATAAATTTAATGAGATTTAATAATTATATATTTACAAATTACTGTGATTATAACAAAAATATTATAAGATAATACAAAAAAGGTATGATTAGTAAATTCATTGTTCAATGCGTTAAATTTCCTTTAATATTTCTTGTTACACGTAAAATTCCACAAAATTAGTTTCATAATAAATTTATTTATTAAACGCTCTATTTTATTACGCACTTTGTTTGACTTGAATGTGAACTAGAGAGATAAAAAAAATACTTTTTCATTAACGTCGTATGTAATTATTATTTATACAAATTTCTGATAACAAGTAAATACTGAAAGTTAAACGTTCATTTAAAATAATTATGACCAATTAATTCACAGCCTGGTCTATGGATACGTATCGGTTAAGGGAACAATCGCCGGATAATTCGGAAACTATGACCGCCAAATCCGATATAAATGAAAATGACGAAATATGGCAAGACAGTGTGACTGTACCAACGACAGGTTTGCCGTGCGTTTTTGAAAACGAGCAAAATTACAGCGACAACTCGTACTACCGACGTGGAAACAATATAACTTCATACTTTAGAACTTCCCTGGATAACACTGGCGACCAGAATTCGCTGGTACATTAAAAAAATTTTGTTTAAATATCATAAATAATTAAAAATATTACCGGTAACTGAATAGTTGGTGTTATTTAGCTTATTTTATTTATATTTTTTTTAAAAAGCAAAGGGTTTCACGTGAATTTTTCCCCTGAAAACGACGTTAACAAAACATAATTTAAACTGCCTCTGCAGATGCAATAAATAAACTTTTTCAAATTTTTTAAAGTTGATAAAAAAATTAGAAAATAAAAAATATTTGAATTTTTTAAAAGCATGTGGTATAAAATAAGCTTACGAGGAATCTCTTTTTCACATCACTTGATATGAACGTGTAAAATAAGTCGAAATTAATAACTAAGGTTTTAAATTGGCAGTTATTCAAATTTGATATATTTACAAAATTTTCAATACAATTGTAATTTATTACAAGTATATTATTTTTATTTTAATTATATATTGTAATTTCACAATTGTTGATTATAAAGTTTATAAATCTTGTTAAATTTAACTCAATACTACGTGAATATCATTTTAAATAAATTTAAAAGATACTTCAATATTTTAAAGCAATATATTTATTTAAAAGCACGCACAGAGAAATTCTTCATTATAAGATGAAAAAATATTTCATTTTATGCTTCATAAAATGAAAAATTTTATTTCATATAAATCTATTAAGATGCATAAATCGGAAATACATTAATATATTAAAAAATGAATGATTATCAACGTCCTTGTACGTAAAAAAATTAATTTTAACGTTTACGATGAAAATATTTATAGCAAGGTTACGAGCAACATCACCAGCAAACATGTAACCCATACCAATTCAATTTTGTAACGCAAGCCGACGCGCAGGAAAACTGCCGAAGTTGGTTGGCCTCTAACAGTTTAGACATCTCGAACCCAACCGAGTACGGAGCCACTCCAGTGACAAGACTGGAACCCACAGCATCAATACAATATCAAAGTCCTGAGAATGCAGATATAATGAATCCAAGCCCCGGAGACACGACTAATATTGTCCAAGGAAACGCTCAGTACTGCATGACCACAGATCAGTTGTATTCGGTAAGAGCTTCCTATACTACACTTTATTTTGCTCTATGCTTATATTACATAATATAGTTTGGAAATTTTAATGTCGATAATTTATCGAATCTTAGATTTGAATTTTTACGTTTTCTTCTATTAATCCTAAGTCAATAATACGTTGTTTACATAAAAAGCAAATGTAAATATAAAAATAATAAATTTGTTAATTCTTCACCGTTTAAATTTATTGGGCCTCGCTGTACTTATATTTTAAAATAAATCATAGAAATATTACGCTTAAAATTTTATACATCCGAGGTGATATCCATATGCAAGTCTAAATATTATTTTCGAAAACGTTTATTGTTTATTTAGACAATTTTTTACGTTGTTACTAATACAATTATACTTATTATGATATTAAAAAAATAGATCAAGGAAAAAAATTAATTCGAAACACCTTTTAAATTAAAGTTTAATTAGTAATTCGAAGTTGTTTTACAAGTCATTTTAATCATTTATACGTACAAAGAAAAATTGTTTAACTTGCGTTAAATAATTTTATTTTGTATGCGTAACAGTGTTTAGAAATGCGTATTGAAAATGACTTTGGAAATCATGAGTTTTTGAAATAAAAAGTTCTCTATCTTTTTAATTTGTAATTTAATTCAAATATTTATAATGAAACTGTTAATTTATAGAAATTTCGAGTTTTAACAAGTTTTAGAAATCCAAAAATAGTATAAGCTCGGGAATAAGACTGCGATAAGGATCATTTTAAAAAATTGAGAAAATAAATATTAAAATGCGTATGATTTTTTGAGTGCATTCCCTGTTAATGTAATATAAAAATATAATTATTTGTGCAAGTATATTTGTCAAATTGTATTTGATACTTGTTACACGATACATTTATTAATTTTTAATTAATAATTTGAATCATATTCATTGAACATTATTAAAACTATACTGATTTTTTAAATTTACTAACCATGTGAAAAAGTTATGACACGCTTTTGATATGTTACAAAAAATTATTAATTAATATATGATACATTGAGTTAAAATTCAAAGATAGAATAGAAAATTTTGAAAATTGTTAGTTGTAATTTACGATGTAAGGCTATATTTCCTGTACCTATTTTATTTTTAAATGAGCTAATACTCTTTATTTTATGTATAAAACCTTTTAAGTGCGATACGTAATAAATAAGTAGATAAGTGCCCCGTATGGTCAGACATTGGACGGCGCAATTTGTTTTTAAGCTAATAGCTTTTTAAAATACCAATCATGATTATGATATTTGATGATTTTTTATAAATTAATTAGACTAAAATCTAATATTAAATTTAATAAATTGTTTAAACAAGTAATTCTAAACTTAACGTGTTTATAAAAAATTTACCATGACATTGATTGCCTCTTTTATAATCATTAAAGACCAATTTTTTGTATTTATTTTATGTAATATACTTTGTGCATGGGTAGGAATGAGAGTATAGGAGTATGAGTATGTGAGTGAGTGCATATGTTATATGTATATCTTGTTAAATGACGAACGACATTATATTCACAAGGGATGTATTTCATTTAAGCTAACTCGATAGAGGTTGGTCAGTTTAGGGGAGGTAGGGAGGCCTCGCTAGAAAACATTAGTATTATTTATTATTTAAAATAATTTATAAAGTTAAAAGAAACAATTATTATAGAAGGGATAAATTATTATAATACTTTATTGTATGATTACATTATTATTTAATTGATTATATTATTAAACTATATTAATCAAGAACAATCCACAATCATTTCACATGTTCCCACATATGTATAAGATGTGTTTAAAAAATTAAAATGCCAAATTCCAATGATAACGCGATATTTATCATTGGAATTAATATTATACAATTTACAAATTGTATTGAACAAGGAAAATATCGTGAATTTGCCAATGAGTTTTATACTCGCAAAAATTAAAAGAAATTCGATATAATTTATCTGTTTCGCAGTAAATAAAATTTTCCATAAAAAAATTTTAACTTTTTTTTGAAAACAGAGCCAAGAGTCGTCGAGCATGCTTGAGCCAAGCGAACTTGTGCCTGATCTACAATTCGACACGTCACGATATTATCAGACACCTTCCAGCATTGTTAGGCCACCAGAACCGCAAGATTATTACAGGCAAATATGCGCGACAGCGGATGGAACGTCTTTTAATCAGGACTTATACGACACTCATCAACAGCAACATCAACAACAACCCCAGTCGCAACAGCAACAACCGAACGAACAAAACCATCAATCGCGTTATTCCGATTACGCGCAACAACTGGCTGTTGCGGCCGTAACTACACCTATTTATCATGTCGAGCTCGATAACGTTACCTATGATTCTGGATTTTATCAGGAGCAGCAACAGAACGTCGTACACAATCAGCCAGTGGTAACTCCTATAGGCACTGATCCATTGCAACAAATGCAAACTCAGCAGTTCGACAATTACGTGGTAGCACCTGCAGCTACGACTGTTCAAAACAATCTTCATACGACGTATGGTACGCATTACTCTCGATTAAATGCTTTTTTTAACACATAAATTAGATCATATCTCTTTAAGATAATTCGTATTTCGTAAAATATTTTGTAAAAAGTGAGAAACTTATTAAACGTCAAATGTTTTACACACTTCTCGTTATATTTAAACAAGATAGCTTATTTTGTCGAAACATATTAAGAATTTATGTATTTTGTAATTTTCAATATGATTTAACATCTGCATATTTAACACTTATTCAACTTAAATCCTTATAATTTTATTCTTTATATATTTATATTATGCAGAACTTCGTTCCTAATCCGATTAAAAAAAATTTATTAAACTTAATATAAATTAAATTTTATATTAGTTACTTGAAAATTTTTTAAAATTCTAATTAGTTGCTATGTAAAAACAGTATTTATGTTAAGATTGAAGTATTGCATTACTTATATTTTCTAAAATAAATATATTAAAATGTGAAGGACAAGTTGCTGCAAGTTTCACAAACGTGTGGGGAAAAAATTTATCTAGTATTAGAAAATTATAAATTTTAAGTCTATATTTTGGAATTTTTATCGAATAGATTTTTAATTGAAAGAATTGCTGAAACGAACGATAGCGATTTAATTATTGATAATCGTGAACATGATTAATACTCAATCGATAAGGTCAAAGCAGAAATTCAATGATATTGTTTAAAGTCCCTCGAGAAGCTTCACACAATGTAATGTAAATTAAAGATTTATCAACGTTTTCTCACGAATTTGAAAAGATGTACATTCTAAAATCACGTGAAAGCAAATGTTTGTAAATTTTTAATGCGTTATTTCAAAAGGTTCAGCGGTGCTCGATCCATATTGGCCACGTTGGTCCTACAGCAGTCGGAGTAATGTTTCCTCAACCGTGAACGGGCGTTCATTGGAAAACACCCTGAACCTCTGTACGACAAACTACGTGGATTATGCAAAACTAAACGAGACCTGCTGTGTATATAGTAATAAAACTCCAGTGATGACGTTGCGCAAAGGTATTAATTCTGTGCCTTCAGTATTGGAGACCAGGACTACGAGTGGCGGCTGTAACAGTACCGAGTATCGACAGCACAATTTCGCTTCGAATTGGCTTTTGTACAATCAGGATACAGGTTCGGACTTGAACAGCAAGAGGAAAGACTTTGCGCAGCCACCTTCAGCAACGTTAGCAGGGTATTGCTCAGTAGAGCAGCGTTCGGATAACATGATATAAGAAGCATAGCTGTGAACGTACATTACCTACTAATGAAGAAAATGATAGATAACATGACTTTGATTTGTGATATATCTATATATATTGCACAGCTATTTTTATGCGATTAATCAGACAGCCATAACTTTGCTACAATTTTTTGAACCTCATTTGTTGTGTAGAATAATAAAGTGTAATATTTTGGTAAACCAACGATTGATTATACTTTTATTATATTTTAGATAGACAATTAAATTCATAAAATTTTCATAGTCAGAGTATAGAGGCTGTTTGGTACAGGAAACTTGTTTAACAAATCAGAGAAAACTATCACATATCTAATAGTAAATAGTACTACTTTGGTACAATCGTATAGAAAAAATTAAGCTCTTTTTTTACTGTTATTTTTTCATTTTTGAATCGACAGTTTTGCTTGCTATTTATACATATTATGTTTTCTTTAATTGCTAGAACAATTTTATGAAATTTAATAATACAAACTGCGATTCCAATGATATGATTTGGTTCAATTGACATTGACTTAAATGATAAAAAGTACACGATTTCATTACTTGGTATAATGTACCAAATAACGATAAAAATTGTTTTGTGATCCAAGATATTTATAAATAGATAATTAAAAAAATTTTCTTTTTGTGATAAACCGTGTAAGCAATTTGCCTGCATGATTTTATCACGTTGTTTGAAATTAATTTTTTTTCTCATTTATTATGTATATTGGTAGACATTTACTTGATGGAAATACGATTGATGAAGCGATTTAAATATTTCTATTTAATATATTAAAAAATTAAAATTAATTGATAATTTCAATAATTACATTTAATGTAAAAAATTTTGAAGATGTAGGTAATTGAAAATTACATTAAAAAAAAATCCAAATATTTATTTTAAACTGTACAGTTTTACTATATGCGTTAATCATATAATTAAAACATGTTGTCTTTATTAATAATGGAATCGATGAAATTACAGTATATATTAAATTAATAAAAGATTTAATATATACATATTTTGATATGTTATGAACAAATCAGCGTTGGATTATTCATTTACGATGAATAAGATTGATAGTTCAATAAGAACCTGTATTATCACATAACATTAAATCAAGCCTATTAAAATAAATTAATTTACATAAGATATGAAATAATAAATTGCAATTATAAATAAATGATGATTTCATAATAACTATGTTGATACAATCAAAATTTGCACATTAGTGATTATTAGATAAAAATGTGGATTTTATTCATTTACAATTTTTGTTGTACTAAAACTTCAAAAATTATGATGAAATAGAAATAAATAACATTATCTTGTTCAAATTTTCAATGTAAATTTTTTAAACTTAATACTTAATGATAAAATTAAAAATTTTATAAAAGAAAATCAAGCTAAAACATAGTTTTTATTTTCTAATAAATATAAAAATATATTGTTTTCTAGTGAATAAAGAGTTTAATGACAGGATTAAATATTTACTGAGAAGTACTTTTATAAAATTATTAATTTTAATAGAAATTATCATAGAATGAACAAGGAAGGATCTAGCTCGAAATAATGAAAATGTGTTTATGTCTGTATATAAATAGCTACCGGCTTGTGCGCTTAAAGAAAAAAGTCTGACTATATAGTTTAAATCGTAATTTGAGGTCGTCTATTTTTCTATGTAAATTCTTCTAGTCGAGCAAGAATATTTAGATTTATAAATTATATAAAGTAATTCCATAATAATAATTATTTAAAGGAATAGAATATAGAAAGCGTTTTTCGAAATAAATATATCAATATATATATATATATTTGAAAGTTATAGATAATTATAGAACGCAGATTAAACTATTCTGTAAGAGGTAGTGCGAGTTTGAAATTATGGTCAGGCGTCAAAAATAAGATTTGTTTCTGTTTAATAATTACAGTACACAATAATACGTAACATCATACATCATTTCGATAAGCATCAAGCAGTAAACATTATAAATCACGAATTTAAATAATTGTCTTTAATTTCCAAACCTATGGCACTGTTTGTGCCATATTTTGTATGATTTGTCGAGATTTCTCGAATTTTTTATATTCAATAAAATTTTTCTGAATCTTGTTTACCAATGTTATTTTTCAACTTTTATTTTAACAATTTCGCTTTCAATGTAAAACCACCTTCCATATAATTTTGCATAAAAACAAAAATTAAAAACAGTCGAATTTAACAAGAAGCTGTACATACATATACTTCAAAATTTCTATTTTCAGTTATAAGAAATCTTTGACAACAATATTATGATGCCTTAACCGTTAGAGAAATCTAAATTTTATAAAAAATATATAATTATATTTCATATTGTATTCTGAATATTATGTTTAATACATATAAGAAGATAAAGTTATTGTAATCGTACTGTGCATTAATTTTATTAATTTAATCATTGATTCAATACGTATAATTCATACTTATATTGTCTACACTTAATATTAATTATCATTATTATAAATGAAGAGACACGAATCTAAACTTCAATTAATGTAATAAAAACAAGGCAAGTGGAGTTGCAAAGGTAAAAATGTAAGGGGTTCGGCTCATTCGTTGTTAAGTTCATGCATCGTACCAACAAGTAGCACAGCTGATTACGACTAACTTACCTGGAATTTGTTCGGAATGAAATTGCTGCTTAATGTAGTTAAGGACTCTTAAGGGTATCGAGTCTCGACGACGATGCTTGTAAATAATCTCGCTACCAGGGGTACTTGATCCACGCCTGTCGCCACTTCTTCCGGTCACGTGAACGCTGTACATTCTGATTTCCGATTACTGCGACAGCTGTACATTGCGAATTCAAGCTGTTTTTCTCAAGTGCGCGACTACTGCGTGAAGAGGATATATTTGTTGAAAAGTTCACAACAAAATGGTTAACTTGCAATTGCACATGGAACTTGGATCATTTTTTCATTAATAATTGACGATCTCTGTTATAATTCGTTTCGAAACCACTCGGATGCAAATGAACGTTTCATTTTTTGTTAAAATTTATTATTAATAATTTTCAGCAACACATTTCAACATTAATTGTGCTTAAATCGTTAATATTTATCATAATTAAAGGCTCGAAACATTTTAACAAATTAGAGATATTATATTTTATTGGATGAATATTACAGAAAATAGAGATATTGGAGATGTAGTTTTAATGCGATAATAATTTAAAATTGATAAAGTAAACCAAAATATTTTATTAAGATCAGAAAAGGAATTTTAATATCCATTGTTTATAGGATATATAGGGAATATATTTTTAAACAGTCTACTCTTTATTGTTTAATAGATGCTAAATTATTTTCGTTTTTCTATTTTAATTAATTTTATTATTGATTTGGAAGTGTTCTCTATTTACAAATTTTTTTTTTTTATTTTCATATTTAATTTGCATAGACCAATAGAATTTAAAGGACTCATACTTACTATCCTTTACATTTAAATTAAACTGAATCAATAATCATTTTCAGCGATATGAACAAGAATATTTACATAAATAAAATATAATTACGGAAATAAAAAATTTTAATCTCATATAAGAATCATATGGAATACACATCCTTTTAATATATTTATTTTTCAGTAAGCATATCATTTAATAAAACAAAAACATACTGATACTTCACAGCGTATTGTAAATATTTATCGTTTCCTAAGAATTATTTTATAATTGCATAATAATATCAATATATTTATAATAATTTTTAATAAATGAAAAAAAAAATTTAATAAGTATTATATCTCTAACCACGGTTTTCTGTTTATCGGTTGGCGATTTATCATATATAAAAGTATATTTATATATTCTATTTATCCAATTAAAACATAAGTAAATATTCTTTAATACAGCTTACATTTACAAACAAATCTAAGATATTTTGTTACGAATGTCTTTTATAAAAGGAGAAGCTTAGCGAAACTCAAAATATAATTTTTTAAAGGTAATGATTAAAATGTTCATATTGTAAATTCGTAAATAGTTATACTAAAAACTATAGTTTTCAATTTTACCGGTATGATTTTCTTAATGCAAATTATTATCTTTATTAAAATAGTATTACTTATAAATTACGTATTTATTTATTTATTTATAAGTTTTTTAAAAGAAACAAAAATTTGATGTATTATGCAGTAAAAATTTTGTATGAAAACTGAGCAGTGACATACGAAATTAAAAGAAATGTGTTTTTATCACATTTTTTATAGGTATTATATAACTACATTTTATTTTAATAGTGTGAATAAAAATTAAGATAAAATAAATTAAGTATCCGCAAACAATAAAAATTTATCTTAACGATTATGTTTGAAAAATTGTAGAATGAATCGAAAGTCGTTTAAATTTATTTGCATAAATTGTAAAGTAAAAATGAAAGTACTCTAAAAAAAAAGAAATTATGTGAATGTAACAAATTAATTTAAGTTTTATATATGTACAACAATAGAATTTATCATTTATTTTACGAGTGCGAGGCATATCAATGAATGAAATTATAAATTCTGCAAGTAAACTCGCGCTATTTTACGTCAGATTGCTTCAAAAGGAAAAAATTAACGAATATCCGGTTAAATTATTTTTACCAGAAACAAGATTAATATTACGAAGAAAACCACTAGGAATTTCATGGCTTATTGGTAAAAGGATGCTGTTTTTCGGACCGTAGCTTACTGATTCTTTAATAATTTCGCATTAATCCGTATATTTGTAAATCTATTTGTTTGGCTATTGTTTGAAAAGTCAAAGCTATTCAGTTATTTATCAAATTGGGTCGAAAATGAGATATTCGCAGCTGTAACAAGATGTCGTTTTGGGCTCCAAAAAAAAGTTTACTCTGCTCGTAAAAGAAAGAGGTGCGCTGCCTCGAAGCTAACGAGAAATATGCATGAGGTGTGAAAATAAGGGTCGACTCACCTGCGAGCGAGCAAAATCTCCGAAGCGAGAAGCCAAGAAATCGCTCTGTCGTCTGTTCGATATCCCTCGATAACTGTGACGTTTGGTGCTGTGGATTGTCGAGCTCGTGGTTAGGCGCGTAACGAGAACTGCAGCTGAGAACCGTTGAAACGAAACTCGGCCAGCAACGAAGTGCAAGCTCTCTCAGGTGCTCGCGAGAGCCCAGGGGAGCGAGATGGAAAGCAGCGAAACAAAGGGAAGGACGAGGAGCGGAGATGTGCTGGCGTTATGCGGATACGTGCACGTGTGCGTGGCTGACTCGAAAACTCTGCGCTCTCGGTGACTTTGAAAAAGTCGAGCACCTTGCGAACGAGATCTGTGTCACACGATTTTTGGATGTCCAGCTGCCCACTCGCGACTATTCACACAACTTTCTTGCCCTCTTCTGCGTCTCTTTCATTTTTTCTTTCACATTTTCCTTTATTCCCTCGCCTCCTCACAAGTATTGATTCTAGGAAAATCTGCTTCACACTTGCTTCTTTTATGAAAAATTCTGAGTGACATAATTTTGACATCAATTGGTCAATTGTGGCTAGTTAAAAGCCTTTGTATCGACGCAACTTTTCAAACATTGTAGTATATTTTTTTTAAACAAGGACAGCTAAATCTCGCTTTCCCTCATTTTTGTGAATTCCGTTTATTTAATGTGTACATTTCCGCTTTGAGTTATTTTTCGTAAGCTTATTAATATCAACTTTAATCGTTGCGCATTCTGATAAAATTCTTTTCTGATTTTTTGTCAAAGGCAATTTGAATCTGGTTAATTTACATTCAAACCTGTGATTTACTTTTTAAACGACATATATCTATTAAATAATTAATTCGCACTCTGAAATTCAGCGTCTTTTTTTATTTTTTTGTTAATCTGCTTAATTGATAATTTTTTATTTTTTCATTTGTAAGTTAAATAGGAAAAAATTCCAGCGCTATCACACTGCCGTTATATCTTTAATGAGGTCCTTCGCTAAGTAGACTCAACTTTAATTATTTCACCGGAGGTGAATGCGGATCGCTTCTATTTTTACTTCATGCGCTTGCTGCCGTGTAGCACAACAATATAATATGCAATTACAAGAACATATTTACGTGTGTACATATTTGACAGAAATTAGTAATAGTTTTTTAATCGTGCGATAGCTGACTGTTATATCTATGAAAAAGTCACATATAGTAACAAAATGTTAGAGACAATACAATAATTTATTATATACAAATTTTTAATGTTAACCCAAAAATCAAACTACAAATATAAGCATATCAAATATTAAACTATAACAATACGGATATTGATTACTACGTATTAGACTTCACTAAGAATGAAAATAATAAAACTTGCTATTTTTAATCAAATGTCACTTAATAGAATTTCAAATAGATATGATATACAACAAAATTTCCAATAAGAAAAATGTTTTTAAATTAAAGCTATACTTCTCTTTGTTATTTGTAATATATATTTATATGTGATAATTTATTTTTTTTACAAAATAGAAAAAGCTGGATTAGTGAGAATAGGAATTTAATTGTATTGAATATTTTATAAAAAATTTAGACAAATCTTAATATGGAACGATTAATGTAAGAACTAAAATACGAAGTTCTACCTATAATTGTATATTAATATATAAAAAATTAAATTATTAAAGGAATTTTTTTAATTTGTCGCAAAAGAGGTAGGCTATTTCATATAATGTTATTTAATGCAGTTACTAAGAAAAAATAGATATTCAACGTTTTAACTATTATTGTCAATTTTTTTAATTAGAGTTTTTTAAGCATACTCCCAATAATGTTTGGATATTTAAGTTTGATTTTGATATGAAACTAATCTGAATTTTAACTCTTAAAATTTTTTAAATAATCTTAACTAATCTTTTGGCGTGAACATTTTCGGATCACCAAATATATTAGGTTGACGAGACATCCATTGATTTGTGATTAGTTTTTTACAGCTTAGTAAATAAAAATACGACCCGAAGATTAGAATTATACAGTCTATGATTTTTGATAGTATTTTTATTCTTTCTAGCGGAACTTAAAAGGAGTCATAAAATTTGTTAAACGGCAAAAACAAGTCGTACTTTACTAGCAAACGTGACTTACTTTTATTTAAGAACCGATTATATTTCCATTCATCATCTATAATGCAAAACTATATTTTACTATCTTTTGCTGTGTTCACGTTCAAAGATCGTAATAATCGTTATTTGCTCGAACGTATTTTATTGAGAGAACAAAACGAACAAAGAGTACGTAATACTGATTGGTCTTTGTTACTATACTTCTCAATACTTATAAATGTTTGTTGTATTTCTTGAAACAATCATAGGAAATATACTGTGTGTTATCTATATATTTACAAATTTAGTACCAGAAAAAATATAATAGATCTCTTTACATTGACCAAAGACAACGAGTAAATCCTCGCGAAGATGAAGTTCCAAACATTTATTGGAAAAACAATTTTTTATTTCTGCCAATTATCGTAATTATTAAGATTTTAACGAATACATTTAAGAAAACTTATAATTTTATGTATGTAAAGTTTTTTTCGTAATATAATACAAGGATTAAGTAATCGTACACACACTCAACCATTATTATTATTATTATACCTGTATAATAATATACGTAAATACTAATACAAAAAAAACTAATGCACAAATGCAACTAAACAATTGAATATATAATTAATTTAAGGATCATTTAGGGGGGGGAAATTAGAAAAATTGCAAAATAAGAACTTTATTTGATAAACATTATATAAAGAAAGGATTGTTTCTAAGATCATGGATAAAAATTCAAGATTAAGTAAAAATGTTATGTATAATGTTAACGACTTTGTAAAATAATAAGCTTTAATCGTAACAACGACAGCATTTAGCTACTGAGAACAAACGTAATAAAGATTGTTTGTATCAACGAATCGTAGGAGCAGCAACACCAAACTATAAACATAAAACAATAATCAATTATTCGGATACAATAAATTTAAGCTATTTTATTTTATTCATGAATTAACTGCTTATATATGTAATTATTTTTTTATGATTTTTGTGTAAAATAAGCGTTTATCAATTTTATTAGCATGGTTTACAAATTAAAATAATGGAAATTTAATACTGTGATGCTAGATATAAACGCATATATAATTATATATTGATATATATATATGTATAAATACGTACATACATAATTTTAAATATAAATATGAATACTACGTAAATATAGCAAAATTATAAGAATAGCATAGTACGCAACAAATGATATCAAGTACTAATAACGATACAATGAGGATTATTATTTTTGTATGTAACCAATAAATAGGAGCGTGAAATATTTTGGATGAAATTGATTTAATAGGGAAAAAAAATCATAAAAAGAAGGAAAAAATATAAAATATAAAAAGTATGAATAACGAAATCTTAAATTATATAAAAAATTATTTAGGCTTTGTACATGATGAATGAAACTTTACCGATAATAATAAAAAGAGTTAGCCGATATTCGAAGTATAAAAAATAGAACGAACTGTAGTCGAGAGTAAAATGAAAAACATCGCGTGAGAGAATGTGAAACTATAAGCGTGCAACCAGCATGATGTAACATAAACAAAAATGCTGAACATGCATAGAACATACAATATATACGCATAAGAGAAGAAAGAGGATTATTGAAGTACACATTACGAATTATACAAGGGGAAAAAAGGAACTACACATTGACCAAAGCATACATACACATATACACATATAATAAAATATTAAAATTAACTCATATATAATCTTAGACTATCAATTGAAAATCAATGGAATTTTAATAGTAATAGAAAGAAATAATATAATGATTTTGATGCGAGAGATGCACTAAACTTTTTATGACTATATTATAATTTTTATAGATAACTATGTAATAATAATATGCTATAAAAAGTAATGAGAAAACAATAATCATAAACAAAAACTTATTAGATCAATAATATAATGATGATGATGATGATGATGATAACAATATTGCGAGTATTGCAGACATCGTTATATAATCAGAATATTGTAATTTTTAAAATAATTGTACTATACAAAGTATGCATTTGTTAGCTCTCGATATCACGGATAAATTTTGAATATTGAAAGATATCCGAGCTCTTAGTTGTTCTAGTAATAAATAATAAATATTCTGGTCAGTTTTATACATAATATTTTGTATTTAAAAAATTACAGCCGAAAATTCACACAAAGGGCAATCGTCAACTTCTCGAATCAATTTAAATATGAAAAACTGCCTTTCCAAATATTCATGATATATTAATTGATTAAACTATTGCATCTATTTATGATTGTAAAAAAAAATACAAGCATTAGGTGCAATTAATCATAAAAATGATACAGTAAAGGAGAAAATTTTGATGGACAACAAACCAATACAATCTAGGAAATCAGTGGTAAGAAATTGAAATTTTAATACTTAGAAAAAGCAAAGCTTTTACTTTTCTGTCATCTCATGATTAATGATATATAAATTTCACCTAGTAGACATTTTTCATCCAATATTTTCAGCACAATATTACCGGTACATTTCTAAAAATGGATAACAATTTGTCTAAAATACAACTAATAATAATTCTAATGCATTGCGTAAATGAAGAATAATATACAGCAATACTTTGCTATTTAAAGAAAAACGGATTATAATCAACGTAATCTATAACAGATAAAATGATTTATGTAAGTCGATGATATATTCGTAACTAATAAAGAACGGCTACACATTATGAATTAATTATCATTAAAATAAACCGAACATACTTAACAAAAATTAAGGAACCCGAATTAGAGAATACACAAATTTTATACTTAATTTAAATAAAATAATCCAATAGTAAAAAGTGTAATGTTATCCAATTAATACTACTTAAATCATAGCTATTTTTAATTATTTCATCACCATCAAATTTAGAGTATTCAAATACTTCATTAATAACCTTTTTTGAAAATTCAAATTACGCGCCTTGTAACTAAACCTTCATTCGATAAATTCTAACCTATTTATGGATTTTAAAGTACTAAAACAGTATACACAATTTTTAACCTTTCAAACAAAAACACGTTTATTAATATTTTTAATAAGAATTAGCCAAATAACTTAAAAGAATTAAAAAATAATGACAATATTTGATTGAAATAAAGGTGCAGATAAATTATTATAATATTATTTATTCAATTTAAGCTTGTATTTAAAATCTAATTTTTGAATTAAAATGCAAACGTCAAAATTAATAACTAATAGTCATGCAGTAGTGAATTATACGTACGCCCTTAATTTAAACAATTCTCAATTTCCTTACACACAAATTCTTCGTTGGAAACGAAAGCCTATTTGGTTACCAACAGCAAAATCTAAAGTCTTTCGAGTACCGCAAAGACCAGTTATACCCAAAGATGAAGCTATAGAAATACAAAGACTATATAACAACTACAGAACTTATTACCGTTCAATCCGGTAATTAATTTAATTAATTAATTTTATTAATATTACTTAGAAAGCGTTTTATGTATTTATTTATGTAGATACATAAAGATTATATATTTTTTTTTAAAACTTATTTTAGTTTTATGAAAGTATAAGTATTTATTTCCTTATAATAAAAAATTTGTTTATCTTTAAATTCAGAAAATACTTTATAGAAACTGTTAAAGCAAACAAAGTAGAATTAGATCGAGCAACCTCGGAGAAGACTGAAAAAATAGACTTTGAAAAATGTTTTGAAATCAATAAAATGTGGAACGAAGAAATTGCAAAACAACGAGAGCATAGATTGTCAATGGAAAAAGAAGCAAAACAATCAAGAATTTTAAAATTAGTCAAACAAAGGAAACTAAACGAAGAAAAAATCTTATTAGAAATTGAAGAAAAAGTTAAAGAAGCAAATAAATTAGCTTCTACATTTATTACAAGGGATAATATTGATAATGTATTAGAAGATGTATTAAATGAAACTGTTAATTATAATGTAGCTCTTGATTCTAAGGGAAACTGGTTGAAAGAAGAGAAAAAACAAGAATCCATAAAAACAACGTAATGAAAAATAGTGAAATATAAAGTTATTCATTGTAAATAATATTAAATAATAATAAAATAGAATTTTATGAAAATAAATAAGTACTGTTCTTTTAATTTGAACATGTTTTTTCTTATTTAATATAAGTCGAAATACTATTTATTATTGAGAATAGTCACATACATTTTTGACTAAATATACATTTTTTTAGTTAATCATAATGTAACGAGTTATAAATATATCGTCGGAACATCTTTGGTGTAGAGACATACACGATTTTTATTTTTTCTTTAAAAAAAAAGAAGAAAAAAATACGTAAATAAAAAATTCAATAACATGAATTTATAATAGACCAATTTTTTTCTTTGCAATGTTTTATAAAAATAAAAATAATAAGAATGATGTATAGATAAATATACTTTCTGAGATTAGTTTGGCGATGTTAACATATTTTATTTAGTGAATATTTTAATGCATTGTGGACGTGAAAAAAAAATAGACAATATACAAATAAATAAAATCTTTGATAAACATTATACAAATCTATGTATTAGCCCCTGTAAGTGTTCAGGTATATAATTTCGCTCTAAGCGAATCTACAGAGTGCAAAGAGAACAATTCAAAAACAATAATGATCTACGCACTCGACATGGTTTATGTATTATTTCAGGCATGTAACTGTTATTTGACAAGGAAATCAGTTTTCTTTCTTGTCGTGCAGGTGTGTCAACGTGTATGACGTGTCAAGAGTATTTTTCATTTACTTTCTTTTTATTTTGAATAACAGAACCAATTTTACCTATTAAAAACTGTAGCTTTAAACTAAACTTTTCTAAAAATTTGATTTTCTTTTCTTGAAAAACGTAAAAGAACATATATATTAAAGAATGTAAAACACAACCGTACTGGTTTTTTATATATAGAAAAACGACACTAACGTACAAATCAACAATGCGCTTTCCTAAATTATAAGACAAAAAGTAAAACTAACACCTTCCTTTTTTTCTTTTCGAATTTACACTTCAGAGTAAAGATACGCATTCTTTATGAAAAATATTATTAAAGTTCATCTTCGCTACACAAAGTTTTTATAAACGACATAATAGTATACAATCGTACGGTGACGCAGATAATAAGTCAAAATTATACAATAAAATTAATGTGCGAACGTTTTATATATATAGATATATATAATATAATATTTTATATATATATATGTATGTATATATTTGAGTTCAAAGTGTAATAATTAGCAGGAAAAACAGCTATTTTAGAATCTACTCTATAATATTGTAAAACTTACTTGCAATTATGGTAAATTATTTTTGCTCATTCAGCTTAAACATTTAACGCAATCTTTGACACTCATACTTGATGTATTTTTAAAATCTAATTGCTAAAAGTACCTGAGGCGATGGATCAGGAAGTTCGAAAAAAAATTATACATAAATTATACATGAATAAATATAAAATATCTTTTATATAATGATTTTACAATAAATATGGCTAAGTTTTCATATAAAACTGATTTAAGATATTTATAAAAAAGGCCACAAAATTTCTGAGAATTATTCCGATATTACTAAATAATTATAACATATATTTTTAAATAATTTGCTAGCTTTTTCGATAGAAAAACAATAACAAAGATTATAATAATGATTATAAAATTATTATAATATTAATTTCAAGTAACTATTATGCGAACAACTTTAATAAAAATAAACAATTTAAAAGATATTTCAAAAGAGATGTATTACATTGTATTCAAACATAATTATATGTTTCATAAATAATTTATACACAATATTTTTCCAGGATGGTTCTATTGCACTTAAAACTGTCTTGGTTTGGACAAAAAGAAAAATAACATTACGTTACAAATTTATACTTAAGAATGACTAACCACGGATGTTTGTTAAGTGTATTGAAATATATCAAATGATTTGTTAACTTTAATTTGTGTTTGCATGTGCATGCTTGCACATGTTCGTATAATTGCAAAAAATTGACCAAAAAGATAAAGACCCTGGGTTCAGAAAAGGCACTAATGTACTAATTTCATTTTTAGTCTGAGGTGTAATTTAGACTTGGTATAAGCCGAATTCGTTATAAATACTCGATATTTTTATTTTAATTGTTAGAATTAATGGCAACACATAAACCTCGTTATACTAAAAAATTAATCTTTTTACATTATGATCCTTTTCTAAATTCCAAAAGTTTTATTGTACATAATTTTATCTAAAACATATTTTTTATACGATAAATTTCAGGGTTTCAAACTTTTACATACACCATCTAAATATTTAAGTTAGAAACATCGTTATATATCTGCCGAATTAATACAGGCTAGCAGGCGTATAAACGTTGTACTAATTTCATTTGTCTGTTAAAAACGCCAAACTGGTTGAATTGCGCGCTCGGGTACACTTTACTTTTCTTTCAATCCTTTTTTCCTCATAAATATGAAGAAAAAATACATATAATATATGCCTGCACGTACAATTTAGTTTGTACATGCAGACATACATAATATATAAATTTCATACACGTACGCATGTGTAGACACATAGTTGCTAGCGCTCAATCTCGCTATTTTTTAGAATACGTTTTCTATAGGTTAATAATATATCACTAAAAATTTTTGAACTTCATTTTTTTATTTTTTTTTACCAAGGCCTAAATTGATATTTAAAGAAGATGAAGCTTTCTCATTTAGTAAAAAGTGAAAATATTTTATTATTTTTTAATATTAACTCGCATGATATAATGTAAAAAATACATCTAAGAGCTAACATGGAAAATTTTAAAATTCTGAAAAAATTATAAATTTATATGGTAAAATTCTTGAGTGAAAAATTTAAAAGAAAAAATATTTTAGACGTGTATTTTGAAAATTAATATTAAATGTATCTCTACTTTTTATTCGACAAAAAATTTATATTTATTTTTTAAAACTCTTACTGAGAAAAAAACTAAAAACTGGCCATTTATATAAATTAGGAAATCATTGATTTTACTTTCTTAATGCGACAACAAAAATTTAATTATTTCTATTAGTAAATAATATAAACCGAAAAGTTGCTTTTTGATCTACATTCGCATCTTAATTTATTTAATTATTTCATGTTGCTTAATGTTACCAAATTTAATTTAAGTTAAAACACGAATTGCTAACTATGTGTTGTATATATATTTATCCATTGTACAATATATATGATACCTATTGATCCATATAAGCAACATTTAATATTTGAATAAGTTTTAATAAAGAAGACGTATTCTAAAGATGTCAATTGGAAACTGAAGGCAAAGTATTAAAATCTTACATTACGTTTGTGCGCCTCTCACGTGCTTCATGCCTCTTTGTTTCATTTATATATTTAGAAGTCTTTCATCTTTTACTCACGCATGTACTTAACATACAAATATACACATTTCTCTAATTTGGTTTCCACTCCTCTCTCATAGGCATTTTTTAAGACAAAATCTTGCGTGCACACATGCGACCTTATGTTATATTTTATTTTATTTCTCTCTTATTCTTGTTTAATTTAAATTTTATGCATAGGTTGAGCACCACGATTAAACAGTGTGCCACTTTATCCAGGTTTCATGTGCTTGCGCGTGAAAAATACATGATTTGTAAAAAATTCCTAAATCTTACATTATCCATTATTATGTAGTATTAAAAGATGGCACGTACATTATTATTAATTAATATTTATCATTATTATTTTCTGAAGCCTTAGAAAACCTTTCATCGTAACTCGCGTCTCAGATCTTCATATCACGCGTTTTATATTTATTTATAATTTTTTTTGCTCTTGGGCATGTGATATTTCATTTCTTATTTTCACTTATTTCTTCTTATATAAAAAAGGCATTATATATAACTATATAATGCAGGCCGCAATATCGAGGTCCTACTATCGGCGATTTCTATTTTTTTTTTTTTTCGTATAACATCACAGTGCCCCTCATTCTCTTTCCAGTCTCTCTTTCTCAAAAGCATTGTCGCTTTATAGCGTGAAAATCAGACATTAATCTAAGTTAAATAGAGTATCGCTTTTTAAGACAGTAACAGTAATTTTTTCAATTGTAATGTTTCAGAACAAATATATGCTTATATTTGATTTAAAATATTTTAATTGCAGAAATAAAAAACCATTCTTTACTTGTGCCCTTTATAAATCTGATAGAAACTTTTTAATCTGAATATATAGAATAATTTACATTAACCTGTTAAAAGAAACATAAATTTTGCAGTTTTGCTAGTTCAAAAGCAAATAACCAAAGAAAGCTATTTGTGTACATATTGCAGTTTAATTATATCTAATAATGTAAAATTATACATGATTATGCATGACATTGTGTATATGTAATTATAGTACGACTAATTATATGCTTAATTATCACCAAAATAATAAATTGTACAATTTTTTGTGCAATTAACAGTCACGTAAATTTATTTGAGATTTCCACTACTTTCTACAAGAGAATATAAAGAAATTATAAAATTTGCTTTTGAAACAGTTAAAATTATTGAAAATTTCATGTTTACTCACACAGTTAACGTAATATTAATGTAATATAAAATGTTTTCAATGAATACATATATTTATGTATAATGAATACACAATTAATATATATTTTTTTCAAAGTACATATAGGGTTCTGAATGTATCGCTGATAGTATAGTTTGAAAATACTAGTCACTGTAGCGCAAACCAACTTGTATGCAAAAAATAATAAAATAGATCAAAAGATAATAAAATATGTGAGATAATAGAAAAAAAGAACAAATATTAAAAAAGAAAAACAGTTTTCAACTCTTATTCTATATGTAATTCAACTACTAACTGGCATCTACGCAAATATGAGTGATAGTGTACATATAGGTACGTGTCTCTTTGCGGACATATTTTTTTCTATACGATTGCTTCATAAGTATGTTCACTGAATTGGTGCATAACTACGTAAAAAAATCCCCTCCGCTTACACTACGCTTCTGTTTTTTCATTATTATTATTCTTTTCATCGCATTCTCCAAGTATGGTATATACGAATATTTTGTCTGGATAATATATAATAAAAAAAGATCATTAAACAGCAAATATATAAGTATTCAACAAGTAATACATGATAAAATAACATTTAAAAAATATTTGAAGGAGGAACAAACATTACTATGAATTAAGGCTGACAAACTTTGTCTAAGAAGATAAAGTGTAATATAATATTTGTAAAAAAAATTAATAAAAAAAATAAAAATGTAGATTAGCTTGTTCAACCTCCAAAACTGTCAATTGCGTGATAATGGTAATAACCCTTTTTTATATGCTTTCAAATTCGTTCAAAGGCAGTCTATAATAAACAAATTATGAAATAAAAAAAACTTAGCAATCATTTGTAGAATCTGTTTTTTAAAATTTATTCAATAATTTTACGAAAGTAATTTATTAATATTTTTATAATTTTTATTACATTATATTCAGGACAATATTAATAAAATATTTTTTTTAATATTTCGATTAATTACTAATTTTTAGCACCAAGTTTTTTAACTTAAATTTGGCGATCTTTAAAAACTAGTGGGCACTGATACACGTTTCTTCGGATGAAGAATTATATCGACAAAAAAATATTAATAAATTAGTCTCATAATATTTGTATAAAATAGGCGAATGCCTGAAAACAAGTTAGCATAAAATCGAATAAAATTGGGTTAGACATCGTTTAAATTATAACAAAAAACAATGAGACACACCACGCTTGACGATATTTTTGTGTCTGCAAAAATTTATTTCTTCTTCATAATCATCTTTTGCTATGAATGCATGTAAAAAGGCTGTACGGATTTACCTATCTTCTTCTTTTTTATATCTTTTTACGTCGCCCCATCATATTATAAAACTAAATTCTTCATTCATAATTCATTTAGAATTAATATACACCACGTATGAAACATTCGAATAAATCGCACATAATTATAATTCATTCAGCATGCTATTTCTCGATTGTAACTTGTATTATTATTATATCGTAATATATGCATTTTACGACTTTTTTATTCATCAATAAACTCAACTTTCTATTTATTTTGTCCTTAATAACTTTTTTCATTATTATTATTATTATTTTTTCCATCATCACTGGTTCATTTGGTTTTTTGAGTCTCTTGAGGTTGAGAGCAACAACGGATTTTCTAAATGTACTTATACGCCTGCCTCTCTTTATCTCCTTCGGCTTTCTGGCATCCGTATCTCTTAGCCCATTTATGCGTATGCATGCAGACACATTTGTTTCCCTTCTTCATAGATAAGAGGAAATAAATAGATTAATCGGCGTTCTTTTACAATAGCGATTTGCTGCTATTGAGCGACTATTCTATGCCACGTGGTCCATCTATTGGCATTGTGTGTAGCACTTCATCAAGAAGTTGCAGCGCTCGATGCAGGTGAACCTAAAGTCAATCGTACTTTCTTTAAAAAAGAACTGTTTTACTTTGCTTTAAACAATGTATTCTTTAATTTAACAACCCCTTTGATTCGCATCTTAACGTTTATGTTATCTGGGCAATATAATATATACTATTTACTTATGCGTATAATATATGCATTAATTCCATTTCAATGAAATGAAAAAAATTCTAATTTTTTCATAAATTTTTTTTTACCTTAAAGTTATAAACTTATATTAATTCATTTACTTATTTAACTTCAAAATACTTGAATAATTATTACTAAAAGAGAATACAATAAAATATTTATGCTTTTAAAAGCGTTTCATTTCATCGTTTCAATTAAATATATAAGTAAATATTGTATTTTTATTATTTACTAATTTTTTAAATTAGAAATTAAGTTTTTTTTTTCTCGCTTAATATTTATATTTTCAATTTTCAAAATTAAAAAAAAAAATGAAAATTCGTGTAAGATAAAAAATTAAATAATTACTTCTATCCAACATGGAGTTTCTTTGATACTTTGTCTGGGATAATCAGGACCCCAACCTTTTACAAAGCTTAGTCGTAAGATACACAAACGACGGAGATCATCAACACCAATACCAGCAGCTGCACTCAGACCTGAATATAATTTTCAATTTGATAATTTGCAATGTAATTATTTTTTATTTTATATCTTTGAAAAATCAATTAATTTTAAGTTTACAAAACTAAATTTAATTGAAAAATTATGTGTTTAGTGTTAATAATTTAATTATAATTTATCTAAATTCAATAATATTTATAATTATAAAAATATTTTCTTTGATTAACAGTTAAAATATATTTTCAATTTACTTTGAAAAATTGGATAATGATACAAGCAAAATATGTGTTTTAGATCTGAAAAGTACAAGAATATAATAATAATAATATACTTTAAAAAATAAAAATATCCTAATAATATTTGAGTTTAAAAAAGACTTATAATTTTATTGGTAAAACGATCTGTTAACTCTGATAGAAGAAAAATTATTAATTAAACTCTAGGAATATAATCGAGGTTTTTCTTGTTTTACCGTGTAAATTATTAGGAAAGTTTTGAAATCACCGAATGTATCAAAATGTTTGGAAAAAGTTTCTTGAAAACAGTAAAAAAAAAAAAATAATAAAAATATTGGTTAGATTTCGACCGATAGCTGTTGTATAACATAACATTCATATCATCCTTTCAAAATTTTACACATTTTGAAATTAAAACTTTTCTTGCATTACCGTCACATAAGACAAAAATAGTCGAGTAAAAAATGTAGGAGTTGAAATAAATCTCAAATGGCTTGAAATTGTTAGCAGTTTTAGTATTGGCGATGAACCTACTTTTGGTAATTGGTGCGCCATGGGTTAGATGTCCGGCAACCGCTGCGGCCTGGGCAGCCGCCGCCGCCTGGGCAGTTGCTGCCTGGCCCCGCATCTGCTTGTGACACTGCCGCAAGTCGAAGACCTTGATGTACGCCGAAGGGTAGATCTTGTGCACAGCGTCCCCGGGAGCTCGGCCGGCCTCTCTGTCCAGGTAATACGACTGCACGAACACGCTATGCTCGCTTTGACACCTCAGCCAAACGTCGCCTTCGCCGCGCAAATCCAGCACTACACCTTTACCTGTCCTCGGAATATCCTTGTTAGTCTCTTTAATCTCGTTATTAAAAGTAATTAAAAGTACGCGTAAAATCAATAATAATGCGTAGCTCAGCGAAAATTTCACTCGCGTAACGACAGAATGTTGACTGTACAATATCCATCTTTAAAAATCTGGTGAACGCGGTTTAACTTAAAGAAAATAAAAATCATTCGTTATTGATCCGACAAATAATTGTGTCCACAATTACTTCAATGGACTTGTTAAATAACTTCCATTCTCATAATACGATGTATTAAAGTAGTCGTTTATTGAATTTTTGTTTGCATAGAAAGAAAAAACAACCAATCTGAATAACAACTCTGACTAAAAAGCTCTTTGTTCTAATTTAAAAATTTGACTGGATATGGAAAGTCTCAGGTATCTCGAATGATTACGTACCGATATGAAGTCGAGCCCTTTCACTTTGTTCTGTGCGATGAACATTGCTGAGAGCTCCTAAACAGAATCTGTTGCCACCACTGGGATCGACGTAACCGTCGACAGTGACGGTCGGACAACCACTGCTTACTTTAAAGGTTTCGCCAACTTGTGTGTCCAGTTCGAAATAGGCCACCGAACACCAGTACTCAGGAGCTGGTTGACTGGAAAGCAATCCTCCACCGATACTACCTGCTACGTCACCTCCATGATTGCCCCCTGCAACGATACAATAGTTCTTGAAAATTATTAATTTCTTATTTCAACTTCGTACCTTTAGAACGCAATATATTTTTAACATACAAGTTTTATAAGGAATTTCTTTATTTTTTTTAATAAAAAATTCGTTTTCAAAGAAGAATATCAGTGAATTATAAATTGTAAAAATTATTTTGACGAATTTCGTTTTCTTCGTTTATTAAATCGATAAATTAATTGATGAAATTGCAAATTATGACTTCTTGTATTTAAATATAATCGACGCGTGTATGCGTGTAAAAACCAGTGAAAGCGATGAGACTCACAATAGGAAGTTGCATGAAGATGTCGGTGGTCAGGAGGTTGCATACTTTGCGTGTAAGTTAGCGTATTTGCGCCGGTCCATTGCGGTGCTCCAGTATTATAGGGATTTGCTACGGTGGCTACTGCGAATCCGTTTTGATGATGAAGATGTACTGGTGACACGGGTGAACTTTGACTACCACCGGCTAAAATACATTTATACGATCGTTTTGTAAATAATAAAAATTTTCGAATAAAAAACACAGAAGCTTATTTTTCAAATAATATTTTATCGAATTGAAATATTTTATTATACCCGGAAAAAGTATGCGCGTCTTTAAATCTTCACGATAATCCAATTTTTTAGTAATATAAAATAAAACGATATAATTAAGAAATTCATTATCTAACAAAAATTTGTCGATAAATTTTTAATTCCACTAAATGTACGAATACTAGACTTTTTAAGCATTTAAAAGAAGTCAAATTAATACATAAACCGAGTAATAAAATCTTATTATTTATATTAATATTTTTAATCGCAGTGTCAAAAGTACTATTTAATGATAGTTTAAAAAGGAAATTTCTGTACTAAATACCCTTTTTATTCTTATGTATTTATAACCAAGAAACTATTATTTACAATATTTTATGATTGAACTTCATTTTAAAAAATTGTACTAAAAGTTAAAAATTATAAACATGTGTAATTACTCATTAAAAACATGTATAAATTGTAAGAAAAATGTTATTATTGATTAGTATATTAACATTGAACAAACAAGAAATAAAAAAATATACCAATACACAATTAAGCGATGAATAATTATTTTTACCAAATACTATATTAAATTTAGTTGAAAATCCAATAAAAATTATTGAATAATAGAAAAGACGAATGGTGCATGATATACATTCATATTAAAAGATACAACTTCTTTTTAATAATGCATGGAACTGTCGGATGATAGGACAATATATCAAAAAAACAAACTTTTTTTAAATTTACTTAGATACGATTTTTTGTAAAGAATATTTTGACTTTATTTTTTAATAAAATAATCGAAAACTTATATACTTTACATATAAGCGAGTAATAATACGAAATTTTCTTCATTATACATAGTTTTACTTTTATTATACATGATTTTTTATCTCTTAATTAATTAAGCAATTATTAAATAGAATTAATTTTAAATAAATATTAGATTGTGAAATATCTTTTTAAAGATTTACCCTATATAATGTAATGACTAATGAACTAAGGTAATGAATAGTTTTGATAGAGTATTTAATCTAAATTGCAATTAATCCATAAAACATAATTGATAAATCGTGAAAAGAAAATAATTGCTTAAAATTGATAATAATTACTCAATTACCGAACAATTTCATATAAAATTTTTTTATAACTGTTATAAAAAATATCCATAATTTAATATTTTAATAACTCAATATACAATTTTTTTTCAATTATTATTCTAGATTAAAATAAGTTTTTTTTCTGGAAATTATCAATTTTGCAGGTATATTACGACTTAATAACTAATTTTCATTATGTGACTCACACTTTTTAAACAATTTAACATCATCGATTCTTATTTTTTTTTTTTTTTTTTTTTTAATGAAAATTATGTCTATAAATACTTATTTATTCAAGATTTATTAGAATATTTTAAAATTTAGAGTAATAAACTTTATTTTCCCACGAAGTTCTATAATCAAAGCATATTTGTTACATACGATGTGTGTATATATATATATATATATATCTATGTGTGTGTGCCGAAAAAAAGAATCTGTAAACAATGATACGCATTATCAAATATTTAATGTTCATAAACAATCGTGTATTATATAAACAGATAATTTTGTAATCGATAAATGACGTTGTATCGATATTTTTTGTATAAAATCTATTCATAATATAGAATACAATTTATATATTTGTTTCATTGGACCCAAAATTTTAATCTGACTAAGAACTATGAATAGGTTACATATTTAAATAAATTCAATATGGAAATATTAAAAAAAAAACTTCGAAAATTAAGTATGCGGTAAACTTTTAAAACGCTTAAAAACATCATTTTTTAGACGACATTGAAAATAGTGATTATCTAGAAGTGGTATTAAGATAGAATCAACATCAAAGGACAGATTAAAGAAATGACAAAAACCAGAATAGATTTTTCAGAAGGAAAGTAAAAATAAACGCGTACCGTTGAAAAATTTTGAGAAAATATAGTGCTCAATAAGCTAAAATAATAATTTTAAATAATATAGGCATATCTACAAAGCCTTAAAAAAGAATATTTACAACTGACAAAATTTCACGCCATGTGAAAAACAATAAAAATTAATAATTCTTATGGATTAATGATAAAAATAAAGTCTGGCTGAGAGTTTTTCAGCTGAATATGAAAATCAAATCTGAAACGCAACAGAATAGTAAATTCGTTATTGATTAACCGACATAAAATACAGAAAATTCTAGTTAGTTTTAATGAACCGAATAATCCAAAATATATAAATATATCATAATATCAGTAAATATGTATAATAAAGCTTTGATATAATACTTCTCTTATACTCTATTTAGTTGTGTCGTATACGTGATCAAATTTATGCGAGGAAATAATGTAAAAAAGGTGTAAATGTGATAAGATAAGTAGTAATTTACAAAGATATTCTAAACAAAATATACTAAAATAAATACACTCAATGAAAAATTGCGATTGAAAATGAAATGTAAGAAACAAAATATGATTTATAATGATTAATTAAATTAAATTAATTTAAATATATTGCTGTAATAATATGCAGTAAAAACGGAGTAAAAGATTAACGTTATTAAAGCATTAAAAAACCATTTTTATTATGTATATTAATTAGTAAAATTCCAACCTTTGCCGTATATTTATTACAGCTACATGCGCATAAAAGTACAGCATACAAAAAACTGAATAAGAAAAGTTAGCGACGAAGATTCTAAGAATATTTCGTAGTATATCCTTAAGATAAGTTTAAAATAACAAAACTATCGACAATTTTGACAAAATAATGAATTCATATTTTATAACGAACTAAAAATAAATCGATCGATTAATCGATAAATGTAATGCTGCAATTAAAACTAATTGATAGAAAAGTCATCAAGGAGGTTTAACAACTGAAATCTATTTAGGGTTGTTTAATTTCAATCACAATTTTAATACAAATTTAATATTTCAGATTTCTTCAAGTTAAACATTTTTTCTTTTCGTTTTTGCCATATTGAAATAATTACATAAATCATATAAACTTAAATCAATTAAAAAGCTAGAGATAAATTCGATTAATAAAGACTCACTGAGCGTAGCTGTTAAAGCATCAACAGACGACGGCGGTTGATTGAGATCCTGTGGTGGAGTTGTCGTATTATAAAATGTTTCACTGCCTTGTCCTTGAGGAGGATTTAAAATTTGACCACTACTATTAGCACTCGTTGAATTTAACGGCTGTTGTTGATTACCTGTGATTATGAACCACTTGTTCGTATATTGCTATAAATTTGATACTAATAAAACTGTATAAAAGGGTCAGCGATACGCGGGTAAACTCTACCGAAAACTTTAGTTGTTTAAAATAATTTTTGAATAGCTTCAACCGATCAACTTTTTTTATCATTGCGTTGATAATATTTTTAGTCAACTTACTATGATGATATAACTTATTACTTTCTAAAATCGAACGTCACAATTTTTTGTTGCATTGTATGATTCATCGAGCTCTTACAAGTCTTGCGATTTTCAAAATAGTAATAAGATTGAATTATTCTTTTGTACGCAATAGAGTTTTCGTTTATGCGATCGCATAATTAGTTATAAATCATCAAAATCTGTTATTTCACGACGTGAATTTTTATAATTCAGTGGAAAATGTTTTAAACAGTTTTATTTTGATATCTACTTATGTACGTAGAAAATGTTGTAAATTTTATAATACTTTTAAATTTATCAATTTAAATTCTGTTAAAATGTAACTTTAAGTATCTATTGATACGACTACTTAAAAATATCAATGCACATACTTTTTTTAATTTAACGTTTAAGCACATTCGCAAGCTATTCCCGATATTACGAAAATAAAAATAATGACAATAAATATAGGTGTAAAGAAAATAGGGTGTTTTGTACATAAGGTAGAATTGAGAGAAAGAGGTGAGAGGAAGAGTCAGGGAGAGAGAGGGAAAAAGAGAGACGGATAGACGGAGAGAGGGTGTGTGTGTGAGAATGAAAAAACGTGAGAGAGAGAGAGAGAGAGAGAGAGAGAGAGAGAGAGAGATAGGGAAGAAAATAAAACAAAAGCCGCATAGCCAAGACGCGTGCAATGTAGTCTACGTACAATGGTGTATATTTCGCGCTGAGGAATGGTGCGGCGTGGGAATCCAAGTCTGTCGGGGGCATGAACTACTATCTTCCAGCTTGCCGCGGGGATTAGCACTATTCGCTCCCCCGTTAAACATTCCCTCACCATTAGCTGTGTGCCAAACAATATAAATAGAAAAAAAAAAGAAAAAATAAAACGGGATCGGGTAGTGGGTGAAAAAAAGCAATATATTCAAAAATTAAAAAATAACTTATAAACAAATGTCAAGGAATGCAAAAGTACTGTAAGAAAATCATATTTAAGTTTATTTCGTGTGTTGCTCGGTATTTTTAAACTCTTACGTCTTGTAATTTTTCTATCGGTCAATTAATACTACTTGCTTTCTATTCACCAAATTGGTTGAAATTTCAAAAACTCTATCCGTTTAAGAGAAGAAGCCAATATAACAAGTATCACTATTAAGCTCTTATTTATGTTCGTATTCAACGTGTTCCTGCTTAGCTTTAAAAGCTTCAAAATGTAGAATTTATACTAAATAACACGACACTAATCCGTCGTACTATATTTTTCATTTAACTGTACACAGTTAAATTAATATAACTTGATAATATATCTTTTTCAAATCCATGATTGACTTTATATAATCCGTGAAATAAGAATATGTAAATGTAATATCAATAATCAGCAAATATTTAAATTTAAAAAATTTTTTTTAGAAACAATGAGATGTTTTAAAATTTTGCAACGATGGAAGTTCACAAATTTTCTCTTTCACCATTCCTGTAAAGCATTGTACTCCAGAAATACTTACCCTAAATAAATGCAGAATAGAAAGAACATGCTCAAAGCTTCACCAATATCCGACTTATTAAAAAAGTATAACTTAATTTTAAATTATTTGAAAATTGTCAACTGCTTATTATCACCATTTATAATCAGTTCTTATTTTTATTTTTTAATTTCATGACTGTAACTATGATTGCTATTTTTTCTTTACTACACTTTCTTTGAATAGTTGCTGATTGATTTTTCTTTTTGTTTATAAGATAACTTTCGAAAAGACACATTTATTACAAAGCGCGTGAAAAATATTAAAATAAAGTTCATAAGTGCATTTAAGTTATATTGGCAACATAAACTTATTAATTAACTCCGTCAAATTCAACAACAAATGAATTACGTCTCAATTGATAAACTATTAAAATTTGCATTCCTTCAAATAAAAAAGATAATGATTAAAATTTTAAAAGCCTTACTACAAAACTAAAGATTGTTTTATTTGTAACTAATACAGCAAACTAAAATTTTAAAGATTTTTAATGCACAAATACAAAAAACTACTTGATAAATAAACTGCACTGGGTATCTATTTTAAATTATATTTTTATTTTAAATGGTGTATATATATATATATTTAAAAAATTTAAGCTTAATATATATCGAATAATAAATTATCGTGAATTTTAGTGAAATTTCAGTTTTTTATGAAAAGTTAAATTCAGTGATTATCGATAACAATCACACGTGGTACGATAGAATATTTTTCTATTCCTCAAGCTCGACTAAAATATCGGTATTTTATGCACGAATAAAACATATATATATAGATATATATATATATATAATACACGAACAAATAAATGTTCACAGCTTTTTATTACTGTGGTCAAATCTATGTATAAAAATAAAAATAGCATCAGTGCAATTTACAGTTCTCTAGGATGTAAAATTCCAAGAATCATTAGTGATTAGTTACCTTACAGACACAACACACTGTCTTCTAATCAGTGCAAAAATTCTTTGATTTATATGAATAATAAACCCGATGCGACACACGATTTCCATAGACATTTAGAATGAATTTTTTTCAATTCGAACTTGCATTGTATTCATTATGATACAAATAATTTAATTTTTTAAACTTTTATATTTATCACCAGTGGAAAAAAAATATACTATAAAATTGATATAGATCGAATGACTCTTAAAAAACGACTATCTTTTAAAATTGTAAAATAACATTTGCTTCGAAGAGGCTGATTCGCCATTACACAATAGATAATAGTTGGTCAAGGTATAAATGAAAAATATAAAAAAAAAAAACGAGCGTCGATTGAGTTCGTGTGTCGAGGAATGTAGGTATCATTTAACCAGCAGTCAATTGCGGATAATTCGATTATTTCGATTTGCCCGTGTATGAACAAACCCTTAATTTTTAGATGACAGGTTACGTCAGTTAGATAACGCTCTCACGCTCCTCTCAAAATGCAATCTCACTTCTACATACTGGGTGATAATCAGAATTATAAATAACTGAGTGTTATCACGAAATGTAGAGAAGTTGAGAAAAAGTACTTACCGGTCGGAGGTTGAGGCAGTCCGGGCATAAAAGGTTGCTGGGACTGTTGCGAGTTGCTGGGCGCCGTGGGCTGGGCCGGTGGATGATGCTGTATGGTTTGGTTCATCTCGCCATCGACGTCCATGCCGGAGCCGACGCCGACCCCGACGCCTGCAACGGCCGCGGCCGCGTTCCCACCACCGCCGACGCTATACTCATCCTTGACAAGGCGTCCACCCGGACCGACACCGACGCCAGACTGCAGCGTCAGGCCCGATAGGTCTGTAAAGAACGGGTCTGCGTGTGCAGGGGAGGGGAAACCGAGCCGGTCTCGTCATATACACCAAGGCCACAACGATGAAAGAAACTTACATAAAGCGCTAATAAGGGTTTACCGTATACCGATCGCCGTTTCGGCGGCACTTTTCTTTACACTCATTTCAGTCTGTCCCCGATCTCCTTAAAATTTTCCGGTTCTCAAGAAAATTATCGCGCGAGCGATTTCATTCTCTATTCTTACCTCGTATCAAGCTACAAACGCTTAATTTACAGTTTAAAAATAAAATAAACAAATTTCTAAGTTGTGCGCGGCTTTACTTTTACTACCTGCTTCTACTTTTTATTTTTTCATTTTACATATTTACGGAATTTAGTAAAGATTATAAAATTCTTCTTTAAAATAAAAAAGTCCTCTATGCATAATAATGTTCGTGTAAATGTTTCTCAAAATATTTATGGAATAAAATCGTATTGCTCGTTTAAAAAATTATTCATTCTATAATAATAATAAAAGTCCCATGATATTTAAACGACTAAAAATCCAACAACTTTTTTAATAATGTTGCTATAATTATCACATCTTTTTATTGACACTACAGCAATTTTCAAGACTTAAGATAATTTATCTTTTAAAAGTTTGTATAAAATAATCGTTATTACGTACAATACAGAATTCTATATTATCGATGCTATTTATAAATTCTTTTATAGAACTTACAGTATACAACAAATTATTAATATAGTATTGATTAATGAAGTAATTCGTCAAGTACTCACATCACAGTGCAAAACAAAAATTAGACATATATTCCAAATTTAATGTATGTCGACGCGCGCGTTTTTGTATGTATCCAGTGTATTTACCAAAGATGAATTTATTTAAATTTTGGTCAATTCTAATTGAAGCAAGAAAATGTTACCGTGTAATGTTAACCTGGTGCCGTGAAGTTTTTATTATAAAATATCAAAAAAGATATTCATCAAAATATATAAAATCAATGTAATGAAAATTGCTTACAATATACGGTATCCCTTAAAAAAGACGTGCAAGAGCTATTTTATTCAACTCAGTGCATTCATTCAAAATCATGTAATAAGAATATTTAATGTATAATAAAAAATAATGTAAATAATTTTAATTTTCTATAAATAAAAATAGCTTTATAATTATTTGTAAAACAATTACCCATGAACCAAATGAAGAAATTTAATACTTGCACTTCTTTATAAAAATACAGTCTTAAGATTTTTTATATTGAGTGAAACTATAGCATAAATTCACTATGTATATATTATCAAATGAATATAAATTGTTTGGATATAATAAATTAACGTTTTTTTTGTTAAAAAAAAATTCCATAAATTAAAAGCTAAATTAGGATAAAAATAAATTATTGAACAAGAAACCATAGAATGTTGATTTATTTGCAACAAAAAAATCTTAAGACTGTTTTCAATATTAACCAATACAATTGGACTGCTACTGTTTTTTTAAACATATTTTGTTAGATTATAAACTTTTCGTTTGATAATAAATTAATTATTTTTCAATTAATATATGTGTATAATAAAAGAATTAATTTTTTATTAAGATAGCATTAGGTAATTAATTACGTATAAAACACAATTTTATGTGTAGATTACTACAAATATTTATTCTTTATGATAAAATAAAATTACACGTATGTGAAGTTTTATTGAAAATTCGAATATTTATTCAAATACATTGAAGCATAAAATTCAAATTTTTAAACTTTATTGTGAAAAATATATAAGTTCAATTATTGAAATTATTAATATAATAAATATTTGTTAAAAATAGAACTTACAGAGCTTTGAATAAATCTGAGACTCAACCGATAAAATAACTTACTAGTACACAATATTAATATGTTTAATTTCAATTCAACACGAAAAAACGTTGGGCAAAATTATATCAATTTAATCATTTTATACGTTTTCAAGAGTAACAGTCCTGACTGATTGATTCTTGTACAGCAAATCATTGCTTAGAGCAAAAAAACAACAAAATTAAATACTTTTCATTTCTTATTCTTCTAAAATATTTATACATTTAATAAATTTCCACAAAAATAATTATTTTATTATAAAAAAAAAAATAATTAAATTACAATAAGCACAAAAAAACAAAAAAATGAAATCTATTTTGAAATTTGTATTATAAATAGAAATTTTAAGAAAAAATTTCCATATGCAATAATTAAATACTTTAAGCAAAGCTCTTGCAAATCTAAAATTGATTTTTTCTAGAAAAAACTAGAATACTACTTTTTTGTTGTAAAAAAACGACATTTAAAACAAGCACTCACCTATTCCAGGAGAAACGACTCGCTCATAGTGATACGGATTGACACAAACGGAATCACACTTAAGATCGAAAGCAAATTGGCAATATTTCACGTGTTTCAGTTCGTTTTTATGAAGATCTGGCCACCTCCAAATCCGTGCATAAATGACATGTGGAAATCCTTTGCGACCAGCGACTTGTAACCTCCCATCCAGTGTTCTCTGTATAGTTACACATTTACTAGGATGTGCTCCATTTGTTGTAATAGCAGTGATCAAACTGTCTAGTTCATCCCTTTTTTCCTAAAGAATGAAAAAATCAACATTTTTTAATAATATTACTTTTATTACAAAATAGCAGAATGTATTTAAAAAATAAATCTTCTTCACTCTCAAGCCAATACAATAATTTAACGCAAATTTACTGTTTTTAAATTATTTTATTATTTGTAGAATAGTATTTTAATAAAAAAAATTAAATTCAGATATTTTATAAAAATAAAAATATTATTTAGAAAATTACTAGCAAGTTAAAAATCAAGTGTTTATTAAAAGCTAAAAAATACTTGGAATACAAGAATAATTACAAGAATTAAATGAAATGTTAAAATATATTTTAAATATGTACCTTTAATTTTTTTACTAATGATTCAATAGCTCGCTTACTAAAACCTTCACTTTCTCCTCCTTGCCGATGACACATTAATGAGTGAACTATACTCAAACAAGCATCAGCACTTGGTTGGGAGCACTAGGAGTCATCCCAGTTTCCCTCACTATAAAATCAAAACACATTAATATTTTTAAACATATAAGTAAATATAGAAATATTTTTATTACTATATATATAAATTATAGTTATAAATGAAATTTATTTATTTTCATCAAATTAATCATACATTTTAATTTTATTTTCAAATATAAATAGCCTGAAAAATAAAACATTATCTTTTACACTAAAACAGTATAGTTACAATAACAAAAATTAAAATTTTATACTAATTTATATTTTTAAATTTTAACTGAATATTTAACCTCAATTAAAACTAAAAGCTAAAACTAATAAAATGTTATTTGATTGTATATACATAAGATTTATTTTAAAAAATGATTTGATCAAATATTTTAATATTCTTTTATATTACGGTTTTAAATAATAAACAAAAGCATATCATAAATTAAGTAAAAAATTATAATATATGATATGAATATAATATAATCTTTTAAATTTTTTTTACCTTACCATATTTTATATAGCTTTATTTAAATATATTTGAAATATTCAATTAAGAAAAATGTTGATTTTTATACTGATATATATAAAAAAATATTTGAAAAATAAGTAATAATCTTAAATAAAATATAATAGCTCACTTGGTGTTTAATTAATAAAAGTTTAATTTAATCATTAATTTATAATATTTTAAATCTAATACATCAAATTCAGTTCAAGTAAAAATATTAAGCAATATTAATCAATCCACCCTAGTATACCACGTAGCAACTTGATATTTTAAAACCTTATAGTGAACCAAAGCGAACACTTATAACAATAACTACTAGTCCACCCTGGTAAAAAAATTATAAAACTTTTAATTAATAAATATTTTACACTTAATGACTCAAAATTGAATTTTTTATGCAATTAAATTATGCTATAAGATGTTATTTTGTACAATATTAAAAGTATACAAACTTCATATAGAATATGACTGTAAAAAAATCTAATAATTACAATACAAATAATATACCCTTGACAACAGTGGGTATCGGATACACAGGGTGTATAACAATTTACTCAACGAAAGCTGTTTAGACATTCATGAATTTGGAAAGTGACTTGACAGCTGTAGACCTAAGCTTAGACGTAATTTTGCGAGGTACTAGTTGAGGTCGATTACTCACACTCTAGGTTAGGCTGCATCGGGGGCGAGGGGTAAAGATGACCTCCCCCGCCCGCCAGTCCAACCATCTCGGTGAAAGCCGTGGCGGCAATCGTCGTAGTCGTCGTTGCCGATGATGATGATGACGAAGTGACGACAACGACGACGACAAGTCTTTCTCCTCTATTGCTGCCACTAACGCAACGGCTTTGTGATAATTGCCGTCGTTTTTGATGTTGGTATTAGTATGAGTACTCGCGCTATTGCTACTAAGGATACCTCCAAGCCTAATTCCTACCACTATAAATTTCGCACTGACCTCCGGTCTTCTTGTTTTGCCTTTGCGTCGAATACCGAAACACTCCAGCCCTTTATGCTCGACCATCTAGTGAACCGTTTGCGAAAGTAAAACCCTTTTTAGAGTTTTGTTGTTGCCATAATATTTCTCTTGCGCACTCTGTGTTTTCTCTCTCTCTCTCTTTCCCTGCGTTTCGCGCAAACTGTATCGTGTATAGCTGGCTGGTGCTTTTCTGAACTTTGTTGTCATCCGTCTCTCTCTAACACGATTCCCAAATTTCTTGGTATCAGCAGCACGCACGCACTGCGCTGCGCAAGAGCAACAAAAAACACGTACACGCAGATTACGGATATATATTCTCTCTCCCTCTTACACGCTTTTCCTCACTCTTGCAGGGCTATTCTACACTCTCTTATATTCTACTGTATTCCATAAACGTTATTCCGATCTTTATTCGTTGTTTTATTCATGGTGTTTACGGATCTATTGATCCTTATATCTAGAGGTCATATTTAACACGTTATATTTAACCTGTGGATATAGCAATTAAAAGAAGCTAAAACTGGACATAAACGTAGTCGAAAAACAGACGCAATTTGTAGAAGACAGGACGAAACTCAAACATTTAGTGTAGAATGGCCTGTGTAAAAAGTATCTTATACATATCGAATCAAACTACAAATTAAAATTTATAGTTTGTTATACTTTAAAACTACAATGCTTTTACTAGAAACAGATAAAAGAACACTTATGCAAACAAATTAATTTTTTATTTCTCTTCAATTTTTTTAAGATTATTTAAAATTTTTATATTATTCATACATATAAAATTGAAAAAAAGACACGACCACTGCTTTAGTCGATATAATGTATGTTACTATAAGTATGTTTAAAGTAATTATATTAAGAAATAATTCTTCTCGTTCTTTGAATTATTTTACATTTCATTATGATAGACAATTTTATTAATTTAAAGAAATCAACATTATTAGTGTTGCCCATTCCACATATTAACAATTAAAACTTCAGGCGATGATTAAAAGGTGTTACTCTGTTTAAAATAATTTATCTATAGAATATTAATGATAGATTATAATTCACTTGTACATATGCATCAATTTTTAGATTTTTTTATTTTTGATATGAATTAGTTTTCTAACTTTTAATGTATTTTCGCATTTATAAATATATATCGCTATGAATATATTATGAATACTATAATATTTCAGTGAATTCATTCTCTTATATTCTTAAAAATGTATAACAATTATTGCTTAAAATATTTATATTTATACTAATTTTTAGCGCTCAAAATAAATTCAATAAATTAATAATTATAATATTTTTTTAACAAGTTGAGGAAAAAATTCAATATAAATTAAAAATTAAATTGTTGTTTAAAAATAAAAGTTATTAAAAGTTGATATTAATGAGAAGTATTAAAAATGATTATTAAAAAAAAATATTGAACATTAATTTAAAAATAATTGTTAAAAATAAATATTACTAAAAATTTACATAAGTTACAAATACTAGAAAATTTCAAAATAAAATCAATATATCATTCAGATACAAAATCTCAATATGAATCCATTCAAAATTGAAAAAAGGTGATCAAAATTTGTTCGTATACATCTGTAACAAATATTTGTTATTATTTTCGTAACATTTATAATATCCATATTATATAATACTTAAAATGTTTTTATCATTTAAATATGAATTATTATCATGAAATATTTTACTTCCTAAATTTTTATAATAATTTACTCATAAAGAAAGAAAAAGGACTAATTAATATATATAAAAGGTATGCCTTAAAGAAACGCGTGAGTTGAAGGATAATAAGAAAAACTTAATTGAGCTACATTAAGAGAGAAAGAGAGAAAGACAACAATCATAATAAATAAATTTAGTACTTCATTAATATTATAAGTTGGAGTAGAAATTTTAAATTCAAGAACACAATTTAATGAAAGGCAGTATCCAAATGAGTAGTAATAGTAGAGGCGTTGGTCAAGTGACAAAATAATTAAGCAATTCATTTCTCATTCTCATCATTTTTTCTCATATCCTTATTTCTCTTTTAACACTTTTCCATCTGAACACTATCTTTGTTATACCTGTTTTCTTCACGTTTTTTCACTTATACCCCCACTCTATCTCCTTTTTCAATAGAATAAAATAAAGGATTTTCCCTTTTCTTTTTGTATATACGTGTCTTCTATGTTCTATTTTTATACTCAAGAAAGAGAATGTTCCATTTCTCCCCTTAGGCATTTTATTATACGTAAAGAAAGAAAATTATTGTTTCCCCTAGGAACTTTGAAGGGGAAGATTCTGTAGGGGTGATTTTCTTGTTATGAGAGATGCAAGTTTTTCATTGATTTTCGAGAAGAATACATGAGTACATTAAAAGAATATATATATATATATATTCTTCATCCTCAAAAATTATTATTTTATAAAGGTTTATGTGTATATATGTTTCACTTTTATAGTAAAATATTCCTGTATATATTTTACTGAATTTTGAAAAGATATAATCTATTTTTATTCAGCATTATTTGGAAAAACATTTTGGTTAATACAATAAAAAGTATAAAGCTATTTCACTGATATGCATAAATTTAAATTAATATATATCAATAACATAATATTTTAAGACAATATATATACATTTATATGCAAAATATTTATAGTATAAAATATGTTTGTTATTAAATTAAAAAATTAAATTTAAATTAAAATATTTACAATTTTTTATTTTTCATAAGTGTTAAAAATATTTGATTGTTTATTTATAATACTATAATTATTTTTTTATTATACATGTAACATTCATACATTATCGTATATATTTAACAATTATCTATGAAATTTGAGTTTATTTAATATTAATGAGTTATGCCTGTCATTAATACATTCATTATTCGGTGCAAGAAAATCACTTTAATACAAATCTAATCGAAGTCCATATTTCATAGATTTAATTAGTAATGTAATATAGTATAAGGAAAATTAACATAAATTACGTTCTAATACAATGTTGGAATTTCGAACAAACAATTCAATAGATTAGTAATTGTATGCGTACATATAATATAATAATATGTAATACTCCTAAGAAAAGCAAATATGCTACATTTTTAAGATAAACCAATAATAAATTAAATACTAAAATAAGATAATAATAATAATTTTTATTTCAAGTGATGTGAACAAAGACAAAGGACTTTTAAATAAGAAATTGAGTATCTCCGTAATACATTTATTTGTTCAAATTATCATGATGTGATTCAATTAAAAGTAAAAATTGCTATATTTGATCATTAATTAATATAAAATACCAGATTTTTATTTTATTTTACAAATTTAAAATCAGCTAATCATAGTGATATTTAAATTTATTAAGAGAGTATAAAACAAATTTTTACTAATTTTTAAATATTATTTAATAGTAATAATAAAAATTTAATTTATGTAAAAATACAGGATAGGTTAACGTTTTTGAGATAAATACAGGCATTTAGTTATATTTATATATTAAAATCAATAAAGAAACTAAATTACAAATTATGTTTATGTATTTGCAATTCATTTTTACAATAAAGCAATTTATTAAAAAAAATTAAATAACACATAAATATTAACCCATTCAAACCTAATTAAATATTACTTTTCTCAAATTTGTTTACATATATTTTTAACAAGTTCATTTTGCAAAAAGTTGTATTTCAGTATTATAAATGGAAGAAAAAAATTAATGTAATATACAGAAATAGTATTTAAATTTATTTTATCTTAAACATGATATTGATCACATGTTTAAAAAATAATTCGTTTAAATACTAAGGCTGAATTGTAAAATACTTATTGGTTCCTGTGTGAATGATTTAAAATAAATAAATTCCTTCGTTTTTATTATAAAGATGTCTGTAAGATATTTTGTATTTCAGTTTAAAGATGGTATATACCATCTCTTAAATTTCTAAATAGAAGTATTTTCTCTATATAAATCATTTTTTGATATGTTTCATTTAAATATATATTATATGTTAAGTTCCATCCAGCTAATATGCATGCGCTTCTTGATTTGTTATATTACCCAAAGTCTATTGTAATAATATATGCATCCACGTTATTTAATTTGTTATTTAAGGACTAAACAAATTCATGGTTTATTTATAGTTTTTTTTTGTTGACGCAAAGCCTCTTTCAATAAGCAAACTTTACGTAAACTTATTAGTAAAACTATGAAAAAAAAATTAAATTTAGATCATTTGTTATATATGTTTATATTTTAAAACATCCTCCGTTCTATTATTTTATACACGTCTATTAAATGTAATACATTACAAAGTAATGTATTAAAAATGCTCCCGTAAAATACTTTAAATACATTCAAACTGAAAATCAAATAATTTAAAACAGAACACGGAATACGAGATATCCAATAAGAATCTCTAGTTTTGTTCCATTAGTTCAAATCCAACGCAGAAATACAACCTAATTTTATTCGTTCTTTTATAATTTCATCTTTGTAGTTAGAGAAAAACTCACCAGATGTATTGATAAAGTGTATCGGTGGTAATATTTGAAACTAAAGTAAAATAACTAAAGTACATTCAAAATTAATTTCAAGATAATCAATGAAATAAAATGTGATGTATAGTAATATAAAATAAGATTAATTTTATGTAAGCTACATATCAAAGTGTGTATTGCCCTGTGCTTGTTCGTTATTATAAAGTATTATCTTTTATTTTTATTATTTTTGCGTAGATTATTAATAGAAAGTAATTATATCATATATATGTACGATTCTTAGTTTTAAACATTTAAAATATTTAAAATATATTTTTAAAAACTACATTTTAATTGATTTTTTAATTTTTAACACTTTATATTTATTATATGCACATACACGAATTGTAACAGCCCCCGCCATATTTGAATTTGCTATCCAAATAAATAATTACAAACTCGAAAAAATAATTTTAATAAGTTAAAAATTAATTTCATTCGATATTAATTTAAAAGTTATAAGTTAAACAAACCCATGATGTTGAAATTGAATAATATCAAAATTTTAAGTAATTTTAACTTTTTAAACGATAAAGTTGAAAATATAAAATTTTAGAAATGTAAAATAATCTTAACATCTTAAATTAATGTTAAAAATTTGAATAAAATATAGATAACGAAATTTAGTGAGAAATATTTATCCAGGTATTCTAATACTACGAATATCTCTTTATTTAAATATTTATATATTATTAATAATAAAAATCTAATAATAAATATTTATTATTAAAATGTTGCACTCATTCTATTAACATAGTTATTAAAATTTACATATACAGATCATTTTATAATATATTTATACGCATTATCATTTTAAAAATTAATTCTAGCCTTTTTTTTATAAAAATTGATGTGTCTAAATGAATTATAATAATAAAGTATTACGATAGAAGTTGGATAATTTTAGTAACAGACTATCGATACGTTTAATATTTATTAACATCTTTGCATTCTTATGAGCGATAAAATTATTCTGTAAGTCTTACTAGATACACAATTTTATTTACGCATTTGCTTATTTATTATATATGAATACATTTTAGACAATTTTTATTTTCAAAGAATGAGATTGAAAATAGAACAGTGAATAGTTTTTATATTTTCATTTATATTTACATTTTTATTTGTATTTTTTGTAAATAAGTTAATTTTTTTAACCGCAATTTAAATTTATTTGCATTATAAATTGTTGTTTGTATCATATCTTGATAAGCTGTTCTCTAGTCAAAGATATTTTCACAAAAAAGAACAATCATAATGTAAGTAAGTAAAATAGATTCACTTGCGAGTTAACTTCTTATAAGAATCAGGTTATAGAAAATTTATTTCCGAAAAAATTTAGATTTCAGCTCTACATATATTATTAGTCTATTATTGTGATTATGATCAACTCGCAGGTGACCGGATTCAAAAATCGTTCGTACAAATATACTCATTCTTTCAAGTTCCGGCTAAGACTAGCGACATATCTTTACTGATGAATCCAGTTATTGTGATTATAGTTAATTTTTATTTATTATTTTTCTAAAATTAGTTATGTAAATTTTATTTCTTAAATTTCTATTCCTATTCCGTTTCTAGTGTTCTTAATAAAGGTTACTTCTAGAAGGTAAATAGACACTTTGAATAGAAGGCATAAATCTCTTACTCTGTTTAATTAAGCTGATAAGAGTAGTATAATGTGTGTGCTTGTTCGTGTGCGTGTGCGTGTGTGCGTGCATAGCAGAGGTTTATTATGTAAGATTTAAAAACGGCCGTTCGATGGAAGAATTGGTTAAAAAGTAATTCGATACGAATTTTATGAAAGAAAATTCATATTAACGTGAACGCAAAATAGTTGGACGTTCCTCGATAAAAATGAGTTTCGTGGGTTGGTGGGAATGAGAAAAGTTTGGTAACACTGTTCGGCAAATGGTAATGTTGATCCATCTACGTTGACACTATAGCCACAGCCAACGTAGTTTTCCAAAATCTTCCGTTTCTCTGCAGAGAGCGTAATACTTAGGCACACGCCGCGATGTGTTCATCGTTATAGCACCGTGGTCAGAGGTACGTCCGACTCGTGCTCTTATAATCACAGCTTTGGACCAGCACGCACATTTAGGGTATTGGCCCGGCCGTGTTCCGGCATCGGGCGCGCGCGCGCCGATCTACATGTCGATCTCCGGATCTGTGGCCGTCTCCCCTCCTCCCTCTTCTTACGGTTGGTGAAGTTAGTGTACGCGCACGTCGCGGCGGTGCAGTAGAATTACGGCGGGTCGCCGGCTGCCATCTTGGAGCTCGCTCGCTCGCTTTCGGGGAAGCCGGCCGCCCGCGGGTAGGATAATTACAACGTCCACGCGCCCCAGCTCGCGTCGCAGCCGGCTCCAGTTACAGCCAACTGCGCTCGTAAGTTGTGCCAGGGTCGCGCGAACGAAGACGAGGCGGAAGGAGGATCTGCCTACGGGCCAGTACCCCCAACACGGCCAAAATTCAAGCCCGGAATGCGTTAGGTGAGCAGTAGCAGCAGCAGCAATTCTGTTTCTCTGTCTCTCTCGCTCTCTCATTCACTTTCTCTCTCTCTTTCTTTTCCTCGCTGATACACGCGCGTGCACACGCACGCGCTTTTCGGGCGTACATTTCACACGCGGCTACATTGTGTACCCGTATACATTTCCGCGGAGGATAAGCGATTTCCTCAGGAACGACTTCTGGTCTACTTCCTCTTTACGTGCTTTCCTGCGCGCGTGTACGTACACACCTATAAGAGAATGAGAACGAAAGAGTAAGAGAGAGGGAGATAGAATGATACAGAGAGCGGCAGTATGCGCGTGCCTACGTGTGCTAGGGAGAGAGATACAAAACCGAGACTTCCATGAATAGCTTTACCCTCGGCTCCTGAGACTTTCAGATTTGATGCACCAAGTACTCTGGGATAAAACTATTCATGACCCCGAGTAACACGCGGCAGTTCATTGTTTTTCGTACGTATGTGTATCTATGTGTGTACTTATTCTCCCACACCCCTCGCACGTATACGCACGCGCGCTCTCTTATAATGCGAGAGTATATTCTGTCTCTTTTTTCTCTTTCCTTTGATCTTTCACACGTTTTTGGATCTTTCAAGTTAAAATTTTTTATTGTACACTTTTACTGAAGAAAGTAAGGTTTGTTTTGTTTCGGAAAAAAGTTACTGTTTTATCGATTATTTACGTTTTTATCTTCAATTTATGCTATTAATTGTCATTGTTACCAAAATATTTGGCCGATGCGATAATCTTTTATTCATGAACAACGTGTCTCCACAAAGAAACCTATTCAAAGTTGTATAGAATTTCGAGAAATGATCGTGTGACGTTTGAGGTTACGTTTTTGAATGCCTGTATAAAAGCTTTCATTTGATAAATATACGCCGAAGATGAGGCGAACAGTTATTGCCCACCTTCAAGAGACAAATAACTGAATAGTGATTCAAATTATTATTGTTATGATTCAAGTAAATTGGAAAAAATAATTTGCAGGTAAAGTAGAAATACCTTGATATTTAACATTGTACAAGACTCAAATCTTGATTTGAAGAAAGAAATTTAGTATTTTCATCCTAAGTACTTTGATTACTAAGGTTTCACAAAATTTAATAATCTTACTGTGTATTAAATTATTTTTTGCTGATTTGAAACAAGTAAGACTTACATTAAGTCTTTAAAGCTCTTACACATTTCATGTATAATATAGAAGTATATAATATGTAAAAGCTATAGAATAGTTCATATTATTTATATGGACGTGTAATACATAGTATATTTTTAATCATGTAAGGAATAAAGATTTGAATTATTTACTACTTATGATTTGAGCAATCTTAAGTACTTTTTGAATAATTTTTCTTTATTGACCTATTCATATAAACAATTAATAACACAATTTTATCTATTTAACAAGTACCAATTGATAGAAATTATTAAATAATTTTAAATATTTATCTCGAATATAGTCTTGTTTATAAATTCATTGTTGATAAATTTACTTTATGAAACACTTAACCTGTTCATTTATATAAGTTTAAAAGCCTATGAACATAAATATACTTATGCTTAATTGTTATATCATTTTAAATATGATTTATAATTTATTATTATAAATTTATATGATAAATCTGTCATTTAATATAATAAAAGTCATATTGGTATTAAAAACTATAAATAGATTTAAATGTAATTATTAAGTAATTATTAAGTAATTAATCCTTTACAAGTTAAATCTGCATATATTATAACAGATTATACAATTAGTGGTACTAATATATAATCATAATTGATTATTTTACATTGGAATGTTAAGGCCAGAAGCTATTAATATTATATTTGCATGATGTAACTAATTTATAAGTTCTTTGATTATTTAAGCTTACTTTTACTGCTACAGATGGATAAACTTAAACTTAACCTACTCTTGTTGACTTAATAAAATAATTCTTGAATTTATTATAAAATGATAAATTAGAATATATGCAAATATAATATAATTAACAAAGTAATCAATTATGTTGCATTATATATTCAGTTAAGTGATTCACTCTCTTTGTTATATAAAATAATTAATTTAATTTTTTCTTCTTTTTTCTCTAGGTTAACTGGTCTATTCTTATATTGGTACTTGGGTGAAAACGAAAGGTAGCATCCTTAGAGGGCATCGTGCGTTTTCATTACGAGATCAAGGTAATTTGATAGAAAATAGAAGTGAAACAAGCCGTAATCAACAGTTTCTTGAAAGAATGGCGCTTCCAAGTAGATCACGAGTGTATACAGATGTTAATTCACACAAACCCAGGGAATACTGGGATTATGAGTCGTATGTTGTTAATTGGGGGTAAGTACAAGTTTGTATACATTGAAATTATTTGACTACTAAATATATACTAAAAAATTATTTACCGAGCATTATATTCTACATTAAAGATTATTTTTTATTTCATGATATATTTATAATTTGCATTTGATAATAGTTCTTTCCTTTGTATAATCGATCACTTAAAAACAATTTTAAATTTATTTTATAAATCAAGGTTATTAAAAATTTCTTTTAGTCGAACATCATTTTCTTCATAATAATAAAATAGATGAAAAGACGTTAAAATAAAAAGAAGTTTTAGTTACTGTTTTATTCATAAAAAATATTTATTTTTGCAGTCAACAAGATGATTACCAGTTAATAAGGAAACTGGGACGTGGCAAATACAGTGAAGTGTTTGAGGCTTTCAATATTGGAAGTACTGAAAAATGTGTTGTTAAAATATTAAAGGTCCTGAAAGAAATTCTAAGTTTTTAAGTTTAGTACAATTAAAGTTATTGATTTTAATTTTACAATTTACAGCCAGTCAAAAAGAAGAAGATTAAGAGAGAAATAAAAATCTTAGAGAATCTTAGGGGAGGGACCAACATTATAACACTACAAGCTGTTGTTAAAGATCCAGTTTCTAGGACACCAGCATTAATATTTGAACATGTTAATAACACAGATTTTAAGCAGCTATACCAGACTTTAACGGATTATGATATACGATACTACCTCTATGAGTTATTAAAGGTATTGTTAATTTTTCTACTATTGTTTTTTGATTAATTAGAAATTACTTAACTTTTTGTATTGTATTATATGATGGGTTTTTAAAATTGTAAAAAATAATTTAATAAATATTCAATAGTTTAACTATTTAAGTAAAAAAAATTCTGAAACATGATTGATTTTTATTCTGATTTGAGCATAATACTAATTATATTTTTTAAATCATAGGCATTAGAGTACTGCCATAGCATGGGTATTATGCACAGAGATGTAAAACCACACAACGTTATGATCGATCACGAAAATCGAAAATTGCGGTTAATTGATTGGGGTTTGGCGGAATTTTATCATCCAGGTCAAGAATACAACGTGCGTGTTGCGTCGCGTTATTTCAAAGGACCAGAACTCTTAGTAGATTACCAGGTAATCGCCAAATTTTATTACTTTATCAATTTTATCTAAATTTAAATAAAAAAATATCTAATATAATTTTGTATTGATATATAACCGATTATATAAATATTAATTATTAAAAAAAGAAACAGATTAATAGATTTTTTAAAGTTGCACAATTGCATTATAAATTATAGCTTAATAAATTATTAAAATTTATTGCATCATATTTGTTATTTCGAAATTTTCATGTACTGATTAAATATTATAGGCTTAATAATCGAATAAATAAATTAATAATTCTTTAAATTATAATCTCCAGATGTACGATTATTCTTTGGATATGTGGTCGTTAGGCTGTATGTTTGCGAGCATGATATTCAGGAAAGAACCCTTCTTCCATGGTCACGACAATTATGATCAGCTGGTAAGGATCGCCAAAGTTCTGGGTACGCAAGAGCTCTTTGAGTACCTTGACAAATACCATATCGAGTTAGATCCGCGTTTCAACGATATATTGGGTAGACATTCGCGTAAGCGTTGGGAACGCTTTGTCAATCCAGAAAATCAGCATCTCGTCTCGCCCGAGAGTCTCGACTTCCTTGATAAACTGCTGCGCTATGATCATTACGAGAGACTAACCGCGCGCGATGCTATGGACCATCCATATTTTAGTAAGTAAACGTTTTAAATTAATGTTCATATAATTTGATATACAGTATCATTGAAGAATTTTTTAAAAATCAATCGATAAAATTGCTATTTAAAAATTATATTATAAAAGAAAAAAGAAAAATCAGGTTTAAGAGTGTCTGATTTATGACTTTATATTGGCAATTTACATTTGCAAAATGTATTAGAATATTTATGTTTGGCATGGAATTATAGAGATTATGCAATAATAAATTTAATTATTAAATTATTTAAACTAATTTTTTATTCCAAATTAATATTACAGAATCAATATATTACTTATTTCTTGAATGAAAATTGAAATGCAACAATACAAAATATTATACAATAATTGAAGAAATACATTAATTAAAACTATTTTCTTTGATAAATTCTTTTAATTCTGAATATATTATTTAAAAAACTAATAAATTCCTATTAATAAACAATACATTAAACTACTCGTTTGAAGATTCAAAAATATTAAGCAACTGTGTTATATTGTACATTTTTAATAAAATACATTTAATTGATCAAATCATTTAATAATTATTCTACTGTGAATTGATTCCACAGATTTTTAATACAACTTTATTTGATGTTCTTATGCTAATCATTGAATAATCAAATATTGTAGTGTTATTTATTAATTATCATACTGGTTACGATTTCTAAATTTGAGCGTAAAATTACATCAATACAAAATAATTTAATATATATTATAAAATTACTTTTATTCGTAGCATTTGCTTTAATTGTTATTATAAATTTATTAATTAATTATTTATTAAAAAAACATTACAACCAATAAATATAAAAATTCAGTATTAAAATATTTAATAAAATCTACAAATTAAACCTATTAAAAAATAAAATTTTGTACCCAGAATCAGTATATACTCATATAAATATACTGCAAGCAATGTACATATAAAATGATTACGTATTAATTTTATAGATTTCGTAATATTTTAAAAGTAAGTGAAATATATTTAATATAATGTTAGATATTTATCGAGTTTTATACATACTTTTTTTTCATTTTTCATTCAATTTAAAAAATAACTATTATATCAGTAATTCAATTATTCATTTGTTGATTACTATACGTTAATTATATCATTTATTTTATTGTATAACTTTTGTTGTTAAAAAATCGATTTTAAATAATTATGTACAATTATTAATATAGACTTAAATATAGAAAAAAATATTTAATAAAATTTTTTATATTTTATAAATATTGAAAAGTATCAGAACCTCAAAATAAAATTTAATTAGTAATTAGATTATCAGATTAGCGAATATTCGTTATAGTAGTTATTTTATACAATAATTTTTTTTAATAAAAATAAAATTTTGTTAAATTCAAATGTATAGTAGTATTTATATATTTTATTGATGATCCATTCTTTCACATACCTACTACATAATTTTACCTTAAAAAATTGATATATTATTTTTTTGATTTGCATAATATAATAATATAAACATTTTTAATTACAATTGATTGTATCTTAGTTTATAAGATATTAAATTATTTATAAGTAAATTTTTTTTTGTAGGCTCAATTGCAAAGGAACAAGTTCGAAAGGCCATGATGTTGTTGTCACCTACTCCCGTGACAGGCTCATTGCCTGTAGGTGAGTAGCGGCCCAGGTAATGTCATCATCTTAATTTGCTTCTACCTTAAAATAAAGCAAAAAATCAGTAAAATGAAAATATAAATCATTTAAACTATTAACGGCTTCAGTAACTTACATGCTTTGGCATATGCAGATTAAAATTGCGTATGTAAACATTTTTAAATATGTAAAGTTTAATTTTGGTAAATCACAAAGATGCCTTACTCTTTTCAAATTAAAAATTCTTTTTATTAAAATGTTCGAAGAAAAGAAGTAAGAGCAATTGTGCATAAAAATTTAAATAACAAAGCAATCTTTAGTCTAAATATCTGAAACAACTAAACAAAATACAAAATAAAGATTCGAGCATTTCTTATATTTGGAACAAATGTTGAATAGTACCAGAACTTATTAATTAATAGACAATGCGAATAGTTTAAGTTGATAAAATTTATTTATTTGTGAAGTCATCTTAAGGCAGTCATATTTTTTTAGGTATCTTAGTTGATATATGAGAGAAATATTAATGAAGCGCCTGAATGAATTGAAGCTGATGTGCATTGACTCTATTTATTTTATAAAAATTGAGTATTTTTCGAGACTTGTAGAAGTCATTAAAAAACTATTCAAAAAGTTGCATATTTGAAATATATTTGTAATTTTTATTTTTTTTATTTTTTTTTTTTATATTAAAGTTTTATCAATTTGCTTTTTCAATAAATAGTCTTATTTGTTCCGACGACCATTTCTCATGTGATGTACAATTAATTATTTTCGAATTGGTGTACGTCTAATTTTCATTGTTAGTATAAATACGCATTAGTTAGGGTAACAATTTGTAATGTCCATCAAGTGGTGACAAATATCGTTACATGTACATAAAATTTTTAAAAACTTTATTAAACTTTAATATTTTGAAAGATTATTAAAAAAACACAATTCGTTTTATAAAATTTATTGTTTAGTAGATTTAATACTTGCAATATAATTTCACAATGTTAAATTTAGTAAAGTTTTTAAACAAAAATAGAAATTCAAAGGAATTAAAAAGAGCTGTAACACAAATAAAATGATTATTTTTATTTCTGAAAAATGACGATTAATAAAACTCAGTTTTTGATTGTAAAAATTATTCTTTTACCAACTTTTATTGTAAACACAATTTTTAATAATACTTGATTTTTTAACATAACTCCTCTTTCTATGTCAAAATCCTTTCACCGTTTTACCTAAGCCAGTATACGATTACCTGTATAGTACAAATAATAGAACTTTTCCTTATTCCAATTTGAACAGTGTACCTACAAAATGACTTTTAGAAATATTTGTCCATGGATTGTACACAAAAGTATAAAAATAAATTGATTATAGCTTTATCATTTGTTCTATAAATTTATTGCAGCAAATAAATATTATTAAAATGGTAAAATTAATTGTATTATTAAATGTTTAATTTTATAACATTAAAACTGCAATTTTTTTTTTTTAAATATTTTTTTATTAAAAATCGGAGTATGCACTTTCAAATTCCTTATTAGTGTTACAAAATTTACTTACTAATAGGTATTAAATAATATGCAAGTAAATATATCAGAATTTACTTGTGATAATAAAACAATTACTTAAATATTTAAAGAAATATTTCAACAATCCATCAGTAAATAATTTCTTTGAAATCTTGAAAGGTAGGTATAAATTTTGAAAATTTTAATTATTTAAAATGTAGTTTTTTAATTAATATAATACATATATATACATATATATATATATTTAAAGTAATGTTGGGGTGAATATTTTTTTTATTTCTTAATTTTCAAGGTTTCTAAGAAATATTATATTTTATTATATTGAATTAAAAATCAGTGATACTATTAAATTTTAGACATTTGTTTACTTTTATAGTTAATAATTTGATCAATTATAAAATAATATTTATATTGTTTTTTTTTACGCAATGTATATAAAAATTTAACGTACTTTTATCATTTTCTTTATTAAAGTCACATAAGTAATTGAATACATATAAGATTGATAATTATATAAATTACATTTATTTTTTAATGTTTAATATTATGAAAATTAGGATTTTTTATTTGTCATCAAATCATAAAATTCGAAATTACTCGATTATTCTAGCGTTTATTGACATTTTATATATGAATGTATATATCCTTTAATATTTACACACACACACACACACACATAAAATATTTGTTAAATATATTATTTAAAAATATGAAATTTAATAAGTTTTTATTTTTTATTGTTTAAAAACAATTAGAAACGGAAATTTCATAAATCGAATTGTAAAATTTATAACATTTATCAAAATTTGTTCAGTAAATATGTAGATCTCAAGTAAGTGAAATAAAAACTAAAACAATATTTAACGAAAAAAACTATACATATTTTTTAATTTACTATTCAATAGAATTGAATAAAGTTTAACGTATTTATAAAACTGTTTGCAAACAGAAAATTAAAATAAAAATTATGTTATTCATCATTGTATACTTTTAAAATCTTTCGTTTAAAATTTTTCTGATTTTTATGTTTTATCTAAAATTAATATTTAAAATCGTACATTGATTAAACAAAATGTCAAAGTTTAATACAAAAAATTGCTGATTCTCATATAAATTAATTTGAAGAAAAGTTACTAAATGAACATTATAGCTTTTATTGTTCAAAAAACTACTGAATTTTACGAAATGATACAATTACAAAGCTTAAAACTTAAATTAAATTAATTAATTTTTTGATTAAATATTTAATGTATCAATTAACTTTAAGACTTACTTTCTACTAGAGTAAATATCCATTTTTTTAATTTATTAATCCCTTTTTAAATATAATTAATTTTTTTATTATAAATAAATACTTGGTTTTGTAAAATAAATGGACGATTAAATGATCACGAATATTAAACAAACAAAGCAGCTCAAAAAGTTTTTATAATGTTAATATTTTATTTAATTACCTATTGTGTTAAAAATATTTTTACTTTTATGTAATACCGGTAGTTATTACTTAAATTGCTAATCGATAGTAATGGGATAAAGAGTTATAATTTTATAAATTAATATTCCTTTTTGTACTTTTTTGTTGTTTCGATTGCATAAGTTTAAAAACACATTAAGCAACACTATGGGCAATTAGAAAGTTACTTTTCGCAAAAGCTAAGTAAACGTATCTTGAAATTGTAAAAATCAGCGCACAATTAAATAGCTCGTGTAAACATTTTCTAAATCCAAAACGATAATTAAATTATACTTTATTTAATAATAACTTATACGAGCAATATACGCTTAAAATTGTTAAAGTTTTCTGCTCTTAATACGTTTCGACAAATGTTAATTAAATTCATACATAATTACACAAATTGAACACAGAAACACAAAGTGCAATAAATTTAATTTAAAATGCTTATAAATAAACATATTTAAAATTTGTTTAAAGTGAAATTCACTTACATTTACCTAGTGTAGTGTAGTGTAGTGTCCGTGCGAAGTTTCAAATAATTAAAAATAGCTAGACACTTCGTTTCTATTGTTCGATTCAAGGGGAATTAATTAATAAATTCAGCGTGAAATGGACGTTTGTTTTGGTTGATAAAGTACTTTAAACGGGATTTTTGTATTAATTTAAAAATTACTTTAAGCATTGTGTATATGGGAAGTTGGCTGAGCTAAGTTTTCAAACATTGAAACATAATAAATTGGCATGGAAGAAAGATTTAAATAGAAATCGATATTACAAATTAGTGTATTTTTTAAACTTTTAAGAGGCTCTTGGAAATGTGCCAACATAACTTTCTTCCACGAGATCGAACAAACAAGTACATATTGGCTGACCGTTATAAAGGAACGTGAGATGTTTCTTCCATGCTGAAACTGAATAAATATTTAACGCTAGAATAATGGAAGTCGCTCCCAAAGTCTCCCAGTTTTAGTGTTAGATCCTTCCCAAACTTAAAAAAGGCACAAACAGTCCATCACCAAATCAATCAAGTATCGTTTCGAGCTTGACACGAGTCGCTAAAGCGCACGGGCCCGCCTCGTGCTTTTTGCTTGTGCTGCAGATGATCGCGGCGTAGCGAAGGGAAGCTTGCTACCGGCACCCGGTTCAGTGTCCGGCCTCGGTGGCAGTGGCGACGTCGACATCCGCGACGCAACTTTGCTCCCTGGTACCGCGTCAACATCATCTGCAAGCCTCGAGGAGCTCGCCTGGTCCCAGGCAATACCTGCTGAGGAATCCTACGAATAAGCTCAATCAGTCTAACACCGAACCGCAACGATACAACAGCAAAGATAACGGGATTGTCTCTGGTGGTACTGCGCCAATACTTCAAAGCGTCATCCTCATCTTCGTCTCCCCGTCGCATCACTGTCCAATTTAGCGACAGACTCGGCTTCCTTCTGACGCGTCAGTGACGCGTGACAGTGGCTGAAATGAAGTGCCGTCTAGAGTAACGAACTATTATTAAATATGTGTATAACGTGCTGTTATCATCGCCATCACCCTCACCGTTATCATTATCATCACCATCGCCATCACCATCATCATCATCATCATCATCATCATCAACAACAACAACAACGACGACGACGACGACAACACCTCATCATCTTTGTTATCGCCATCTGCGTCGTTGTTGAAACGAGATGGAAATCGCTGCGACTCACACACATACCACCACATACGCATTTTGTCTCGCAGAATATATAAAAGAAACATTCACATGTGCGATACACACGCACCCAAAAACATACGTGAAACAGTGGATGACCGATGGACGCACATTGTACACAAGGGAATAAATTGATACGTTGACGAGAATAGGAAAAGAATGATTTGTATGAGTGTGGAAGTTGTGACCAGTATGCGACGACAGAGAATAATAGTATTTGAAAAATAAGGAGATAGAGCGTGTATTCTTACAGTAGGTCACTCGGTTTTTATAGTATATTAAAATAATAACGGAAAGGCAGAAAATGAAACGGAATGCAAAGAAATGAAAACGGAAAAAAACAAATGTTCATTTATATCTGATGCAACAATGATAGCTGAATAAACTGTTTGTTATAGCCAAGTACTCTGTGCTTTGTGAATACCTATTATAATATTAAAAGATAAAAAATAGTTATACCGATGCACTTCCGCTGGGATTTGACGATCGGTGCCGATGAAAATTTGATGTTAATCCTCGTTGTTCAACGTGCAATGCTTTATACACGGTTTATTTATCCTTGGCCGGAAAAATGTTCAAATGCAAACGTGAGATTTTGTATACGTTTCGTATATGATTTATATATAATTAGGCGATGCATGAATTGTATTAATATCAACTGTAAACTACTTACACATAAATTATTTTTTAATCATTTATAAATCTCACATTATTATGTGTTTGTCTCACACAAGCTTATATCTTATTGAAACGTTTAAAATTCACATCGGTCGGAACGAAAAACGTATTTTAATCCTTGTGTTCGTTGTTTTCGACGTCCATACATCGGTATTTTCGATGCAAAAATGATATAAAAATTGAACCGGGCAACTGAAGTAAAAACAAGTGGGACTGGCTCTGGCTCGCTCAGATTTATATTTTCTAAGGATCTATAAGATATCGATTCGATAACATTGTAACGTAAGTGTAGTACGTCGATTTTAATGCAAGGGCAGAAAAATCATAGAAATATGAGAGGAGATAGTGAGATACTGCCCCCAAGGGTTCCTCAGGAATGTGTAAATCTTACTTTTATTGATTAGGTACCAAACAATCGACAATTATCTAACAAAGATTGAAGTCAAAATACAAATTTTCACTCCGAAAGATAATAATTATTGATAAAGTACTTGAAGCAATTGTCTTGACATTTTACAAGAAAAGTTTTATGAACGTGGTTGTAGAATTATAAAAAATTTTCAGAAGGTTGCTTTGAACTACTTGCAACGATCAATTGGAGTAATTTTAAGTGCAAGTTAATATTGTATTTCATAACAGTTTTCGTGGTTAACTTATTATTTAGCGTAGTCGTGAAATGGTATAGTCATTAAAATAATACGTCGATAAAAGTATAACTTACACAGTCCTTTAAAACAAACATACTTGGCAATAGCGAAGCCCAACCAAATTCTACCACAAGTAAAATGCTGATCCGTGCATATACAGACACACGCATACATCCATCCACCTACCCACACACGAGTATGTATATGTATATTAGAAATAAGAAGCATTATGTCTGGCGAAGTAAAGAGCAGTGAAGAGGGGAGCGGGAGGGAAATTAATATAAAAAAAAAATGAAGAAAAGAAAGTTGTATACGTACACGCTTGATGCGATGGCTTAATTAGCCAACTGCAACAAAAGTTGTCTCTCTAACTCACTATCTAAACTTTTGTCTTTTCAATATAAAAAATTTACTAAAGATTTAAAATATTATTTACTACGAACTAAATAATTTTATTTATGAGTTTTAGTTTTTTATGTTTGTGAGTTCATCTGAGAAGATTTATTCCCTAATACTCAAATTAATTACATATTATATAATAATATAGTGATTTTAAGATATTGAATATATACAAAATGTTACCGAGATTCCGTTTTACCAACTTGAGAATTTTGATCAGCGGTTGAAATTAACCAGAGAAACAAGTTTATTTTTTCAAATTTTGTAATATTAAAAATAAACTTTTCACAGTAAATAGATGTTTTTGGACATTACATTACAATATTTTATGTGGTTTCCTTTTAAAAAATTAACAGTAACAGAACCTGCCTTATTGAAACAAAATAAAGCATTAATTATTTGTTATAAATTAAACTTTATTTATGATAACTTATCCAATAAAAGTTTCCGTCATGAATCGAAATTTATGGCTAAATTGAATTTTACGATACAATATTAATTTCATTTGTAAAAATGTTAAAATCATGGAAACGCTAATATGAACAATGACTGGAATTCTGTAAATGTCTAAAGAACATTGCTTTAATTTAAGACATCTGCATTAACTCGATAACTAGAATCTGTTCAAAGGCTACTTTATGTAAAAAAACATTAATTTACTTTCTGATTCGTCTTAATTAGATATTAACGCAATACTTTAAGAATAAAATATATAGTGAATAGTCTGACTTTGATAGAAATAGTTATGTACAAAGTTTATATAACTATTATTTAACTTTAATCTCATAGAATGATAATCAAATCCCTTTACATTATAAGCGTTAAAAAAGCCTTCAAAATGGTCTAGAGATTTAATTATATAAATAAATATTAATTAATATTTAAATTATATTAAGGCAAAGAGTAATTGCAATCGTGTAAAAGAGGAATAGCAACATTAATGAGGGGCTGTTTTAATCTCAGTAATGTATATATGCAATTTTTCGTAAGTTAAAAAAGTTACCATTTAAAAGTTATTCTAATATATTTAATCCTAGTTTTCCAAAGAAGCTTAATATTAGGAGCTACCAATATAATACGTAAGTGAGAGTCGATTAACGTCTTTTCGTATATGAAAAGCTCGTACCCCATTTGTTTTCGTTATTTTATTCAATCCATTCATTTAATAATATAAAATGAATAATTTACAACTTTACACAAGGTATATCACATATTATTGAAATTCGTAATAGAAATCAGCAGACAAAACTAAACTGTCACTTTTAAGTTTTGACGCTTCTAAATTATAAACGAGATTATAAAATGACTCTTAGTTTTTCATAAATTAATTTGCAATTTTACATAAAATTTCATTCATAAAATTATATTTTTTAATTATGTAACGAGTAAATGATGGAATTTAACAATCAGACATATTTTGAAGCTTTAACTAAATTCTGAGATTATAATGCTGTTTTAAATTTCTCAATATAAGCAATTCGTGCTTTCAATAAAAAGGAATATTATTACAAGTGAGAGTAGCGGTTGAAATTTTATTAAAAAATATATAGTTTGTGTTCAGTTATGAAATTTTACAAATGTCTTGATATTTGCTTTGCTTATTTAAATAGAGATGTATAAGTTAAAATCACATTTAGAATTATTACACAATAATTAAATTATGTATTCTTTTATTGTGATAACCAATATATTAACTTGCTTTTCCTGAAAAAATAAGTATCCCATAAAGTCTACAGCTTGCAAAACTATTGAAACCTATTTTTAAATAGTCGTACCAAGTAAATTTATAAGCTCAACTAATATTGAGAAAATATTGGTATGATCGTTAAATAATTTCACTTTGATATAATCAGTTACAGTATTATAAATACTTAATTTAGTTAATAAATTTCAACAGAATTAAAGATATAAACATTTTTAAGTTTATTAATAATTAAAATAACATCAGATGTTCGTGTTTTAAAATGGAAGTAAACGTATTAATTTAATAATGTATTAAAAAATTGATTAGATGTCCGAGAAGATCATAAGTGTAAAATTACGATTTAAAATAATAAAAGCCATGAGAAAACGTTTGCTTTTATTCACATAAGAGTTTTGATTGTGTAAATTAGGTGAAAAGAAACGAGAGTTTTTTCAACAATTATTAATCAAACCACAGATTCTTATTAATTCTGTAGAATAATACTAATAACAGCGTTTTGAGCTTTTACATTTCTATCATACAAGTGTCTATTTATACATATTCAATGTTCACAGTAAGTGTATAAATAGAGGTAAAATGTGATAATATAAAACAGATTTCTAATAATCGAACTGATCATTCACAAACTATTTAATGTGATAAAATTTCATGAACTTGCGAATCGATAAAAAAGTTTGTTCAAATTTGTAATAAAATTATGTTTTTATTACCTATAAAAAAAATTATTAGAGTCAAGGTTTCATGACATAAAATTATAGTCGCAGATGACTTTTGAAAATAGTTTTTAAACTGTTAAAAAACTTTTATAATCTGACCGTAGTTCTTGTAACTTTTAAAAAAGGTTAGTACGATATCAACTTGATTTTTCCTTGAAATGTTAACATTATAATCGTTTTCATTAACCGACAATAATTTCAGATTCGAGTTAGAAATGGGATCAAGATCTCAATCCTACAAAATACGTAATTACACAAAATTTATTTAAATTAAATTTAATCAATCATAATTGTTTAAAACTTTATAGACTTTAAAAACAAATAACTAGCATCTAATCAATTAAATTATTAAAATATGACTGGTAATCTTCGACACAACCTTAACCAAGAAAATTAGATATTTTTTTAAAACTATTCTTTAACCGAGTATCTTAACATTGCTTTCTATATTTTCTTTCTACTAAAGAAATTTATGTTCCATTGTTATTGATAAATTTCAACCATTTCTTTGAAATTACAATTGTACCTTAGCTATAAAAGAAATAATGCGAGGATTTTAAGGGCATAAACAAGACTAGGACCTTTATAATTCAAACTATCTGCAATAAAAGTTCCTAGAAATATTTATGAATTAGATATATTCTAAAATTTAACACGAATAAAATTGTGAAAAATTTTTTTCTAAAATTGAAAAACGTTATGTAAATTTAATATATTTCATCACTTTTAACACTACAATCTGCAATATACTTACTTGTTTTTAATTAAGCATTGGCGATCATTAAAAGGCAATACTTGCAAAGACAAACAAGATAGAAAATAATTTTATTTTTATTAAAAAAAAATATTAAAAATATATATATATAACTTGTTTATAGATATAAACGTTAAAAATAACGATTTGTTGAACTGCTATAACACTAATTTTTTAGAATAGTTTGGAGAAACAGCCGTATGTTTGATAAGAACAAACATCTTTAATCATGAAGGATCATTGAAGAAATTAATTATCTTTAAAATATGATACGTTTGTTTCAACCAGATTTTTATTTTTTCTTCGTACATAAATATTTAACAATATGTTTCAATAATCTACTAAAAATGAAAAACATAAATAATTTAAAAAGCTGTAAAAGTCCACGATTACCGTAACAGTGTTTGAATCGCCTGTGCTAAATCAGAATTAAATCATATAAATTTATTATTTAAAAAAAAATCAATCTTAACATTTTCTCTGTTTGATCATTTCTTAAAGTAATAAAACGTACAGTCTATTATATATTTCGGATTATTTTGAGAATTAAAAAAAAAATGTTAAATGATGAAATGGGGGAAGGGAGAGCGTGAAATTTTTAATTTTAAAAGTGGAAAATGATTATACAACCAAAAAAATTATTTGTGATCAGTTAAGATATATTTATTTAATAAAGCAATAGATACTAAAAAATTTATTATAGTTAATACTTAAATATGTAATTCGATATTCTAAAAAATATCTTATATATATAAAACTGTTTCTATTATATCTTATAAATATATTCTTATATTTGAGTTCATTAAAGGCTTCAATAATTCTTCTTAAAGATTTTTTTAACGAAAAACTAAAAAAATGTATCTCTAATTCGCTCTACGTGTTATAATTCAATGAAAAACCTGTCGAACGTCGTTTCTGTTGGAATGTATGCTTAATACTTACCGTCAATGATTTGAAAAATGATGCAATTAATGATTTTTTTACCCTACTTAATTGAGAATTTAAGAATTTTGAAAAAATTATACTTTTTATGAAAGGTATATGAATTAGTAGATATTTTATATATCTAACAATCGTTACCGATGAAATTAAGTTGATTTCCAAATAATATAAATATCAAATTTTCGTTACCTAAATTAATTTAAAAAATATACTATATAAATAAATTATTGAATACAAGTAATACTGTTTTCTGTTTATATTAGCTATAATCAAAGTAATTTCTACTTGAATTAATTCGTAAAGATGCCAAAATCGTGAAAGTGCTTGAAATAAAAAGCATTTAAATAATTGTTATTCATTAATTAAGGTTTTAAAACTATTATTATTTATTATTGATTTAATTTTAGTAATTATTAAACAAGATGTTAAAAATTATTTTTTTAAATATATTATAGAAAAAATACTATTTTTAACCATTAATTTTAATCACGTGTTCTTAATGCAGAAAAACTTTTTATAATATTAAAAATTAGATAAAAAACGTTTCATTTTTTATATAAGATTATTTAAAGAAATTAATATTTTCAACAATTTATTAACTTTACGTGATTTTTTGTATATTTTATGACTAAATAATTTTATCTGTGTTGAATTCTAAATTTTTCAAAATTATTTTTTAAAGCATCGAATACAAACCTTTCTACTTTTACTTCATTAATGTGATTTCTTATTTATAAAATATTTCGAAGCTAGAAATCGCGAATATTTTCAATATCTATATTTTGAATTTTCGATGAAATAATTTATAATCGAGTAATATAAATTATTTTAACAGATCACATCACATAATGTATTAAAATATAATACAATATTTTAATATAGATACCGGAATAAATCGTACGTATTATTAAAAACAATATTTTAAAGGCATGAGTGAACATTTACAGTTATATGAGCAAAGAAAATAATTACTTGTACACTTAATTAAAATTTGACGTAAAGTTAAAATAAAGGCTCAATTAATTAAAAATCATTATTATTATAACTTTTAAATCGGAATACATTTAATAAAAAAATTAATGGAATGAAAAAGTCTTATATATTATTAATATATATTCACTTGTCGTATTGCAATGGTGAAATTAAAATGTACTGTTAAAACGTGGCTTAATTACGCTACATACTATAGATATTAATTTGATGCATAAACCCACTATTAATTATGAAAAGCCATTAAATAGAATGCTTATGTAACGAGAAAAAAATTGTAAAATTAATGCAAATATTGGCCAATTTATGATATAGTCACTTTCGTCAATCTATAAGCGCACCCCTGCGCTCTTGCCTTATTGCTGTAAATATTTCTAAACTCTTACAATAATAATAGTAAAAATAACAATAAAAATAATAATATTAAATAGTTCAAGTAGTTTTGGTAAGATTTACATGTCTGACCAAAGATATAAATATAGACCTGCGTTTATGCATCTCACATTGGCACGCGTGCGCGCGCGCGCGCACCGATTAGCTTAATAAAAATTTTCTCTTTATAATGCCAACTAAATCAAATTAATAAACAGTTCCATTTACTTTCTGTCAATGTAAAACTACTTTTTCTAAAATAATAATATATAATACAATTGAAATACATTAAATTCAGCTCATTCTACGAATAAAATTATTTGCACGTAAAATTTACGTACACAAAAAAATTATTAAATGACTCCATAGTTGAATAGAATATTTTAATAATCAAATTTTATGATATTTTTTATTCTAACATGTTCGACAATTATTTAATCAAAAAACTATTTTTCTATTATCTTTTGTTCTCAAATACTCAATTTTAGACAGATCCACTAGCATTAGTTAGTAAAATCGGAAAAATATTATTTATAATAATTGATACTGTTTCATAAATACATTAATATTTTTTATATGTCAAAGCGACTTTGAACAAACTCATTTAACGTGAATTTATTCTTAAAATTTAATTAAAGCGTATACGATGAAAATCCATGAGAAAGATTTGGAAATAATTCCGTTACTCATTTAATTAAATTTTTAATAATATCTATGTACATAATTTTTTAATACACTCTATATCGATGCATATATCTAATATTAAATTCTGTAAAATTGTACATAAAATATTTATGCCTTTGTACACAAAAGTTATATAATTAGAAATGTTTTTAACATTAATATTACGCATTGACATTTTAATGACTATTGAATTAATTAAAAAGGTTCGAACTGATTTTTTATAGTTATAATTAAAACTTTAATATTAGAAAATTTCATTAAACTATAATGAATGTAAATTTATAGTAGTAATACATTTTACGCTGGTTTTAATTCAAAATAATAAATTATTATTTTGAAGTAATTTTTAATAGAAATAATTACTAACATTTAAGAATATATATATATGTGTAATACTTGAAATTTTGTTTTATTAATATTTAATATGTCAAATAAAATTTAATAGTAATTTTCTATTTTAAATAATCTGGATTTAAAAGGCAAATGCTAGAATATTTATTTTCGTTAAAGATATGAAATACATTTTGAAAGATATTAATCAGATATTAATCAGATATTAGATGGCCATTCGCCATAATAAATGTGTTTATGCGAATCTCAAAATATATTGCATCTATATTATTTTCAAAGCTAAAAAGGAACATATAATACAAAAAAATTAAAAAATTTATTAATATACGAATAAATAGATATTGTAATTTTTACCATAAATTATGTATTTAATAATCAAAATATTGAAGTTATCTCCTTTAGTTATTTTACAATCAAGACTAAGACATGATAAAAATGTTGCATAGCCATAAAAAATTTGAATTAAATATGAAATTCAAAATTACATATGTAGTACATACATATACAATGTGTACTAAAATATAAGAAAATAATATTCAAAGTATCTAAAAGTTATGATATGTTTTACCATGAATCATGTACAATATTTTCTGCATTATATTATTATTTTTTATTGTTTATAATCTAAATCTACAAAATATATAAGATGTATGTTTTTTAAGTATATACATATTACATTGAATTTGCAACGTTTAATATTTGATGGTGGAAATTAGAATAAATAATAAAAAAATGAATACAGTTTTTTAATTATTAGAGATTTATAATTAATAATTAAAATATACAATTAGTAAAATAATCAAATACAAATTACCAAGATAGATAAGTGCTTTATGTATTTTACATATTTTATCATCGATTGCTTTTATAATTTGTAATTATATATTATGAAGTATTGGCATGTTTTATTAAAAAATTAGCAATTTATATATCTTAAATGCAAGTGTTAATTGATGCAAATGTTTTTATAAAAATTTTAATGTTAATTTTGTAAAAATGTTGCATAATAATTTTGAAAAAAAGTATGTATAATTAGCAATAAAATTGGCGTCTTTTTCTTGAAATCACCAATTTACTTTTTTATAAAAATATTGATTTACAATAAAAATATACAGCAGCAGAAATTGTTAATTATGATTTACATATACTTTTTCAGATTTATATTTAAATAATTATCTAAAAAGTTCATACAAGTGAGTTAAATTCATACAATAATAATATACAATTTGTATGATCGACAATGAAATTATAATTTATAAAAAATGCTTATCAAAGTTTTGTAAAAAAATTTCAAACGGATTATGAAAAATGTTTCAAAATATACAGTATTTCTTATTTCAATTGCAAAAACGATGACTTGTGAATATTTGTTCATTGTTGCTAGTACCGCAATCAATTCTACAAAAATGCAAAAAAACAGTTATGCATTACAATTTGCTGCGTACTACTTATAAATGATTAATAAGACAATAAAAATTAACAGCTTAATTTTTTTAAGTGAAAAAATAAATGAAGTATAGTCATTTTTACAAAACTAAGCAATATTTAAAGCTAAGGCCTAAACCATTCTTCTCGTTTCAATATTGTTTTAAAAAATAAACACAATTGAGAGGCTTTATGAATATTTTGTGACTATTACTACTAAAAGGTGAAAATGTATTTAAATAAAATGTAAAAGTTCAACGTGAATATTTAATACCTGTAGAATATGATGATAATCTAATGATATTGTAAAAGATTAAATGAATTATTAAGAAAGAAAAAGGAAAAATACATGTTCGATTGTATCAACGGATTTCTTGACTTTTGTGACCTTTTTTCCATAATATATTATTTTTGTTTGTAATTCAATTAATATTTCACAAAATTTAGAAGAAATATTTTAAAATATTGTAACAAATTAATTTCAATAGTTTTATAGTATATAAATAAAAAATCATTTTGAATTAAATATTATATACATACTATTTATCAGATAAATTAATATTCAAATAAATACTATAGATCTATTTTTAATTAATTCAAAGATATAACTTATATATGAAAATTTAAATAATAATCATTGCATTTTAGATTATATTACGTATATATAATCGAAGTAGAATAATTATAATTATCAACACAAAAGAACAATTAATTTACCAAGGTATGCTTTAAAGTATAATCTACTTTATTACAATTACCAATCTATAATTTTAATGTTTGTTATAAGTAACTCATTTTTTGCACTTTATTTGTAAAATGACTTAAAAACTCTTGGTAGCAAAATTCAGTTTAAAGTATATAATAAAATTAAAAATTGAAGTAAGTTATTGTAAAGCTTTTTTCAGTTAATTTTCAGAGTTAATTCTAGTGGTTGCATCATTTAAATTTATCTAAACGTATATTCGCTTCCTTAAAGTGTAACTGACAGTATAATAGTAATATCGCCAATATCTATAAATATAACATTTATTTTTTTTAGCTAGCAAATGATATTATTTCTACATTAATATTTTTAAAATAAATAAACAATAAATTAAGTTACTTAATATTTGGTAAACCTATCTTATATTTATATATCTTATATGTATGATAAACTTTTGATCAGTGCGTGTTATAATATTTTAATAAGATGTTAAATAATGTAGTTTAAGATAATATTCTTTACTAAAAAATGCAAATTAAATTGAAAACTCAAATACAGCGATAATATTGGCACTGATTATTTTTTATTTAACCTTTATTAATCTCGAGTACGTGTAAATGAAGCGTTGTCTTTAAAAAAAATGTAACATATAAATTAAGAAAAATATATAAAATTAAGCTATTAGTATATAAGAAAAGTATTTTATTAAATAATAATTATGATTATAATCATTTATAAAGTATAAAAATTAAATATATTGTAATAAAAGAATGAATAACTATTTATTAACAGTTAATATTTTGTTAGCACATTCTTGGTAATCTTATTATAATTTCTTAATGTAATTTTATCTTATCAATCAGTAAATATATAACAATAAAAATGATAAATATTATAATATTATAAATATACGAAATAAGTAAGAAATTAAATAATCGAATAAAATATAAATTCAAATAAATGTGTGCTAATGAACTGCATAATGCACTCAATAATAGAATAATAATATATTAAAATGATATGAAAAATTTACTGTGTGTTTTTCAAAAAATATTAGGAACTACTCGTTTATAAATATTAAATATTTTTAATAAATTGCACCTATATTTTATTCTCGCTAAAAAACGAATCATGAGAAAGTTAAAAAATCAAATTGTCTGGAAAATAGCAAAAACTTTATGAAAAAAACTTACGTTATAAAATATTAAACAATTATTATTATTATTCATTATTATAGACGATTGCTATATACTTTCGCATTTTTTTCTTCGGTGATAACTCAGTATTAAAATTTATTGTATATCGTTTAAATATTCTTTTTTCTTCTTTAAAAAATGTTTTAAAAACTTATATTAGTTAATATATAACTTCAAGTAATGTTGAAAACATAATTTTGGTCTTGCTTCTATACGTTTAAATATATATATATATATATATATCTATATATATGCGATTCTTTAATATATATTGTACGATTCTATTATTTTTTTAAAAGTAAATAGATAATATTTTTTTCTAAAATTAATTATTGAATAAAAACTGTATAATATTTATTAATATTTATTGCAAGATCCTTAAGACATTTAGCATTGAGTAAAACAACATTGTGAATGAAACGTGATCATTATTTTTATCATAGAACTGTAAAATATCGTATTAAGGTAGTAAACAAAAAAAATTTGTTAAGCTTTCACTTACTTTTAATATGCTTTAATCCACCCAAGAATAATATTCAACGAAATACTTGGTGAAATTTAATATAGTTAAATGTAAAAATTTTATATTTTATTAAAATAGTTATTTACAATCCATTAACTCGTTATAATTTTAAATTCTTTTCGCCTTGAAATTGTTATTATTGTTTTGTTTTTGAGTTATTATTAATTTCATTTTATTGTATCATAATTTTATTAAAATGTTAAACAGAATAAATTTTCAATGTTTAATTTATAAAAATAGTTATGTCTCTTTTAAATTATTGATACACCTTTTTAATTAAATACTTACGATATTAGCATTTTTTTAAATATATTGTTTGTTTATCAACTAAATAACTAATAAATAACTAATTTATAAAGAATATTATTACTAAAATATCACCATTAAATTTATAATAATTTGTTTTCGATAAGTTACAAGCTACACGCTTTCTTCGAATATAAAATCCAAATTTTATTATAAGATAAAAAATTTTTTGCATTTCTTTTCTTTGCTAACTGTCGAAAATTTTCGTGAAATACCATGTAAACATTTTACATGTTAGTTTAAATATATAAAACCGATGAACGGGATATTGATTTAGCCGCTTGTGCTTTTTTCTTTCATACAATGTATTTTTAATTTCCCTATGGAGTATGTACGTCAAAAAAGTTGCTCTTCGTAGAGAGGAATTCAAATGTGGGTGCTTTGTGAGGAAGTAAAAAAAATTAAAAACAATATTGCGGAAATATAAAATGAGCATATCGGGCTTACAAGCACAACCTCTTTAATTAATTTTAAGGAGTCATTTAATATACTACCAATGACGGCGCTTGATCTGTCGACAGAAGTTACCAGTAGACATTGCAACAAAGGCGTAAATGGAGCTCTCACACTTGAACACCACAGCAGCCGATAGTTGCAAAAATATCGATGTAAATAAATCTCTTTCTCTCTCATAGATACACCTTCGGGGTTTCCCCCTTTTACCCAAGCCTTTCCCTTTTCCATGCTTCACTACAAAAAACTCTTTTTCATCATCAAAGTCGAAAAATTAAAAAAGAGATTAAATTTAAAAATAAAGATATTTTTTCCATCATTCACACTTCTCAGAAGAACTTATCGTCAGCCATTAATTTCTACCAATCGTAGACATCGGAATTATTGGTTTTTAAAATATAGTTATTTTATATATTTGCACTTCTTTTTTAGATTTAATTGAATTATTTACAGCTATTTTTTAAAGTAAAAATACAATATATGTATACCTTTAAAAAAATAATGAAGATTAAATAATGTGTGTGTACATCTATATATATATATATATTTTAAAAGGGAACATCAAAAATTTTTTAGTAATTTTTTATTATATTAAATACTAAAAAACAGAATAAAATCATAATATCATAAAAATTATTAAATTATATATTTCTTTATTGTTTTAATTTGTGAGGATAACTGTTTTTCATTCGTATTTAATTACGTATATTTATTTTGTAAACAATGATCTTTACAATAAAAAATATTGTTTTCTCTTGCCTTTCAATTTCTTATTTTCTTCCTCGGATATTTAAATAATTTATTATATAATTTTTTTATTTCATTTTGTAATTAGCTTATTCTGATTAATGTCGTATAAATTCAGTATTGTTCGCATCACTGAGTATAAGGTATAACATTTAAATATTGTTAATCATTACTTAAATAGAATATAAATAATTTCTCATAAAACAATAAATATTAAATAAAAAGTAAATAAGTGTTGCTTATAATTATTAAATTAACTATTTTTTGTTAAAGTAATTGATTTAAAATTTGAATATTCGGGAAAAAGTAGCCGTTTACAGTAGCCCGGCATTCGTCTGTAAGGCTGTAAACTTTATGACGGCTGCTAAAATTTTTAATAGTAAATGTAACTTTAAATAATTAAAAATGAGAATGAATTCATCAGTATTCGTTTTAGATAATGGAGGTTGGACGGCAAAAGTTGGATTAGCTAATGATTCTCCGATGTAAGTAAATAAAATAAAAGCAAGGTTATGTTTGTTTAGTTTTTAATATTTATAAATATTTCTACACAGCATAGTTCCTAATTCCATAATGAAAGCAAAAAGTGAGCGACGAAGACCATTTATTGGCAATCAAATTGAAGAATGTAGAGATGTATCTGGATTGTACTTTATGTTACCATTTCAAAAAGGCTATTTAATAAATTGGGATATTCAAAAAACAGTTTGGGACTATATTTTCTCAAAAGAATGTTGCCCTATCAATTTAAGTCATACATCTTTAATAATAACTGAACCACCATTTAACTTTCCATCTATTCAAGAAGCAATGGCAGAAATATTTTTTGAAGAATATGAAGTTGCTAGTTTATTAAGAATTAACCCATCTACTTTATCTTGCTATAATTATAGACATAAAAATCCTACTTCCAAATGTTGTATAGTAGTAGATGCTGGTTACAGTTTTTGTCATATTATTCCATTTGTAAATGATATGAAAATTAAAGCAGGAATTAGAAGAATAGATGTTGGTGGCAAATTATTAACTAACCATTTAAAAGAAATTTTATCATACAGACAATTACATGTTATGGATGAAACTTATGTTGTTAATCAAGTAAAGGAAGATTCTTGTTTTGTATCCCAAGATTTTTATAGTGATATGGAACTTGCAAAATTAAAATTGGAAGATAATACTATTGTTAAAGATTATGTATTGCCTGATTTTACAACAATAAGAAGAGGATTTTTGACAGATGCTGGAACTTCCACAGATCAACAAGTTTTACGTATGAATAATGAAAGATTTTCAATACCAGAAATACTTTTTCACCCTTCTGATGTTGGTATTAGACAAAAAGGTATTGCAGAAGCTATAATGGATTGTTTAAAAGATTGTGAAGAAGAGACTTGGCCGCATTTATTATCAAACATTGTTCTTACCGGGGGAAGCAGTAAATTTCCAGGATTTCAAGAACGAGTATTAAAAGAAATTAGAAGTCTTGCTCCCATAGACTATATTATAAGAGTTCATTTACCAGAAGAGTAAGTTTTTAAAAAGTGTTTTAAAAAATTCAATAAATTTTTATTCAAGTAGAATAAACATAAATTATATTTATATTTTAAACTATTCTTTATAAATTTAAAATTCTAAATTATTATTCATTTTTTTTAAAATATATATTATTTTTTTTATTAGCCAATAACATACGCGTGGGAAGGTGGAAAAATTATTATCCAAGATCCAGGATACTCTAATTTAATAGTTAAAGAGAAGAGTATGAAGAAGAAGGCCAGCCTATGCTATGATAAATTTGATATATAAACGATTATTATATGCTATTAAATCAATTTTTACAACAAAATTATATTTTAAAAAGCAACCTTTATTTCATGAATAATTTTCATTGGAAATATTTTACATTAATTTTGTACATACAAATAATTTTAGTTTCTTAAATGTAGATATACTTGATATATTTTTATAAAGTAATAAATAGAAAAATATATGCACTTGTAAAATATTATTTATAAAATAAAGTTTTATAAAAAATATATATTACATAGATTTCATTTTAGACATTAATTCTTCTAAACTTTGTTCACAAGTATCCACTGCAATTTCAGATTCCGAGTCAACGTTTGCGGTTGGTAAATCGTAAGCTTGTACTATTCCTGGTGCAATACTTTTGCTTGCCTCGGTATCTTGTATTGTTTCATCGACAAGACATATTCCTAAAATCATTTAGGTTCATAATTTTTAAATTAAATATATTTGCTATTAATTGTTTGAAAAAAAACTTATAATTTTTTAAATTATTAGTAATTTTATAAATAGAAAATAATATGTATTTAGACACAAATTTTATTCCTTATATTCAATGTTATTTTACAACTAAATATTAAAATACCATGACTAAACTAACTAAACAAAACATAAAATAAATACTTTAAAATTAAAAAAATTATTTACCCCATTCATTGTCTTCGTGTAATGGTTTTTCTTCTATACATTCTTCACAATATTCAACTTTAGGTTTATTAGCAAACTCTGTTTGTCGTTGTCTACAAAATTTATCGTCACAAGTCTTATTAGGTTTTAGATTCATTGTTGGAAAAAAATCTTGCATAGCATTGTAGCCTAAATAATAGGACACTGAACCAAATTCAAGTAAATACTTGAGAGTATTTTGTACTAGAAAACCAGCAACGATACCCATTGTTGAAGGTAATGATGCAGCACATACTCCATCACGTTTTAGTGTTTTTTCATCTATATTTGATGCAACAATCAAAGGTGGTGCACACTAAATATTTTAAAGAGATCATTAATTTTTAAAATAGTTTTGTTTTTTGTTTTAATAGAAAATGTTTTTTTAATGTGTAAAACATTTTTTAATATACATTATTTTAATTTACAATTATTTCATAATAAAAATTTTAAATATTTTGTACTTATAAAAAAATTATTTGATGTTATAAAATACAGATATTATTAAGATTAATAATAAAAAATATCGATTCATAATAACTTTTGATTCAATCTGTACAGGAAAAAATACATATAAAAAGTTAAATAAAAAATTTTTTTTTATAAAATAAATTTAATACAAGTGTAATCAAGTAAATAAAATAGTTTTTAAGTTAAATTGAAAAAATTAAAATATACTCACTGCAAAGCATGCAGTCATACCAGGAACAATGAACTGTATATGCCCAGAAACAGCATTTTCTGATACTCCACTTTCAAACCACTTTTGATTTAATTCATTGCACGCTGTATTAATTGCCATTCTAGCTTCAAAGTTGTCAACACAGCTTAATACTAAATCCACAGATCCTTTGTTAATACTGGAAGTTCTAAAATAATTTAATGTATCATTTATATCACAACTTAAATAGAAATCATTTAATAATGGCAACATTTTTAATTTAATAATTATGAGTAATTTTTCGTTACAATTATCAAATCAGTTTTTATAATTTTTTTAATATACCTATATATATAAATTATTTCTTAAAATTATTTATATGAATTTAATTACAAAATTAGTTTAATATAAGTTAAAATGAATACAATTTAAATTCGGTATTTTTACTTATTTTCTTTTTATAATTTATTGTCAATTTTGTATAAAAGTATTTTACCAAATATTAAAAGATAACTATTATTAGATATGTAATTAAAATATTAAAAAAATTAATTCTCATACTTAATTGTATTTATGAATTCATCAAAATGATCCACTGTAGTAATATTGTAATTGTAAGTTTCTATTTCAACATCTGGGTTAATAAACCTTAGTGTTTTTGCTGCAGCTTCGACCTTAGTTTGTCCCACTTGATGCGGTTGGAAGAAGAGCCTATTCATATTGGCCAATTCAACTTTATCATAATCAAATAGCACTAACTGAAAAAAAAGCAAATGATCTTTTATAAACTGTTCTATTAAAGCATTGATTAAGTGAATCATTTATTTTCAATAGAATACAGTGTAAAGACAAAATGAGTGTAGACATAAGTAAAATAAGCAACATATTATAATTGCAACAAAGAATTTCAAGTATTTATAGATTAAATAATAATTAAATTAGTTCGAATCATGTTTATTTATTACTTATTATAATTTATATGTTTTTACTAATAAAAATCACTCTAATAACATTAATTATTGATAGAATATTTATAATATTTACCTTCCCAATACCACACCTAGTAAGCATTTCAGCAGTTACACTTCCAACACCTCCTATACCAACAATAGCTACAGTCATAGATCGAATATTCTGATAATTCTTAACTATTCCCATTCGCTGCAAGGCTAATAAACGACTGTAATAATTGTAATATTTATTTTAAATTAATTAGTATTAAATTCTTACTTTTATTTATAATGTTTTATACAATTTTTCTTAACTTAAAGGTTTATAATTTAAATAAAATTATAAATTTTATTTTTAGTATAAAAAACTTTTATAATTTGCTTTTTTTTAATTAATTACTTAATTATTTAAATACATTCAAACTATTATCAAATTTCATGTAATCTATACTTTTGCAGTGTACAATTAAATAAACTTAAATAATAGTTGAATTGTATTATTAGTTATAACTAACTATTTTATTTAATTAAATTAAATCAGATAAAAAAAAGTTAACAATAATTCGATCGCATTGCAATAATTGCAAAATAAAATAATCGGTATGTTTTACTAATGGTATTTTCATAAATGTATGTAAGAACGTAAGAATAGTAATTTCATTTTCTAACGATATAAATTAAATTATTTCTTAAAAGGTATAAATAGACATCAATTTTTACAGAAATTTAAGATCGCCGGCACCTGTAAGGGTTTGTATCAATAACTTCGCTAGACATCTGTTCGATTTTATCTCTAGTGGGCACCTCCTTGACATTATTCGATTTTGCTTCTGCCAACAACTGCTTCAAAATTTTTATTTTTTGTTCCAAATCCTGAATACTCGTCATTGTACTTGTTTTTATGTTTACACTGAAATGAAAATTTTAAATGTTTATTATTTATAAAAATCAACTTCCATATGTTCTATTCTGAACACGACAGCACATGTCTTTCTACTTGAAAATATATGCTGTGTTGGTGGTTTCACTGTCAATTTTTTATGTGTAGCAGTAAAATACAACGGGTATTTTACACGATGGTCTCGTGGGTATAAATTATTGAATCAAACCAATGTTATGAATGCAATATGCAATTGTACAGTTTTACAATGCCTCAATCTCATTAGGCGAATTCCATTCCACAACTGTATGAGACTTATTTTTTATGTATATATTATTATATTATAGGCACGTTTAATTTTAATTTTAAGCTATATTTAATTCTGGATCTATTTACATACCATTACAAAATAATAATTTAAGAAAATAATTTAATCGTGAAAATTGTAATTTTCATTATAATCAAGCATAGTTTAAATTATTGTTGCATTTATATTATAAATTTTTTGCAAGTACGAAAATGATTTATGAATATATATATACATAATTATAAATTATTTTCGTACCAAAATATATGAGAGATGTATCTATATATAATATAGAATAGATTTTCTTGTATCAAGAAATTGATTGAAGATGTTAATTAGAATAACTTGAAATTTCATGAAAAACTCGTTATGACTTTAAATATACTCATATATGTACTACCTTATACATACTTATGACTTCAAAAGTAAATTTAAAACAGTCTATTCTTCCGAATTTTTAAAAGGTGTGAAAACTTTTAAAAACTATTTTTAATAAAATTATGCTTTCAATAACTTTTCAAAAATGTTTATCAAATATTATTCTTATAAATATTATGTATATATATATATATATATATATATATAAATATTATTTTTCAAAATTGAAGGTGATCTATTAAAGTCGCTATTGACAATAATTCTTTTCTGTATTTATTCAAAGAAAATTTTGATAAATTTAAACAGAAATATGTTTAAGTAGTAATTCTAAGAATAAATTAAAAATCTATTTTAAAATTCTACAGTAATTTTTTAATGTAAAATAATTAATAATTCATTCTAATAATAACTTATTAATAATTAATATATTGTTATTATTATATTAATATATATATATACGTATAATATTATTAATAATTAATATAATAACTTTAGAAATTATAATCTATTTGAAAGAAAAGAATTATTTATTTGTGTAAAAATTTAATTGTTTTTTTTTACAAAACTTTTATTTACTTATTATTTTGTTCTTCTTATTTTTATAAAATAAAGTTTCAGTATTATTGGTTCAAATGTAGAATGCAAAATTTGTACGTCAAAGACTAATGGAAGTACGTATCTATTACTTTGCTACAAATTTGCATAGGTCAGTCGTTCATTGTAAAATATTCTAAATACAATTATGAATTTACAAGATATACCTAGATAATTTTTAAGAAACTTATTTAAGAACTAAGAAAAACTGCTAAAATGCTTGCATTAAATAAAATTTGTGTGATTTCATTATTAAAAAACGTTTCGCAAAATATGCTTAGTTTGGTAAAGGTCATTAATACCGTAAATTAAATAAACCAAAGTGAATTTAATATTTTAGAATAGACAGCATTTTTTCGTGTACATCATCATTTTATTTTTTTATGATTACAAATCGTTCCTGGAAATATTTTGATTATGAATTGTACATATACAACATTTATTAACCCTAGAGTGCTGTAATGTTGCAACTTGGTAAAAAAGATTTAAAATTTCAGTCTTCGAGTTCATGTTTAAAATTTTTAAAACTTTTAAGTTGTAAATTGACAAAACAGAAATTATCTTTAACAGTAAGATTCGTGTATGTAATAATCGGCATTTTCTGAAAGCTCTTTTTTTATGATGGTTATAATTTTTAAAAATTTGCTTTAAATGATAAAAATAATTGATTCAAATTCTCTACGGCAACTATTCAAATTAAGTTCTATTTAAAAGTAGATCATGACTAATAAAATATATGATTTAACTAAGTACTTAAGATAATGCTTACTTTGAATATAATATAACATTTTTTCCAAAAGTGGAAGAATAAATTGCTAATATTAAAAAAAAAAAACGATTACTGAATATTACAAATACTAACAAATTGGCAGTTTATTTTTAAATATATAAAAAAAAACTTAAGTAAAATATAATATCCTTGATATTAATTATTAAATCGCTACAAAAAGAATTACATTAATTTTTCTTTACAAAATAAGCGTTTTAATATTGTTAAAATAATCCTTTTCTTTAAAATAAAAATTAATTTTATTATAGCTCAATTAATATTGATACAAAGTATTATAGTAAATAGAAGAAAACATGAAAAATTAGAGCGAATAAATTATAAAATTAACCAGACACTTTTATATTCACAAATAAAACAATTATGTAATTTTACTTTTAATAATTCCTTTATCTTCCAGAAAAGCGTCATCGTAGATACTCTTGAAATATTGATAAGTCTATAAAAGGAAAATTCGTTAAAAAAATTAAATGGTTTATTGAAATCGAGCAATTTCTGTTTCTTTTCAAGTAGAAAGTTAACTTCAATTTTAAATTAGTAAAAGTATAATTTTATAGACATTCAATACAAATACTTATACATTTATTTGACATCCTATAAAAAATAATAATTTTATAAAAAAAAATATTACAGATTATTTATAACATATAATAAAAATTAAAATTAAATTAATTATAAAATTATATAGAATAGTTTTTTGTAAAAAATTCTAATTTCTTTATTGTATGAAATTATAATAAGAACTTAATTTTACTACGTCAGAAAAATATTTTAATATATATATATATATATAAGTAACATTTTCAAATCTTTCATATACGCTTGATATGCGTTCATCAAGCATCTTTTAAACAATATTTATTTGTTTTCCACCGTTTCTATTTTTCAATGACTTAAATTAAATTAAACTTGTTTGAAACTTCTTATATCATAAAATTAAAATTTTTGAATATTAAAACTTATCATATAATGTTGTATATAACTCTGACTTATGAGTTGCAAATATTTGATGAAAAAGAACGTTTAGCAACGTGAAATTCGTAATTAATTTAAAATTTATTACACATTAGAAAATGATGTAAAGTATCATTATACGCAAAAAAATGAATTGTATTTTTAATTGATTGAATATGTTAAATAATAAACAACCATTTACCTTTATTAATATTTAAATAATTTATATTTTAAAACTTTATCTATAATAACTCATTATATTACATGATTTTTTATAGTGTACAATTAAGTGTCGATTTAAAGAAAACATAATGACTACTTTATTACTCTCTTTTATTTTCTTAAATTATTATTATTTTATATTTGTTAATTAAACATTATTATTAATATATAATATATATCTCCTAGGTTAAATTTATATTTTTTATATACTCGGTACGATAATGATCTATTATAATGATTCTGAGTCAGATTGATTATCTACATCGATGCATTTGGATTTAAATAACAATAATATGGTATATCATTTCTTAAATATCAAACGTTTAAAAAGTTTTTGTTAATAGATATTTCATTAATTTTTAAAAGCATGATTTAAAAATTGATTATAAATATATTTTTGAGTATTTCATATTTAACTTAATAACACGATATTGCACTAAAAAATATCAACGTATAATTTTCATTGTAACTAACTAATATAAAACTACTATATTTTTCTTTTTAACCAATTATTCATTGATTATTTGGATACTAAACAAGTATTAGAAGTAGATTTTAACAACCCTGTTTAAGCATGAACGTAAATGCATGTGTCGTACGTGCCCGCGAGCTTACATACGTAATTCATATGATGTTTTTGCTTATGAATTATGATTGTTTTGAAAATAAAAACAAAACAAAAAATTAATGACGTATAGGAAAGAAAAAGAAAATTCGAATTTGTAATCCTTAAAAACGCATATCCATTAAACGAATAAATAAGTAAATTTGTGATCGATGTAAGATTCATCTTCGCATATTTTAAATAGCTGAGTAGGAAAATAACACTTCTTACTTATTTCATTTTTCAGAATGATATTATAATTTTTTTGTCGCAAAAATTTTTAATTAAAACATTGATTGTACACGTATGTCATCCATCATACAAGGTTGTTCAGGGAGTGTCTGACCAACCCTGAAGCTTCACTTCTACCCGCAACCAAATACTTATATTAAATTATATTAATATTATAAACTTTAATTATTGATTACCGCAACAGTTAAATTTTCATAATTTATTTTCAAGATTTTAACAATAACTGTATAAAATTATGTCAAATTTCAAAATAATTTATAATAACACGAGTTATGTATAAAATTTTCAAGACTTTTTTACCGCCACTACTTTGGATCGATAAAACGCTACAGTGGTAAAAAGTATAAGGTTTTGTTTATAAATTAGTAGTACAAGTCTTATTAAATATTTGACGTGTTCAACTTAACCCTGATTTCCTTCCCACGCATTCTTGTTATAAACTATAATCTAGTTTAACTTTGTTTTCTTTTGTTTAAGTTTGTTTCTAATAGTAAAGGGACTAGAATAGATATTTAGCCCTGATAATAAGTGATTAATACATAAAATATAAGACCGATTTTGTTAAGAATTTTAAAATAACATAGACACTTAAATTTGCACATATTAAAAAAATTTCAATTCTAATATCCTCGTTGCGCATAGATAAATTTGTTTAAGTAGAGAGAAGAGAAACATATTAAAAATTAAAGGTAGCACGATAAAAAAAATAAAATATAATTTTAAAAGCTCCTCGAGGGACTTTTCGAAATGCTTAATGAGCTTCAACAAATTTCTTACATAAATGCTCATATTTGCACTCGGCTTCAGCCGGCATTTGGTCCCATGTTTTTTACATTCGATTCACATACCTCCCACGTTTTCTACGCTCGGTTTTACGTGACGAGTGCAACGTATGCGAGTGTGTGCGCCCGCGGAGTGCATGTACACAGGTGTAGCGAATACCAAGAGCCTATATGAACCGCGCGACCGTCTGGGCGGTCGCGCCATGCTTTCGTCATTGGAAAATTCCGTAACGGTACAGGGGAAAGGCGATCACTGATTGGCTGGCATGCGGTGACGTAGACCGAACATCCGATGTATTCTGATCGACGTTTTGTTTATACCCTACGAGTTGCTAATACTGCTGCTATTAGCTCCGCAGTTGTTTCATTAACTTACCCACAAATGAGTGTGCTTCTTTGCCGGACTAAAATACAGTCGTTCGAACTCTTTTTTTATATTAACAATTTATTGGCACTCATATATATTCGCTTTTGAGATCGCGGAGCCAATTATGGTGGAGTGTAAATACCAAAGTGTGTCGTGTATTCAGGTGTATGGACATTCAGATGCGCGCTTTTTTTTATTATCTAAAGTATATCGTTATAAGTATCACATTAATAAATAAAAACCAAAGAATTTTGGAGACTGTTAAGTTCATACCTACTTAATGTTAAATATCCTTAAAGAGCTCTCATGTGCACGCCCTAAAAAATGTGTACAAAGCTTTTTTCAATAGCTTCATTGTAATAATACTTAATTTATATATGTTTATGACTTATATTATATTCATATATTAAACTTTTTTTACCATAAATTCAAAAATGATTACAAGTGCAAAGTTTTACAAACAAACTTACTTCAATTTTTTTCATTAATTTTTTTCATTAATTTTTTTCATTTATTTTTGAAGACAGTATGTGTATGCATCTATACAGATATTAATATGAAGCTAATATTTATTGCTTCAATTATACATACCTAAGTTTCAACAACAATGTATGCAGACAACTTTTGTAAGGCATAATAAGAGTGACACAGACTCTACCTGTTACTTAGTGTTTTGATAGGTCAAAGAAAATTTGAGAGAAAAAATGAAGGAAAAGTTGAGGATATTTAGGCTACTCCTCTACAAGAACTTTCTTATTAGAAAGCGATATTGGAAGATGGCATTATTTGTTGAGTTTTTAATCCCTTTTTTATTATTTATGCTTATACAATTATGTAGAGATTTTTCTGCACATCAACCTGAAATATATGAAAACAATACTTACTATGATGTTAGGACCAAAGCAGATCTGATAACAAAAGTTAATTATATGAACATTATATATTTTGTGCCTGAAAATAGATTTACAAGAACACTTATGGAAAAGACAAGGGGCTGTCTAAAGTTTCCAAGTGACAGTAAGTTCACTTAAATATTTTTCAAAAATAAAATTTATATAATAAAATGTTAATATAAGTTTTAAAATTTATGTTTTTTAGTAATTTTATACTTGGTTTCATTTATATTACTCATATATTTTAGTATTAAGAAAAATTAAAGATAATGATATTAATCAAAGATAGAAATGTTTTTTAATGATTATTTATGACTTTGAATGATAGCATTGTAAAAATTATGAATTTAAATTTTTTCTCAAGATAGATTTTTTTTAATTATATCAATGTATTAAATAAATTTAAATCTATGAATATTTAATAAAATATTGAAAAGGCACTATAGTATTGGTAACTAAATTTCTGTTATACTTTCAATTGTGAAAGGTAATTTTTTAAAAAAATCAATTTTTTTATAGAAATAACTGGATTTAATTCAGAAGAGGAAATGCTTAAAATGTATACGTTATATCAAAGTCAATCTCCAATTAATAATATTATAGCTGTAGTATTCAATGACAAATATATTAATGTTTCAACAAAACATTTGGAATACACGATACGTACTTCTTATGCGATCCCAAATATTTTATACAAAATAGAAAATGAAGGACAGGCACAAATAACCTTGGAACATGTTTTCATTGATGTGATACCATTTGTACAATTACAGTTGTGTTTAGACGAATCATTCATAAAAATGAAAGCTCCAGTTCCAGCTTTCAAATCAGAGGTTTCTATTTTATTATTTATTTTATTAAGTGAATATTTCTATCAAAATAATAATTTAAACATAGTTTGAACAAATACATCATTTGAATTGATATTCATTATAATTCCGTATGCAATGATTAAATTAAAAACATTATTAGTATTCGCAGAGATGTTTGTTCAAAACCTTGAATTTCCATTGATAGTATCTTGTATATTAAATGAGCTAATAATTATACTTGAAATTTACATCAAATGTTAATTACAATATTACAACATTCTAACTCATTCTGAATTACTTTGTATTAAAAACTTTTTAAAAAATTTATTTAAGTGACATAAAGTAGAAATAGCATAAAGTTTATAATTAATATATAAATTATAAAAACCCTTTCCCTTTCCTCTCATGGAATATTAAAATTTTTATTTTTTAAAAAATTTTAATGTAAAATTATGGTAAAAATTTTTAGATTTCTATACAACAGATGCCATATCCGCCTCATATTAAAGTGAATGAAAATGATGAAATTTCAAGGGTAATATTTTGTGCAATTGCTGTAATTGCCTTTTTAATTCCATTATGTGTAGAAGCAATTTATGCAGCAGATGAAAAATTTATTGGAATAAATGTAAGTTTATGTATATAAAAAATAAACTTATTAAAATAGCAAACTTAAACAGGGTATGCAAATACTCAAATTTTGTCATACTTTTACAATTTTTTGAGTAAATTATTTCTCATATCTATTTATCTACCGAATAATTCATAAGTATTTCGAAAATAATACGTATATTTGAACTCAAAGACTTTTATAAATAAAGAAAATATTTTTTGTTTAACTTTTTTTTTAACAAATATAACTAATATCTTATGTATTTAATTTTAGGTTTTAATGGCAATGAATGGTGTGCCAACATATTTACATTTACTGAGCTGGCTAGTCAATGGCTTAATTTTCAGTGTATCTTACAATTTGGCTCTAATCATCTTGTTTAATATTTCTTTTACTGCAAATGTCTATCCTTATTTATATTATGGAAATAGTTTTATTTTCTGGCTAGTGCTCACTTTTCACGTTGCACATTTGATAACATTTGGCATGCATATCTCTTCATATTTTTCTAAATGCAAGTACACTTGTTCAATTTTTAATATTTTAATTAAAAAAATGTATCGAAGCTAAAAGAGTTTGATTTATATTTTAAGCAGAGTAAATTATTAATATCTGAATATATTTTACATAGTACTTTTCTATACCTAAATTGCTATGGTAAAATATTTTTTTATATAAAATAATTAAAATAATTAACAAGAATAAAATAATCCTATATTAAGTCTTGTTTCATTTCTATTAAATTTTCTTTTAAATTGTATCAATTTAAATATTATGTTTTATTAAAAAAGATTTTTTTTAATTGAGAAAATGTTTATAAATTGTCGTCAGTTGAACAGTTACATAATAATAAACGAAAAAATAATTAAATTTAAATTTTTATAGCTTTATTTATGGTAGCTGCTATTTTGGCACTATATGGTGGCTCTTGTATGTTGCAAAAGTACAGTATTCAAGGAGATTTATATATAGCAGTACCTTATTTAGGAATATTTTTCCCTAACATATTATTATTTCGAGCATTCCAAGAAGTAAATAATTATGAAAATATGCGTAAGTCATTTCAAATAAATAATTATCGAGACCTTCCATAGTAACAGCTTTTGTATAGCAGTAATAATTTTTAGTAAGAGGAATCCAATGGGATAATTTATATACGGTCGGGGATCCCGTGTACACAACTGCTGGAAGTATAGGAATGATAATGTTATTTTCTATAATTGGAACCATTTTCCACTTCTTTATGACTATTTATGTTTATGCCATATGTCCAGGAAAGTACGGAGTTAAAAAACACCCCCTTTACTTCTTGAAGGTAATATTGAATTTTATTTATTTTCAAAACTATTTAATTATTCTAAAATTCCTTGCTCTACCTTGAATTTTAACTGAAAATTTATAATTTTTTTAATACAATATATTATTAACAACAAAGACTTAATTGGGTTGAAGTAAAAAAAAAATTACTAGAATATAAATCTAATATTCTATTTTTATTTTACTAGTATGGAAATGGAAAAAATAGGATAACTTCCGATGATGAAATGGAAGATTATGAATTTGATGATGCAGATGAAAAACCATTCGAATTTGTTCCCAAAAATGCTTACACTCCCGGGATTCAAATACGAAATTTAAAAAAAGATTATCATACTCATTTATTTAGTGCCTCGGTAAGATTTAAATTAATAAGATATTTAAATAAATTATATATTATAAATTTTTAAATTATAACTGGATTGTTTTAATTTTTAGAAAGTACAAGCTCTAAGAGGTATATCGGTTGATTTCTTTAAAGGGCAGATTACTGCCTTACTTGGACATAATGGAGCTGGAAAAACTACCATGATGTCTATTTTAACGGGTTATAATTTTTTTTTAATCTTAAAAAGAATGAATATTTTTAAATAGTCAAAATGTTGAATGGTTTTTAATTTTTTGACTTATTTTTATTATAGGTATGATAAGTCCTACAACTGGAACAGTAGTTATAAATGGAAAAAATGTAAAAGGCGAATCAAGAGAAATATTAAATGATATGGGTTTTTGTCCACAAGAAAATATGCTGTTTCCAAATCTTTCAGTTTCTGAACAAATTGAATTTTTCGGCATGGTATTAATTTTTTATTTTATTAATTTGAATAACTTTAAATTTTTTAACGACCGACATTAAATTATAATTTTTAATTTTGTTTAAATCATATAAATCATATAAAAACAGATTTTATAAAGCATAGCTTACCTTATATTATTTTTTAGTTAAAAGGAAAAAATGAAAAGAAGTCAACAATTAGAAAAAACGTAACTGATATACTTGTGAAACTGAAATTATTCGAGAAACGCCACACGTTACCTAAGAAATTGTCTGGTGGTCAAAAAAGACGTGTATGTCTTGGAATGGCAGTTATTGGAAATTCAAGCGTAAGTCTAATTGTTATATTTTTATACATTTACTATTTTATTTATAACTAATTTAATACTTGTTACTAAATTTAATAAATATTAATTTCAGACGCTAATTTTGGATGAACCAACATCTGGTATGGATCCAGAAAGTAAGCGTGACACATGGGACATTATATTAGTAAGTTAGTTTATTTTATATTCATGTCTTTTATATAAAGCCAGAATAATATTTTATGAATAATTTTTATTTTATTATCTTTGTTGTGTTTAAGTATTTTTTTAGTATTCTATAGTTGTTTTATTTGCAAAAAATTAACTTGTAATTTAAACATTTTCTTTTAAACAAAATCTCTATTTGATATTTATAAACAGAGAATGAGAGAACAAAAGACAATTTTGATTAGCACACATGATATGGGAAAGAAGCCGATATACTTGGAGATAGAATTGCAATAATGCATATGGGTTACTTAAAGAGCTATGGCACCTCTATGTTTTTAAAGAAATTATTAGGTAAAGATTAATCTTTGAATATATTTTACATTTAACCTTTTGCATCAATCAAAAGTAAAATATTTTATAATTTAAGGACAAGGAAATATGGAAGTAACATTATCTATTGAATCATGGTGTGAACCAGAAAAAGTCCGCAATGAACTAGATGCAAATGCACAAATTCTTAATATCGATGGAGGAAAATTAGTATTGAGTATTCCACATTCTGACGACTTGCCAGATTCTCTGGATAAAATAGAATTAAACAAAAAGGAATTTGGTATTACAGGAATGAGCGTTTCTTTAATTACATTGGAGCAAGTGTTTTTAAAGTACGTACAACTTTTTTTTTTAATTTAACGAAAAATTAATTTTTATTTAAATTTTTTAATACTACTTTATTTTTCGCAATATAATTAATATTACATTTAAAAATAAAAATAAAATAATTATTTTATATTTACTATTTTTCTTTATGTTTTTTTAGAATATACTTTCTTTTTTTAATCTTTTTTTCTCTTTATTTCTATCAAATTTAATAGTATTTACAATTTTTAATTCAAATTTTTTTTATATTTCTATGTAACATTTTTTTAATTTATAAAAAAATACTGATTTTACATAAAAAGTTTTCTTAAAAGTTATTAGAACAAATTTTATTTTTTAATCTCAAATATTTTATTCTACCTGAAAATGTAATTTTTGACAAATCTATGTATATAAAAGATTCATTTTAAAAAAAAAATTGTCAATATTATTATTATAATTTTACTGAAATTTTGCATTTACTAATGTTATCATTATATAAATATTACCTAATCCTAATAGAGTTACACGAGATAATGAAGATACAACAGATTCTTGTCAACCGTTTATGGGTGCTACTCAGAAATTGAACGGACATGCTCTTTTTATTCAATCTTTACTTGCATTACTAAAAAAAAAAGCAGCATATTCCATACACAATAAAGTAACAATGGGTCTTAAAGTAAGTAAAATTATGTTAACATTTTTTTCTAAAATCATTTTCTAATTTGGCAAATGCTTTTTTTACAATAGATTTTACTGCCGATAATTTGCATTATATTTATGACAATGGACTACAATATTTCTGGTGATGATACGCCCTTTATATCAATAAGACTGAGTATGTACAGTAATCCAAAAACTTATTACAAGAGTCACAACGAATTAATTGGACAAAAGTATAAAATAGCTACAGAAGAATATAATGGCAAAGCAACTGAAAATTCAAATTATCCTAGCATAAGCGATGGTATTTATTGTTATTAAATTGATTAATGTCCTATTATATTTAATTTATAAAATTCCTTTTTTTTTGCATAAAAATTAAAAATTTGTACACATCAATAGTGATGAATATTTGAATAGTAACAAAATAAAATCAGAACATTTAAAAAATACAACAAAGAGTTGCCTCGAGTTAAGACGAAATTTTATCGGAGATAATTTAAAAGTGCAAGTATTTATTTTCGAATTAATTTTGTTACGTGTACACATTTATTAATGATAAATCAACATTGAGCGAAATCAACCAGAATCACTTAAATTATTCATTTTATAACAGTGAAACATTAAAATAAAACAGTGTTCCTTAAGATAAGCGAAAAGAAAAAACGTCAAAATAACGTAATGGAAAAATAAAATACATGCTCCTTTTTTGTATTATACAGCAATGTTGGAGCTCGGAGAGAATGACTTGGCGACATACCATAGCAACTTAATTGCCGCGGCTGAATTTAATCAAACGGATAATATTGTGATGGCGAACGCTTTCTACTCGGACTATGCCATGTTCAGCATCCCAATATCGATTAATCTCCTCTCAAACGCAATAATCAAGAGTCTTAGTGGCAACGATCATTCCATTGCCATATCCAGTCACCAGCTGCCGCATTCGCTCCAGTCTACTCTGATACCTGAAAACAGTGCTTACGGGACTGTAATCCTTTTCATCTTCTTCTTGTTCCCAACGACTGCTCTTTTCGTCATGCACCCTCTTAGAGAGTCACTCACAAATATCAAGCATCTTCAGAGAATGGCCGGGGTGTCTTGCTTCACTTACTGGGGTACCATGTTCATTTTCGATTTTCTTGTTTTCCTAGTGGTGATTGCCATTATCATTATTGGATTTTTCTGTATGGATAGTGTAATCGATCTCCGACTGTTCAGGGAGACGGAAATCGGTAGGTATCTCGTGCGATAAAGTAATGTAACATCGTCATAAAATGAAATTAACAATGATTAGATTGATTGCAAGTTTTGAAAAGTTTCGCCTGTTTATGTCTTAGTTAATCGCAAAGTAAATATTATGTACAAAGTAAATAATATATACACAATTTTAATTCCACTTATTTTTAAAATAATTCATCAAGTGCTATGTCAAACTAAAAATGTTTCGGAAATTTTTTTAAAAGTTTTTTTGAAAGTTGAGTTCGAAAACGAATCAATTGTTTTAGCATGTAAAGTACTTCGAGATTTTCAAAAGTTATTTTTTCTGATTTCACTTAATTCTATGTATTTATGTGCAATATAAATTTAATATAATCCGAAATGGTATGTGTTACTTTTAAGGTTCTTCGTTTTAACTTCAATAATTTTTTTATCGGTCATAATTTGAAGATATTAACATTATTGATGACTGCTACGTTACTTCATTAAATATTAAGAAAGTACATTGTGCGTAATGATTTTAATATGTGCTTTTTCTTGTTGACATAATATCTTATTTCACTTTTTAGGAATAACTATACTCATGTTAGTTTTATTCGCGATCAATATTCTGCCGTTGGTTTACATATTCAGCTTTATAAAAAAATCTGTCAGCACTACTATAACATTACTCAGCCTTTTCCCGTTTGGCCTTGGTAAGTTTGTGAAATATTTAAGAATTCTAATTATTTAATTTACCGTTTTTATCTATTTATTCCAAAATCGTAAAATTTTTCTTCGTTTATTAAATTTAAAGTAATTGTTCTAGTTGCCTTGGAGTTTATACTACACCTTATTGCATCAGGGATAGAAAACATGAGAGTGCTTAGAGCAGTTCAAAAGAGAATATTTCTTTTAATACCATATTTGAGTTTTTTTCACGGACAAATATCTTTTTTTACCATAGCGACTCAAAATGCCAGGTGTCGGAAACTACCAAATTTACTTCATGACGTGGCGTGTCTTATGAGAGACACCTGTTGTGGTAAGGAAAAGCAATTTTTACAATAACCCCAGAGAAAAGCTATTACATTCGTTATTCATTGTAATAAAAAAATTGTCCGTTTTTGTGCATATATTAGATATAATTTTAAAATTTAAATATTTAATTTTAACCCTAAAGAAATAACAGCTAATATTGTTTTATATATCGTTTATTCTTGAAATGTTTTAAATATTGTACAGATCTGGAGTGTTTTGATGGAAAATGTAAGAAGAGTTTAAACTATTTCAAAGACTTTACCGATGACATGTCGTTAGAAGAGAGCATAACATATTTGTGCTTTACACCGATAATTTATTTTGGAATTCTCGCCTTATTAGAATATAAATTTGTATCAGTTATATTTGCCAAAATGCGCAACGGCAAATATGAAATTCTAAAAGATCCTTGTGACGAGCAAGTAAAAAAGGAAAAGCATTCTGTTGCTCTTGAAGTCGCAAAAGCGAGGAATCATTGTGAGTATCTCCACTTTGTAATATAAATAATTTTATTTTATTTGTAAGGTATCGGCGTATGTTTCAACTACTTTCATTTTATGTGCTTTATCAAAGATTTTTCGCGAAACATAAACTAGAAAATAAAAAAATTGAAATATATTCTTCATAAAATGAATTAATAAAACATTGAAAATTTTACAATAACTAAATTAATCTAATAATCGACTATAATACCTGCTGTATCTAATACATTATAATTATATGTATTTTTTAAGTATAAAAAATTTTGAAATATTTTGAAATTATTGAATAGTGATATAAAATTGCAGAAAAATTTTTATGAAAAATAAATGATAGCATAGAGTTTGAATTATGCTGACAAATGAAGAAAATTCTTTTATCCATTTATACTTTCAAATACAAGCATAAAGACTAAAATTCTGAATATTAAAAACTGACGCTACTAATTTTGAAGTCCAGATAATTTAATCATTACAGTTTTTGATTCTTTTAGAAATATAAAATTGATAGACATAGAGTTTATCAAAATAGTTGCGCAATTTTTAAGATCGAAGTGACTACCAATTTTAATAAATACTTACAAAAGTACACAACGCTCAAATCCGATTTACAGATACACAGAAAACGAGCAAAAAGACTGTTAAGAGTAAAAAGGTGGAATCGAACGGCAATGCGACTAGCGAAGAGAGTAACGCCTTGTCGAACAATGATACCTCCGACAATTACCTATTTTTCGTGTACCAGCTGAGTAAACGCTATGGTAAATTCATCGCGGTTGAGGAAGTTAGCTTCGGCGTGAAGCAACACGAGTGCTTTGGTCTGCTTGGCGTAAACGGAGCCGGAAAGAGTACGACTTTTAAAATGGTGACTGGCCAGTCTGTACCCAACAGTGGCGTTATGTACCTGGGCAATAAGAACTACTCCAACAATCAAAAATATGCAAGTGTTTAACATTTTAATTTATAGTAGAAAAAACGTCGCGAGTGAAAATTAAACCTTCTTTTTCGTAATTCGGACGATTAAGTGCTTATGATATGAATTTAGTCAATGTTTTTTAAAACTTCATTGCTGAAATTACATAAATATATCTGTTGATGTATTAGCAAAGTATCGATTATTGTTAAAGGGGCTTTTTAATAGGCGTGAAAAGTTTAAAAAATTCTACAGTCAAATTTTAAGTACGAACTTTGCAAAAACACGTAGTGGTTTAATACATAATATATGTATTTTTAATGTTAAATAATCGGTAAAATTTTTCTAAATATTATTTAATAGCTGAAGCTATTGGTTGTAATTTTAGCTTTTAAAGTTTATCGATCGAAATTCAAGTTTTTCCCGATTGTTTTTTCTTTAATCGATCCTTTATCTTTTTAGTATCTTTCGCAAATGGGTTATTGTCCTCAAAACGACGCCTTAATAAGGTGCTTGAATGCTTTCGAACATTTGAAACTGTTCGCTCGTCTACGCGGTATCCCCGAACTTCAAGTTAACGAAGAAGTTAAAAAATGGATCGAAAGGCTAAGTCAGTATGAAATGATTTGTGCGAATGAAACGCTAAAAATTCATAAAAACTATTTTGAACATTGGTAAACATTTTGCAGATTTAAATATTTGTGGATTCCAACCGAGTGGAACGTATAGCGGGGGCAACAAGAGACGTTTGAACATAGCGATGGCTCTCATCGGGAGTCCAAATTTGATTCTCCTGGACGAACCTACTACAGGCGTTGATCCGGCCGCTAGGAGATCGTTATGGAACGTCATCGAGTGTTGCAAAACCACTGGACAGGCCGTTATATTAACGTCTCATAGGTGAAGCTTAAAAAAATATACAGTGATGAATTTTGCCAATTTAACCTGTTGTTGGTATTAAAAATACTCGCTTGTATGTACCTGCGTATCGCTACAACTTTTTTAAGTTACCGCATATTGCACCATCATTCGAAGTCAAAAATCCGTCACTAATTCGATTAAAAAGAACTTTTAAGATCTTTCCTCGAGTTTTTCTACAGAATTTGTATTTTTAATAATTTTTTAAGAATATACATATTTTAAAAGTGAAGATTAAGGCGACTAAAGTCCAAAATTATTATGCAACAAATGATTTTTCAATGGCCAAAATTTTTAGCATACGGTTAAATAATAATCTATTCTGAAAAAATATATAAATTTGTAAATAATAATAAAATTGCCGATACCCTATTTAAATCAATAATCTAAATATCATTCATGAAAACGATAACGTTAACCCATTCTGATATGAGATGAAATTGTACGTATAAATTATTTGGATTATTTACAAATATAAATTTTTGCAAAGCATCCAACATATTCCTAGTTATAAATTAAGATTAAACTAAAGTCTTTAGTGTTAGATTTTTCCACTGAACGTTTTTCAAATTTTTTCAAATCTGATACATAAAATTTAAATAGTTACATGATATTAATTATCCGTGCGCAACTTATACACTTATATGTAACACAATTTCATAAGATTCATAATATTTGATTCACATAAAAAATATTTATAATTTTTTTTTAAATAAATAATTAAAATTCCATAGATTTAATTAATGAATAAATCCATTGAGATTTAATCTATCAAAAAAATTTATTGCAATATTAAAACTAATTTGAAAATTATAAGAATAGATAATTTATAAATAATTTTGTCTTAAAGAATTCTAAAGACTAATGTATAACGTAATGCGTTTCAGTATGGAAGAATGCGAAGCACTGTGTAATAGACTGGTTATTATGGTAAATGGAAAATTAGAATGCATTGGACCCTGCCAGGAATTAAAACAACGTTTTGGCGCTGGCTACGACATTCAAATGAAGTTGAATCCACAAAAATTGATCGATGATGTAGAAAATATTAAAAAGGATATTGAAAAAGAATTGAGCTGCGAACTTGTTGACGAAAATTCGGTATGGAACATACAATTTATGCTCTTTATTAACTATGCCAAACACATATCATAATAATCTTAGCTTAAAATTGTTGATAAAATATTAATAAATAGAGTTTTACGAGATTATTAATAATTGCAGGGTTTATCTAATAATTTAATCATTTGTAAACTTTTGTAAAAGGAAGAATCTAATACAGGAAATATTTAAATAATATTTGATTAGTAATTTAAAGTGTTTTTGTAATTTAAACCAACTTAATGATTATACTAACTTATTGATAGTGCCTTTTGAAAAATGTAAGAATGTATTTATATTAAAAAAAAAGTTAACATTTAATAGATGTAAGAAATCGACATTTTTTATAATAAAATATGTTGAAAAAATGAAAATAATCATAACATTTTTAAATGTACGAATACTAACTAATAAACAGTACGAAGTAGTAGGTAAATCAAAAACATTAGCAAAGTTAACGAAACTTATAACATAATATAATTTCAGGTGTTTCTTATGTATCATGTTACTACCGTTCAAACTTCATGGAGAACAATGTATGATGTGATGAACGAACTAAAAAATAAATACAACTGTATCGATGATTTTTCTATACTGTCGTCTACCCTCGAGCAGCTTTTCCTATTATTTGCCAGGGCGGACAAGCGATCTAATAATAAGACATGCAAGTAAAATACGAAACGAAAAAAAAGAAATCCAACAACGATATTACTAAGAACCAGGGGTTCGAAGGTTAAGGCTATATTTACGTGTGATATTAAGAATTACAATATCAGGTAAAGCTAAGTGAATAATCTGTTATTATTTCGAATTGCATTAAGATTTCATAAGTTACGTTTCTCTCTGACGAATGAGGTATAATCTTGATAGAGAAATGTACGTCGAAATAATACTCAACGAACACTATGACTTCTTAGGGGAAAGACATTTTAAAAGTTATTCAAAAAGTATTTTTTACGTGTAGGTATATTTTAAAAACATCTTGCACAGTATTTTTTAATTTAGTACTATCAAGGCATAATATACTTATCTTATACGTATATACGCATTCGAGTATTAATAATTCATGTGTTCTATTGAATTTTTTATAGATCAATAAAATTATATAAAAGTATATTATATAAATTCTTGAATAAGTTTTGTTATTGTCTTTCCTGGAATAGATTTTGGACTTGTAACATAGAATTGTGAATTACTAATATCATATTTGTATTATTACTCATGTCGTGCGAATGCTCTGAGATATTACAATTATAATGGATCGATAAAAGAGTTGATTTTATATCAATGACACTTTAAAAGCTATTTTGTCAATCTTTGCAAATCAATCAAAAACATTTAGTATAAAACTTAGTATTTTACTTTTATCAACTCATTATTATTTAGTTAGTTCAGTTAAAATATAAGAATTTTCGACTTGAAGCGATGGAGCGGCAAAATAGTTTTCTGAATTGGTGTAATATCAATATTTTTATTGACTCGAATCGTAACCGTACCAAAAAGATCATTTAAAACTCGCAATAAATAAACGAAAAGTTTAGACGCAATAAAATAAAATTTACTAAGTCATTATCAGTCAACAAAGTAAAAAAAATTTACAATTCTATTTACGAAAAAACTGCCTTCAAATACTTTTTACATATATTTCAAAATGCACTGAATAATGGAAATATAGAAACTTTTTATTGAGCAGTATTTATAAAGTACATAAGAAAAGTCTGTTAGTGCTTTAAGGTGAATCTCGATAAAAGCTCAAGGAAAGCTTGAGTAAACTGAATAAGGCTGCAATATCAAAATTCGTTTCTTTTTTATTCTAAATGATTACGTGACTAAGCAATGTTAAAGCATTAAAATACCGAATATAATGATTATTTCTAATATAAAACACTAAGATCTGAATATTTGTCAAAGTGTTTAAATTAAGATTGTATTTTATTTTTAATTAATTAAGTGTTAAAGAGAGTTAGTAGATTTTAGTTATGAAAATCAATTTTCTTTGTTTTATATATTTATTTTTTTTCTATAACAATGAGTATTATAAAAATTGTTTATAAATTTCTATTCTAAATAGAAATTTTAAAGTTCATTAGATTTGTTGTTGATTTATGTGAGTATTTATAATTGAACTAAATGAATTGAATGTATTATTAAGTGGTAGTTCATCAGGGCATAAATCTGATTGAATCTGATCTTTACTCTTATATATTTCAATGTTTTGCTAACTATTTGATTTCTTCTTTTTTTATACATTATTTAGATTAAGTAAAATAAAGTGCAATGTTGCGAAATTCAAAAAAGAGCAAAAAAGTATTATATCTTGCAAACAATATATATTTGTACATTTGTTAATGTTGTATGGTTTTGTATTGTCATTATTATATAACGACAATTTTCAATATGCACCGCAAGTAAGCAACAAATATAAAAGTGGCATTTGCAAAATAACAGATTTATCTGTTTTTGATTTGGATAAGAATTCTTAATCACATTTGCAATCTGAATATACAAAAAAACATTTGTATACGTGTAATTTCAGTTAGTATTTAACCTCACGAATATTTTATATGTAATTTACCTAATTTATAACATCATTTTTTACATTAATTAAATTACTGTAAGTTACATTTTCTTTCTTTTACCAATAGTGTGTTTTCCTCGTACATATCTTAAAATTAATCTGTAATTAAAGAAGATGCTTATTTTAATAAAAATGTGTTAAAAAGTTATTATTCCCCATTCATTGCAGAACAATCTGACAGGTCAAAAGTATAACTCCTTTATGTAATGATAAAATAATATTTTATTTATTTCGTACAAAATATACTTATATATTATCACATCATTTTCCAGTAACCATATTCACGAACATATATTTTCATTTATATATGTATTGCATACGCACATTATTAAATTGCTTAACAAGTTGTATTAAGCAGCACAATTTTTGCTTATCCGTTTCTATGGTTATTTCATTGTTAAAAGGAAAATTCAGTGTCCTATAAGTAATAATGATTGAGTATTTACAATAATATAACTCGTAATTAGCAGTGGCAGTTCAGTGGCAGCTCGACGAGCATAAAGAGATGTGCGAATCTGTTCGCAGTTGAATAAAGCTCGATTGCAATAATAAGTGAAAAATCACTAGTATTTGTATCCTCCTTGAGAACTCTGATATGAGCTTCCACCTTGGTATGCACTTCCACCTTGATATCCGCCTCCAGTTTGATATCCACCACCTTAAGCATTTAAGAATATTGATTAAAAGTTGCATTAAAAAATTTTTCGAACGGTTTTAAATTATTTTTCAAAATAAGCGTACTTTTGGGACCTATTTTGCCTTTTAAGCGAATTGTTAAAAAATTTTAATTTCCACCGACTATTTGAAATTTAAGTTTATAGAAAATGAATTGTTAAAAAAAAAAGTTTAAATTTGTAGAAAGTGTGAAATGCTTACAATATCACAAAAGTAAAATTAGAATAATTTTTACGAAACTTTATTCCTAAATATAAAAAAGTTACGATATAGTTGAAAGTTATAATAAACACATTTTAAGCGTAATTTGGAAATTGCTGTTAATATTAAATTTAGGAAAACATTCTTGAGAAAGTTTTAGATAATGGAACGAGTATACACGCCGATCCCCTTTCAAGTAAAACTTGATAATTTTGGAAAAATATTTTTATTGTTTTTTTGATACATTCGAAAGATGTATTGCATTTATGACAATGCAAATAAAATATTCGCGACGAGTTGTCGAAGGTTGAATTTTTCTAATTAGATTAAATCATTCGAAAAATTAGGACGTAATTTAGACGCGAATAAATATTGCCACGACCTGTTCGTATATCGAATAATTGCAATTTCAAAAATTTATTCGATTGTTTCTTGAAATAATCAGATGTGTACGACGCTTAGAAGGTAATGAGTCAATACTAATATAGCCGTGTACACGTGCTAATAAAGCCATAAAGAAAATTGAACTTTTCACAATCAGTAAGTAAATAAGAAGAAAAACGGTCGTGCAATTTTCGAATATTCTCGGAGGTACAGCTGCTCGGAAATGTTGCCGTTGCAGCGTTTAAAGGACAAGCCGGTTAATCGACGAGGTGTCAGTGCGAGCGATGACAAGTATAATTTACCGATCGAGAAGCGAGAAAGGAAAAGGAGTCTTACCGGTGGAGCCGCCCTCGCCCTTGTAGCTGCCGTCCTGGTTCTCTCCACGCGCCTCCGCGGCGAGCGCCTCTTCGATGCCCCGCTGGATCTCCGGTGGGATGGGCGGGGGTGTGGGGATGTGGGCGCCCTGGGCGTGGAAGCCGGACTCGTCGGCCGTGTAGCTGATGCTGTAGAGCTGGCCGTCGGGCCCGGTGTAGCTGTAGGAGCCGCTCACCGCTTCCGTGTTACCTGCAAGTCGAGCGAGGGGAGGGAGGTCCCGGTTAAGAGGCGCTGCGAGACCGAGACCGGGAGAGTACATTTGTTTCGCAACCGCGTAATCATAGGTTGGTGGGCCGCTCGGTCACGCACCGAGAGGAGCGCCTCGCTGGAAACGAGGGTCCCTTTTCACGCGATACTCGCGATTCCTCAATTTTCACCTGCTGCTCCTTCAGCCTTTGCGCAATTGTGCGAATACGCGAAAACGTATTTCGCAGGTGCGCGCGCGCGTCGATACCAAGCTACCACCCTGGGCACGAGACTCGCGTTACGGGGGCAATCCATTCTGCCGCGATATTATTGCTCGGCGCTTCGTTTCAACTTTAACTCGATAAAGAAATTAGCTCTGTGAAGAAATCCGTGGAGCGGATTATTGTTAGGAGCTCAGCCTTGATCTGTGCTTCGTCTGCTCGTTCAAACCGAGTCATAAATTTCTCACCGAAACGTGCCGACAATCTAGCGCTATTAAGCTTTTTGCGCAGTCTCGGCTCCATTCGCACGCTGTGTTTTATTGCCAACCATCCATACACTTAATTATAATGTCTAGTTTTTAACGAATGATAATTCGAGATGCGAGCGCCAATCGCAGCTTTAACCGTTGAAAGCGTTTTCCTCGATCGCGGCCAATCGTGACATTTTGAATATCCAAGTGTTACCTATTGTTAAACTTTAATATTTGTCTGAGCTCCGGGAATACGCTCTTGCGCTTTGTTCGTGTTGTCCGTTGTAATGAAATTCATTGATACAAATAATTTTACTCGGCAACTCGCTTGAAAAACAGCTTTCGAATGCGCAGGCTTATCGGCGACTTATATTTTCTGCCTCCAGTCTCGACAACTCGCTAAATTGATTCATTTTTGCTAATTTTACAATTTTTTTGATTTTATAAAGAAAAAGTTGCTCCTTACGAGTCGCTTATTTTTCTGGTATTTCAAAAATTGGAATGCGCTAAATTTTAAAACAAAAAATTCCGTTTGTAAAGCAAAAGCTGCGCGAAATGTACCAGTCACTTTGGTAGATATATTGTGCTCGCTTGAAAGTAATGCACGGAATGAGATATTTTTCCAATATTTTTCTAATCGATATATTACCTATAGGAATTTTTATCTGTAAATTTTCTTATTTATGCTGTTTTACCAAACGAAAAAATTTAATGAAATAATTGGAAAGACAAGTCTTAGATTGCACAAAATTATCCATTACAATAAATGTTTAAAAATAAATCAATTTCATTACTGCTTACACAGATTCTTTTATAACATAAAAATTATATCACACTACTAATATCTGAGAATACTGAAATAAATTTCAATAAGATAATTTTGGCATTATCTAGGTAAGAAGCGAAATTTAATACAATTAGATCGTGAAAATTTCATAAATAGAAATTTTATATGATTATTAAAAATAACAAAATTACTGAATAATTTTATTTCTTCAAGATTTTACAGATTAAAATTTTTATAAGTGATTTGTGTAAAACCATTAAATAATTAGGTTCAAAAATAACGAATGAAAACTGATCGATTTCTTCAAATATGTAATTAACATTTACAATTATACATTTTCACGGAATGTGTATGTTTTGCAAATAAAAGCTCCGCGAGTTATCAATTGGTAGAAATCAAATTACTTCAAGAAATTTTTACTGAAATCAATATCTGAGTTCTAGAAAATTCGATGTAATGCAAATCTCATTTCACTATTTATTAAAACCTGAAGTACTCGTACTTTCCTTGGCTGAACTAATGGTTAACCTTGCGCAAATTTTTACGAAATTCTTTCAAGGTCGAGAAAAACTCTGCAAACGTATGTCGCGCTCAAAACTATCCAGTCATTATCTTACCTTGTGTCTGTCCCTGTTCCTGGACCTGAATTCCATTGCCAGTCTCGTAACTGTACCTATAATTGCCGTCTCCACCATTCTGGGCGTCGAAAGAAACGATGGGTATTTGAGGTGCGCCGCCCCCGCCACCGCCGCTACTTCCACCGAAGCTGCCACCACCGATTCCAGGTCCGCCAAAACCGCCACCTCCGGCGGGTCCACCGAAACCACCTGGACCAGCAGGTCGTGAACCAAATCCAGCAAGACCGTCGGCACCAGGACCACTGCCGAAGCTACCTGATCCTCGACCACCAGTGAATCGACCACCAGCACCTCCACCTTTAAATATAGAATCAAACACTTTTTGGTGATGTGGGGGCGATCTTTATTCACAAAGTCATTGTTCTGCAAGTGTTCGCGAGTCTACTTTTTATCCAAAACGCAATTATTTTACAAAGTTTCTTTGAACAAAAAAAAACATCAAAATTTTATTGCTTACAATAGTGCTCTCGAAACGAAAAATACATAATTTACGATCCGAAATGCAGTACTAATGCAAAGGAAAATGTGAAATTTCAAAATTGCAGAATAGAAAATATATACGATTGAAAAAGAAAGAAATTCTCAATAAATACGATGTGATACAACATTTTTTAATATAATTGGATGCTTAATAAACTCGGATGATTTATATACAAATATCTATGATTGAAGATTCTAATCACATATGAGTAATTGATTGTTGGTAATTATTGTCATGGAAAAGTTCGTTTATTTGCCGTAATGGATTATGTTACCATTATATAAATTTGAAGCGATTATTTCAAAGCAATTTTTTTAAATTATTGAAAGAGAAATTATGAAACCTTTAAGCCTTGTAAATGCTTAAGAATATGCGAATGATATATTTTCAAATTTCGCAAAAACGCAAATTAATTCTATTCTAAAAGTTGATAAAGTTTTGTTAAACTAACAAAATTTGTCATTGGTTAAATTCTTGTTATTTTTTTTCTGTAAGCCAATTCACGATAAAAACAAATCTCGTGCACTTTCTTGAAAATTGTTTTAAAGTTAATAATGGATTAAATGATTATTTGCTTATTGTGATAATTGTATTTTTCATCGTACGATTTTTATGTAACAATATCAGTTGAAAGTTTAACGCGTTATTTATCTTGCAATAATAAATGTGTGAAAACGGCAAACATTAGGGAACGTTATAAATAATATTTGTTCCTCAATAACAATTTATGATTTACATTTTATTGCGCAATAAGTAATTATTCAAAGTTTTACGCAATTTCATCAAGTGGAAGGATCATATAATAAGAAATACGATCATTTCCAACTTTCGCTTGGTCTATAATTCATTCATAATTAATATTAGACATTTTTTAAGATTGGCAGCTTTTCAATGCATTTCTTTAGAACTCTTTAAAAAATTTTTAAATTCTCTGTCAAGCATGAAAGTTGGAAAGTCAGTGTAACATTACAACGACAGAAGTAAATTTAAATCTGTCTTCATAAATTTTATAATGTACCTCGCGACCAGTTCTTTTCATTATGCTGATACTCGCAATGCAGTCAAGTGGCTTAATTACAACTAATGGATATTTTTCAAACTGCACTATAGAAGCTTTTAAAAAACGTATCCTGTAATTGGTCCTGCAATAGTCCAAACTTAATAAACTGCAATCTCATTAATTTCACTCGACATCCAAAATTGAATAGAGACATGTAAGCTTTTATTACTATTCAGCCAATTCTTTTTTAAAATAAAGGTATAATTGGTGTATCGGCCTCGAGTTACTTTGAAATTGTTAATTAATAAATCCGTACCGAAAGGATTTTCGACCGACTCGCCGATCGATCTTATGCAAGCGTTATTATTTTATAGAATGCAATGTTAAGTTACTATATTCCCCGGCTAATGTTATCCACGCCTAGGGTTACATACAACTGATATTAATGGAGAGAAGAAAACGTTTTAACTGTAAAAATTTGAAACAAGTTCGTAGAAGAAAGTGGAGGCGGATATTTAATCTTGCAGGAACAGCCGCATTCGGCTTTCCAGAGCCTCAAAACGAGCAAAGATAAATGTAGGGAAGCTTACCATTTCCAAAACCACCGCCGCCGAATCCCTTACCGGGCGCCTGGAGGCCACTACCACCGGCGGAACTCGCACCACTGGGTGGCAGGTACGTGTTCTCCAGCCGCGCTGCCAGGCACGACTGTGACGCGATCAGCAGAATCGCCGTCAACTGCTGAAACAAGGCCCAGATTCGCTTAAGCTCTTCCCTTTGCTTAGCTCGCGCCTCGGCCCTCGTGCGAGTTTACCACCCCCGAGGACTTTCGTTCGAGTTTCGCGATGCTTGGACGCGAAGTTAATTTTGTTCAAGAGCGATACGAGGGGTGCGGCGGGAACAAGGTGTCGGTGCGATTGAATAATTGTTAAGATTCTATACCGAAATAATAGCACGGCCTATAGCAAGGAATAATCAACAAGAGCTGCCTGAATTATGTTTTGCGGTTATCCTATTTCGCACATCGTCCCTTATTTGAAATGCTGTTAAGTTTTCGTTAAGCAGCACTTTCTTAACTGAATCGAACACAATTACAAAAACACCTTTAAGCACTTTTAACATTTGGGATACCGATGCACAAACTTTTTTATCATTTGTTGATATTTTATGTACACTAAACTTATTTACGAATTTTATAGTCACTTCACATAATTAATATAGACAAAGAATTTTTGTTAACTTCAATTATGTAAATATTTAGTTCTGAAACAAAAAGTTTTATATTTGTATTTTGGCTTGTGTTAATGAAAATAAATGCGATACGAGCTTTAACTTTAATTTCTACGACAAAAATTGGTAGCAGTGACTAAACTATAAGATTGCAATGAGCGATTGAAGAAAAATCATTATTTAAGGAACGGAATTGAGTCGTTGAGTTTATTTGCACAAAGTGGTTACAATATTGCTATCGTCAGACTTTAGAGACACGCGATAAAATGAAAGACGAATTTAAAAAGTGAATTCAACTATGATGACCGAACTGTAATGCAAAAACAACTATTTTTCTTTCTGTTGTCTCTGCGTTTACCAATAAAGCTATCGACAGCTGAGCCTAAGTAACTTGTAATTTAAAGTGAACGACAATAAAAAACTGCGAATAAAATACATGCAAATTTCAAATTGATTCGTCTCAAAGATCGAGAAATATTAAAATCTATCGATTTTATTATAAATTCACTTGACTTACTTTAAAACGGGGACTGTGTTATCCCGAAATTACCTAATGAAAATATAGTGGAATTAGTATTAGGCAGTGATTTCGAAGCGCAGATCACAGCGAAAGTAATTAGATTAAACTGCGGCAGGGGATAATCGGCTGGACTCGTTGAGAAATTTATGCCTGTACGATTGAATGGAGAAAAGCCGAGTTTTCGCGAGAGCCGAACGCGTCCAAACGGAAAATAGCCCGCCAAACTGGAGTTTAATCTCGATCTCGCGGAAAAGACCGCGTCTCGGTACTTCAAATCCAAGATTGAAGCGGCAAGTTTTGAAAGTGTGTTTTGGACTCTGTACGGCTCGAGTTATACCCGGAGATAGCGGTCTGGAGTTGCCAAAGAGCAGCGCGCCTCTCGCGAGGAACTCTCTCCCGGAGAGCCGAGCGTTGCTCAACGCGCGTCCACCTTAAAGTGCGTACCAGCTTCATGTCGTCGAGGAAGATTGCGGCTGAAACTCCGGAAGCTAACTGGTACTCGGCTGAAGATCCGTGTGTCGGATGATGGCTCCCGCGCTATTGTCGCTCAGGCCGCGTGCCCCGGCAACTTTTATACCATGCGCGTCCTCTCACCGCGACTCGGCTCCTTTGTTCCCGCCTCCCTCCTTCTGCTGACGCGGTGCCGCGGCCTCGCGACCAAGAGCTTTTTCGGGGCTGATCGCGCAACGCGTGGCGCGCGCGGGGGCGTCCCCGGACTCCTCACCCTATGGTTCACCGCGAGCCTCGGACGACGGGGATGACGCCGATGGCCTCTGCAGTTACGACGTTTCGGCAGTTCCTTCGCCGCCCACTCGCGGTCTCGCATTGTACATTGTATCTGGCATTGCAACAAAATCTTCTAGCGAAAAACGACTGCGACGATCGTTGATACAATGCACAATGTGATAGCTCGAGAGGGCGGTGAACTGGTCCTCCGAACCTTACAATTAAATCACGTATCCTTATCCGCTGCTAATCAAATCGATCGCGAAATATCTAAGCGTGTGATTAAAACTGACGACATCAACGCGTCAAATTCGTTTTTACGCGTACTTATATTTATTACGTGTCGTTCGATTTACCCGTTCTTAGTTATTTTACCCGACTATTACCGATGGCTCTTACTAGGACTTTTAACGTTACTCTCGTAAAAACTCATTTTTATCAAATCAACAAGTCCTAGGGCCTTTTTCGTTACTCGAGAAAAATTACGCTTTTTTAGCTCTTTTGAGCTCGGACTTTTCTCGAGGGTTCGGCGATAATATCGTAAGTGTATCTTTGTAAAATGATTCATCCTTGGCGCTTGAAAATGGTGTCACAATTTTTTCATTAACTAGAATTTTCAGACCACTTAAATATTACGAATGAAATTTAAATAATTCAAGTTAATTATTAATATTTAATTACTTAATTACCTTATATTATATATTTATAATATTCTATCGATATATTTTGAATGTTAATTGCTTTATATTTAAAAACGCAACTTTCATAAATCATTCCAAGGCATTTTATTGTATTTTAATCGTCGATAGTTCTGTAATTTATCAACTTATATGCTCTGAAAAGTATATGGTGTTGAATAATCTTTATAATAATGCATATAAAGCAAAAAACTTATTTTCCATCTGTAACCTATAAAATCTTTCTTTAAAGGGTTAACTCTTATAGCTCAACTACTAAACAAACTTACGGCTCCAAGAAAGCGACAAGCAATATCAAATTTTTACCGAGTACTTACTACATTTTTTTCACTATACTAGTTACAAGTTTCTACAAAAGTTGAAAATCAAACCGAAATTTCTTTAAAATAGAAAAAATTTTCCAATCTATTCAAATTAATTTTATGCTTTTTCGGTGAGCCAACTGATATTGATAAATGATATTTCTGTACAATCATTTTTTTTTTAATTTTACAACAGTTGAGGTCCTGTTGTAATAAAAAAAAATTTTTTTCCTTAAATTTTACGACAACTTTTCGATAATTCTTGTACGAAATATTAAAACTGACATTTCGTTCATCAAATAGTTTAAGTTAAATAGTTTTGTAAAATATTTTAATTTAAAATTATCTAAATTAATTGTAATTATAGTGAAAACTTCTACAAAAGCTATTATAGGGTTAGTTAATAGTCATTTTTTTTAGTAAAAACTGTAAAAGGTAAAATAAAAATTTTTTAATGGATCTTTAAGTACTTCGATCAATTATTTAAGACTGAAAAATACAATATACTTTTTTAAATATTACTGATTTTACTTATTCAACTTTAAATTTTCTCTACATTAAAGATTCACTAAAAAGTGGGTCCGAAAAATTAAATATTTTTAATTTTGTATATAATATTATGTGAATCAGCAATAATAATTATAATGAAGTTCTCACTGCAAAATTTACTAATAAATCGAAAGCAGTACTGATAAATTTGAAGAAGAATAAACAAATACTTCACATAATTCATTCATGCTTATAAATGTTACTAATAATGCTGGAATAATTTGTTTGAGGAAAAAAATTTTAAACTAGATCGTCCAAAACAGATAATTCGATTTTACTCGTTTCATTTCACTCTCTTGGACTATTGACATCAGTATAAATTCATAATTTATTATTGCGTTTATGATAGATAATTTACACATAATTTATTACGATGAGAAAATCTGATTGGTGTAAATAGATATGTCTTTCTGTATTTACGTTTTCAAAGAAAATGTGAAAGATTTAATATGCAAGTATTTTTTACGTAAAATTTAATTAATATTATTCCATGTGTGTACAGTCGACATCTATATATTTGTCGAGACGTATCTTCTCATAGTTCGCGTAATTAAAATTGTTTAATTCATAAATTTAATATTAATCATCGCGAAATAGATATAATATATGTGTAAATTAATTTCTGACAATCCACAAATAAGTTACACGCGTAAATCGCTTGAGCTGTTGAGAGTGTCGGTTTGCTTCTTTAATAAAGATTATTTTCGCAAACGCAACAGATTTCATTATAAACTACAGGATTTGAGTTGCGAATAGAGAAATTGTAATTATTTGCACTTACAATAAATCGTAAGAATAAGTTACAAAAAGTGTTGGAATATTTTGGAAATGTTACTTTTAATACTGATTATGCAAACTATTAAATGACGAAAATGAATAAACCTTCTTTATTTTCTTTTTCTATTGACATATGATAATTGCAAAAGTTGAAATAGGAAGCAGAATTTGAAATTTGTTCAATGCAGACGCTTTGTTTTTATGGCTGGCTAAAGTCTACTTTTCTTTGTCGCGTAAAGATCGTATATTAATATTTGAGATTTACGTTATTGACTTTAAATAGGCAATAAGAAGATTTTCGATATGAGCGCTGGTGCACCTGCAAAAATTATGTAGCTAGATTGCAAAATAATCACTTTATTTGCTCGAATTAAATGTCGATTAGAAGTAAAGGACATTACAAGAGAAATAATGAGGACTAAAATATTCGTGTTCATTCTCTTGTATTGTGCTGTATGATAATGTATTATGTTTTTGATACTCTTGAGTTTATAAGGTCTGTCAGTAACAGAATAGGTTTTGTTTAATAAAAAAAACTTTTAAATTCGATCATTGGTATAAATTTTATAAAATTTTCGATAAAATCATCGACTATATTTAATAAATTAAATAATTTCTAATCATATAATCTCGTGTAATTGAATAAATAAAAATGGCAAATGAAGGTCTTTTCTGCGTTTATTGTATTATAATAGATCCGCAAGGTTTTTGTGACGTCTTAAATACTCTTTATGGGAATATAGTATGAACATTAAAACAAGATTTTTATAAAAAATCGAAACAAGTAAATAATCTTTAATGTTTACATTTTACTTTTAAAATTCAATGAAATAAATAAAAAGCCAATTGAGTGAACCAAAAATAATGTGTGACCAAACAAATTATCTGTAGAATGAATTTAATAATTTATAAGTCTTCACGATTAGATATAGTAAGTTTATTTTTTATTTATTTATTTATTTCTTACACTTTATTATATTTAAATATTAATACTTTGTAATATCAGAGTACAATATAATGTAAAAAATTCTTTATTTTACTGAAAATTTTCAAATAAAATATATACGTATTTGTTCATTGTTATGATTGTTTCATTATAAGCCATAAAATGTATATTAATGTTGCTAGTAAAATCAGGAGAATACGTTAAAAGTAATTTGTTAAAATGTGCGCGGTATTGACCTTTATTATAAGCCTTTTAATACCGATTATTTATGCAAAAAAAAAATCAAATGCTTATTTTGATTTGTACAAAACTTAAATTTTCTGCCCTTTTGAAATTTAATAATAATCGATCTTATAAAGTATCATTAACTTTTTGGAATTTTAAGTTATTATTTGCAATGTATTTAAAAAAAAAATTCCGAGACTTTATCATAATTTTCAACATTCGTATAATAAAAAATGTTCATTTTTTACAAAATGAGTGCATTTTAAATAGTTACAGATTAAAACAAAGCTAAATGAAATAACAAGAGGATTTGTGAATAATCATAAATAAAATTTTTAAAAAAGCTAATCTATCGATTAAGTGAAATACCATTAATAGTAATTTTTAAAGACAAATTGATTAAATGGATTTTCGATCTTTTATATTTACAGTTTATCATTATATGTGAAATAATAATAAAAAAATTAAAAACACTATTCATTTAGTTAGACGATTAACATTTAATTTATTATTAATATTTAAGTAAGATTTTCGGATTTTTCTTAAAAGAACTGTTGAATAAAATATAAATGAATGTCACATTTTATTATCAAAGCGGTAAATCATCACAATTATCATCTATTTGGATGTGTTCTATAAAAGCAATAACAATTTTAGGTTATATTTTAAGCCTTAAGTATGAATCAATCAATGTGACTTTAACAGCAATATAAACTGCTTAAATGGCTTCCATCAAATTTTAATGTCACTTAAATGTTTGTTGTCGAGCACAAATATTAATTATTGCTGCGGGACAATTTCTGGTGAATTTCTCCTCAAGATATGCAAGAGATTCCGAAATTATTTAATAAGAGATGCTAATGTTCTCCGAATAGTGAGCCGCTGTAATTATCATTCCCATTGTTTCATGATCAGTGTCGGTTGAATATGCCAAAGTTGCGACAAACATTTATTGAAATTAGAGCGTCTAATGCAAAGATCTAATGCCAGATCCGAAATTCCTTGTCAACGACAATCGGCAAGAACAACCTTTCTCTCTTGAAAAAAAAGCAATCTCATCCAAATTCACCGGCAGCGAAGTGTAGCGCTTGCAGTTCAGAAAAATGACATGGAAAGGAGGTTACGCCGTTGTGTAAAGTCTCCACACACGCATAATGCAATTAGAAACGATATCAAATGCACTGTCGCAACGATCTCGGTCTCGGCGTCAGTATAATCGCAAATCTCGCATGCACTAAAAAAAAGAAAAATGAAGAAAAAAAGAGAAAAAGTAATGAGCGGAGCTGATGCGCGTTCGCGCCATCGAAATGATATGCCGAAAGAATGTTGGAGTAGGATGATGATCTTGAAGGCAGAAAGCCAGTCAGAATGCAGTGATGATGGACCGCGGAACGAGGGGCGGGGAGGGGAGCCGAGCCGCTCTTGCCGACTTCCAATTTACAGGTCTTCAATTAGTGGAAAAGATGCGCTAATAACTTACGGGTCACTGCGCGTGCGCGGCATCATCCTAATCGTCAATGAGATGCGGAATGACGTCGTTCAAGGTGTGCGCGCGCGCTAAGTTAACTTGTGCAACGTTCGCCGATTGCCGTAAGTGTGTGTGTGTGTGTACAAGAGACGCGCACGAGTTTGAGTTGTGCATTCGGATAAAAATATCCATCGTAGCTTTGCGCCGTGCAGATGCTTCATGCTGGACACAATTACAATTATGTAAGGGTACGTGAAAGGAACGGCTTATCGACTGAGCTTTAATCATTAACGCTTTTCCACTTTTAGCAATTTCCAAGCGATATAGATTAGGTGCCTGGAGATTTTTCAACGATCCTCTCCGATAGAAGCGCGAGCTCTTCGGACAACTTATGCAATTCCACCCAGGTTCTCTTGAAATCGTACCAAATTTTTAATACCAAATTTATAACTCGCTTTTAAAGACGATTGCTAATAAAGCCAAAGCGACTTTAATTCATCTTTGTTATCCGCAGGCCTAATACACAGCGTATAGTTATTGAATAATAACGCAGCAAAAGGAGGAATATTGTTCGCCGAGGTTTCGAGCAAACATTCTCGTCCTCGGTTCAGGCTCTTCAAGATCGTGACTTTTTGACAAAAAAAGCTCGTCGAATAGCTCGCTTTCGACTCCTCGAAATAGATCTCCTCGGCTATTTAGCACTTAGCACCAGCATGATCATTAAAAAATCATTACAAATGTGATTAAAGTGGCATTAAACAATTATCATTACATTACGTTCTAACACTTAAGTAATACTTTAATAGTTCCTCAAATTATACCGTTGCGCGCTGCTAACTGGTAAGTAAATATATTTAATAACTCTGTCGATTAAATTTTCACTGTGAAGTAATGAGTCTCGTCGAGTGAGAGACTCTTGTCGCGTGTCATCTCGTGAAGCTACGCGAGTTATACTTTTATAATATATGCACCGAATAAAATGAACAATTATTACATTCATTATTACCTTGTAGTGCTTTAATGTTACATTATTAAGTTCATTCGAGCAAATTTGTTAACTATTACGATACTTTCTGCCAATAATGGTTAAAAGTATCCGAATTTTTTTTGTCAATCGATAAATCTTTTAAAACTTTGCGACGCGTTGGTCTATCGGAGCCTTAAGCAAATTACAGTTTTGCGAAAATTATGAAAATTACGAAATACCGGCTTAAAGATATTCAAAGATTGCCTCTAAATAAAAGCAAATGATAAGTTGTTTTTTAATTTTCTCAAGAAAATGGAGGCATTTGGTGCAATGACAAAGACGATCGGTTTTCAGAAAAACGCGACGAATGGCATTAGGATAAGTAAGTGTGTAAAGCCGTTTAAATAAAATTCACTGTCTCCGTGGTTTATAAAACGAAAATGGAAAAGTGAATACTAAAGAAATACCATCGAGTATTCTTTAATACGTAAAAAGATCCGTTACAGATTCGTCGTTCAGTTTTCTTAATATTTCATAATTTTTACTCTGAAACGTAATTTTAGTTGCTCTTCTCTTCGCGCTGTATTTTTCATTCGTTTTCTAATTACAATTAGCTTCGTTCTGACAGTTCTGGAACAGATATTTATGCAGCAAGAACTGTAAATTATGGATTTTTATAATTTAAAGTGCATAACGTATAAATCATAAAGGAATCACGGATGCGATTCCTTCAGCATTAGCATAACGCGTGTCGAAAGATATTCAAATTTTATATTACATTTTAATTATTAAAACTTGCGTAAAGGATTATTTAAAATTTCCTAATTAATTTTTTTTGCTTTCTGCTGAAATAAAACTGTCTGATATTTGCTATCATCTTTTAAGGGGATTCGACGCTTCTTGTCGAAACATTTGCAGAAGCCTTTGGTTGCGCAGAGAAAAAGTACATACGATAAGATGCAACGAACAATTAACGAATGTGAACATCCATAACTTTTCTTAGGATTATGAGAGTAACAGTCTTGGAATTATGAGATGCGAAAAGCGATGTGTTTATATCAGAGTAGATCATAATTATATTGAAAATTTTATTTCATTTAGTTTTTTCTGCTTATTTACTAATTATCGGGTTAACCATTAAGCTTCAATTTTACCCATATTATTGATTGTTGTACGTCACTGCAAATGCAAAGGCTAAGAAACTTATAGAATAGTATACACGATAATATTTATTTATGGCACAAGATTCATATCACGCGTTAACATTTAAAGAGTAATCGAATGATTTCTTTTTATTTTTTTTATTTCTGTTTAATAATTTTTATTATTAAGTAACTATAAATGTTGTACAACGTTATTTTTAACTTATTTATAACTTTGTGCTATTTTATTCGATACAAGAAGAATTATATTTAACCTTTTACTTTGTAATCGTGAATTTGAGTTGCGCCTTCGCGCAATTTCATTTTTTTTTTTGCTTCTTTATTTCTATGTTACATTTCATTTTTATAATAAAATAGGCGCGCGTAAGATACTTTAGTATTTTTTTTTCTTAATATAGTTTATATTATACATCAATAATTATGAATGTCAAATTTTTAATTTTAAACAGTAAAATATTAAGCTCGAGATTTATAATGTATTTCTAAAAATCTGAATTTGTATCGAACGATATTATTTAATCGCTGGTTTCCTTCGATGAGGTTTTTTAAAAATCAAAGGTTAAACTGAAATTTCTAGATATAAAATAATATAGCATAATTAAAAGATTAATCCGGATCAATTATTCAAAGTTTTCCGAATTTTCAGTGAGAATCATGAAAAAGTTCAAGCAAAAGTCCAATGAATAGAAGTAATATCATATTATTACTTAATAATGTAATTACGCGTTTTAAGTATTTATCTATAAAAACTTCAAAAGTCTATATATGCATGTATATATTATTTGTATATTATTAATAAATACATAATTCTAAAATTTCAAAAAAATATAATACAAAAAACCACATAAAATAATATTAGAATTCATTTGTTAATTTAAAACATAATACTTTTATTTTATCTGAATCTTATTCTTTTATCAAATAAAATTTTTACGAAAAAGAATTCTACAAAATTTAGAAAATATAATTTTACAATTAATTTAAACTTTATAATTAATTATTAGTAAACGTGATTGAAGCAAAAAGTGTCTTTACAATTTCTAAAATCTTCATTTTATGATGAAAAACTAATTTTTCTCAGTATTAACAAGTTGCATTATTCGCGTTAAACTCAATTTTATAAGAGTAGATAAATCTATTTTTATGCTCTTTTGTTGATAAAATAATTATTTAGATTAAAATCTATTTCAGGACAAAAAAGACGTAGATTATTCCTGTCTTAGAAATTTTCTTTGTCATTATCTTCTAATCATAATATTGAAAAAAATGACACGTTGATGACAGATTCCAATTCTGCATAATTTTATGATATAATGTAGAACTGATTTTATTTGTTTAAAACAAAATTTAATTAAATCATATTCGATACAATAACTATAAATTTTAGATTATCTTTAAAGCAAAGTTAATATTGAACAGATATTCTATACTAAAAATATCAATTTTCAATAGAAATGCATTAACTTTCTCTTCATTTTTATGTTTCGTCCAAATTATTCAACATAAGTATTGAATGATTGTATTACGTATAAATATTTAGTTGCAATTAAAAATCAATATAAGATCATGCTATAGTCGAAGAATCTATAATTTTTAAGGGCACCAACTACGTATAAAGTATAAATTCAAACTGATAAAGTTTTTAAACGATAATGGACTAAAATGAGGAGAATTTATGGTGAATTATTATTACGCAATAATTAAATGATACAATTTCAATAACAAATAAAAGCATTTCTGTACTTCATATTTCCATTATCGATTGCCGATTATTGACGAAGTAAATAATTAAAAAGATTTTTTTATATCTTTAGATTAATAAGCATATACAAAGAACGACAATAGTATAAGTAAAATAAAATTGTTACAACCAATATATGACGCGACAACAAGAATCACACCAGTCATTATACCACAAATTTGTTTGAAATAATATGATTTCCATGAAAATCAATGAGTTAATAACAATTTTTAAATTTTTATAAAAACAATTTAAAATCTTATCCTTTAATACAAGCTGATTAAAAAAACTCATAAATTGCAACACCAAATTTAAAAAAATTTAAATACAATAATGCAAATTTTTGTTCCTGAACTTTTATTTTTATGTATACTGCTTTTCATATAATCAAAGATATTTAAAACAAAAGTAATTTACTACATATGTATGGATCTTGCTACATCATAAAAGAACGAAATAACTCGAACGATTATAACATAATTACGATGTGATCCTTTGATTAATGAACATTTTACTGTAATGACGCAGATCGTAATTCTATAATTTATAAATAACTTTTTAATACACTTAAATTAAATCAACAGATTATTAAATTTGATTTCGACACTAAAAGTTATTACTAATTTTTAACACAAACACGAAAGTATCGATTTATATTTATTTAAAAATTAAACAATGCTGTTGGCTGCATTTTTGTAAAAAAATTCTTTAGTATATGTAATTAAATTTATAGTGACTACCTATCGACTAATTAACTGCATTGACAATAATTTGTACTTTAATTATCGATTAATATCGATTGCTTTAATAATAAAAAGAAAAAGGTTACCTGCAAATTAAGAATATAGGATGAATTCGTATAAAATTCTTAGGAAATAATTTCAATAGATTTATGCAAATCTCAATTTATTAAAAAAACTATAATATATTATTATTAATATTTTGCAACAAGATCTAGCATTTAATACAGCAATTATATACATATTTATTATACACAAGTAAATTATGCCATACTACTCGATAATTAGTATTTTACATTTGTATTATATTTTATTTATACTCCAAGTTAGTTTTAACGATTACTTCATAAGTATTAATGATATCTTTGTTTATTATAGAATTTATTGATATTGTGATATTTTAATTATACGTTAGTTCAAGCAAATAATAGTTTAACATTACAATAACAGAGATTTTTCGAAGTCATATTTCCGAAATTCACATCTACGGGCAAAATTAAATACAATTATTTACACTTTGGTCGTTAAAAAGACATAAAATAAAAATTTCACGCCAATCGCAGTATAATAATAGATAGCGTGAACACGACGATAGATTTAATACAAAAATAATTATATAAGTCAGAAGACAACGGTTTTTCTGTCATTGAAAGACTTATTAAAGTTTATAAGAAATTTTTACGAAAAGAGAACTGGTACTAAAATCTCAATTGATTGTTCTGTTTATTCAAATTTTTCCCAAATAAAATTGAACTATATGCAAATAATTATAATTTATCTAAAAAGTTAGTATAAAGATTAATCTCTACATTTTTACAGAACTAATTGATTATTTATCATTAATTTTTATACATCAATTCAATACGCAGGAGTAAACTCTGAGATAACTTTAATATCTTTAAAATGATTTGAAACATTTTTCCAATCCTTTGTCCTCGTCAATCATAATTGATATTTCAATTCGTTATAATTAATTTATTAACAGATTGTTAAAATAATAACTTTTAAATACCAGACGAAATGAGGATATTAGATATATTTGTGGCATAGTTTGTCAAGAAGCTGTTGTTTCAAGTAAAAAGATTACACGTAAATAAATTACTTCTAGATAAGCATTTATAACATAATTTTTTATACTTCTTGTGAAATGTTGAGTGTTAAATAGAAATAGAAATTCGACATAACTTTAGCTCTTGGAGCTAAAATCGATTTCGTGTACATTCAACAAATCGAGAAGTATAGTATGCTTGCACATCCTTGTCCTGAGTCCATGCATATAGTTTAATATAAAATATTCATAAAATAAAGATAACGCCGAGAAAATAAAATGCTGAAATTAACCAACCATATTGCTAAAATGAAAAGATTGCTCTTGTATTCGAATTAAATATTAATATTTTACTTTATTTTATTTAAGATATATTAATTTCGGATACTAAATATGAGTTCATAAACATCATTTTATTTCGTGAACGGAAAAAGTATTTTTTTTAACAAATCTTGTATTATCGTTACTTATAATATACTATGAATGACTCGACCACTAAAAGAGTCCAAATAAAAAATCTAAATACCAATTGCTTTAAATATTATTCTATTTTATAATTTTACAATAAAATTGCTTAAATATATAATCATTAATGATAAAAAAATTTTGAAGAAGTGATATTCTACGAAACGACAAGTTTTTATTATTATTATTTAATAATATATCGAATATTAATATCTATAATTACTGCGAATTCAAAAATATAATTAATGACAAATATTTTATGTTTAAGAAGATTTAAAGCTTGCAAGTTAACTATTCGACATTTTTAATTCAACGCTTTACCACATAAAAATTATGGTATATGTTTGAAAATTTTTTTGATTATTTTGCTATCTCATTATGTTCCCATTTTTATCGGATAAAGTTTAAAGTCATTTGATTGTAATTATCATTTGATATAATCTATTGTACAGGTACAGTGAAACTTGACATAATTATTAATATCGTTCAATAAAAAATGATATCAAGACTTGTTAGAAGGTCGTATTATCATTAATGAATTTAAAAAAACATCAATTTTTAGGTATAAGCTTTATAATTTTAATAGATGATACAATATTTTGAAGCGTTTGTGGTTGCAATAAAGATAAAAGAAAAAACTTTTCCATATCTTTTATGTAAATTAGAATTAAAATATTGTTTTTGGTTATTCCATAAATTTTAACGCCATTATGGCCCTGTCCTTCGTACCAATTAAATTTATCTGTAAACCATTTTCGCTCGTGTCGAAAATTTAATATTTACCAAGTTAATGCAGTCGATATATGATATAGAGTAGATCAATAAAGTTAATTTAAACAAAAATTTGTTATTATTTATGAATATCGTAAAATCATTAAATCTCGAATTTTAGACAATCCGAGAAGTTGATAATGGATATGTACAATAAATTGTAAGTAGCTAAAGGGTTGTAGATTGAAATTATTTTAAGTCTAACCACTAGTTTTATAAACAATTACAAATTATTGTGAAAAATCGGTACTAGCGTTTGGTGTGTGAAATTTTACAAACTCGATAATGATAATGTAATAAACTAGCAGGTAAAAAATGTCAAATACTAGAAAGTTGCAGCTTGACTTAATAACTTTAATTACTTTAATATTGCTCATTCGGGTATTTCCATTTGAAAGCTTTGCTATCACGAATGAGTCTGGTTTGATTCTAAGAAAACAGTATTTCAGTAATCGCTTGATGCAAAACATATATCTAACTGCAAATTAGTGGAGTTTACTGTAAAACGACTAAACCGATTGTAGATATGTATCTGCTTCGATCGGATTACGTTAAGTTCATTTAATTTTTCGCAAGAGGCAAATTAAAACAACAGTGGGACCGATCGATGAAATGAAAATAATCCTGTCGTTCATTTACACCTCCATTCATTCACTCGCCCTCTCTCTCCCCCGCTGATATTCCATAGAATAATCTTCAACAGATTTAGATGCATCTCACCTCGAACGCATATAAAAACCTCTCGCGCTCGTTTTATTCATATTTTGCAACGTGAGTATTTACACCGATCGAGCTGAGGTACACAAAGGCGCACACATGCAAGGCGCGTGTGTGTTTAAAGAGGGAGAGAGAGAGAGCGCGTCGAAAAACAATAACTACGTCAAATCGGCACTCGAGAAAAGCGAATCGTTAAAGGATCCTTCAAATTTTTTCCAGCTCGTCACTTATCGATGCCGAGAAATCGGGAGGAGAAACGATCACCAACGAAACGAGACAAAGAGAAAGAGAGAGAAAGGGCGAAGAGTAATCCTCATCGGCAGCCGTAAATAAAACGAGCGCACGCTCGCACTTGTTTATAAAAAATAATTTTATTACAGCAATTATAGCGCAACGCGCTCCTACGTGTGCACGTAGAGAGACTCCCTCCGGCGTGTCGAAAGGGGCAGGAGCGATGCTGCCTCGCCCTTCTCGAGACAGAGAGAGAGAGGGGGGGGGAGGGAGGGAGAGAAATATGAGCGCGGCGCCTCCTGGCGCATATTGTTCACGAGCGCCGGCGAATCTCCGCTGAATCATCGACCTCTGCGCCCGAGCGCGGGATGACTTTTCGTGTAATAAGCGCGCCGTGACGAAATATGGTTGCGAAGACGGAGAAAGCCCGAGACCGTCGGCCGCGTCCACGGGGTTTCGCGCTCTCCCGACGGGCTTGCGAGCCGAGCTGCGTGCTTCTGTTGCCTTGGCTCCCCAGGACGACGAGCGCATACTTCTCAGCGAGATAACGCGTGACCGGCCTCCGCCGATAGGAATGCGCTTCTTCCTTTCGATATTTCGTCAGACTGCACCGCCGGCAGTTATAAGCCGAGCGCCTCGCGAACGGGATGCATTTTTATTTCGCGGCAGTCGTTGGCTGCGCGTGCGCCCGCCTCGTCCTCTCCAGCCCATTTCTCCTCGAAATTGGAGGCAGCGGAGGCTCGACTCTTCTCGCTCCTGCCTGCTCCTCCGCGCCAGGCATACCTTCTCCCTTTCCTTTTCCTTTTCCTTTTCCTTCTCCTTTTCCTGCGCCGCGCGCATTATCGAGCTTGTATGGAGATGTCAATGTTGGAGTGAAAAGAGAACGTGACTCGTGAATAAATTAACTCCACTTGGTCGTCGCTTTCATCATCGACTCCTCGAGTAGCTTTCCTTCTGACTGTGTAATTTGTCGAAACCTGCAGGAGCTAAAAAACGTCAAAGGTAGTTTATCGACGATTAACAATCCATCGGCTCGCCTCTTAAATATTAATTTAATTTTAGGCATCGATTCTTAAACAACAACGAGCATTTCACTCTCCTTCAAATTTGTTTTCTGCTTTTGCCAGCTTTTTATGGATCCGTTTAATACTCAGCCTCCTTACCTTCTTATGAACGCGTGTAATCGAATCGGCTTTATTAGCTTAGCCTCGTCAAACGATAATAATTTGCACGCGCAATATTCGGAAAAATCTCATAAAGAGTAATTACGTATTCTTATTACCGCCTTAAGATATAAAGATTTCAAAAATTCACCCATAAATATCATTGAAATATAGCGATCGTTGTCACTGTTGTTCTTGTTGTATCTATCGCAATGCCAACGCAAGAGTCTTTTCGATCAGAAATATATAATCTTATTAGTAAAGGACAATTATTCTTCTCTATTACCTAGTATCTCGTTTTTTTTTTTCAATCAAATTTAACGCTATTTTATGAATTTCCATTTGGCCGTCGATTTGTCGAAAAATATTTTACTTTCTACTATGACTCCGTACAACGAGCGTTTTAATTTGCGTGATTCGATTATTCCAACAGAATTGAAAGAGATATTTATTCTTTTATATCTTAAGATCATTTGATATTCTACATTTACTATTTTCAATATATCTTTATGAATTTATTTTACTATTTTAAATAAAATTCTGTATTTTCAAAATTTACAATTTACAATATCTGATTAACAAAGATAATAACACTTTTCACAAGAGTTTTTAATAATAAAATTTTGTATAACGTCAGGAAGTAAGTAGGTAATTGCTGGTATTGCTATTAGCTGCCTTATCATTTTATAAAATTTGAAATGAAAACGGGCATCTTCCAATACAGAAAAATTATTTTATCATTATACGTAATGATATAAATATGTTTGATAATTTTGGACATTTACTGAATTTACTCGCTTGATTATTGCCTACTTTATCTCATAATTAAGAAATTATATTCAACTTATTAACCACAGTTTACAATATTGAAAAGCTTTCCTTTTAATATATAATTAAATAATACGGATTTTCCATTAATTCGTTGATTAAAAAGGCTTAACAATTTATAAAAAGTAGGTGTTAGGTACTCATTTACACAAGTTAATAAAGAATTATCTTACTTGTCTTGTATCAAAATCGTTTGTCATCGAGTTTTAGCTTGTATTTTTTTTTTTTTTTAATACTAAATTCTTATTATTGTTGTGCATTATATTTCTAAAGTCATTTTTGACTTTCATTTAGTTAGAATTAGCTTACTGGTGATATACGCTTACAAACTTACCAAAACAAATTTTAATTAAAACGCTTGCAGCCTAACAGTAAGTAATCAGCTTCTTCTTAGTTAAAAATCTTTTTCTATCGAGTTTATAATTATTTAGTTATACAGATACTAAAACTCGCATCGTCCAAGTTCTTTTTCAATTTTATCTTGATATCAGTTTAAAGTATTAATTTCGAGGTATTTTTCTAATGCTCTTTGTCTGACGTTAATTAAAATGGTAGATAGTAGATAAAACTAGTAAACTAAAAAAAGTAGATAAAACTACCTTCTTTGAAAAATAACGTATGCTTTTGTTCATTAAAAAATGTATTTTTTAATTATACTTCAGGTTTACGTATTAACCTAAAATTTTATTCTTTATCCAAAAACTCGTGTGTTTCCCTTGAATATTTTCTTTCCTGAATCGTCATAAAGCTAAGACCACACCTTCTCGCTTCACTTAAAGTTTCTTAAAATGCACCTCCTCTTAAGAAACTGGGGGAATTTCATACTTTTTCCTTTAGCCATTATTCCTATCGGATAAACCTCTCACGGAGATGTGAATGCAGGACGATTGTAGAGTAGAGAATGCAATAGCAATACTAGGCTTAAATTTGTGGATGACTTAACTTATCGGTGTAGGTTCATCACCTTACATCCATTTTTAGTCAATTTTCAAAATTATTTATTTTTTTTATAACAACTGTAATCCTTTCTATCTTAATTTATTGTACCGTCTAAATCCATAGTATTATTTCACGCATACTTTAAGCCGTGGAATATTTTATAATATTAAATGTTTAATAAAAATGTGATATTGAAGCTAAAATTAGATTTTAACAACCATTTATTAATTTATGAGAAATATAAAATAATCATAATGGACTTTATGTATTATAAATGAAAATATAAATAATAAAGAAAAAAGTTATTTTTGGTATTATACAAAAAAAAAGAATAATATAAATTTTGGAATGTTTAGATTTTTGTTATTTAACGTTATTTTATTCATAGATATAAAAATATGCATAATTTGATAAACTTTACATGAAGATTTCTTAAATTTTAATCGTTAATGAAATAAATCGATAAATCTTACAATCGAATTAATACCAATTCATTTAGCAATTGTAGTTTATTTTATCTTTAATAAAAAACAGTAATAATACATCTATATAATAAATAATAATCGTAAATACATTCAATCAAAAATGTACCGTTAAACTTATGCACCCACGTGTTATATTAGCTGAAAACATTTCTGAAAACATTCGAGTCGATCTTTCCATCGATACAATAGTTAACGTTATAATATTATCATGCAAAATTAATATATAAAATATTTGTTAAAGCATCATTTTTTAATATCCATTACTTTATTTGAATAAACGGACTGTATATTCAAGCCATTTAAAAATATTGCCATTTAGACATGTCACAAATAAGTAAATGAAAAAAAACTCAGTTTTATATTGTAATTTTTATGCTTTAATGTAAATGCAAATAATTTTGTAATTATAATTACAATTTTTAAACAATAAACAGCGATAATAATAGACTTTACAAATACCCTTTGCTTTATAACGGAAGCACTAGGGGAAGCAAAGCAAATGTTATAGATCTATAAAAGGAGATTAAGTAACACACAATAATGAAGACCGCATAATTTCAAGAAAGTAATTGTTTATTACCTTTAGAATTTTAGAATGTTTACACGTACAAAAAAAAAGTATAATATAATATTTTTTTACTGACATCTGGAAGAGTTTATTTAGCATTACAAACATCTACGCGAGAATATTTAGGAGTAATTACGTTGTCGGTAATTAGTAAATGCTAAAAAACGGTATCGGCCGATATTCTTAATCGTCATTATGTAAAGTATTACATTCGTCTTTCTTTAACGTGTATTATACATCTGTAGTATATTAAGATATTATACCCAACACGAGATAATGTCTTATCTTTCTCAATCAATTTTGATCGTAATGCACGTTGAAGAAAGAAAATATTACTCAAAATAATGTACATGGTCACGTGACTCGAACATCTTTTGAAGCGTGAAAATATCCAAAGACGTTAACAATTATTTTTACGCAAATAGACGCTCCTTCGCCATCTCCTCTTTCGTTAGCTTCTTATTTTTGGACTATTATTGTCCGAAAAAAGATAGCGATTATATTCTTGAAAGGAAATTACAAGTACGAAAATTTCAATAGAAGTTACATAGATTTGAGACGCTATTACATACATAGCGTACATGAAAATTCAAAAGAGTGAGTCGACCATTTTTCAACTTACACAAGCCTACGATGCATGATGTTTGACTTATGGCATTGTTTCATTCCTCGAACATTATTATTCATGAAGAAAGTTACAGTAATTGAATGATTTACGTTGTCTTTCGATGTGAAATATTAAGTTAACAACACCTAATAAATAGTTCGTACCTACGTATATATTCATGAATAATACGGTTTTTCACTGACTTGTTTACTTGTGAATTTATTTATTATCTAATTGTATTAAATATTGCGCGGGCTTTAAAAATATTTAAGATTTTACAAGTGAACGAGTATGAATATTGTTTATATAGAATTAAGACAATCTACACTATTCGCGGATATAAAAGTACATTGGTTGAAAATAATTTAACAGATTTTTGCCTTCTTTAAATTCTATATTTTAGACGATATTTATCCCTTTTCTAAATTTATACGTGTTTATTTTTAAATATTCAGTATTACGATTTTGTAAGAAATTCAGATTAATGAAATTAATAAATTAAAAAATTTTTAAATTATAAAAATCTTTAATCTTTCATTTTCATTTGAAAAAAACTTACTATTTAATTATGGAATTGTTAAATCTCTTTAAAATAGTTTATTCCAAGTGTAAAAATATCCTTTTGTAACAATTTTTCTTCTTAAAAAAAAAGAATTTTACATTCTTAAAAATCCAATAATTTAGAATATTAAACAAACAAACTTTTCTTTTTCAAGAATCTGTAGAAGTATGGAACAAAAATTATGTTTATAGATTCACTATTAAAACAAGAACGATAAAACACGTGAAAATTGAGGGAAAAAATTATAAGAAACCTTTTGAGATACCAAAATTTTTTATTAAAACGTATCCTATATCTAGGATACAAAATGAATAGACAATTTGTTTATGAAACGCTTGGCTGATCTTGTACGGAATTACTTAATAGTGTTTTTTTTAGATACGTTATTAATGAAGAATGCTGCAATTGCTGAAAATATGTTGGGATAGAGTTATGGAAATCTCTAGCGATAAAATAAGTTGCAGCACGTTCGATTGGAGCGGTAATTTGTCGGTTATACTTTAAAAAAATGAAGATGTTCTCATAAGAGTGTTAGCAATAGATTTTGCTTTTTTTTTATTTACACAATCATACTATCCCCATTTACATCCGTCTAAAAAAAAACTCAATTTAATATTTATTGATATTAAAGTGCACTAAAAATTATAATTTACATTTGCTTCTTTACAGTTAGACTTTCACAATTACGGATTTCTTTTTCTTCGTGCACAAAAATAAAATTTTAATTACTAAACCATTTTAACTAATTTCAAGTTTCAATATAATTAAGTTATAATTAATGTTGTTGAGAATGATTTATTTAACGAACAATCTGCTTAAATTTAAAAATTTAATTAACATTACATTTAAAAAAAAACGTTTTAATCAAAATAAAATTTAGCTGATTAAAACTCGATTTTATACTTATTCAAATTTTTCATCCTTGTATATAAAAATAAAACATAATATTTGTAATATTATTATAATCAAATGAAATGAAATGAAATTTTAAAAGTTATACGTGTTTTAAAATTATATTAGAATATCGCATTATTTCTGATTTAATCGATATTAAAGTTTAATTTAACTTTCAATCACGTTACTTGAGTTAGAGGCAAGTGTTCCTTTTTGGTTGCAAATGAAGAATGTTATTACTTTTATTATGTTATGATTCAAAGTTTTGGAAATAATACAATCATAATCTTAATCATTTTTATATTAATTCACAAAAATGTTTGTGCGGTATTATTAATTTACTAATGTTTAATTAAAAGTTTAATTTATTTGGTTTGTTCAAAATATGTTTACTTTTATAAAATCAAAAAATAATATATCGCGGATTTAACTTTGCTTTCATCTCCTTTACTAATTTATATCTATGCTAATTTCATAAGAAATTATAAATGAATGAAAATCCAGAGCTCTAAATCATATTGTACTCTTATCATAAAATTAATATGCACTCAGAGTAACAATAAATCAACTGTAATAGAATTTTTCTTTCTAACTGTAGTTAATCTTATTTGTTTAAGAAATCATTATCATCCACAAATTTCAAATAATTTTAAAGCAGAAAATTAGACGTAATCTCTTAAAATTATTTGTTCAAAAGAAGAATCGCTGAGATCAGCACCACGTGACCAAACAACCTTCTAGTGTGTTTGTATGTAGCCCTGTATTCATATTCATAAATCAGCAGCGACTCGGTCGGTAAGACGCAAATCGACCAGATCTGTTGATCCAGATAAACGAATAATACTTGCAACGGAGACCGAGGGACTGGCGAGGACTGCGACTCTTAGCCTTTTCTCAACAAGACTTTACCTGAGGGCAACCGCGCCTATCTCGTTATTTAAGCTGACGACTGAAGTCGTGCCGCTGTGGCGCCTAGAATTGACTCGTGACGCGCTGGCGTCGATAAAAAGGACTTTCTACAAGCACAAGCGCGAGTAACGAGCCCTTTTTGAAGGATGGGAGCGAGGCGTTAAGTATCTCCTGCTTTACAGTTCTTGAGGAGGATGTCCACATAATCGCATGCCATATCAGTTTCTTGCGTTTTGTGAATTGTCGACATTTACCATTGATCCCCTCTGCCGCCCCTCCCGTAATTAGCGACACTCATCAGCAGTCATAACCTCTACGATCGCTTTTTGAGCCCACGATTTATCAGTTTTAAATTGCTTCCAAATTATGTGGGCATATTTATAACGTAAAAAAAGCATTCACATATGATTTATCGTAGGACTAATTTTAAGGGCTGGATTATCAATCTAAATTTAATTTTTTAATTTAAGTTTCAAGATACCGATGATATTCTTTCGGCACTTTAAATTCTAGTTTTACGTTAGCTTATATCAAACTATTCATTTTAAATTTTTTCATTTTTCCTTAAAACGCTTACTCGTAATATGTACGTAAAAGCTATATTTTTTAAATAAAAACATACGTGAATTTAAAGTTTTATTTAAAAACTAATCGTTTCATTGGACTGATTAAAAATAACAATAATGTAAGTAAAATAGAAAAGTTTTTTAAATACCATATTTAATATTGTAAATCACGAATATCATATACAATTTTTTGCCATTAATATAATTATAAATTTGTTAAAATATCTATAATTATAGAATATTTATTGTAAATTTCGTTAAACTCCTTTGACAAATGGTATACGTTCTTTCATTAAATATTTTTAAATGTGCTGTAAAAAAAACTGTATTTAAAATTTCATATGTATCAGATTTGGAAATATTTTATAAATTATATTAATGTAAATGTAATAAAAACGTTTTCACTTTATAAATAATTATAATCCAATTTATCATTACTATTGCACAATAAATTGTTGAATTTATTGCATAAATATAAAAAAGAGTTCAAAGATATAAAAATTTCAAAATTCATTAATCATTAGAAATTATTTGAAATACTTGTAATAACATTAATTATGTCTAGCATTTGTAAAAATAATTATTAAAAGTTTAAATACATTATTAGAATGTGTTAAAGAAATAAAAAATACAGTAAATTGAATTGATTGATTTTCAAGATGTTAATGTTATCTTCTTTTATTACAATAAAAATCTGATAAGATAAGCACAAATGTATTGCTAGTTTAATCTGGTATATTCTGATACGTTAAAACGTTCTCAACCTGCGATGAGGTTGAAACAGGCAGACAGACACGCCAAGACACAAAACGCGTAAAACAATACGTGTAGGAATGCATACTTATTTAGTATGCAATAGCTATGAGTGTTATCGCTAACAGAAATCAATACGATGGTTTTTGTTATACAGCCATTTGCAAACGTTATAATATATTATATAAGGAGAATATAAAATATTAAAATAGTATAGTCAAAGAGCATGTAGTTCAATTCACTTGTTGTTACTTTTATACTCAACTATAAGTATTATTTACAATTAAAATTTTATACCTTCTTTATAAACGTAATTACTTTCCGCTACATTCAGATTTAAATAATATAAATATTACAAAATGCCTGTACAAATAAAATGATTTCTAGAATTATGGAAATACTTTTTACAGTGACGACAGTGAAATTAAGAAGAATAATTTTTTATTTATAATTAATTAAATGAAAGTGCTAAATTAAGGCTGCTAAAACTAATTATCAATTCATGATATTAATATTGATTAACGTAAAATAATAAGGTATATGTAGAACACGATTAGCAACAAAATATTTTTGTCTTATAATTTTTATGTACAATTATTTTTATATATTTTTTATTCAACGTTTGGTACTCGACAGTCAGACTCGAAAAATAATAAAGCATTTAGATAAGCATTATATAATCAATAACATAGTTTACGAAGCAAAAGCTTTTGATTCGTAAATATAAATATTTACTTTTATAATAGTGCTTTGTCATTTGTCACAAGTTTTCTATAAATTAAAAAGTGTTTAAATATTGATTTTAATTATTATACCAAAATTACATCGATAACGTAATTATTCAATAATATGAAAAGTATTTACCTTTACGCTTAAAAATGTTTAAGGTTAACGGGTACGAAAAGACGTTTCTACGTAAAGTTCATTGTATTTTCCCATTTCATTAATGCGTACCACTTATGAAAAATTGAAATTAAAAAAATTTACTTGACAACAGTCTGTTAATAGGTATAAAATATAAAATATAGTTAGAAATTGAACACGAATTTAAGTTATAGTTGACTCATCATCAACAATACTCGAATTCAATTTTTAATATATTCGAAACGAGGGTTTTTGAGTAAGGCACGCGTGTATAAGAAATATGATTCGTAGACAAACAATCTTTTCATTACACGTAATCCTGAAAACATCCAAATAATTACATAAACGGTATTATCGTTTCCATTACAGTCAGTTATAAGAATATTCAAGTTATATATGTCCGTCCAACCGTCAGAGCGAGCGATCCTTATTCTTGCGGGCATTGTTCTTTATGAGAAGAAAGATAGGATTGCATTCTTTTAATAAGCGTTCCCATTACGCGGATCTCAAGAAAATCGCCCACTCATCCCCCTCCCCGAAAATGTAAACAAAGTGTGCATCCAGCCGCGATTATCTAATGGCGAAATGCAAGTAGCGCAGCACCCCACTACGTGAGAGCGGTTCCTCGCACCCATTAGCAGACACAAAGAGTGCCGAATCCCGCGAGCCTCTACATCGCAACAATCCATAACTCCTACGAGGGATCGCTATTCGCCGCCGAGGATTAGATATCATTAGAAACCGAGAGAGAGAGAGAGAGAGAGAGAGAGAGAGAAAGGACGAAACGCCCCCCTCGCGCGTGACGAAGGAGAAGGCCGCACTTGATTTACACGACTGCTCTGTGTACGTGACGCCTCTCGGAGCTACTCCCGAGCTACCGGCAGCTTTCCCTCCCTCGGGAACTACCGCGACGCACTGCCTTGTATCGTTAGCTTGACATTGACACCGCGACACGGGCTCGCCAACTTTGACACCCGTTTCGACGCCACTTTTTGCGACAACAGCACAATGACACAATCGAGATGTTCCGGCTGCATCCTAGACTTTGCGACATCAGCAGCTCTACGAGGAAGAATTCGTCATTGTACGGGGCTTTTTTTAAATACGCACAAAACTTATCTCTCTGATTTAAGGCTAAATCGTAGGCGAAAAAGCATCAATATTCTTTACTACGTAACGAACGGCAGCTTTACCCAAGTCGAAATTCACTACTCTTTCTTTATTTATTATTTTAATAAATGTCAGAATTTCCTTTATATCGAACAGTAATTCAAGAAAAGACATTCAACTCTTACTTTTATATACTTATATATAGATAGATAGATACATATATATATATAGATACATTTTATAAGCTTGTACAATAAAGATTTCTCGCGAACCGTAGTACAACTTTTCCTATAAAAATAATATAACTCTAGAAACATTTTAAATCGAACAAAAAGATTTTTACTGCAATACGCATTCGGCTACAGTTTTGCGTATAGCCTATAAAATTTTTTAATAACTACGACATATACTTTTTAACTACTATCTTACACTTAAAGAAACTTGAAATTTGATTCCCAAACACGATTACTCGTTTATATAAAATATCTCTTTTTAGTCACTTAACAATGCTTTAAAATGTATTTCATTATATTTATTTTGTATATAATTTTAATAGGCCTTTACTTAAAATAATATATTTTGAAACTATGCTTTAAAAACGTTAGTATCTTTATACATTTTATACGCGCAAAAGCAAAATTGTATTCATTTTTTATTTAATCGACTGCTGACCTTTTTATTTAATTTACTACTAATAATAAAAATAGAACATTTCGTAATAACTATAACGTCGAGAGAAAGCACAGTAGCAAAAATAAACATAAGTTTCATAAATTAATCTAAAGCAATGCGATATTGTATATTTTCCTAGCTAATATTGTAGATACGTTGCGCTACGTTCTCGATCGATTCAGTAAAAAAAAACCCATGCTTTGTAAAAATATATTTTTTATAATTTATGTATAAAATTTGTAAATACGATAATTTAAATAAAAAAAATGAAAACCTGGTTGCGTACATTGAACATACATATAATTTAAAAAATATATTTTTTTAATTAAATAACTTTTGAACTACGTAACTCTTTACGCATTCATTGAAAACTACGTGTTACGTTTACTTCGACATGAAATTGATTTCAGAATCATATATTTTTAATGACTTACATATACGTGTTTGTGCTATTAAACGTTTCCTTAAAAAAAGAAAGAGCGTTTGTAAATATCTTATAGAAAGACTCACGTAACTCGGTGTAAAGCCAAACTACCTTAAACACAATAAAATACAACGAGGTAGTAGGTCAAAACGGCAGCGTGTAGGTTAAACATTAAATATTATATTCACTTATTAATTAATTTTCATTGCTTTGAGAACGATCACTTTCGTGTTCGAAAAGATGCAGTGCACGTGTACGTGCTTAAGAAGTAGACCAAAAAGTAAAACATTTCCAACGATATCGAAATTTTTCGGTTTCGATGACAGCTATGAATATATGCAACGGATTTTTTAATCCAAATTCAAAACTACACTTTCTCCTGTTTACATAATCGAACAGTGGGTGGTATATCCGTTGAATAAGATATATGCACAGACCCCTTGAAGATCTGAAATCACGAAGATCAAAATTAAAAAAAAGTCCAAGTGCCTGACTGTTGCGTAAAAATTACATTGTAAAATAATCATCGGTGTACCTCCGCTAAAAACCACAGGCTGGCTGTTTACGTCTAAAGCAGCACGGCAACTCTCAGCTGAAATAAGGCCAGATAATTGATATACATCTGCATGAAATCTATTTTCCCGACAAGAACAAATATCGTCGGTAAGCGGCAGTGATGACTGTATTGCATGAATCGTCATTGCCGTGTCCTGATACGTTACGCATTCGTCAGCGTCACAGATTACTTCGTCATAAAAGGGCTTGGGAAGCGTATTCCGAGAAATTCAATTATTATCGCTTTCTTTGTTCCAAGATGAGGTTAGGCGCGTGTTACGTACAACACAACGCTTCTACGTCCAGAAAAATAATTCATCGATCCCTTAAATGGATGGGTGTATACAACGTTAAAATAAATTTCATCGCAATGCATGCTATTATGTTTATTGAAAAGATTTCACACATCGAGCGTTTTATAGTAACTATTCTACTATCACGCTTTTGTTTGCACCTTCGATATTCTACATGAAAAAAGATGTAACCTGGATACTTATCTCGTACATTTTTATTAGCATTTATTAATTTCGTCTGCACACGCGCTCCATACGCTTTCGCGTTTTGTTTACGCGTAATAGATATTCGCCAAAAGGATTCGCGCTGCTTTATTTCAATGAAAAGTAAAATTACGTTCCTCTTATAAAAGCTAGTTTTATAATTATTTAATCCGATTAAACTCTTTACCGCTTATATTATATTATATTATATTCTGTGGCACGTAAATTAATATTACTTCTATTTATTTCTACAAATACCAGACGCTGAACAATGAAAATAATTTCATTAAGTATATGTCTTTGAAGATAATAAAATAAAGATCTGGACGGAGTCATTATAACTGTGCACATTCAATAGTTTCAGTATATATGCTATTATGAATTGCTACACCCATTAGAATGGGCTAAAATCACTGCACCGATTGGCATTATATTTCTATATCATTTATTAGAATTAGCAACCATGCACAACGATTTCTATTTCAATTGTTATTTTAGTGCAACTGACGAAATCGCTAGAAACTCTTGGAGTGAGATTCACGCGAATGAAATTCTATTAAGCCTATAAAAAATGTAAATATTAACAAAATAACACCAGATACAAGACTCGTATTGTAATTCTGTTTTACGAAATATTTTCATTAGTCGATGCGAGCATTCATAATCCAAAGGAGTAAAAAGCTTTGCAATTGTGTACGATCGTTCGTCTCCGCGCGATCCTCTTATACTTTTCGATAATTCATTTCGAATAATTAATTTCATACCTTCCTCTCACTGTGAAACGAATTTGTGCGATTGCAACTCGAAAACAAGACCGTAACTTTTCGAATTTCATTGCACATCATAGCACTCGCTAATGCCAATAAAATTTTTTTATTGCCCGGGCCAAAGTTCCGAGGAGTGAGTCAAAGCTCGGCCGACGTCATTCTTGATCGCGAAGACCAGCAAATCTCAGCAAAAGCTGTACATTTGCAGGCGCTTCGAGCCACTTCCTCACGCATCGCTATTCCCTTTGCATCGGCGTTGTGAAATAAAACCGATTTCGTGCCGGATAAACGAAAGACCGTCGCGAGGATCGTCGCCGGAGCTTCGACATCCACACGTGCGCACGCACTTGTACAACGTTGCGGGTTGAAGTTCGATATCTGTTAAAATAGGCTTTAATATGCCGGCGGCGGCGGCGGCGGTTGCGGCGGTTGCTCTGCTCTCGGTCCATTACGCAAATGGAATGGAACGTAACGTTAATCGATTTAGCAACGCAGGTACTCTTGGGCTCTTTTAGCAGAGCTGCACTTGGTTGTGAGCGCGTCCCGGCTTTGATCGAGTTACTCATTCGTGAGGCTAAATTTCCTACACAGAGATTCGCGTGCATTGCCGCTGAGGCGTCCTCCAGGATCTCCAGCACTTTTTGCCTGTTGAGCAAGAAAAGCTACGCCCGGGTAAATAACCTCAACAGAGATGTTACATTTGTATGAAAGCAATCGCTGTTGTACAATTAATAGCTTCGGTTTCGCAGACATTCGTGTCTTACGTAAACGACGCTCCCCTCTATTCAGTATTTTGAAAACATGTGCTCTTGTAATTCAGGATTTCTCGGGAACGCATTCAAGGATTGTCAAGGTTATGCGGTGGAAAAAATCAGTTGTATGTTAAATTAAATCTTGGTAAAAAATCGAAAGTGAAAAATAATAAAATGGCGACATTCTTTGCTAGAATAAATTATATAGTCTTTGCTATAAAAATTTGTCTCTCTATTTAATGCGAATATTACTATTAAATAATTTTAAAATTCTACATTGAATATAAAACGACTTATTGTAATCATTTGAAATATTCGTGACATTTGGAGCAAAGAGATCTTTTAATAGAAAACCATTAGTATACGTATACAAGATGTTCTTCTCATTCAAACTTCTCATATACGTCGTATACATTTAACCAATGCGTAATTACGCAAGCTTTTATCATAAAGACAACTAAAAATTAGATAAAAGTATGTCAATGTAGGTGCGCTCTATACTAATATCAATTAAAAAATAACATTGATGAACCTGTACTTGCCCATCGAAAAAAATTCTACTCGTATATATAAGGAGTTAATGATTCATAAGAATATTATTTTTAGTCTGTGCAAGGAATAATTTTCCAATTTAGTACAGTTTTTTACAAAGCTTTGTACGTTGTGAATAACCTATATTTTCAGCGTTAGCAAAGATGTTTTAATCAAAGAATTATTATAAAGCTTGAATATTTTTTTCGTCTTTCAAACTATAATTCTTTGATGACATAAAAATATTTTATAAAGAAGAATTTTTATATGAAATACTTGTAATAATTATCGTTTCGTATAATTACAGTGTGAAAAAGAAATGATGAAACCTACGGATAATTTTCAATGTGTAGAGACTTGGTTAGTTACTTTTCAAACCACTTATTGTTAATATTGTGCCAATATTAGCAAGCGAACATGGAATTATTAATTAAAAATAATTTATTAAAAGTTTTATTAATGATCTGGTATGATTTTAATTGAAAATAATTATTTTTATAATTGTTTAGGTATACGGATATTATTTAATAAGAAAAGCAAAGAAATGTAATTTACGACAATTTTGCATCTGAAATTTTTTATCTATTTTAAAATGATTTTTGTTAAAGTAAAGTAAATAAAACAAAAGTTTATTTTGGTATGAAAATAAACAGAGATTCATTTGAAGAATCCGCCATAAATTTCCATTAAAATGCAATATATAGAATGGATAAAGTAAGTAAGTAAAAATATTGAAAACTCATTTATATCGAACTGTTTAAATCGAAATAATTTCACGTAGAAGAAAAATTTATATTTTCTACAAAGATAATGTGAATAAACTATTGAATTATACTTTTCGATTAGAATGAACTAATAATTTTAATATTTTTAATTTTTAATCAGAGATAAATAACTTACCACAGAGTTATTTAAATCTAATTGTAGTAACTACAATAACGCATATTGACGATATAGCTTTGGAAATGTAAAACTGGGTGTTAATCACTGTACATCATCGAATTTATATTTGTATACGAAGAGCTACAATATTTTAGAAAATAGCTTCTTGAAAATTAAAGATACTTACTTTATTTTTGTATTTATTATTATTTGCGAAGGTTTTCCAATAAGAGAATAGGTGTCTTTTTAAAGTTCTTTAGCTAACGCTAATAGATTGCATACGCATGCATAAGAGTCTGAGAAGCAAGGAGAACAAGGAAAATTACGACGAGATAATCGAAATACAGTTAATCTGCCGTATTACGAAGGCCCAATAAAAGTCTTAAATAAAAAGTAGCTTTGGAATCGAAGCGCACAATCCGACAAGCTCATTAAGAGTGTCCCGATCGCTATTATTTTCTTTCGAGACTGTATTTCGTGAAAATTAGCAAATTCCATTGTGCCACGCACTCGGGACGACCCCCGGGGGCCACGTGCACTCACTCGGGCTAACGCGGAGCACAACACCTGCCCCGCCGAGGAATCCCTTTCTTCATCAAACTCGAAACAATAAGTACGAGAGATCCTTGCCGTGGGATGATTTCGTACCCGCGCCAACTGCAGATGGCACTTTAATGACGAAGAATTGAATCATTGGTACAAGAATGCAAAGCTCGTACAATTGACTTTGACTTTCGTAATTTTTCATCCGAGTATCGGGGAAACTTTCTGGTCTCTTTACGATCGAGCAAAAAATATCTCTCTGGAAATGCCTCTGGGTTTAATTTTTATTCATTTTCCCAAAAAATACGATCCCGGTGCTTGGCAATCAGTGGAAACGAGTGCGAACTATTATTAAGGATGAAGCGTATGCATTAGACACTAGTTCGTTCGCTTCGACACATATTTACTAAATTGCTACATAAACCTAATCGGTTTTGTATACGCATTTGATTTACGGCAATACCGACCGATTGTTCTCAACTTCATTATTCCGGTTCGTCATAAAAGTATTACCGTCTCCTCGCGCCTCTGAATATAGTACAAGATAAAATTAAACAGAAACCAAAAAAAGGCGAGTAATAATTGATATTCCAACCTATAAAATAATCCTAAAATATAATATAATTTTTATGCAATTCAAAGAATAATCTTCACTTATTATCGATTATTTAAAGACATGAGGTAACCAGCGAAATTCATTTTAAATCCAAGCGCCTTGCTTATGCAAAGATGATTTATAAAAGGTTTTAGAAAGGTAGAAAAGCTTTTTAAACACAAAGCATTACGAAAATAGCGCTAATAATATTTTTTTCGAACGAACGGAGCGTGGCGGAGTTTATCATTTTTTCAAGAATGCAACATTTTTTATTGTCACTGAAAACGTAGGATAATAAGATTGTTATTCGAGTCCGGAAAACGTTTTCAATTTCGTTTAGCATAATGAGCGTTGTTACGTAATGTGGCAGATGTGCCTCGTCAGAAGAAACGAAGTAATGCAATATGCGGCAGACAATACAAGAGGTCGGTGGGCAGCGGGGAAGAATGGCTCACTCGGTAGACGGTTCGGTCTTTTTCAGAATCGCTCCCAAATGCTTCGAGCTCGAGCTTCATCGCGCTGATGTTCGCCCATTACGCGAAACAAATAAGTTTTTGCGTCGGGCATTTCATTGCCCGGAATTAAAAATGCGAACCGCTCGAGCAGCACTCGATAAACAAAGAGATCCGAAGGCATCGCCCCGGGACATTTTGCACATTGCGCTACGCTTTCGATGCTTGAAAAACGCCGACAAATTTATCAGCAACGCCCAGTCGCGACTCCGAATCTTCGTTTGATCGATCCGCAGCGAGGATTCGGGTCCACGCCAGCCTCCGCCAAGTGCGCAACCAAGATTCTTATTAAATACGCGTGCGCGCATGCGATCTCAAGTTTGAATTCTCACCGTGACTTTGCCAAGCGCTCCGAGCCATCGAGTTTCGCAAGCGCAATACACTTGCCCCCCGAGGCGAGCGATCCTTCGCGCTTAAATTCGCGCGTTCGCTCGCCGATTCACCCCGCGGCGCCATTCCCTCGACTGTTCCCCCGAAAGCTCCGAGTGCTGCGGTAGCCGGCGAGGAGGCGCGGGATTGCCCGCGTCACGAGCCACGTGCATCCGTCTTGTGTCGCAAAACTCCCGGGGCACGACCTCGCGAAAGGGGATCAGAGCGAGCGCCGGGCTATCCCCTCCCCTCTGGCAGACGCCTTGGCAATCGAGACTCGGCGCGATTGCGTCGAGGCGAGGGTCACTCTTGGCTCGTACTAAAGGAATTCGCGAGGCGTCCGGCGGATCGAGTCGACGAGCACCCGTTGATTATTGTGATTATCTCGACGCGAGATTTTACACGGCAGATGTCGTAAACGCAATTAATGGATGTAGCCGTGTTAAGAATTACGTATGGAATGCTTGTTTGGCGATGTTTTTGTTTTGGCGAACCCAGAGCATAATCGAAGAGGTCACACCAGAGACGCGTGTTACTGTCAACGTTGATTAGAGTGAGAATATGCGCTTGTGTCGAAGCGTGGAAACACGCGCGCGCGCGTTGGAAAATCATAGCCCGCACAATCGTGCGCTAATGCAATCTCGCTTTCGAGCACATGGAGAGTGTGTGTGCGCTCGTTGATAAGATAATTATCTCGTACGTTGTGTCAGACCGAGTACTTAAATTTGACAGCGAAAGATGCTCGGGCTTTTTCGAGTTTGGGAGATTGAGCGAAATGCTGCCGCTAACTCCTGGACGCAATTTGATAGCAACTCCTATAAATAGCAAGTTCGTGCGAAAGAAAATTTTCAACAGAGGAAGAACGTTATTTTATTTTCTTGTAGCTTTCCGCGCTAAAATTCTTATTTGAATATCGCTTTACGAACGAAAAATTGTGCTGTACAAATCCGAGGAATTTTATGGATTTTTATACGAAGCAATGTTTCATTAAAATGCAAAACTCCAATTTGATTCTGTTCCTTAAAATGATTTTTTTTATTTTATATTGTGTTCTTCGGAAGCCACAAACTGATGAATATCGCAATATTACCGTTTCCTCTTGCATTAACTTATCCATAATTATTGATTCCATAATATCTGTATTACATTTTATTTTCGATCTTAGAATTTACGTTCAAAAATATTCGGCGCAATATTTCCTATTTATAAGGAACGTTTTTCGCAATGCAGTTCTTCTCACAACACATGGTAAAATTTTGCAAACAAAAGTAATCCGGCGACCTCGAAATCATTTGTACAATAATATTTTTAACCGAGTAAAAGAATTGTTTAATCTATGTTCATTTATAATTTATATCTTGTAATATTATTTAGTAACTAATCAATTAGTTAAGATTAAAGTAAAATTTTCAGGCTAAGAATACCACTTCACGACAGCATTATTTCGTACTAAAATATAGATAATTTTGAAAAACGAGAAAACTCGTTTTGTTGACGCGAGCTACTGGATTATCGGAGAATAAATTTCTAACGATTTTATTAAAGTTATTACGTTTTCTTATATTTCTATATATTAGAGCTTAATTATTTGTAATCTTGCCATTTTATTTTGCACTCCTGTGATTTTCCGTGCAAAGTGCTTTACAATCCTATAAATTTTGTCCAATATTTCGAAAGTCGCACTCGATTAAGTAAAGGCAACGAAATACACGTGAAAGACGGTATTTATCGTTTTACTTTTCTTAGCACCGCATACTTTATTTCTCATGGGACAATACCAAAAACTGAATTGCACAGTGACAAGTATAAAGAGACGGTTGGGTAAAGACACTGTGATTGATACCGAATAATAAACCTCTAAAGGCAATTAAAGCTTCCCAATAATGTTATGCAAGCTTTCAGGAGGATTTTAAAATTTTCCACTAATTCTAAGCCGAGCTGGCAGAATATTATCAAAATTCACTCGCACTCGTGGGGAACAAGTTGAATGCAATTACGCGCAACGATCGAGTGGAAATTAGGTAGTAAAAGCCGATAAACAAGAGTCCAATTCATCGATCAAATGGTTGGCCAAATGATGGAGCGGCTCGTAATGTGCACCGGCAAAATATCACTCGCTCGTTGCGCGGGCGAAAAGCTAAAAGTTTTCAATTTCGGACACGCCACCGCGAATCGAGAAAACCAAAGGCGCTGAATCGGTGTTTCGGTGATTATTCCTTCGAGAATAATCGGCAACGATCGAAGCGATTTTATGCTGCATAAATCTAAAAATAAATAGAGGATAAGGAGGGGAGGGGAGGAGCAGAGGAGGGGACGACGGAGAAGGTGGAGGAGGATGCAAAAAATATGTATAGCGCTCGAGTGCAGGTCAAATGTGCCGGTGCACCGGCGACTGGCTTCTTGCGCGGCCGCGCGAGCGAATCTTTTTAAAGGTTTCGAAACAACTGCAGACAGTTTCTCTCACGCGTCGTGGTTCGACAATAATGGATGTCGCATCGAAGGCTTTTTGCAGACTGCTAAACGTGTTTCGATTATTGAGGATCGTCGTCGTGATAACCGTCGATCTTCCGGGTGTTTCTTAAATAGACCCGCGTCGGGATCATCGACCCCAGGGCTCGACATAACTGCAGAAATCTCCCGATTTTTAAAACGACCGTCCAATTTTGTATTTTTATTCAAAAACCTGCCCTACCTGCTTTACACAGCAGTGCACGTTCGAGTCGCGCTCGCAACCATCGCTAATTATGATTTTTTACTGCTTTTCATAGCCAACATTTTAGCTAACAATGAGTTCTCGATTTAATTGTATTTTACAACTACTACTCTTGGGCCGTTTTCAGCAATCTTAAGAATATACTTTGGTTTTCGCAATATACAGAATTTTTCCTTCGTATCTGATAATTTAGTACTGTACACGAGTCGCGCGTTTGTAAAATGAAATATCAATTTACAATTTAGAATGAAAAAACCCTCCAAAACATGTTTTTGTAATTGCAATCGACAACTGTACTTTTTCTTGTATTATTTCTTTTAATACGATATTCGTGGCTTTTCCCAATGAACAATAGCCTTATCTATTAGGACTATTGATATTAATATCTGCTCTTAAAATTACTTTATTTGAATAATTGATCGATAATCGATTTATGTTTATCTTGTGCCTAGCTACTAAAATTTACCCAGCATTTTGCGATCTTCGCTTTATTTTTATTCGTCTGCTTCAATGATTAATGTCGATTATTTAACGATACCTGCAATAATGTTCGTGAGATTTTTTTTTTTTTTTTTTTTTTTTTAAATAAGTATTTACTGCAAACGCGAATGAGATTGGCTCTCTCTCTCTTCTCTCCCTCTCCCTCTATATCTGTAAATAAAAAAGAGCATTAATGTGTAATATTCAAATATTTATTCAATTTTTAGCCAAATTGTGTATGCACGAGATCGTGACATTCTGAAATGAGATTACCCTTTGTTTTAGATTTAATGATAGCCCATACAGAAATTTAAATTGTGCATCAATTATGAAATATAAAATAACTTAAAAAACGTAAACTTAAAATATGTTAAGAATAAAAAAATTGGTGAAAGTTTCTTTAAAATATCTACGCTAATATTCCTTACATTTTCAAGCTTTTTCAATTATACAAAATGATCGTGTTCACATTATTTTATAAAATTCATTTCTATATAATTCTATATATTCAAATACTAATTTCATTGAGCAATAATATCCTGCAAATACGAACAAAATTTATATTATTATTTAGAAATTAAAACTGACTATAATCAAATAATATAATTTTAGTAATTGAAAAATTGTTGGATAAAAATTAGTTTATTTCGATCAAACCAAATACTTTAGTAGAGTGAATAAACGTCTATTTTCGCAAAATTAATTGAATACGTATTTTAAATTGAATTTATTTGTTGCATTCTTTGTAATAAAAGTAGCTCCTTTTAAATAAAAAAAGCTTTTACAATGGGAATAATATAAATATTACTTTTAATAATAATAAATTTTTCTTTCGAAAACAAACTGAGATTTTAACCTTTTTTTTTAATTATAGATAAAACAAAAACTGTTAGATCTTTAATGCGCAACAAATTGATCCATGATAATAATAAAAATTTTCTAATTGTAATTTTTTGTAATTGTAAAATATTCATATCATTGGAATAAATAACTATTTCTTTCAGAGAAGGTGATATAAAAAGTTTTTGGTAATTAACTGATTGCGGTAATGTGAATAGATATACGGTGTAAAACGTTGATTATACAATTTGAATAATACAATTCAATAATCATTCCGTAGCTATGTACTTTTAACAAATCAATCTACATTTCTCCAATATTACCAAAATAAATTATATCTATAAATACGTACATATTAATTCATTATAACTGTATATAGAAAATATTTCGAGTCTAGATAGAGAATATAATATAGAATAAATCAGTATAAAGTAATACTCAAAAAATTCTAATATGGTTATGACTATACATTGTGCATACAATAGTCTATACTTATAGTATAAACTTAAAAAATAAAATTTCGTTTATTTAATTTTGTCATCACAGACTTACGGAATATTCAAGATCCATCCAAAGTCTTATTGAAGTATAAGTTTAATGAAATAATTTTATTTTTACAAAAAACTTTGAAATATTTTTGAAAATTGTTATTATGCTTGAATAATATTAATATCTTAATTATTATTCGTGTTAATAAAATATACGTATTAAACTAAATCGCTGTGAGAAACATAGTCATATTTTTGGTTTAAGGAAAAGATAATCGTGAAATAAGATGCAAATTTTAAAATAATTTATCTAAAAATGAAATTTCCACGCTTTGAATATTAAAAATTTGTAGTAGTAATCGAACATCAAGTATATTAAAGAGTTATAAAACTTAAATTATAATTCATATAAATTATTTTCATTTTAAATAATTTAAAAAACAAATTATAGATTAAATATGTAGATTTGAAAGAGAAACATAAATAATGGGTTATAATAAAGAAGATTATTGTTGAATCCAAGAGTCGAAGAGTCGAGAAGAAAATTCGATTTTGTCTCGTAAAACATAATTGTAAAAATCAATTGGAATAAATTAAACTTGAATGTAGAAAAAAGAATACGGAGAAAGTATTTGAATGTCCCTTGACTTGCATGCTATTGCTAAATATTGATTTCGTACCGACTCCCGAAATTCTTCCTGATCTCTCGTGATTTAAGTTTTAAAATTAATCACCACTAGCCGTAGATATTTAAAATTCTTTTTCGTCCTTATAAACAGTGATTTGTAAAATAATTAAAAATACCTTCTGTAATAATTTTCCCAATCGAGCGTAAAAAATAAATAGTTTATAACTGCAGATTAAACGGCATTACGTATTATCCAATACACACATATATTTGTAATGGCGATGGAAATTACAGGTTTGGTTATTCCGTAAATGATTAATAACGGTATAGGCCGATAACAAGACTATTTTAAGACGACTTATCAACGGTGTACGTATGTAATGTAAAACAATGGGAAAGGGAAAAATAAGGCGAAAGAATAAAGAAACAAGTACATATGTCTGTCTACACGATGGGTGAAGTCGTTATTAGTAATAACTCGGAGAAAAGGAGCGGAAAGTGAGTGGGAAGACTGGAGCCCAACAGTCGCACAAGAGCGCAGTCGAGGAAATGATCCAGTCTGTGCAAGAAGGCAGCAGGTGTTACGCAATGACGTAACGGATCGACCGCGTCGTTTACCGAGCGATGAGACTGCATGCAAGGGTCAACCTGTGATCATTTCAGTTTTTCGAATTTTTCAAATTACAGTTATTGATCTGACTCGTCATTATTTTCTTTTTTAAATGCTCTTCTTGTTTCATCATTTTAACTTTCCATTCTAAACGAGCATCTATAATTTATTGGGAAATATTTTAGAATTTGCACACTGATCACGTAAGATATATTAAGCGTATAAAAAATATTAGACATGTATTCGTGATCGATTTGCAAAGCTGTAAAATATATATGATTTCCCTAAGATTGCAATGTATTAAATTATTTAGCAATGTTTATTTAGCTTCGTTAACGTTCCTTTTCAGATTTTACACACACACACACCTCCTGAAATTTTTACTTTTTTGCGAGGAAATTGTAGCATTATTTTTATGGAAAAGTCGCTTATTGAACTTTTTACGAAGGTCCTACTTTCTCGTATCACGAATTCATTCTTATTATTTATAAATACTACATTTACGTAAATTAATTCACTTTTTAAATATTTCCCCTACGCGGCTCCTCAAGCAACCAATACATTATAATTAATTTGCATTATTCTTATATCTGTGAAAGATTATATTTTCCCGAGAACTTTTAATTACATTTTTTTTAACTAATAGAAAATGCTTTAAATAAATTTTATTATTATCTGTTAACGTCTTACGAGTTTTCTAAGAGATTTAAATGCACAATTTAATCAATAACACTAGTTTGCAATATCCTCCTTAATTAATGTAAGCAATAATACAAATAAAATGTAAATTAATCAAGTTAATATACGTATAAATAACTTCTTTTAATTTAATTCGCAAACCTTTGTTCAATTGTTAATATTTCCCAACGATAAAGATACACGATGTATGATAATGCACAGTTTTGAAAAACATGTAATCGTAATATCAAAAGTAAGTTACTATATTTATAAAATTACCAGTCTAATTTCTATTCGAAAAATATAATCTATGTATATGTGTATTCGAAAAATATATACCAACAATTGAAAATTTTTGCCTTTTCAATTTAATTCACTTCTTCATTTCTTAAATGTTATGAAATAAAATTTTATTCGATAAATTATATAAAAATAATTACAAATGAAATACCTGTTTTATTTTTTAAATAATTTTGCAAATAATATATTGGTTGAACAATTAAATTGCCTTTTTCATTTTTATTAAATTATTTATTATATCGTAACTAAGATAAAGTGCTATAGACTAGAATATAAAATAAATACTATAAATAATTACAATAAATTTGAATATAATTTATTAGTAAAATGTGTAGAAAAAAGGTAATTAATATTTAAAGCACTTATATTTCAAATAAATTCTTACATATGTTGGTAAAACATTTGAAAAAAAATTTTAATATAAATTCTTGAGATATTAATAAACGAGGATGAACTCGATAAAAGAAAAGCAATCTCTGTTACTTTATTACATTACAAAATAATTTATTAACGCTATTCAGTTATCAGAAAATAAAACATATACTTAATTTACAAAAATAAAAATTTATTTCTATTCTTAGTTGATGTTACAGATAATTTTATGGGGAATTTAAGGTTTTAAATAACGACGAATGACTTTTTTTTAATATATTTTACAAAAAGTAATTATCAAACGTAGATTATTTAATTAAAAAGATGTTAGATTACTTAAATTTTTATTTCAAGTTTATTTTTTATTCATATTTTTTATAACTAAATATCATTATGAAACATTATTTTACCCGTCATTACATTGGTATTATGACCAAGTTACAATACCATTTTCTGAGAAATCATTACAAATCAATCGAAATGAAAAAAACGCTAATAATGTCGTAGAAGATAATTAATATATCATGAATTCATATCTTCAAACTCAATTACCCAATCATATTTAACATCAACTAAAGATCATCGTCTAATTAAAACTGTCGCTATAAAATAAACAGTAGTAACAGATATTTCAAAACCTCCAATATTCAACCTTAGAAAATCATAGTTTAACGCATCGAATTTCTTAATTTAAAAAAAATTATGCGCTTGAGGTAATAGAATTTTATACTTTAACGTTTAGTTTTTATCGCGTAATTTAATATGCGATGCTTCAGCAATAATACGACTCCCAGATCACAGAAGGTAAACATATTTCTTATACTCTATTCGCGTTTTATTTATATACAATGTTTACAATTGTCACTGCGCTTGTACAATAATATAAATTAATTCGATCAACGCTGTTTTTCTAATTTGAGCCATCGAAAATATCCAAATTATTTCAAGAAAATTTTACGAAGATCACGAAATTGTCCAAAAAATAAAAAAATATTTTGTCGGAAAGACATTATCGCGCTGCAACTTGTCTATCGTGCAGTAAAATATATCAAAGTTGTTAAAACTGATTCATTGTATGAACGCTTAATCAATACACATAGATTAGAAAAGCTTTTAGCCTTTTATGGGCGAAGAACCAAATGTTTCGTACAAGAGGAAGTTGAGTAATACAAGAATAAAGAGCATCAATACAAAATGTATTTTAGTAAAATGAAATTTAATATATTTTATCTAGGCCTCGACAAATAACATAAAATTCACTGTTCCCCGTACGTATTAGAATAACATATCACGTTGCAATCGGCGTTCAAAATTGCACTTCTTAACGTTCAGTGATTAATAATAAAATCTGATTCGCGCTTTTTTCAATAATTTAATAAAGAAAAGTATAAACATAAATACATTGATCTATAATTGATGTTACGAATACTCGATAGCCTATAAATATATTCACCAGTGAACCAACATTTTAAACAACGTTAAGTGTTTTATAATGTTTATTAAATGAAATTCTATTAATCATCCAAAGATAGTTATAACTTTAGCGACTCAGATTATGTTTTCAAGGGAAAATGACAAATGACGTGTACAATGTTTAGAAAAAAGTGGTAACACGGATTTTATCACTGCTGATATTAGCTTATCTTCAATAAGTGTCAGACACTTTTATCCGACCAAGTATCGACAGAGAACTTGACGTTGGAATACGCATAAAAGGTGTAGTATTATTCTGCGTTATTATTTTGCAACAAGATTCGATAAATGTTCTCCAGTGCCAAAGTTGGAAGTTGTAATGTGTAATCTGTAAGTTAACTCGTGCAAATTAAAGGACGAATTTTTGTTTTTATAGTAGTGCATTCAAGTTAATTTCATTAATAAATTGCATTCGAAAGAATTTGTGATGGATTTTCCACGATACGTAAATAATATCGCCCATTTTATAAACATTATACCTCGTGAATGTTTAAAATAGCTCCATTTTATTGATTTTAAATGTAGAGCACAGATAAGATTATAATTTAGTTAAAGTGGATTCCATTTTTTATTTCGTATCGAATTTAGTTTTTAACTATTTTAAATTTCATTTTTTTTCTCATATTTCTACGCATTATTTTATTTATAAATGCTTTTTATTCTTAAAAACTTATTATTTATTTTAACGCTTTGATCGAGATACATTTTATTACCATTTATATTCATTTTATATTTACATAGATTCGCGTGACAATCATATTTAACAAATAAATAAAATGTTGTTTACATATACATATGCAAGTGTACATGGATACAATGTATAGAATCAATGAATTCAACTTTGAAATTAAACGCGAAATTTTATTTTTCTGCGTTAACTTTATTTTTAACATTTTAAACATATTTTATAATAAAAATTCTTTAATAGATGCGAAAATAACAAATATGATGCATCATGATTAGATATATAAAATATATAATCAGCTATTACGTTTGTGTCGAACATCGAATTTACTTAATTGCAGATGTTCTGATTAATACAATTATATTATAGTATTAAGCTTTTTTAATATTGATTTCAATTTCAACGCTATATTTTAATTTTCGAGCTTTTTAAAATATTTTACTAAGTGAAAAGCTTAGCGCGGTACAAAAGAAGATTAACCCGACGCGGAAGTCCAAAACGTTGTGTCAATACATCGAGAGATACCATAAATTAAAAATAATTTTATTTACTTATCTATTAACTTTAATATTACCGAAAACTAAAACATTCGTGACTTCGATTTAATTATTATAAAAATATACAATTAATAATATTCATTTTATGAAAAAATGAAACGATTAAAATTAAAATTATTGCCCGAACAAGATGAAATTCTGTAGCATCGCCAGCTTTAGTAATAGTCTCAATAGGACAAGTTAGGATAAATATTAATTAATAAAGTGAAAAATAAATTTTTTTTATTGCAAAACCTTCAATTCGAAAATTAATATTTGTTATTCGGTGAATAGCATTTGCACAGAATATTTTAACTCGTGGCTAATTTCGAATTCCAAGTTGAATAAAATATTGAAAACATTAATTACCTCGATCTAAAAAATTCTTATTACCAAAATTATTTTTGATATTTTCAGGAAAAGAAATAGACACATGGCAGTCAACGAAACTCTATAAACGATAATTTTCTTTTGGGAGTAATATTATTATCGATATACAATAAAAGTTTTAATTATAATTAATAAAATATTATTGAACTTGACAATAATGCAGCTTAAGATTGAAAATATTATTAAACCTAGTATGCACGAGAAGTAATTTAAATATTATATATAAAAAAATTTATAAAAAACAAAAAGCAACTACAAACGGAAAATTCCAAAAAATTTATCGTACCCGTGCAAGCTCACTTTTTAAGCGTAAAATATTGAAAATTAAAACATGACCGAATCGTTGAGAATATTAAAACTTTTGTTCTATAAAAATTTACTCACACGTAAAAGACAATGGAAAATAAGTTTAATTGGAGAAATTCTGATTCCTGTGGGGCTTATAGTGTGCGTATGGACTGTGAGAAACTTGTCGGCAAAACCTCCCACTCATTTCGAAAATAACACTTACTTCAATAATGTGTCGAAGGAAAATATGCTCGAAGATTTGTATTACAGTGAAGTTTCTTTATATTTTACACCGAACAACAGTTTTACGAAATTACTGATGCAAAAAGCAACCGACTGTCTTCGATTGAATCCAGATAATATTAGTAAGTACCTTCGCCATCAGTCGCGTTTGTGCGTAAGTATGAGTTGAGAAATGTAATTAAAATATTGCCGGTAAATTCAAGCAACTATTTGATGATTTATCAAACATATAAAGCAAAATATTGAATTCTCTTCATTTCGCACTACATTTAATTGGCGGTGATAAATATCATAACTGACTTTAACAGCAATAAATGGATATGCAACGGAGGAGGAACTGGTCCACAAGTATCAGGAGACTAAAATTGCACCACTTGCTAAAATGGCGGCAGTTGTTTTCGACGACCAACACGTTAACGAATCGACGAAACATTTGAGCTACAAAATACGGACGAGCAATCTGATTCTGCACGAACTTTTTAATATTTTTCTTTTAAGAAACATGTACATGTACTACACGAGCTTAAACATGTTTGTGCCTCTGCAAATATGTATAGACGAGTCATTCTTAGCCCTGAAAGCGGAGACCACGACATTAAATTCGCAAGTACGAAACGAGTAATAATACCCCCAAATTTTAAATAAATATTAAACATTCTCTCGTGAATTTATAAAAGAAAACGTTTTAACGAGAATAGATCCTTTGAAAATAATAATAAGACTGCAGCTAAAACGGTTTCACTAAAAATAGTTCATTTTCTTTTTTGCGATAGCCATCTACCCATTTCGTAACGGTATTATTATTACCGCATAACTTCATTAATTAATACAATATTGCAGATGTTTGTGCAACGAATACCTTATCCACCGTACACGCAATCAAACTTGACAGATTCGATTATTAGGCAGTTGTTTGCTGCTGTCATTATAATAGCTTTTATGCTTCCATTGTTCATTGAAACTTCGAAGGCGTCGAGCGAAAAGTTTTTTGGTATTCATGTAAGTACCTAAGCTTTTTGAAGATCGAATTTAGTTTTATAAAGTAGATGACAAATTACAACGAAGCTCTAATTGTTCACTGCTACGGAATCGTAGCAATACAAAATAAACAATAATACATTTATTTTTAACGAAGTTGATGTTTAATAATCCTAACGCATTATTAATCGGCACATTTATCTCGAAATATTTTTTAGATTAGCGGTTAAAAATCTCGAATCAAACCGAATACCGCGATTGAATCTAAATTAGAATGATATTATTCGTAATAGAAATCGCAGAAAAACGATTGCGCGTCTCTATTTCAAAATCGGATTTGTTTATTTCTCGGTTAAATTCTGGATTCTGCCATTTAGCAAAGTATTTGTTTTTAGAATGTTTCAAACTATTATCGAACTATTGAAGAAAAAAGTAAAATCTTAATCAAAGACGATCTAATCTCTAGCTGCGAGTAAGCGGTTGTTAAAAATATAATTAATGCATTTACCGAAGATTAATAAAAGTATCAATTTATGTGTTTATTTGTTTTTAAAAGACCGTTTAATGTAGAATTGACGCTGTACTCTCTTGCACTATGATGCATTAGATCAAACCCTAAATTTGTTTAAAAGTGCGGTATTCTTAATTTTAATCAAAACATAACGTGGCATATATTTTATCGATTTGGCTTAGATTTTAATGAGCATGAATGGTGTTTCCAACGCATTAAACTTATTCAGTTGGCTGACCAGTGGCATCGTTTTTATTAATCTATTTTGCATTATACCCATTGTGATTATTTTGTTATTCTCAACTGGTGATGCACTTCCTTACGTGAACTACACAAACCCGCTTATAGTTTGGTTAGCCCTGACTTTTCACATCGCCCACCTCTTCTCGTACGGGGTGCACGTCTCCGCATACTTTTCTAAATGTAAGTTCAAGGACGAGCTAAGGTCAGTTGCCTCGACAGCAAATAACAGAAGAACTTTTTTGCAGTTTTACTCGTAATATTTGGTCTTTTGGCGTTAAATATTTGCACGGCAGTATTACAATTGCACGGATTGAGAGAAGAAGACTATCCGCTTGCTCCGTATTTGGGGATACTCTTTCCGAATATGTTACTGAACCGAATAATTGAAGAGCTCAATTATTATGAAACAACAGGCAAGCCTAACGACAGAAATGTCAAATTTAAATTTACCAACAGTTTTGACGTTGTTTTTACCGTTATTACCATACGTTGCTGTCATTGTTCTCGTTATTGCGGACGATAATTTAAAGCTTCGAATAATATTCATAAAATAACGTGTGCTTTTGCAGGTGAAGGCGTACAATGGAATAACTTATTTTCAGTTGGAAATTCCTTGTATAAAATTGGAGGAAGCACGGGAATGATATTGTTGTTCTCTTTGATTGGAATGGTTTTTCATTTCGTAATGGCAATATACATTTACGCAATTAACCCCGGCAAGTATGGCGTTAAGAAGCATCCGCTATTTTTCTTACAGGTACAGCACTAAATCTCTAACTTGAAATTTTAAATTGAGTGCGCTAATTGTTTACCTCGTTGTTTAAAGACTAAAAGTAAAACGAACATTGGCAATCGGTTGGAAAATCTGGAATACGACGACGGGATTGACAAAAGACCGTTCGAGTCGGTGTCGAAGCGGGACTACGAGCCTGGAATTCAGATACGAAACTTGAAAAAATCATACAACATTAGTTTATTCAGCAAGACGGTGAGATACATCTTTTGGATTAAATTTTCTTACACCTATACTTCCTTCATTCGTAAAGAAACTGTATAATCTACACTGTAGCAAATACATGCGTTGCGAGGAGTGTCTGTAGACTTTTACAAGGGGCAAATCACGTCATTGCTGGGTCATAATGGAGCTGGCAAAACTACTATGATGTCTATTTTAACCGGTATCGCGTATTCGTTTTATAATATTCGCGTCAAATATCTGTAAACGTATGCAGCAAAAATGCAATTTTAGTAATGCTTTACTGCAGGTATGATGAGTCCTTCGGATGGCTTGATACTCATAAATTCCAAAAATATAACAGATCATGCTACCGAAATAATGAACAACATGGGATTATGCCCACAAGAAAATATACTCTTCCCGTGTCTTTCGGTCGAAGAGCAACTGCTATTTTTCGCAATGGTACGACTATTTTATGCTCGCTGCAATGTTTATGTTTGTCATTGTGTTAACAAATTGCATAATTTTAGTTGAAAGGTACCGGAAAGAGCAAAAGTGACGTTAAGCACAGCGTGAAAGTTTTCCTCGAAAAATTGCAATTGCACGAAAAGCGCAACTCGTTACCCAAAGAGTTATCAGGTGGTCAGAAGCGCCGAGTCTGCATTGGTATGGCACTGATAGGTGACTCGAGTGTAAGTCATAAGTAACTTTAATGCCATTACTGTTTTATTGGCTAATGAAAATAATGTTTTCCGTTTGTTGTTATTAAGACGCTTATCTTAGACGAGCCAACGTCTGGCTTGGATCCAAAGAGCAAACGCATCATATGGGACATATTGCTGGTGAGTATAGACGCTTACTCTTTTCAAGTTCTTAAACAAGGGTGTTGGGAAAATATGGTGTAAGAAAGATGAAAGTATTTTTGTTGTTGCGTATAATTAGAGAATGAGGGGAGAAAAAACGATTTTGATAAGTACACACGACATGGAAGAGGCCGATATTCTTGGAGACAGAATTGCAATAATGCACGCGGGAAATTTAAAGGGTTACGGGACTGCGATGTATCTTAAAAAACTGCTAGGTATGTACGAATATTCACCGTTAAGGTTCGAAAAATCTACTTTTAAAAAGCACGACATTCGTGATTTTCATAAGACATTGTAAAAGAGACACGACGAAGAATGTTAATTTTTTAGGCCAGGACAACGTGGAAGTGACGTTATCGATCGAGCCGCATTGTGATTTTGAAAAGCTGTCCAACGAGTTAAATTGCAAGGGAAATATAATTAATAAAGATGGCAATAGGGTGGTTATAAGTGTTCCCAATTCCCCGAATCTCCCAGATTGGCTGGACAAGCTGGAAAACAGCAAAGCCGAGTTGGGTGTATCGGGTCTGAGTGTCTCTCTAATAACGTTAGAGCAGGTATTTTTAAAGTAAGTTTTATATTATCCCTTGCAGCGCTAATTGGTTTTATAATTAAACTAAACTTTATGTTTTTAACGAAAGAGTTACGCAAGAGCACCAACAGGCAGCAAAGCCATATAAATCTTACAATGGTATTGGACGTAAACTGATGGGCGGAGAGCTTCAAATGCAATACATCCGAGCCATGTTGCACAAAAAGATGATTTACACTAAAAATAATTTTTCTACAATTATCATAATGATATTTTTGGTAAAGCATAATTTTTGCGTTGGAACACTTAATAAATTCCCTTTTAATTCGAAGATCTGTTTTCACCTCTTAGGTACTCATAGCCTTGTTAAGTATATCTCTTATTTTAAAAGAAACAAACGTTTTTAAACCTGCGGATAAGTTAGTGCCCATAAAACTCAACATGTATAATGATCCGCAAACGTATTATAAGAGCGACGATCTTGTGTTCGGACAGAAGTACAAACTCGTTTCGGAGAGTTGGAACGGTGAAGCAGCCGAAGCTCAAGAAACGAATCTTAACGATGGTAACGACGCAATTCAACGATTAATTTGTTTCTCCTAAGACAACAGCAGCAGCCGGTTATCTTAATGTTTTCTTTCTTTTTTCGCAGCCTTGATAAAATACGCAAAGAGAGACATTGTCTTCTACAATAATCACCTGATCGCCGCAGCGGAGTTCAATAAAACCAACGCAGGCATGGTAGTCAATGCCCTTTATTCCGAGAAAGCAGTCTACAGCTTTCCCATTTCGGTGAATTTGCTCTCGAACGCGATTATCAAAGGTCTATTGGGTGATAACTACTCGATCAGTTTGTCCAGTCAGCATCTGCCTTCGCTCAACACTTTAATATACACGGACAATACGACGATTAATGCTTTCACAACAGCTGTGGTGTTCGTCCTGCTCTTTTTCCCCACCATCGCCCTGTTCGTACTCCAGCCTTTGCGCGAATCCTTGGCCGGGGTGAAGCAACTGCAACGAATGGCCGGCGTTTCCGGCTTTACCTACTGGGCAACGAATTTCATCTTCGACGCGATTGTGTTCTTATTTATAATAGCCCTGATCATGATTGGCTTCGTCTCTATGGCGTATTTTCTCGATCTCCAGATGTACGAGCAAAAGGAGATACGTGAGTAAAAATTTTAACTTTGGGATACGTACCTGAGCCTTCGCTACATCCGTAATTTAAATACGTGTGCGCTCAAGTTACGAATCGTGTAAGTCGTGTTACATGCGATCGTAACGCACAGTTTTATGCAATCGCGTGTATCGCCGCGTTCAAATTGCAATATTAGCTATGATGTAACTATTATATACACATTAATATCGTCAATATTTTATTAATATTTATTTAAAAAACCACATGTTCAACATTCTAGTAATATCTGTGCTCTTGTTCGTGGTGTTTGCCATCAACTCCTTGCCACTCGTTTACATCTTTAGTTTTATGAACGCAGCGACGAGTTCCGTGGTACGACTGCTGACTTATATACCCATGGGTCTTGGTAATGCGAAAACTAATGCCTGTATCTTATTTTATACGTCTGTTATATAATAAAATACTTATTCTTTTTAGTCTCAATGGAACTTATAATGTGTGCGGTTAACGCTCAGCTAAGTGATTACCAGGCCGTAAAAATTTTACGCCCCATTCAGAAAAGGATATTCCTCTTGATTCCTTACCTAAGCTTTTTTCACAGTCAAATTTCATTTTACACGACTGCGCAGAAAAATTCTAGGTGCAAAAGAATGCCTAATGAATTTTATGACACCATGTGCTACCCGAATACGTTAAACCCCGATGTTGATATTTGCTGCCGTATAAATTATATATTTTTAAGATATCACAAATTGCAAGCGACGCGCCTTTACTAATTCCACTTTATTTCCTTGCGTAGAGCTCAAATGTCGTAACGGAAAATGCGAGGACTACTTGAAGTACTTCACTAATTTCGAAACGGACATCACGTTGGAGGAAAGTTTGATATACCTGAGCCTCACACCAATAATATATTTTGGAATTCTCGTTGTGCTCGAGAGCCAAATTATTCCAAAGATGATGGCCGCAGCCAGAAAACCTATTGCTTTTCGGTACAAAATGGACGAACGAGTGAAAAAAGAGAAATTGTCTATCGCCGATAGAATTTCGACAATCTACAGACGTACGTATGCGCACTTTTTCGAGGTACAGCATACAACGATAATGTCGTAGAATACGTTTAAGCGTCGTTTTATACAACCAACTTAATGGCGATTAGAAGTATTTAGTTGAGTCGTCGTGCGGCTTTCAGCCAAGTATTATGAAAAGCGCCAAAAGTGAAAAATACCGTTTAATTTAATTAAACGCATTACTTACTACCGATTTAATTACCAAATTTCAGATAATGCAAGCAGCAAAGGGACTGTTAATCTCAAAATGGAAAATAATTCGTGCACGTTTCAGGAACATTCGTCGAGCTACAGCAGCAAAAGTAATCAAGTATTTCTTGTATACGAATTGCGCAAGCAATATAGGAAGCTATTGGCGGTAAAAGATGTAAGCTTTGGAGTCTACCAGCACGAATGCTTTGGATTACTCGGCGTTAATGGAGCCGGAAAAAGTACAACTTTCCGAATGATGACTGGAGGCGAAATACCAAATAGTGGAATTATGTGTATAGGCGACAAGAGTATTAAAGAAAATAGAGGTCGTGTAAGTTACGTCGCAAAACTTGTAATAAAATTTAGACAAACGCGTGGGGAAAATAATTACTCGTTCGAAGAGCGATTAATTGGTTACGTTTCGTAAATAAAAATAAATCTTTACGTTAAATTAAAATACATCCTCGAGACGTTCGCCAAGTTACGACTGATCAACTTTTATTATGCGATTTCAGTTTCTCTCCCAAATGGGTTATTGTCCCCAAAACGACGCCATAATAAGCTCCTTAAACGCTTTCGATCACTTGCGACTGTTTGCCAGCATTCGCGGTATTCAGAAGCACAATATCGAGCAAGAAGTAAGAACGTGGATCGACAGACTAAGTGAGTATCATAAATTCAAATGAATTTTGTTTAATCGCTGAGTGAGAGTAAAAAAGCCGAAATTATCGGATCGTGGCGAGCAGACGATAACAATTTTTACATCGATACGAATACTCGTCCAATAGTAGGCCGCATCGAGCTCATTTGTCTGTTGTAAAATTAATCGACAATTAATATTTGTTAATTTTCGAGCCTCTTACCCTCAAAAGCTTGGTCGGATCATATTTTTTAGCACAAGCGAGTTGGAGTAATTCTTACGAACGAACACTTATTTTCAAAAGCTTGAAACGATCGCGCCATTCTAAAAAATAAGCTTATCTCTAGAAGAAAAAAATGGCGCGATGTCACTTGTAAGAACAGGTTGGATGATAATTTAAAGACTTATTGACGCACTGTGCAATAATAAATTTTGCAGATTTAAACGCGTGTGCATTTCAGCCGAGTGGAACGTATAGCGGGGGCAACAAGAGACGTTTGAACATAGCGATGGCTCTTATCGGTAATCCGAATTTAGTTTTGTTAGACGAACCCACTACAGGCGTTGATCCGGGAGCCAGGAGATCGTTGTGGAATGTTATCCAAACTTGCCAGACGATGGGACAAGCGGTCGTCTTAACCTCCCACAGGTCGGTTATTTACGCAACCTCGATATTTTTAAAAATCCGAAATCCCGCGGCATTGCGTTGCTTTATTCGCAATCGACGAGGAGATCGATGAACCCGAATGAAAGCACTTTTACTGGTTCGTTTCAGTATGGAGGAATGCGAAGCTCTTTGTAACAGGTTAGGTATAATGGTAGGAGGTATATTGGTGTGCATCGGACCCTCCCAGGAATTAAAACAACGTTTTGGCGCTGGCTACGACATTCAACTCAAGTTGAATCCGCAAAAATCGAAAGACCAGATCAAGGAAATCAAATATTGTATTATGAACTGTGAATTGAATTTCGAGCTCGTCGATGAGAATTCAGTACGTATTATTTCTTGCTTATTATTGTTGTTGTTGTTGTTGTTATCATTAGTAGTTTATGCCGATCGTCTCAATATTTCAACTTTGAAGCACAAATTTGCTTCGTCGATCAATTCAAATGCACTATCGCTTTATTTTTATCAAATACGTATAACAGACTTTAACATATCTTCGTGAATTATAATTAAATCTTTATAAATTCAACTTTAATTCTGGCTGCCTTTGTGCTATTATTTGTATTTTAATAAATAAATAAATAACATCAAGCCTTTAATGTCAATTGTAATTCCTTGGCGCATTAACATTTTCAATAATTTATTATACGCGCGTAATTTTATTTTCTGTTAAAATTAGTTACTTTAAATTGGATTGAGCAATCGTGTAATTTGTAATATTCGCAGTCGATGCAAGTAAATAATATATTTAACTTTATTACCTCGTGTATAGGGTTACCTTATGTATCACGTAACTCCGGATAAAGTTACTTGGAGAAAGATGTACGATATTATGAATGAAATGAAAGCAAAGTACGATTGTATCGATGATTTTTCGGTGGTATCCTCAACGTTAGAGCAATTATTCTTGTTGTTCGCAAGAGCAGCTGATAAGGAACGTGAACGCAAATCCGAGTAAAATTATCAGTTGTAATTTTCGAGTAATAAATTTTTACGATACTTGAGAACGCTGTTTTATTCCAAACATCCTATAATTTCCACGATCTCCAAATATACATGTTTAGAATTTTAATTCGTAAAAAAGGGCACAAACATTGTAAATAGGAATCGAATTACAAAAGCTGAAAAGGGCAGTGAATTTGCGTGCGATATTTTCTCATTTGCCTCGTTCGTTCTCTAAGAGCTAGTATTGGCGCATTAAGACTTTTGAGAAATGAGTATGAAATAATTATGAACTTTAAAGCAACGTGAAATATAAATTCACAGAGTAACATCGGATTATTTGTATTCAACGAGGAGGAATATTTCAACCTTCGTAATTTTTATTCTTCGCTTTCGTAATTACTATTAAATGCTTAATTGGAATGCAGTATTTTATTCCTGTGTAAACTAATTAGTCGGCTGAATCAAATACATATTAACCTAAGCGCAGGAATTGTCTTTTAAAAAGATGAAACTCGTTTTAAAAGAAGCTTAATACTTAAGAACTAGTGTTAATTAGTTACCTTGGGCATTTAATTTTCACTAAAACTAAGATATAGAATTCAGATGGACACTTGATAGAGTGGGATATAGCTATTAATTTTGTCGTTACAATTGGTAAGAAAGAGCAAGCAAAAGGAATATTACGAATAAGTATTGTAAATTCAATTCACGTAGGATAATAACGATATAAAATATTCTGAATATAACAATAATTTATCCGAAGCCCGTGTACACACACAAAGAAAAACTTGTATCTTTTTTTATTAAATTACGTATATTTTGTATATAAATATAACGAAGCAGTCAGTAGTATAAAAGTTTCGGACTCGCTTATTTAAGAGCAACAAGATTCTTTAATCTCTATTGAAATTAATTCACAACCCATTGCAGATTGCAGATCAAAAATTGAGCAAAATTATTTGTATTTTGATTCAGAATCATATAAGTGAACGCTGAAGATGTATGATATGATTTTTTCGGCGCCCGCATAATACCTATATTTTTATAAGCGAATGTAACAATTACGCAAACCATTTTCATTTTCCGCAGCAATTAATTTTATTTGAAATTAGATTTGAAAGATTAGTAGGTCGGCAGTGATGAATTCAATTTATTAAGAATTTATAAGCTATGGTTTCTTAAATTGAAATAGAAAGTAATATTATTTTTGTAAGTCAGACGGGAGGATTAGAGGATAAGAACAGATATACGCCAACACCACCAGTTCGACAAACTGCGCGTATGGATTCTACGCTGTAAGAGTAAGTCAGATTGTAAAATCAACAGTTCATTATTGCTTTTTAATTAATGTTTTCTTTAACTAAAATAACGACTTGTATTGAAATAACAATATTATTTTCACGAAATCCCAAGCTTTTTTCTCGATGTAACATCGATGCACGTCGGAATATTATATTTTTCATAAGATAGACCATATTTATTGTTCTTAAAATTTTTAAAGATTTTAACGTTACCGATAAAAAATGTACGTAATATTTATTGTAGATTAAAAGTGCTTATAAGTTTCAGTTGAGCGATAAAAATAAATATCGGTATAATTTATATGGCATAGGGATTAATAGCGAATAATATTTAGTTTATAAAGATCCGCGTTATATTTTAATTAAGAGCTTTTGTAATTGATACAAACTGGAATTCATAAAATTAATCGATTAAATATCTTAAGTAAATTTCAATGCATCGTTTTGTTTTATTAAAATTTGTCTGCCTTTGCAAATCTAAGTGAACATACGAATTGAGAGTTTGGAAATATCTAAAAATTATGATTGGAAAACAAACAAAATATTCAATGACTGTAAAATAGTCGAAGTATCTAGAATATAAGCCAAAGCCAATACTAAATCCGGCTGAAAAATATTTAGCGTCAGTGCGTATGAAATAAAATATCTGAATATTAAAGTATATCCAATTTTACAATTGATTTATTGATTAACAGCAGGTGATATATTACTCGTAAAAAGTCCTCTTGAACAACCAAGTGTTAACAATCAAGTGTTTCGATACGAGCTACAATATTCGAGTAAAGCAAATTTAGATAAATTCACAGATGAGTTTAATACATCGACACTAATGCAGGATCGAAACTTTCAAGGAATATTTTGATTTTTAATTTATCGATTTCACGCGAACTAACGACTCGAGATGTTTTGCAAGTTTGAATATGTAAGAGCTTATGATTGCTTCGATATAAATAAATTGTATTAATTTAAAATATTATGTAACTTTCTGATTCAAATTTTGTACAAAAGCGCTTGTATTTCTCGATATCGAAGACCTTTTTCGAAAATAATTCGAAAAAGAGCAGAATTCTTCAAAAAGCAGAAACTGAACTATATTTTCGAAAAGGCGAATAATTTTTACGGGAGCTTGTTCGCTTTCAGCATTCAGCCAAATACCGTGCGCAGAAGAGTCGGGCCTGTTGTTGTCATTGTGCCGACAAAAAGTGAACTATTTCTCAATTATTGTAAGTCGCGAGTCGCGCAGCCATTGTGTCTGCTAACTCCCTCGCCTCCTCGAATTTGATAGATTCCGTCTTAATTTGCGAATCTATAATTACACGCTTACAAGCAATACAAATAGTAATGCTTAATTCTGCCGCGGCGTTGCCTCACCGACAATGACGCAACAACAACCGCCAAAACCAACGACGACTCGAGGAGAGGTGCACAATCCGATGAACGAGGTGGAAACGAAAAAAGCAACATTAATTATTTCCCAATATTATATCGGCTGAGTATGGATTGTTGCCTTCCGCGAGAGCAGTTATTAATGGTCATAAATCTGAAGCGGCTCGAAGGCACTTCATCCGATATTTGTATTATAATGCCAACATCTAAAAAACAATTTAATCGTAGATTTTAATCTAATTTAAAATTTCCTGTCTCGGGAGTCGAATTAAATAGGGACTTTAGCATCGAGCGAGTGGATATTCGCGGGCGAACAACCGCTCGGCAATCGTTGGCTTAACGCCTGATATGTAATATCCAATCGAGAGCGAAGCCAACAAAAAGCAAAGCCTCCAGAACCAAAACAGTGAGCAGAAGTCCTGGCTTAGCGGTAGCCGCTCTGTCTATTGAATTGTTAACGAGCCTACGTACCGAATAAATAGCGCAGAGTCAAGATTATCATCGGCAATACACAATCGCTGTGTGCGCTAATTTACGGCCCCCGCTCGATTATGTAGTCCCGGTCGGTGCCGCTTTTTTCGACGCTTTTTTCTATAATCGATTTCATTACTGCCTCCTCGTGCCTCCGTTAATTCATATTCTCTATCTTTTCTGGCGCGAGCGCAACTGTCTTATTTCTTTTTCCATCGGTGAGGAGTCGAGAGCGCGGTGACGTCATCGGATCGCTCGAGGAGCTTCTTACGGGGCGCTCCCAAAAGGAGAGAGACCGAGCGAGCGAGGAGAGTTCGCGGAAAACAAAGGTGAGAAAGCATCTCAACTATTCGGCTGATATGAATAATTGATAATGAAATTATTAAGACTATTGCGTAAGTCAAATATTTGCACGCTAATACTATAATTTCCTTCTTGATCGAGCGAGCGAGCGAGCCAACGAGCGAGACGTCAGCTGATGCCGATCGAGTCCGTGCTCGGAGTTAATTTTACGTCTATTTATATAATTTTATGAATATTCCTCGATATTAAAGACGTGTAATTTTTCAATAAACGCTTGCGATAAATATTAATTTATCCTTCTCTCCGCGTGTGTCTGTGGATAATAATTCATTGCAATCGGAATATAATATTTCATTCGAAACTTTTAATTGAGAATTATTAATTGACTTAATAAATGTTAAAGAATATTTTAATATTCCACAAATCCTAAAATTACGCCTGTTAAATATTTTATTACATTTTGCCGTATTTTATATTTGACGCCTTTGACATATTATATTCTATGAACTTTTTCAAATTTACAAGCTGAATACTTCCAACGGCCACTCTGAAATATTAGGCCTTAAGTATATTAAATATATATATATTACATCTAATATTAAATAATGTGGTAGTTATCGAGGAAAATATTTTGCATAAGTTAATAACTCCTACTTTCCTCCTTGATTATTTCAAAGTGCAAGTTATTAAATTTTCTTCTGTTCTCTCGTAAAACTTATTCGAGCCAATCGTCCCCTCCCTCTTTTAAATAATTTACAAATGTGTTAAAAAAATATAAACCAAGTAATAATAATTAAGAACGTAAAAGAATTATAGAACTATTAAAAAATTTTATTTGAGTAATACGTAATAATCGCGTATTCAATTATTAGATTGATTAAAAAATTATATAATGAATGTGATATAAGATTGCAAATTAAGATAACTGCTATTGCGTTATTTAAATCAAATATTCTTGAATGAATCTTTTATAAAGAATATTCAGAATTTTCATAAAATTTCTTTATCGGTACAACGATCGATGGGGAAAATGTACAATTTCTGTCGCAAAATATTAAATAGCTTTACCTGAAAAATTAGGATGAACAATAATTTTTTTTACCCGATATACAATTGCAACGTGACGTCCTAAAAACATAAAAATAACCTAAATATAAGCAACATAGTATTAATTAAATCACTCTCTTCGATTAAAAAATCACGCAAACGTATTTCCTGTGAAATTATTTGACAAGTAATATGTATGATAACTGATGTATCGTGAGTTGATTACATTTTTAAAATTCTAAACATTAATTAATTACTTTCGATTTTGTTTCGATTTACTTTCGAAACTGAAAATGAACATAAAATATACATCAGAGCCAAAGTATGTTTGACGTGAAAATGTATAAATTGATACTCAGAATTCAACGTTCAATTATTATATATTATGATTAGTTATAAAGAAATCTCTTCTTCGCACGGTTCGGAGTATTTATAAAACAATTATAAATTATTATCTGATAATTTAACTAAAATTGTAATTTTAAAATTATTATATAAAGATGAATAACAAATACAAGGTCTTATAAATACTTGTATGATATATTCGAAAAGCTAATATTAGAGACATTTATAAAATTCTTTTATATGATTATTTATTTAATTTATGATGTAAACATAAATAATTTGCTATCGGAATTTTACGTACAAATCATGCAAATTACTCATCATATATTAATGAAAAAGTTAGATTTGAAAATATTGTTTTGCATAAAATTTTCTATTTCTAATAAGTTGTATACATATTTAAGTAGATACATAAATTTTTCCACGTAAAACTAATGAACAGTACTTAAATTTACTAATTTATTTTCAAAAATGTAATTTATCATAGTATCAGTATCATTGCATTATTAATTTCATATAACTTCATACATTGTAATCGTATATTATAACACTGTAATAAATCATTACACTTTATAAATCTTCTTTAAATTTAATAAATTATTTAATAAATCTAAGCAATTTATTGTAGTAATTTTTATCTTTAAAATAAAAAATAATTCATGGATCAGAATATCGGATATATTGCAATGAGGGGTATTAAATAAAAAACTAAAGAAATTTTCATCGATTTCATGTAACGTAAATCGGTTAATTTTTTATAAAATATATATAACATAAATGTTTATTTTATCAATTTTATGTGATCAAATAGATTTTTATATCTATTTTTCTTTATATTATTTATAATGACATATATTAAAGTTATAAAATAAAATTTTTTTGATAATCAATTATTTTACCGACTATTTTACAAAAACTGTCAATTTCTATTTGAAATATTTAAAAATTTTAATAATTATTTGAAATAGCGAGATTCGGTTAATGTAAAAATTGTAAAATCAATGTTTATTCGATTGTTTTCGTACAATCCTATAGTTAAACTTTATTTTATTTTTAATATTTTTGTAATATTTTTACACGAACGATAATAATTTATTCATATTTGCTTGTGGTAATTAAGAATATTTTCAGATCTGTTCTTGCAATCTATCCCACAATTTTTTTTATGTAAAAATGATTCGTCTGGAAAAAAATCGAATTGCGCAGATTTAAAAATAAAACATATCATTAAAACTTACCGATGATCGTTTAACAGTAACAGATTTATTAACTAATTCATACAAAATTAATATTACATTTTTTCGCTTCTTCAAACGTGGAAATTAATTTTTTATCCAAGAAAACTGAATTAATGCCGATACATCTTCTATATGAAAATTATTAGATGCATTAAACAACTATTTAAAAATGAAATCTCAAAATAGATTTTTAGGTAATTGTGTTAAGTTTGCGTCGTGTCTTTTTAAATCTCGATTGTTCCACATTATACCCATTTTGATTTACTACGTATTTGCACTAAAACTACATTAGATATGAACATTAAATTAATTAATATATTTAAAATAATTTTCTATGCTAATTAAAGTAAATGTTACATCGAATTAAATGCCCTAAAATACTATCCAATCTATTGATGAAAAAGTTTTGTCACTCTAAAAATCTCCTAAGTATAAATTTTGTTTAACGTGAACAACACGACCTTTAATTAAATTAACTTTAATCACCTTCCAGTTTCGCGTAAAAAACCATTTTCAACGTCAGGTATGACTTTTTAGTTTATTTTCATAATTACTGATTAAAGATTTAAATATCATTTTAAGAATATAAAGAAATATGCTTTCTTATACTTCCTGTATTCGTGAATTAAAATTTGATCTTCGAATGGTTCGTATATAAAATGAGTTCCATATAATAACACGAAAAAGATAAGCCATTTCAAACAAAAATGTTTTGCACAATTTTGCAATTTCAATTCTAATGAATGGTCTGCAACTAGTTATGCTAAGGATGTACAAAGATTATCACGCCTGAGGCGTAAAGTTCACAGATTTTCTCACGTAAAATCAGGTCTCTCTTTTTGTACTTATTCATTATTTATTTACCATAATTTATGTTTAAAATAAAATATCACGTGAATAGCAGTTGATGTAACAATTAACAATCATCGTTATTTTTATAAATTTACCTACAACCTCAAGACAATTGAACATTTTAGCATGACAATATTAAATAATATAATAAATCTCATGATTAAAATATGAAGTGTAAAGTATTAAATTTTCACAATAAAATAAAGGGATTTATCGACCTTTCTGTTCTATTACCAATATTCACAAATAATTGTATACAATTCAAACATTTAAATTAATAAAGAATTGAATTTTTAATTTAACTAATAAAATAAAATGCCGTTAAAGCCATTGTTTGGACTTTTACTGATATCGATATCTGTTTAAAATATTTATAATATTTATTCATGCCATTTATTAATTCATAATATTTCGATTTCAAGAAAGGAATTTTAATTTCATGACTTCTCGTATATTAGTATCTCATATTGCGTATAACAAATATAGTGTGGTAATAATAAAGATATATACACTTCTGATTTTATACATACTTATTTTTATGATTCGCCATAAAATACAAGTTGTTTATGTTCGTATAACATTTATATTATCACATTCATTTTTTTTATAATTCGAGGTGAAAAAAAGTCTCCGTAAACCAAACGATAATTTTTGAAATTAAAAGCGATGTGATTATGCAACCTTAATTATAGTAGGCATTAAAACAGCTTAATCTTCCAAAATATCTTACAAAAAGTTTTCTGTAAAAATTTAGTAGTAGTATACTTTTTACTCAAATAAAAATTACTTATATACGTCATAATTAATGTAAGAAATGTGTAGTTTTTTAGTACTTCGTATAAATAAATAGTAAATGTAATAAGTAAATTTTCTTATTTGTCGAAAATATATAGTTTCGTTAGTGTAGACAAATTTCAACATGTAAAGAAAACGAATTAAGAGTTATCTAAATATTTGTAAAATTTAATTCCAAATTTATTTAGAGTGTGAAATTTCTTAAAATATAATAAATTAATTTTAAAGAAAAACTTTGACTTTTCTACAGATATTTTCCTCGAAAAAAATCCGTAATTGAATACCTACATGGCATTAAGTAAAGTACACAAAAAAGACGTAATAAGTTTATTTATTGTGTCAATATAAGAAAATAAAGTAACGAACCAACGAAAAATAACATGAAATGTTTTTAGATAAAACTAATTTGTTATAGAAATTCTACATCAGTTTTATATTTTAAAATTATTAAACTTGCATTATCCTAAAATTATCCTTAAAATATTTTTTTTTATAATTTCAGACTATTAAGTTTTCGCATTTAAAGTAAACTAAAGCACGAATATTTATTAAAGTTAATATATATTATGAAAACTCTTCCCAGATATAAAAAAAGGAAAACATTTCACGCGTCAGAATTATTATTTTGACACTTTTTCTTATTGTACATATTTTTTTCGAAAGCCGCGAAATGTTGACGTTTTTTTTTTAAATAAATTAAAAAGTGATACTAAGGTTTGTAACAAAAATATGTTAGCAAAATATTTAGAATTTTCTATATCGTAGATTTTAATAAAACGTTGGATTAATTTTAATTTTAAGAGAATAATTTTTTAAAGACAAATTTTAGGTGCATTACATCACATACGTTACGAATGCAAAACAAAAGAAACAAAGTTAAAGTAAACCAAATGACACGTTTAAACGTCAAGCAATATAATTATCGAATCGAAAAATAAGTGGGCAGTAAAAATAATTAGTAATAATACATTATGCAAGGTGGGGAAAACGAGGTTGAAAGTTATGGAGTAGCAAAAGAGGCCAAAGTTAGCCAAAAGAAGCAACAGAGGATCATTAAAATGCGAAGAATATGTTTTAAGAAAAGTGATGTGAATCCTCGAGTTAACAAAACGTTTAAAAGCCCACGTATCATTAGTAGCTATATGTAGACAATACCACAAATTGTCGAGAGGTAAGAGGTAAATTTGAGACGATCCATCATTGGCAATGATTGCTAATAACAGAGCATCTCCTTTACGGTAAATGCGAAAGGATGGGGCCCCGACACGGGGATTCTCCCTGGTGGGGTGGTTGTGCACCTAGCGGCGGTACGTACACCTCCAGAAGAACGGGCACTCTTAAGCAACCAAGGCAAACGCACGGACGTCTCTGGGTCTCTTTGCTCCGCGTCAACTGGAGGACGACGTACACTCGTCGCCGAGCGAATTAAAAAATCGAAGACATTAAGATAGAGGATCAACGAGAAATTTACGTTCTGGGTAATCTAGACCTTCGTCCTGCTCGCGGATCTGTTTATATTTACATTCCTCGCCGTTTTTTACTTCAGCTGTAGATTTCAGTGCCTGAAAACTGTTTGCTCGTCGGGCTTTGCAGTTTACCCATCCATTTATAAAAATTCGGCTCTCCATTTAATTAACCATAATTGCATCGTCTACTAAGTTTAAGGCAAAACATAACCTTACCCATTGCTATTTCTCCCGTACAAAAATCAGTGTGTAATTGCTCGCTTCTTTTTAACAATATTTTGCTTTTCTCAACTGATAATATGGAGACCGTATTTCCAATCTATTAGTAACGATCATTCGCAATTAACATCCCTTTACCCTAATGCTTAGTAAATCTATCTCTCTTAATTATTAGTATGAAATCTACAAAAATATATTGGTGAAAAATAAATAATGATCGATTTATTCGTAACCGTAAGAAAATTGTTGAATTAAATGTTCGAAGACGTACAATTGATAATAATTAAAGAAAATAGAAAAATACAATATTGAAACAAGTTGATACTATTTCGTAAAGACTTAATTAATAAATTATAAATTATTATTGCCTAACTCTTCTAAACTTAATTATTAAAAAACCTTTTAATCTTATAATTGAAATAAGTATTTTCAATTTATCGATTAATTCGATGTGAAAAAATATAAAATTTCATTTTACTATTATTGTTATGTACAACAAATTGAATGTTAATTAAAAATGTTCTCAATTTAAATGGTTTTATTCGAACTAATAGCCAAACTTTAAAAATTTAATTTATTAAATTAAAGAAGAAATGTAAATTTAAAATGTGTTTAAAAGTTCTATTGGTATAATGGCCTCTTACACTTTTATATATAACTTTTGTTATTGAAATGAAAAAATATTCAAAGCATTATTTGTGTTGCTAATCTATTATTCGTTTAAAAATTAATTAGTATTTCTTAGACAATTAGATTGCCTAAAAATTCACAGTTTTTATTATGTACAAATTTTATTTTTGACTTAAACGTTGTATTGGATAAATTTATTTGTTTACTTTAAAACGTTGATGATTCATTCGTTTTCGCATCTTATTTTATCAATTAATATATATTATTTCCATTTATAACTCTTTGCAAATAGCAAGACTAACATTAAAATTAAATCATTAAACAGTCAATTTATGTTTTAACAAAGATAAGTTTAAAACATATATCATAATTCTTATTGCGAATTCTTAACGATTGTAAAAAGTTTTAATATAATCATAAAATTATTTTTTTTTAATTTGATAGCTTTAATTTTAATTATATAATAGTGAAAGTAAACATGCTTTTATTAGCAATGAAATTAGCATATACATCTATAAAACACAATTTAGAATCTTTCATTTTTAATTACCATGTTTTTGTTATGATAAAAATAGCATTTTTATAATAAATAAGATGCGTATGCTTTTTGTTAAATCAATTTGGTTAATAATAAAGTAAAATTAAGAAAGAAAATTTTAAGTTTTTTTATTTTATTATAGTTTATGCTACTTTTAGATTCACTGTATTAAAATCAGTTGTTAATTAAGCGATGTTTGAGTAGTAAATATATTTGAAAATAATACTTTTAATAACCTTTGAAAAATCCAATACTTCAACTTTAACTCTCGCATAAAGAAACTTTAAATAATTTTATTACGTATTCAGATGCAATAAATTTGAATTCTGATAAAAAAAATTTTTTTGAGCTGCGTCGTTTTGCTAGGAGGATCAGCGCTAAACTCGAGACGTTGTAGCCCGAACCTGAGCACAAAAAAGCACAGCTCACTTTTAGTCGGGACAAACTCCAGGATATTCATGTTGGGAACGAAATCATCTGGCTAAATGAAAAATAAGCTCGTAATACATAACAATGAGCGGTCGAGAATTACATCATCACCACTATCTTATTTTTTCCTCTGCTAAAACGATGCCATCCTTGTTATGTATCTAATGATGGAGACGTGCAACCGAGATTTTGCAAAGGACAGTGGGACTCGACTAATTTACTAACTCCAGAATTCTCGATTTAGTTTAAGAAATCAAAGATTTTTCATTCATAGAATAAAATAAAACAATAGTCTAGACTAATTTAATTTGTAACGTCTTGATCAGAAATACTTAATATTTTACCTGTGGTTTTATTCTACGCCCTTATACAATTTACAAGGTCACCCAAACTCAGAGACATTCTTTTATAAATACTCATCGTAATATGTGCACACTTGCGTTCTCGAGTTCATCATATGATTCATATGTTATTATCATTATCATTTTTATTACTATTACTTTTATTATGGTTGGTAACAAAGTAAAGTGCAGTAAACAAAGACTCGATTTGCAAATTTTTTTTAGTTTACATGAAAACCAAACATGTACAACTTTCAAAATACTTATAAACTATTTGAACGTTTAGATTCCAACATTTGCAATATATTTATTATAAAAAAAAAGAATACAATAATATATTTAATGCCTGTGATTGTCTCAAATCATATCTGTCTACTGCGGATTACAGTAAATATTTAATTTAAAGTTTGTATCGATGATAATAAATTAACAAACTATGTTCGATAGATTTATTACTATTGTGCATTAGAACGGAGAATAAGTTATAATAACGAAAAAAATCGATTAAACCTCAGACTCCTTCTTTCATAATATTAACAAAATTTAATATCAACATTACATTATTGTATATTGATGGCGATGACGAAGATATATTTAATTGTCGAGAAGTAATTGAGATTCTTCAGCAGGTGACTATATACATGCATGACTGTATTGTACATTCTTTTGACTGGTATTGTACATAATTAGACTTAAACGAATTCCTTAACTTTCATTTCAGCTCACGGCTTAGGTTGTGGCGTTGAACAACGTAACTGTGCAGACAAATAAACACAATAAACCAAAAACAATTAATATATTGACAAAGTTGTGCTTCTGGAGCGGCTATCAAAGAAAGAATAAGTCGGCCCGGAGAGAAATAAATCCGAAGAAAAGTGTTCCTTGTAGATGGAACAATATGCGATGGTTATTATCCGAAGCTCCTGCTCGTCGACGAACTCCTGCTGCTGGTGTCGCGTTTCGGGGCGGTTTCATGTATGTCCAGGCGGTCTCTGGTTCGACTCGTCCAATCCCGTCGTGGAAAATCCTCAACGGCCCTAACAGCTGCTTCCCCGAAGGTCCAAACGGCCGCTCGGCGATCCCCCGGAAAACCCCGATAGCCGCACAATACATTGTATAAAACCCTTTAATTCCCTATAAATCGCGCGGGCGACCTATTTTTAATTATTCCGCGTTTTAGCTTGTCGCGGAACAAGTCCCGGATACACCAATATATTCATAATATTAAAAATTATCTTATCAATTATTTTAAACTCCCATGTATGTAATCCCAAAATATCCAATTTTTGTGTAGATACTTGTAATTTAATGTATGCACTCGATAAGATAAAATTTCAATTAGATTCGGGTAAGTCGGAAATCATAATTTATTTTATTCATAAGTACACGTGCAGGGCAACATTATCATGTAATATAAGGCAACATATTTTAAATCTTATTGAATTATTGACAGAATGTAGATGAGACCAAATCATGTATCGGATAAGAATTGAAGGAATTATTCAATTAAAATAGCGAAATATTTTTAGAGAATCTTATTGTTGCTCAGCAAATCTAATCTTGTATATTCATATCTAAATGTATGCTTTTAAAAAAGTAACGTACAAAATTAAACTTAATTTTTATAAATACGTTTTCTACAATTTTGTTTTCATACTACCAATTCTATGAATATAAGCATTATAAAACTACCATCAAATAATAGTTAAAATCTATAAATTAAATAATGATAGAAAAGGAAAATTAAAAAATAATAAATTAATATTATGTTAACTAATTAATATTTACTTGCAATTTCATGTCTGCACAAGTGGCTAACACTTTTAGCGTTTTATTGCTTCTTAAAAAAACATATGTAAAATTATTTAATTAAAAAAATGATAATAAAATTTGTGCACATCAAAAAATTTCGCCAATGTACAATTTCATTAGAAATATTCACAGATTCATATTTGAGTCCATTACAAAATCATTAAATTTATTAAGTATATAAAGTTGTAGTGCAGAAAATTAAAATTAAATTAAATAAAGGATTAAAAAATTATTGATTAAAAAAACTTATGATTACATATATTGTGAATTAAAAGACTTGCACCTTCAAAATATTTATTGTATTATACAATTAATTAAAGATTACTAATTAGAATAACTTACTCTCTGAATATAAAGATAACATTTTCAGCTATATTGTTTTTTGACATTTTATAATTTTATTGTACATTAGATTACTAAAAGTAAACACAAAACGCAATATTGATGAATGTATATTTTAAACGCTCAATAATGTATTCAATGCATTATCGTATTATATTGAATGAAGCCAAACACTAATAAAATAGTTTAATCCTTTTTTCATTTAGTACTTACCTATTATTATAAAATACAGTTTTATAAATAAAAATGTTTTATTTTGAAAGTAAATCTTAATTTGTTTACTAAGGTTTAAAAAAAAGTTGTACTTATTAAAGCTCATTAAATGTATATCTAGATAAATAAGATCTTGATTTTTGTTTGTATTATTGAATAATTGCTCACCTTAGAAGAGTAATTCGACCAAATTTATATATAAATAATTGTACTTTAGTCTCAATAATAAAATAATTCAATGTTACATTTAATTCTGTATTCCTGTATTTTGTAACACAAATAATTAACAATAATAAAGCAGAAGCAACCGTGATTATATTTAGTTTAGCTTAGCTCCAGACTATCGGCAATCTGTGCTTAACGAGGACGCGCTGTATGAATGGTTGCATATATTCGAAAATTTGAATTGCCTAAGAAAGTGTGTAGAGGTCACTACGTTCGAAACGCCGAAATCTTCCGAACCCACACCAAGATTACCGAGAAGAGCCGAACTTGAGCCGTTGGTGGTGTGCAAAGATCACTTCACGATACGCTGGATTTTTGTGCACAACAAAGACTTACGTCGCCGCGTGGGCCGGCAAAGCGGCCAGAGTTATTCGTTTGTTTTTTGTCTTTATTTTTTGCTCGTTTTAAGAAAGTAACGAAAGAAGAGAAGTACAAAATGTCGCAGGACTATAACCCTCTGCCGAATAATTTGCTCATGCTTCAGGCGGCAATTGCCAAGAGTTTCCAGGACATCTCCAAGTGTGTGAGGTGAGAAGCTCTTGATATTTCATTTATTAAATTATGGTCTTACATTATATTAGAAAAAATGGAAATATTGCAATTTTTTTGTACTATATTTTTTAAAATATCCTGTTGTTCGGCTTTTTTAGTTTAATTGAAATAAAAGTATAAGTTTGTTTTGTTCTATTTTCAATGTATACATGAAATATTTCAAAATTTGTTTACTAAAATCGTTCTTTTAATATTTATATAACTTAAGATTTATCGATTATCAATACATAAATTGTGTTAAAACTATAAAAAACCTTTTATCGTTTTTCTAAACGTGGAAGCTCGTGAATTCGCAAGCTTTTTTGATAATTCAAATTTATATTTTTCACCATCATTAATATTTGTGTTGCATTAGATTTTTGAATGGCCGCAGTTTAGTCTTTTCATTTCGTTCTCCGAGACAAAGACGCTCTCGGGAAACGTACACATGGACGTCCTTAATTGTATTTGCATTCTTCGTGTTTTATTCAATGTCTTTTCATGACATGCAATAAAATTCTGAAAATCGCTTGACAGAAAAAATATTCTTGATAAATTATTTTTTTAATACTATAATAATTTCATTTTCATGGGCGGATTTCCCTGAAAAATATTTTATTTTCTCACAGTACTGATTATTTAAAAATTATTGTGGAATTCAAAATAATCAGTGATTCAGTAGTCAAACATGTACCTCTTACCTTTTTATTAGTTTAAAATATATCATTTTAGAATTTATAATTCAATTAATAATTTTTTGTTGTTTAACAAATATTTACTTAAATTTTTTGTACACTAAATTGGCCACTATAATTTTATAAATTGAATTAGTTACATTTAACAAATTATTTCTTTTATATTCTTCAAGTACTCTTGTGATCTTATATATATATATATATATATTATAATTATATACATGTATCACAAATGCTCTTTTTTATATTTATTCCATTAAATAATCATTAAATAAATAATACAAATTTTTTTATATAAAATTATATTCTTTATTCTATAATAGAACCCAAGTTTAGGATAAATTTCAAATATCAATTGGAAAATATAAAAAATATGTATTTGACTAGGTTGGGAGGAATGCAAATTTGTAGATTTGAATCAAATTGCACCCCGTCCCGGCCTGATTATGTACATATTATTCAACACTTTGAAGAACAAGAAAATAAGTATAGAAGAAATATCAGTTTTTTTTCAAAAACTACTTATTTATTGAAAAACTATTAAATTTAATTGTCATACACATTTGAAACTTAATTTTATTTAAATACATTTAAATAAGAACAAATTTTGTAAACAATTTTCCATTAAAGAATGTCCTAGTTTGTTTAACTTTATTTAAGACATAAAATAATTTATATACACAATTCTATTTTTTTATTAAACAACTATATAAAATAAAATATTTATTTTTATTAATTTTTATAATATAACTAATATATTTATAATAAAATATTTATTTTATTAATTTTTATAATATAGCTTAATTAATTTCATTACAATAATTTTACAATAGTTGTGAAGTATAAGTAATTAATTATTTCAACTGATATTATAAATTAATATTCCTTAACAGTAATTAAAAAGAATGAAAATAAAATTATTTTTTTTTTAAATTATAATTTAAATTTTGCACCTTGCATTAAGTTGTGATGAAGTACAAATATTAACACTAATTCACAACCACTACAAAAAGTAATTTAACACTGTTATGGCATGGATTCTTTGTTTGCATTTCAGACAAAGAAAAATCCAATCTCCCATATAGAATTTCATTGCACACTTGCACATTTGCTTCTCTTTCAATCAAATAAATATAACTGCGTACAATTTCTACAGATGACACTAACATATTACTAAACTGCTATAGAATAAATGAATTAATAAATGAATTACCAGTAAAATTATTATTTAGTCCTAAAAAATTATAAATTAAAAAACGAATTTATTTGTTTAATCAAATTTTTTATTTTAATGCTAATTTAGAAGATATAGTCTCAATTATCTAAATTTTTTATATTTTACTAAACATTAAACTCTTAACACATGTTCTAATTATGTATACTCAAAAAATTATGCACTAAATTTTAACGTTTTAATAATATTTGCTATATTTGTGGACATGTGATGTAGACTTTCAATACATTCAACTCATTAAGAACAGGAATAAATTTCTTGTAAAAAAACATCTTTAGCTCTACAAAATAATAAAACGCGTATAAACTACTCTTTACTTATTATATATTACTATTTATGAAAAAAATTGGTTTTCTTGCTTTTATTTACTTAAATATTAATAATATCCTTTTGGAAATTACAAATTATAAAAATTACTATTTTTATTATGTTTTTAAGGTATTGATCGCGGTATTAATAAAGCGAACCGAAAAAAAACCAAGATCTTTTGAAGATATTTTTCATCATTATTTAAAATTTTTTTATTATAAAATTTGTAAATAATATAAATAATTGAATTTTTATTTTTTTCCTTTAAGGAGACTAAAGGTGTTTATTATTAAAAGATTAATTATAATCAATTGGTAATTAAAATTTTGACATAATTATTAGTCATTATTTTATAATATATTCATTTAAAAAATAAAGAAATTAGCCATGATTTTACAGTTATTATTTAAAATATATATGAATGTCAAAAACTTATTTTCATTATCAATGCATAAATGTAGTATTAACAGAATTCAAGTAAATTAATGTATTGAAATGTATTTATTATTATTATGTATATAATAAATTTTAGTTTGTTAAATTGATTTAAAAATAGTGTAATAATTTTATATTTTGTTTATAGTGAGGATGAATTTTTAAAAATTTTAACAATATTGGAGTCAAAAGAGTCTATTGTTAAAAAACTACACAAAGTGATGGAAAATGATTTGTTGAATACTTTGGAAAGTGATTTGGAAATATTGGTGACAGACGAATGCTTGGTAGAAGGCATGAAAAAAGTCAATCAATTAATCGAGGATACAACAGTACCTACAAGTGTTAAAGTATGGTAAGATTAAAATTTAGTCATTTATTATACTTTTTTTCAAATTTTTATATAAAAACTTATGCTGTGTTACAAACACAATTTATTTGATCAAATATTTGTTATCAGGAGACCTCCAGGTGATGTTCATCTCCATTTGCGGTCACTAGATGCAGAAAAAATTAAAAAGGAGTGTGAAGATTTAAAAGTATATACAGATAAAATTGAAAAAGAAAATGAAGAATTAATGGAGAAACTTACAAAAAGAAGAGAAAGTGTGCAACAAATTCATCAAAAAATAAAACAATTACTGAATATGCCATTTAAATTATCAGAATTAGAAAACACTTATAAATTTAATCAAGAATGCATAGAAAAACTAAATGATATGTCTTGATAAATGCTTAAAAATATAAATAATGACTAATGTTTAATATAATTATAATTTATTTTGTAAATCTTTTTCTTCTTGCAATAATTCTTCAAATTGTTTTTGAAGTCGTAGTATTGTTGCTGCATTTTTCTTCTGTGAAGAATATATAAAATCATAATTGTAAATATAATATCAATTAAATATAACTTACCTTCTGTATATTAATTTGTAAATTAACATTATTTATTTTCATTGCAACTTCTTCTTTTTCTGCTTTAGCCTTAATTAAAACGTCTTTCAAATCGTCTCTTTTTTTTCTTAACTCAGGAACGCTATTTCTTTCATAATCAATTTCAGGGTAAGAAATAAATGTAGTTGATGTATGAATATGTTCTATGAATTCATCATAAAGTTTCTGAATATGCTCTAATTCTTTACAAGTATTTTCAGATTTTTCTTCTGTTTCTTTTAAAACTGCTAAGGCTTTTAGTTGTAATTGCTTAACATTATTTATACTATTTTCTAAACTTAAAAGCTTTTGTTCACTTTGTTGTACTTTTAGTTTTTCTTCGTAAATTTTCTTATTCAATTCACGAATTTCGATTAAAGTATCGATTGAGTCTTCTGACATGTCTAATTAATGATTGTTTTATTTAAGTAAATTAAAATGCAAAAAAATATGGTAACGTTAAAAACAATTGAAATAAATTTTTTTAATACATATCACTGGATTATATTTTAAAATATTTAAAATAAGTTAGATTAAGTATGTATATTAAACTAAAAATTTTAACAAACATTTCAATAACTTTTCCTTTAAAATAAAACTTGTTATTCAGATTTTAAAAAAATTTTTTTTCATACAATTTATACAAATATTTTTAATTTTATATATTTTATACATTATATATCTATAAAAAATGTCATTTGAGACCAATATCTTGATATACGTAAATTGGACGTGAATAAAGGTATAATGAAAACTTTTAATCTTAATCAACGAAGTTTAAGCTTTCATGATATATGGAAATGATTATTTATAACTGAATGATAGTTGATCGCGTTCTCACAAGAAGTTTATCGTTTTAAATTACACGTGTTTATATATATGCATGTATGTATAATTTTCCAGGTATTTCTGTTAAACTTTTAATATAAATTTATTTATTAGATACGTTACAATTAGTTTTTAATCCGTTTGTTTAGTGATATACATTACAATACATTTTATTCTTTCAATAAAAATTTTATTTATTATTAGACAAGTACTACTTTTTATACACTTATACAAATATAAACAAGATTTTCGAAATCAACGGTCAACAGTTTTATAAAGAACAGCAATAATAATTTTTAAATACTTGTACAGACAAATTTATAGTTGAGATTAGCTTATCTGTTCCTTAGATTAAAATATTTATCTAGAATTTCATTTTTAAGATAATGTCATATTTTTTATGTATTTGTCTTAAGTAAGCTTTCAAACTAATAAAAATGAATAAGCTTATATACACCTTGTTATATTTATATCTGCATAGACAATATATGATTTTTGTTAAAAGCATTTATCAAATCAGTACACTAGACAGTAAAAAAAAAATTGAATGTCTATGTTCGATATAAATGAAAGAGAAAAATATAGAATTGGGTGAGAAAATGTAGTGAAATGGAAATACAAGTAAAAATAAATAATGGAATAAATGATGAAATTACTACATGAAGAGAAATTAGGCAGGGATGTGTAATCAGCTCAGTGCTGTTTAATATTGAATTAAAGAAGAAAATATAATTGATAATATTTGTAGAAGATACAGTAAAATTGGCAAATAATGAGAGAGAATTAAACGAATTACTGAGATTATTCAGAAATTACTTAGAAAGAAAAAAACTAGAAATAAATATCGAAAAATCGTAATATTTAAAAATTATGGAAGAAAAGATGGTTTTCGGATGTAAAATAAAAAAAGTAAAAACAGTAGATAAATATGCATATGTACGATATAAAAATAAACAAAATTTATTAACCAAAAGAGCAAATATGGTAATTTAATGTATTAATAAATTTTTTTATTAAAAACAAAATTTATAGCTCAAGTAAGACAAGTCGTAATAGAAAAAAAAAACAAGATGAAACGTGTATATGTGACAAGAAAGAATGGAAGAAATTAAAAATATGACTGATAACGTTAGCGAGACATAGAATGGATAATGAGAAAATAAGCATTGAATGATGGAGAAAGAAAAAATATTTAGATTTTATAATAATGACAAAGAAATAATGAAACATATAAGAGTGCTACTATTAAAGAGGAACCTATTCAAAGAGTTGGGAAGAAATAATAACAGGAAGAAGAAATTTAAATATATTATACAACATTTATCACAGTAGAAATAGAAAAGTACAGAAAAGGGAAAGGGACACAATGTAAATGAGGCAATATTAGAAATAAATAAAAAAACTAAAAAATATATTAAAATTAGTAAAAATAAAAAACTACAAGATCGTATTAAATATTATAATATGATATCATATAATATATTTTAATAAGATTTTATTTGTTTATTTTATGTCATTATTTACATAATGTTTGAAAAAATTGTTTGAAGTGATTGTATATTGTTTTATTGTATGTATGCGAGGACGCATCACCAGGCGGCTTCTGGTATATTTGTAACTACTCAAAAGTGACAAGAATTGTGCATATAACAGTGAATTTTATTTTTGACTTCAGGGTTCAAGGTATATATGATGAGTCCAATAAACCGACCCAGAACAACGTAATACACACATTAGATAAACATTTTAGTTATAAGTTTGTTATCTTAAATCGATATTTTTATTTTTTCTCGCAAAGGATATAGTTTTTCACTGATTATTAATGTTATTTTTTCTTAATGAATATATAAAACATAAAATTATACAAAAAAAAAAAAATATACACATAAAAATATATCTTTAAAAAGAGCAATATTGTTAAATATATAACAACGTATGAATTATAATGTCGATAAATCTCTTCAAAATTCTGTGTATTTCTATTGTATTTTTATTTTTATTGGAATAAAATTTTAAGATTATATTTAAACATAATCATGTTTTATTAATAAAAAATGTATATTATTAATACAGAAAATTTTTTTTGTACGTAGTTTTAGAGACACAATGAAGCATCCAAAAGTATACACATATAGATTTCATCAGTACATGAAATATACAGTCAATAATGTATACCTTATGACGAATAAAATATATTTAAGTATTTTGGAGTTTATAAAATTTATGAAAAACCTTATTTATTTTAGATTTATTAAAGATTTTCAGTAAAAAGTAAAAATCTGTCATACTATTAACATACGTGATGCATAAATCTAGGTTTATGTTTTTTTTTATTTAAACGGTTAATCTTTTAATGAATATATAATTATTCAAGTAGACTAATATGCATTAAGTAACCCATATAATAATTAATAGGTTGATACAAATAGGCAGAGAATAAGTTTTTTAAAATCTAAATTAAAGTGAAAGAAAAATTTAAGTTTGTAAATAAATAAGATCTCTTTTGAAAAATAAAAATTCAATATTTAATATATTAAAATTTTCAAACTGTAAAAACGTTTTACAAAATAAAAATTTTGAAATTTAGAAAAAATAGATAATGTATCTTTTAAATATGCGCATATCTAATTTTCAAGGTAAGATGCCGCCACTTTACAGTAAAGCATACGCAATGTATGATACAAGTTATTTTATGGTAAATCGTACACTAGCAAATATACACTTGAATGCGCAGATATCAAAATTGAATTTTTTTAACGCAAGCTTATGTAAATATTCAAGGTATAAAAATATTATTTATAAGAAAAATTAACTAATAGTAGTTAAAAGATGAATTTATAACTTTTTTCTTTTAACAGATAAAAAAATGATTTTATGTTATGAAAATAAATAGAAAGCAGCGATGTGATATGATTCATTTTCACACTAAAATATTATTAACTGCACAAAATATGCACCGCTGTTTTCACTTGAGGTAAGGAAAATAACTTTATTTGATAAACGAATCAGCTCTGCTTTTACATTTTTTCAACTTCTAAAGAAAATTATTATGAGAGGATTTGGTAGCGAGACTTGTCTAATTGGTGTATTTATATTACAAGCCTTCGTACTACTTTTCGTGTTCAAATTTCGAATGTAACCGATAGCGTTGAACGCGAAGCGAATAACAAACAAACCGAAAGTCCGATCGAGGCATGTCATTAACAACAGGTCAGGTTTACTCGGGAAGTATTCCCGCTAATTTCCCGGCAAATCGGTTTAAGCTTCTCAAGAGCGCCAAGAGATGTCGATGGCCTTGTTATTTCTAGTAAACCCGCGTCGCGTAGAGAGTGAAGCGTGGAAAAAGCCTCCATAGACTCTGCGCACACTCGTCGCGCGCACGCCATTCTGTGTATCGTGATTTTCGACTTGCCTCTAGCACATCACGGTTCTGCGCTATCTTCTCCTTTCGACGGCCACTGCACGTAGCGGAGCAACAAAAGCAGTTTTTCGCCTCGTCGCACATCGCAAGAACCAAGCGATATTATACCCGAAGAAAAAAGCTAGATTCACCGGATATTCCAAAAGAGGTGAGTGCGTTCCAATCTTGTTTTCCTTTTTGTTTTATCGACGTGTAGGAGTCTCATTGTCGTTAGACGAGCCGCGCAACGTAAATACATGCAGGCTTACGCGTATGTGTTTGTGTAACTCGAAGGAACTACTAGTATCGATCGCGTGGCATCTCCATCTCTGTCGTTCTTATCTCGCTTTCCAAAACGTGCCGCGCTTTATTAATCTAGGAGTCGATAACTTCATCAGGACACCCCACGGCTTATTTTGATCGTTTATAAGGTTTGTGAAGTTTTTTTTCTTTGCTTCGAAGAGGATAGACTTTGGCTGCTCTCACGCATCACCTCGTGTTCAACTATTTCTTATTCCTTACGTATTTCGAGACGAAGTTGAGGTTAGGTGAGCGTCGGTGACGCTTTGCTTACTTATTGCATTCTCCGTCTTTGGGAAATGCACCGAGGGCATACAGAGCATACCAAGGGTAGTTATAAGAAAGTGAAAACGAAAAGCTGAAAGTTTCCAATAACCTTTTGAGATACGCAGTCAGTGTAAAGAGAGTGAAACAAAATCTAATTTTTGACCATCCGATCGTTTATAAAGATTTTTGGAATCAGTTTTTATGCTTTACACAATTTTAGATTGGAATAACAGATTGTTTTGGATAAACATCTACTGTGAATAAGTGATTATAACAGTAGTAGTACATTTTTTTTTTAAACCACAATGTTTGAGAATCATGTTTTTTATGTTACAAGTTACTTAAATTATTTTGATAAAAAGATAGTTTTATATAAAATATTTGGAGCTCACAGTTTGACTTTTAATGTTATTAAAATTATTGGGTGGCTTAAAAATGTCATGTTTACCTAAAACTTAGATAACTACTATATTATATATATTTTTCTTTCCTTTAACATTATTTAAATGTTAATACATAAATTCTATAACTCATTAAAAACAAAATTAATATAATTGTTATATTTTCTTATCATTTATTAAAATACTTTTATACACTTTATAATTAATAAATTATGTTTATTATATCAATTTTTATATAAAATATAATTTTAATAAATAATACAAATTTATTGTATTTGAATTTTTAAATATGACATAAAAGTTATGAAAATATTTATTTTGTTAAATTATAAATTTCATTCAATATTTTAGGAAAAATAAATTAATAAATTCATTGAAGTTTAATAGAGATTTCCTAATAAAGTATATTCAAAATTACCAGAATACATTCATATTCTTAAAAGTTTATTTTTTTAAGTTCAGAGATAAAAAATAAATTAAAAGGTAGCTATGTATTAAATTGTAAATAATTTTTAATTTATTTAAATAAAAATATAAGTAACAATAAATCTGTTTTTTGGTTTGAATGAGTGTGTGTGTGGGCTTGGAAGCGTGTGTAAAACAATAATTTAAACAATTGTAGTTTTTAGGAACTTCAAAATCACAAATGTAACATTAGTTATTTTATAGTTTTATATTTAGTACTTTATAACAATAAAATAAATAAATAATTCATAGACAAAAATGAAATTTATATAAATAAATAGAAAAATTGTATAATGGATAAATCATGATTTAAAATCAACATTATAAATTTAAATATAATAATATTGGCGGTAATGATAATTGAATCTTTAATAGTTTTTTATATTTTATGCAAAGAAATGATTTAATATTATTTAAGAAAATATATTTTTTATTTGAGTTCTGTTGATATGTTAAAACAATGACAAATGTAATCAAATAAACCAAAAATTTCGAATTTTTTAACTAATTAGTTTTAGAATTATTAAATATTTACTGTATTACTATTTACTATACCATAAATTAATAAGGTAAAATAATGTTTTAAATAAATGTTTATTAAAGCTTATTGAACCTATAATAAATATGTAATTAAACTTGTAACTTATTATATTATAATGAATTATCTTATATTACATATATCTCCTTAGAAGAATTTATAATTTAGGGTTTATTTTTTATACATTGTGATTGATGAAAATATTTATAATACCTCGTTTTATAAATAAATAATTATATTCAGTAATTATAAGATTATAAGATAGAAATTGTATTTATCAATTAAAAACATGTTTTTTATTATTCTACAAAAAAATTTTTGAAAAATTATCACCTTGAAATTCAAAGAATAATGTTGTATCTATTATAAAAATAAAATTATATAAATAATAAAATATAGACTGTATAACTTTAAGATATTAAGCAATATAAAATTAAGATTACTAAGAGTTTATAATTTAGTTGTGTAAAAAATATTTTTTTTGTATTTCAAAAGAGGAAATAAACTATGCAGCAAATGTTTTTTAAAAGTATGGTTTTGTTGATCGAATAAATATTATTAATTGAAATTTTATAAAAACAATATAATGTTCAGAATATATTAAATTTATAAATATTAAAAATGAAATTGGTCTTTTCCTTTACTCGTTATTTACAATATTTATACATTAAAGAAGATGCTCAAAAAACTAGAAGAGTAACATAGAAATTTAATGCATTGAATGTAAGATTATGTGAAACATATTTTAATAGCTCTTGTTTTAATTTAATAAAATAGAAGGGTGTGAAATGGAAGTTTAGAAGATGTATTGATCAAAGGAAATTTCATAATTTTACAAAAATTAACGGCTTATACTTCATTAACAGTCAAGATACATTACTATTAAAACATATTTATATCCGAATTAACGTTTATAAAGATTTGTTAGTAAAATAAACCAACATAAAAACTAGTGTAAAAAATTAATTTATTGAAATGAAAAACTTTTGCTATATTCGACTCTCGCTAAAAATAAATATCAAGTCTACATTGATATTTAATAAAAAAAATTCACATATAGTTAAAAAATATTATATACATTGAATTTTTTAACGAGTATTAAATATGATTTTTCAATGAGATTTTAGCCATCTTGAATATTTTGAAGTAAAACTTATTAAAAATTAAAATCAATAAATACAAATGTCAGAAATAGAAGCTTATCTGCGGTAATGTTGATAAGATATATATGTAATCGTAAAGGGAAAAAAACGAAGCGAACACTTGTGGCTGTATTCCAAAGTCAAAATTACCTAATATACTCGTCATTTTTAGAAATAATATGCATGTGTGCGTCTTATCTTATTTTAAAACCCGTTTTCATAGTCTATGCTTGTATAAGTCAGAAAATTAGCTTGGACAGGTGACATAATTTATTCCGCTCACATATCAGCAATTGTGCGGTCTGAGTTCATGATATTTTCGGAGAGGAGGACAGCTGTTAAGGAGATGTAGATTAGGTATTTTCGTTCCTCTCTTTCTGTGCTCTGCGCAAATCGAGCCTTCCGTATTTTTAATAACGCATTCACTCGTACAAGAACTTGACACACGGCACGCGGCTCATTTCTTTGGTTATAATTCTGCGCGAGAAATAATGATTGGAACTGCCCGTCTTGCCCGAGCTGTTCGCCATGGCAGAGTGAATTCGCTTGACATTAAGGTTTGCAAGCTAACCTTCAGCTTCGAATGTCCAACAACGCGCATTAATCAATTTTTGCGCTCGGCAACTGAAACGGGACCGTTTAAAAGTTCCTCTCGATTGCATATTAAACTTTTACGTCTGCAAATAATGCACGCGAGATGTTACTTACTAGCATTCACTTTATTTACCCCAGTGGTCTACTCGCAATTGGAAAGCTGATAATTTCACAAATTTTCTTCGGCACTTTTGACGATTTTAGCGACAATAATCTGTCAACGGCGCTAGTTTATTTTATATCCACGAAAACACACACTTTTTTACAATATTTCTGCGGCCAATCCAAACATTATCGTCGTGTCATTGTGATGTAACGTAAAATTATATATGGGTTTATCGTCGCTTAACAATGATAACCAATAGATACATCATTCTAGCACAAAGGCATACATTTATAATTATTTCCAGGAAATACAAGATTTTTGTATTGAATAAAGTAGTTACAATTTATTAAAATCGACTCGATCTGAATTGTGGATCGAATAATTTTCAATTAATTTTCCGTGATTCTTTTTCAAAATTGGTTACTAACTAATCTAAATACTGCACGTACAGTTATCTCACAACAACTACTGCATGGCAATTAATAAAACAATTTGCTAAAAAATTTAAACTCACATTCTTATTAGAAAGCTCGTGATTTATTGTATTGAAAAAGTGCCGTCTCCATTTATTATATTACAACTTATTTTTAACTTATTTATCAGGCACGTACGTGTTCTATTTAAAAAGTTGCCAGAGATAATTCAAATAAAATCAACATCATTGAGAATGGCTTTGTGTTTTGCGGATGGGCGGTGATCAAAGGTAAACACGAAGTGCTTGAGCAAGTAATTGCTCAACCGTATAAAAGTACACGACATTTGTCATGGCAATTAAAATAGGAGAAAGAATGAATTTTAAACGCTTTGCACAAAAATGGCATAATTAAACTGCTCCCGATGCAGATTTTCCTGTGCGCAGACGAGCTTTTTTCGTGACGCAGATAGAACCTAAAACAAGGTCTCGTTCATTCGTTATTATTAAATAGACATTGTTTAAACATGCTTGTGTTGCTTTTTATTGCCTTTGTTGGCTCAAACTATTTGGCGTGTTATTAAACAACCAGACGTTCTTGATTGAAACGTAAACATATAGTTATGCGTTATACACACACGGTAGAATTGAATTATCATTGAGAAATAGTTAAAATCAGCTCCAATCGTGAGCGGACAAACTGTGGATAAAAATGATCGGGAATTTTTAAAAGTATAAAACTATTCTAATGTAAACTTAACGATACATTTTAACTGTACATAAGAGAAACGATTAAATTCATTACTTATCGCGTGATCCTGTAATGCTTGGCACACGTAGCTTTATGTTTTAGATAAGAAATAAAAAATAAAAAAAATTCATGCTTTTAATATTTTTACTTGAGAACATATCAATGGAAATGTTGCGAGAGTTGAAATGTAAAATTTCACTTACTGGAAAAGAATATGTTTTCAAAGATATGCGTGAGGTTTGTCATACTTTCATTTACGGTCTTATTAAAAGGCTATTACGCTTGAATTGGTGTGTGTACCTTACAATATGCGAATACTCGAACTTACAAGGTTGTAAAAATGTAACATTAGTTTTAATCGCGTGCAAATAATGTGAATTGATTAAAGACGGAAATTGTAATTTCTCCTTGTGCTTTAAATTTTAAGATGAAGAAAATGTATAAACGAGACGACGAGCCACCATCGACGTTCATTTATGTAATCGCAGACTCTTTATTGAATCAAATAAACAATTTACAATACTCTTATGTTTTATCCTACTGCAATGAGAGTCGCAAATATGCAATTTTATAATTTTTCACATTATTAAGGAGGTTAATACAATTAACGTACATTGAGATAAAGAGCAACAAAAACAAAAACCATTACTTAAAAAAGCTTCCCTTCGTGGCACTTTCAATTGGTACGTGTCAAGAGAAGGAGGCGCAGAAGGAAGCGGTAGCATTTAAGCGTGAAAGAATCTTGGAAAATTAAATTCCGAGAGGAAAAGCGTCCATGCTGTATAGAGAAGCTTTATGCAGTTATTATCGAGCGAGTGCTGTGGAATGTTTCGTCGATGTCGCACCGAGTTTTTTCACTTGTCGTTACAGCCGCGGCAGACATTCACACGACGAGTCATCGCTCCATCCTCGTCTTGTTGGTCCTTCTTGTTTTAGGTCGACACATTATTAGTTTGCCTTATAATTGTCTGTCAAGAGGAGACGAAAATATTAATTGCGCTCGCCAATTTTTCACTTCAAACTGCACCGAAAATCCACGCGACGTCTAATTTGTTTTCCAAATGCCTGGCAGTGCCACAGTCGAGTACTGAACAACTCGAGTGTTTAATTGTCAGTTTCACGTTTTCAAAAATATCGACATCGAAACTGGGCGGCGGCGGCGGCGGTTCGCCGGATCCAAAAAACAACGACAACGACAACAAATTAGCATGGGGTGGCACGAGGATGATAATAATAACGATGGTGGCGTTTAGACGAATTGTCATATGAATGAAATATTTATTTGGTCGCGAGGCACTGTGCCCAAGTTTCCCGGAGCCGCTTATAACGCGGTAATAAGAGGGCAACGAGAATTGTTACGAGCAAGTTACGGCGAGCACTGAACTCTATTTCCGAAGCGAACTCCTAATATTAAAAGTCGCGCGTCAACTATTGAAGCATTTATTTTAGTTTCGTCTTTTCTCCTCGCCATCCGCCTCCTCCCCTCCAGCCCCGGCTGGTTGCAGTCCTCGAGTTGTATTACCAAGCGCGTATATCGCTCGATGAATAATCGAAGAGTGGCATCCGCATAATATTGCTCTACCGTCGATGTTTCCTCCCCGTTATTCTTAATGCGATCATTGTACAATTGCAGCTCTATTGCACTCGATAGAAAGAGAGGACTAAATTACGGCTGTCGCACTTGTTGGGTTCGCGGCGCGGAGCGGGGAAGAGAAGCAATCGGTTTATCCGGTAAATTGGTATAAGAATGTTGAGGAATCAACATCCGAGTGCAGGACGAGAATTGGTTTTGCTCCTCGACGCGCGCGACGCCTTCGGATTTTAAGGAAGTGATCGCATCGGAACAAGAGGCAAAGGGGGAGAGATTCGCCTGGTTTTTCACCTCGAAAGCGCTCGCGCGTCTCTATTCAGCGATGATTCCCAACCCTTAAATTATTAAAAATGGTCTCTGTCTTTAAACGGATATTATTCATTATTTATAATAGAGCCCAATTATAAATGGCAGATACATAGATACATTTGCACGAGTGATTATAGAATAGTAAATTTGTTGTATGCATTAGAAACATCGAAAGAATCGATACATTCGTTTTAAATATTCCATAACCACTGCAACGAGTTGTGTAAAGCATTTGAATCAACTCTTTCTGAACGGCAGGAAAACGATTCGTCGTTAAACCTCGTTGAAAAAAAATACACGATTACAGAATTAATTTCTAACAAGTTTAAACGTTTGCTAATGTGAAAATTTATTAATTTACAAAACTGCCAATGCAAAAATTGAGGATAATTAAATTTATATTATTAATTCGTACGTTCGCTCGATAGATAGACTTTACGGGAGAGTCTGTAATTAAAAATTGTAAGCGTTTATTTTTTTCTACGCGCATTATGTTTGCGAACACTTGTATTTATGCTGCATTGGCTGTAGTCGTCTACGAGTTTAACGTTCATTTTAAATTTAATATTAATTTAACCGTTTATTAAACTTTCGAGAAAATGCACAAAATCACAATTATAATTCTATTTTTAATCATTCGCTTATTGAGCGAAAGCATTCAACTTTGAGGAACAAATTGAAATATTTAAAATTCTTGATCATTTGCCGCTCCGAATATAGTGAAATTTTTCGACGAGGTGAGAAAATTTTTAGACGATTGCTCTACATTTTGTAGTAATAAATAATAGTTATAGCTGCAGTGGATAAAAATTTCGTCCAGTATATGTACACGTGTATTACGCATTAGTTCAAATGTAGCGTATTTTTTAATAATAAAATATTTCATTGAAAATTCATGAAAGGCAAATAATATTATATTTGGCTCGTCGGTATAAATACTAAAGAATAAATTTAAAGCACTTTCATAAAATGAAATCTATAGGTTAGATAATGCGAAACATGTGTGTCACTTTAATAAAATGAATTTCTCGATTCAAGAGTAAACAGAAATTCGTGTTGGAAAGCTCGCGATCTTTAACTAAAACAATCAGCCTTTTTAGAATTAAGTTATTATTACACGGGTATCGAATAAAATAAAAATGTCACGATTATAAATAGCGAGGAATAAAGAGAAAATAATCAACTCGCGTCTTGGACATGGGTATGGAACGCAGGGGGTAGCGCGGCTGGGTCAACGGCAAGCAGGCGACTCGCCTCGTCTGAGTGGGTGGGATTTCGCACCCCTACTTCGTGCACACACACAGCCGTGCGTGTACATTTACGTACGTAATGCCCACGAGCACAACAAAGCGTTGCCATGGTAATCCGATGGTACTCGGTTGCCATCACAAAGGTATATTCCACCTTCCCACTACCACAATTTTATTTACTACTACTCCTTCTTCCTTCTTTTCTTCGCGATAGTTTTTGAGCTTCAAAGATTAGATTCCGTCAAACGTTGCAACAATTTCCAAGTACGCGCGAAATTAAAAAATGGCTTTTCATCCGCGATCTTTAGTTATCTTTGTCCATTTTTGGCGGTCACCGTCGGCAGTGGGTGTCGTCGCCTTTGACACCAGCAGCTGTATTAGCTCGTGAAAAGGGTTGCTTGGTACCGCTACCGATTCCTCGTTATTACCGACTTTAATACGTAATTTAAAAAATACAGCAACGTCCAGCACTTGATGCTGAGATAAACGCGTGATTTGATCGGAACACACGACACAGGAAGTTTCAGGAATTAAAAGTATCTCTTTTGCAGTAGAATTTAAATCATTACTCGGAATTTCTTTCGCTGTCCTCGTCAATTATTTAAAATCGTTAAAAAATCTAATTTAGAATTCGAATCATAAATTAATTGAGTTGGATATTGATTAAATTAGAAAACAATAAAAACGACTGGATAGTTCACTTATTTATTACAAGGATGCGTGCTTATGTTATAAAACGAATTCACTCGTTTAAATAAAAAGAATTACGACACTCGTAGCACAATAGTTTAGCAATAGAATAGTGTTTTCTTGCACGAATTGAAAAAGTCAAATTGAAACTTGATATCCAGATTTTCGAATTAAAAATGAAAACGTTTGATCGATGGAATAAAATATCTAAATGTAATAACCATAAGCTTATTTTTTATGTTCTTAGTTAACACTAGCGTGTGTGCGTGTGCGTGTGCGTGTGTGTGGCTGATACGTGATCGAACCAGCTAAAACACTAGTAGCGCTAAGGTGCAAAAATTGAAAATGTAAATTAAACAACGAATGAATAATGTACGAGTGTGTGCACAAGTGGGTAAAGTACCTCTCGCGGTGCTTTTATAACGACACATCGTAATTAGTGACCTTAAGCAATATCTTAAGGTCACTGAATCTGATCTTGCGCGCTCACTGCTTTCTGTCCCGGTATCATTATCTTATCGTTTGCTCTGCTTTACTTCCCCTTTCCTTCATTCGCATTACTTTTTAAACTAATTTTATTCTACTTTTTTGTTATTATTATTTAATTGTGAAAAATATAAAATATTGAATCTGAAGGATTACTCAATTTAACGATCAGCTGAATGTGAATTTGAATTATTTGATGGTAATATTCATTTTGCTCTTGTTGAGTTTAAAAAATAATGCATAATAAGCAAATCAGTTGTTCTAGTGACGTAAGAATTATAAATCAGTTAATCCAATTTAATCATGAATAGCACTGCAAGCAGGTGATTATGAAAGTACAAAATTTTTTTTTTAATACTTTTTTTCATAATTACTTGCTTGGCGTCATTTTGTTATATACCAATAATAAAACTCTTAAAATTTAAAAATTCGAGAGTATTTAAAAATTTGTAATCCTAAATATAAATCTTATTTGTTTAAATTATTGATGCATAAATTTATTGTTGAAAGAAATTTTTTTTAATCATCAAATACTATATGAAACTTTAATTGACATCTGTTCGCAGAATAAATTTGGACTTCTGAATGGGAGTCGATAATTCCACGTTTTGGAAAAGTTTGCAGGAATATAATATTTATTAAAAATATGTGTACGCAAACACAGTGGTTTAAAGTTTAAATTCGTAATTTATTGATTTTTTTAAATGCGCCACCTTCGTGCGATGTTTAAATCGACGTTTTCATTCGAATAGGTATTTGAGATTTTTTAAACTCGGGCGTGTCAAATAGAAAGGAACAAGTAAGTGCAAGGACAACGTAACGCGATCTTACAATCGTGTAAGCTTTTGTCGCAGTGTAAATTAAAATTTGTATGCTGTAATTTTTCAATTTCTGATGTTCAGACCCTCAATTTTTAACCCATTTCTATTCTTATCGTTTGAAATTTTACACCACCAAAGTAGAAAAATTCCATTTTACTTGTAAGTAGAGCCATAATAATTTTATATTATCAAATTAATTCTGGTCTTCGGAACGTATGATTTGGCTGTGTCCTTTTTTATCTCAAGATATCGATTCTAGCTTTGATCAGATCGCAATAAGAATTGTAAAATATGATAACATTCGATATCGTTCAAACGATTCTGCACAAGTTTTGTAAATACAAACATATACTTAGGATAAAACCAATGAAATAATTATGATATACAAATACACGAGATCTTTTCAATGAAACGTAATCGAACGTTTTTTATTCTATGATTTCAGTGATCGATGCAAACACTTTATCCGTTGAACCTTACATTTAATTGATCAAGACCCTGTGGACATGTAAAATTTATATTACACTTGAAATAAATGTCAGGTGCAACAATGTTTAAATCATTTATTACGCGCTAATACTCGACAAAATATATTATTTAGTAAAATTTGTTTTATTTCCTAGCGATATAAACGGATAAATTGTCAATTATATTTGAATATAAATTTGATTCTTTGCGTTAATCAACCTCTCCGAAAACATTTTAATTAGGGAAGGCTATCGCGTTAAATCATATTAATGTAATTAATTTTTTTAACGTCATATTCCATAATATTACTATTTTCAGTGATTTGAATATTTATAAATATAAAAAAATTATTTCCAGGCACTTCTTTGCAATCTAGAAATTTCAGTCGACTGTCGTTATACACTCGCTATATTTTGGACTAGTATGCTAAAATATTTAAATTGCTAATTGATTATCCTTTTTAATTATAAATTACATATTAAAATAATGCAATTCGAGCCAGCGGATTCTATTATTGAAATGAAACGAAACGATGGATGGAACGCCGCGATTATATGTAAATTGCATCGAATACGATTCTATTAATATATGTAATATTGCGTTAAATTATTATATAAAATGCACGATATCGTATTTGACGTTTTATACATTAGACGCCGACAAACGGAGAAGGAGTGGAACGTCTATTTTATGTTGGTTCTTTCTCGCAGGCTTTGAGTGTCTTGCAGAAACGGTTCTTTGTTTTAGCGTGGGTGTGGATATTAGCATCTATGTACTTTTTTCGATTTTGCGTCCTCACAAGTGCACGGAATTCGACCGCAGCATTTTTTTCTTCACATTGACACAAAAAAACTGGTTTCTCACTCGCACTTTCTATGCAAATAAACGTGCTGACGTAAATAACGACGAGCGCGAAAAAGTTTTATTCGTATGTAAATTTAATTGTTCGTTCAATATAATAATCGCTATAAGTGATTTGAAAATCGTTGAAAAAAAATTTCGTTGTGTAAAAGCGTGTCATGAACAAATTCTAATCAAGTCGTAATAATATAACGCGAATAGTCCGGTTCCCTCTTGTGGTGATAATCACGGCGATTTCAGGCCAAAATATAAATCATAACGTATCACGCGACCGAGATTCTTTATTGACTTACAACTGGATATTATGAATTTATAAACGTAAACGTAACTATAAGGAAAAAATATTCCTTTCTCGTATTCCTTGTATTGGTATGTTTCTGAAATATTGATAAATACAGTTTTCGCGCGGTTGTTCTCTATTTATAAATGAATAAGCAACTGTTGAAATGTTTTTTTTACGATATATTGGATAATCCATAAAAACTTGTACGTGGAACCAACAAAGTTAAAATATTTTGTTCTATTTTTCAAAGTGGAATACGTACGATGAAACAAATGATTTAGCCTAGAAAGAAATAAAATAAAGCTCAAAGACAAATTCACTAATGAAATCTAATCAAATTTTATTCAAAGGTTTTTATTTGACTTTTGTTATAAATAATATTAATGTATTAAAATGTAGTTCAATCGAAGTTAGACGCGAAATTTTTAACGATCATAAATACGCAAACTGCTAATGTAAAAATAAAGTATTTTTTAGATATTTCACATTTTTAATGCTCGATACATGTATTTGTTATAATCATTTCACTAGTTTATTATAGTAAAAGAAAAATTCTTTTACATTTTCGCAATTTAAAAAATTTCACGTTAAAAATGTACCAATTGATTTTATTAATTTTTAGCCTAACGCGCGTAAATTGAGTTTCAATAATTATAATTTTATTATAAGCTTTTTATCTGTAAATATTTTATTACGATAGTAAGGCGTGTATTGTGCATCAATATTGTATTACATTCTGTATACATAAACTATCCTTGCGGCTAATTATGAAACCACATGCAATTAATTTTTGTTTATTTAGCGGCATAAATATTGTTGGATGAAGTACGCAAATGACATACAGTCAACCACATATTAATGGTATCATTAATAAAATTTCGACTTGTTAATGAATTATTACATCAAATACATTCGTCTTTTGCACTTTTAATAAAGTAGTGATTCGATTTAAAATTACTTTTTCGTTATTTAATTATTGACGCGGGGCCTTGGTGAGCCGTGAACTTACTCATAAATCCGATATCGTTGATCTTAACCTTTTCAATTCTAAATTTGATACAGATCTGAGATTAATTTATATATCGTGACTTACCCCGAGCCATGATTCTTTTTTTCATTCTAAATTTCTTAAAACTAGGAAGCTGATTTTAGTCCATCGCGGAACACGAATGACAAACGAATAATTCCATCGTAACTTTATATTAATTTAAAGCTTATGATTTATAGTGAATTTTGAAAGTAGAAAAATAAAACATCTTATGAGTACTTTTGTAAACTCCATTTTTAATTATAAATTTTAATAAATTTTTGCCCTTGTATCGAGCTGAAGATAAAAATTTCTTTCAACAAAACAGAATAAGTAATCAAGTATTGTACGCAAAAAAAAGTTTAATGGAATGCAAATTTATTTTAAAAGACAAAGCTTTCCACGAGCTTATGAATGAACAGAGTCAAAGATACAGTGGAATTTTCTATTAAGCATTCAGGAGTGGTACAACCTTGAATATATTAAAGGAAATTGCAGACTAGTGTTACTGATCTTTGTGTAGAAATGTGAAACTCTGGCTGTAATTCGCAAAATCTCTCGCGCGATATTTTTTCCTTATAAAACTTACGGCTTGATTCGTATTGGTTCGCATTGCGTTAAATTAGTTTCGTCGTTAACGTAACGCGAATTTCTTAATGTACGGTTTTTTAAAATTGCCAACTTACCCTAATCGGGTTTTTTTAATCGAGAACAAATTTAACCCGGAAGACGTTCAATCACTCGTTGAAAATTAAATCACGCAACACAGATAATCTTTGCATAGTAAATAAAAATATGAAAATATACCGAGAGATAAGAATTTTCTTATCTCATCGACGTTCCGGAACAAAGAATGGAAACTTTAGTAATGTCTCGAGCGATAGCCAAGGCTGTTTTGTATTCCCATTTGCCTAGCGATTTCCCTAGCGATTGCCCATCGCCTTTCGCGACATTCCAATCCCAGTTAGAGTAAATACTTGGTCTGCCTCCGGTCGGGTGCATTTTTGCATTTATCGCAGCTTCCATTATCTCGCGCTCGCACCTACGAACACACGCAGGCGCTCGTGCAGTTGTCGGCGTCCGACGCCATGCGCCCGGGGATTCACTTAGGAAGCCGTAAACTTTGAGGACCTTTTTCTTCGGCGCGCGCGCGAGCAAAGGGAGAAAAGCAGACGCGACGTCGACGTTGCGAGAAAGGAGGAAAAGAAATATCGCGTTACGATGTTACGGTCTGCGTGTTGTTGTGCGTCGCATTACACAATCTCACCAAATGCACTGGCACACTTGTTAAGAATTGCTGTGATTGCACTCGTTATTTTTTCCCAGCTTTCTCCGGCCGAATTGTTCGATCGTCAAATTTCGCACTCATCAGCGCCAAATTTCCGAGGCTTTCTTGGACGAACGAAAGCAATTAAGAATTAGAAGCATAAATAAAGACTCGGGAGCATCAGAGCCAAATAGTGCATCTGTAACGAAGAGGGAGAGTTCGCATCCAACTTTTGAGCTTACTTAAGAGCAAGTGCAGCGCCATATTTCCCGTCCCGATGGAAACGTGTGCGTGGAAGTTAAGCTCGACTCTTGTTCCTCGTGTTGTTGTAATTGCAGGCCGATAAAATTATTAAACTTGTTCATTAGCGCGTAATAATTGCAAATTTGCAACCTATAAGCGAGGTGTTACAGTTTTACATAAAGAAGTGTGTCGTGGTTCTCAGATTTATCGCCGTGTATCAAGAGTTTGAAGCGATTTTAGGACAATTCCGAGCGTCGGTGAAGTCTATTCCTACCATTTGTTGCTGTTGTTTAATTGGGTTCAAAGGGCGACTTGGTGCGTTTCGAGAGCTCGGTCGCTCCTTCTTGTAAAATTTTTTTTTAACCATTAGCGATCAAAAATCCGGCGATGAATTATTCAAATTTTTATAAAAATCGAAGCCACTGGTGCTGGTGCACCGCAATATTAGTGCTTAAGAACGTGTAAAGTATTAATTTTGAAGTTAGGCGTGTTCGCAGAAATGGAGTAGAGTATTGTACTCTCGGTCATTGGATTTACATTTTAATTATACAGTTTCTTTATTGCACGCACATTATTCGAAATAAGGGAAATTCAATTTTCTATAACATGCCACGAGGTGTATTTTGGAATTTACGACACGATATTTATTTATTTATTTATTTATTTATTTAGCATCGCACCTGTGTCGCAGTTTGAATCGGGAGCTGTCTATGAATACGAACGTTTTCGTACGCAGGTGATTACGGTAAATAAAAGGCTAAGAAGTGCTGAAATAAATGCATCTTTCGAAGAAGAGAAACGCGAGAGTTGAAAGAAATAAATATATCTTAAGTCTTTACGTTCAAACGTGCACATTTATAAAGAGAGGTGTTAAAGCATAAGGACCGAGACTGTTGCAATCTCTTTACGCAATTATGTGCGCATTAACGATCCTTTGAAGTAACTCATGACCTTGCGTTCTTATGCACCATTTATGCTCCTTTGCTACTATTCAACGCATCCCACAGAAGCGGCCTAACTCTCTCTTGTGCGCAGTTTTTTAAACTCTCGTCTCTCATTACCCCTCCCCCCCCTCCTCCTCCCACCCTCACCCATTGGCTGTGTCTTTAAAATACAATGCTTTGGAAACCCGGTAATTCTTTTATTTTTAATACTGAAGCGATTTTTTTTCAAATAAATGCTTAGAGCAACGCCGGATAAATAAAAACGTGGACCTGTTTAAACAAGACTCTTTACGATATTTCCGCATTCATTTCGCGAAGACCGTTCAAAAAGCGATTTCCGAGAAAATTTTTCATTCGTCCTGACTTTAAAAAGATATCGATGCCTGCACAGGCTGTTTGTTAGCAGCAGTTCGTCAAAGGAGAATGTGATGTTTCCCCACCTTGGCCAGGGTGTGCGTTTTCGTTAATTGCATTAAAAAATAAGCGATACATCACGACTATCGTGTTTGCGATTAATTTATACTTTAAATTGAGAATGTCGCGATGTCAATGTCAGTGAAGAAACGAAAGCAACGGTAAGCGTTTCGAAATAAACCTTATTCCTCGCCTCGAAGTAAATAGACGCACTTTTAGAAAGGCATAATTATTCTTTGCAAAATATGACGCATCAAATAAAATGATAATTCCAGGGGGTTAATAAAGGAAGGATTAGAAAATCAAGCTAAACATTATACGGCAATAATGGAGCACTTATAATGATTACGCATACAATTGTAAACAAGTAAAAAGTACGGTAATTATTTTAACGCGGAATAGAAAGTGCAAGGGAATAATGCTTGTACTACAAACACATATTTTAAATGAAACATTTTATATTCTCTAGCGTCTCGTGTAAATAGCACTGAATAATTTATTATTTATTTTGCAATGCATTTTAGAATGTGGGAGTATAAGTTGGGAGTAGTGGAAGAACAGATCATGGGAGACAGATAAATTGAAAGAGAATCTGCAAGCTGGCGAGAATTGAAATTGCCTTTCTTGGAAATCTGTTAGATCTTTGTTTCTATGTCTTCTGAAAGTGATTTGCTCGCTAACAACTTTGAAAATAGTTTGTTTTTATTTGTAGAATTTAAAGCGACTTTTACATGGTTATTGTCTTTATCTGCGCTTCGAATTGTTTAAATTTAAAATTATTAAAATTTGCATTGAAGAAAAATAACGGAAAAAAGTCGTCCGATGTAATTGCCAGTTGTTTACAACAATTCGTATGAAAATTTTCGATCGATTGTTAAACGCAATGCTTACAAAAACTGCTGATGTTGTTAAAAAATTTGAAATAGTTTGGCGATTGTTAAAAAAATTACGCTTTAAAAAATATCTAAAAAGCAAGTTTAAACAGTAACCGGAAATTTTCTTTATGATTAAAAATTAATAAAAGGGGTCTGGTGACCGATTTTGTCGCTCACCTTACCACTCTTTTATCGATAAGTTAGTATTCGATGAAAGATACAAACACATCGAGCAGTAAAGCATAAATGGAGGTGCGTTCGATTCACTTTGCGAATTTCTGCTTTTTCAGTGCGAATTAATCCAAGTCTGATAGCTAAGTTTATTGCAGTATTAAGCGTAGGAGTGGTTTGCTCGGTGAAACGACACGCGTTCAACCTCGAGATTATAGTTGTTTATTCGCGGGCAGCAATTTTTTAATTCTCGCCGCGGGCGCGTTTTTGGCCCCAGTGCCGATCAGCGGGGATCTCCAGGTGAAAATCCCGGCCCAGGACTTGGAAGAGAAGGGGACGTCTAAATTTACGTCGTGCTCGGCGCGTTCTCTTAACTAGTCGAGTTTTCCCGGTGCTCGCATGTGTCGCGTTAATTGGCGAAGGTGCACCACCACCACGAGCCCCGTTGCTCTTCAGCTGGACGCACCATAAATCAGGACGTGCAACACGAGCCTCGTCGTTAACGCGGACTTTGGTTGTATCCACCAGCTCGTGGACTCGGCGCGACTCAGCGCAACGCAACGCATCGCTATGCCCTTAACGACACTGATACTCAAACTTAACGATGCTAAAGTCCCCCCCCCCCGCCCATCGCTTAGTGTTCGGATGCCGAATGCCAATTGAAATCCCCCATACAAGCCATGCATTGAAGTGGCCCTTCAAAAATCCAGGAGACGGAGCTGCAGGTCGTCGATTTCATTCTCTTCTCGAATTTTTTAAAATCCGCTAACCTATAAATCGGTCGACAAAAGAATTCACCCCATCTAAAGCGCGTGCGTTGGATCTCTTGGATTCGATACGTTCGGGCTGCCCAGTGTAACGCAATTGAAATTTGTCGAGTTTTATGTCGGCGTATCCCAGAGATCGATAATTAAAAACGTTTACGAGTCTCTCGAGGTAGCGAATCGGTCGAATCGCAGCCAGCGATGCTTTCATTGTTCCGCCATTTACGATTTGAAATCGACAATTGCTTTCGGTGCTTTCTGTGAATTTGGACAAAAAGTCGTTTGGAGATTTGCGATGGTAAGGAACTAGGCGCGATCGGTTGGGTGGGTGTGCGAGAGAGAGGCTGCGGAAAACAATGGTGAAGCGAATAGAGGGAGCGGTAAAGAATAATCGCGAACCGTCACTGAACTCGTGCCGGGGACTCCTCCTCCGATGGAGAACAAAGTAGCGGTGCGTCGATGCTCGGCGACTCTCGATCGCGTCCGGGCCGACTGTTTGCGCGAGGCTCGCCTACCCTGGCGTGAGTCCGACGCCCATCGCTGCATTCTCGAAGGCGATGGAGGTGGACTTTAAAGAAAACGATGCACGACAACGCGCAAGATGACGACGTGGCTGAAAAATGTCGGATCTCGTTGAAGAGCAAAGTCGTCGATGTGTTTTTCAACCACTTTCACCTTGTTTAACGAATAATTAAATTTATTTACTCGCGTCGCGATCTTTAACATTGGCAAGGTTTTCCTGGAATTTTGTCTTTGAAAAATTTAACGAATTTGCCCGTGTAGATTTTAAAGTTTCGTTGGTTCAATCAGCAACTAGAATATTGCTTGTTTACAAAAAGTCTATGTGTGTGTATGTTGTGCAAACTCGCGTTCGCGTACGTCGAATAATAACAATCCGAAGCTAACGAATATGAGAAAGCCAGTTTAAAACAAGTTGAATGAGATTTGAATAAGAAATAGGTATTTTCAACGCGAACTATACGGAGAATAATCAGCTAAGAATATGGGAATCGTATCATATTGTCGGCCAGTTAAACTGTTTACATTTGCGTTCTTCTATTGACACGAGAAAAGTTAGACGTTCGCAAAGGAATTTCGCTTATTGTAAAAAATCTCCTTTTAACAAACTGCATAGCCGACGTAGAAATGTAGAGTTAAACGCGTATTAAAACATTGTTTTTAAAAGTGGCCATCCATCCACGAGTTGCGCTTAATAATGTTTGCGTGTATTTTCCAATACCACGAAATCTGAAGAGATTAATAATGAAATGGCAGTCGCAAGGGAAGTGACTATAATTAGCCGAGAACCAATTTTAGCCCGAGGCATACCTCCGCGTACTTTCGGACGCTTTCTTCTCGAGTTCTAGTAATTTCTCGTGTGTTGCGCGCGTTTATCACATCCGAGGAACGATCCCACGAGTCATTTGCTACGAATCTCGATTACAACTCATTTTGGCTTTTCGCTTTCAGCCGCAGCTGGCAGAACTCGGGGAATAAAGTCATCCTTTCGACGCTTAAAATGCTGCTGCGCAACGACCGACAACTCGTTTTTATTCAAAACATTTATCGGACACATTTTGCAAAGTGTAATCGACGGGAATTCTTATCGTCTCCGAGGGCAAGCAGTTCGATCGCAAAGGTTTCGCGGAAACGTTGTTGCAGCATCGTGCGAAAACACCGGCTTTACCCCTACAAATATTATATACCACACATTGCGAATTAATTTTAAAAACCACTGTCCGGAATTTGAGTTGTCGTTTTAAAGGAAGCTCGACCACTACTATTCATTTTTCGCGATGATATTCACATTTTTAACTCTCGAGCTTGACTAGTAATCATTAGCAATTACCAACATTTTTTTAATTGCAACGATGCTTTAATGGCATTTTAAAACGAATAAATAATGAACAATAGTGAAAATATTTCAGTGCAATTTAGTGTTATGAAAGAGAACTTTATGTTATAATAAATAATTTTGCGTTAAACTATTATCTAATGCGGCCAATAAAGATTACCTTTACTGCTTTAAAAATTATTTATAAAACTTTAAAATGCACACGCGTCTTGAAAATAGAAATTATTTCTGTCAATATGACATTTTGAACGAGTAATTTGTCAACGTATTTTTAAAGAGAAACAAGGTTTTACGAATAATATCCAGATGATGCGTTAAAAATTGATTTTACACTTTACTTCAAAATTGCGAGGAAAAATTATGAAAAATTTCTACTAGTTCTGACTAGTTCGAAGTAAATGAAAATATTAAAAACCAGTGTTGTAGTTTATTAATATTTTTAATGCATATCCTCGATTTTATATTTTTGTTTATATAATAACTCTCGTGTTAGTGTAATAATATTTAGCGCTTTACACGTAATTAGAATTATAAGTATGCTAATACTGTAACAATCCAGCTTTCCATATCGATTTAAAAACATATTTTACATTTCAACAAACGAAAGTCGTACTTGGCCGATGCTTTTAACAAATAATTTACCACATTACTTATTTAAGCTAATATGCGGCGCAAATAACTTAGTTATCGAGTAAATTTAAGTTTTCAGCTAAATAATCTAAAGTGTCGTAATTGCCTATCATTTTTAATATTTATATATTAATGAAATTAAAAATAAATTTAAAGTAAAACTAATTATAGCAAACAGCATGTACCAGTGTATAATATAATCTATGTAATTTGTTTCAAAGAATTTAAATAGTTTTTTATAAGTCTTGGCCAAGTGAGAATATTGATATTAATGAACAATACATATGGGAAATAGTTTGGTTAAATAATCAACACGTCTTTTGTGTTGTGCAAATGCCGCGCGACTGTTTACAACACAGATAACTGAAATTTATTTAAAATTATTTAATTACACGTAGGAGCGACGTGTGTGACGCGATATTATTGAAGGCATTATGTTAACAAAGACAAAAATAAAAAATACGATCGTTGAAGTTTTTTTTGGCCACGATATATCGCCTACACGTCCATTTTGAGATACAATCTTATTTAAAAGTTTGCCTTTGTGTTTGCACTTGGGAATGTTTTCATTTTCTCGATTAAGACTTTAATGAATCATATATTGTATTTTAAAACTTAAAAAATAAATTCCCCGTTTTTTGGGGCATAAAATAAAATTAACTTTTAAACTGAATTTAACGCAACCAAGTACTTTAATTTGTCTTTGGTTGACAATCTCGTAATAAGTTTTGCGATTATCGGCAAACAAAGATTCTTTCGTATTCCGAAGCTCTGACACGGATTTTCTTTCAAAGGCTTCGGCGCGTAATTATATTCCACTTGTGAAATCAAAAGTTTTTTGTTTGAAATTCGGTGGATAACAGTAATGCATTCGAATTACTTTCCTTTTCCTCGTCTCGAATTACATCGACATAAACAAGCTAATGTATATTAAGACGCTAGTTCAGTTATCAATATGTCAAATTGTAAAACTTGAGTGGCTGATAACGTCTAAAAAGCGCAATTAAATATTGTTTTGTGTCATAGTTTCAATTTCTTAAAAAAAAAATATATATATACATATTTTTAGTAGTGGCTTGTTAGATTCGTGAGTATTTTGTCGTCGACGCATTATTGAGAAATAATTTTAATTCAAATAAATATTTTTGTTTCAGATAAGGACAACGACAATTCCAAGATAATCCTGTCTCAAAGCTACACGTAAGTTTTATATGTATTGGATATTAAAATCATAAACTTTACAAGCAAATATAGTCGCGGCGTGAAATATGCCAGAGAAGTCTATAAAAATCTGTCTTACCCTTCACCCTTTAAAATATTGAAGTTCTCGTACAAAATCGTATAAAACGGATCCAAACTAATAGCTTTTGCGCGTAATTTTAGAGCGAATGTTTTAAAAATCGATCTGCATTTACTCGCTGCGTTTAATGTCGGTAAATACAATGTTTCTTGCACATAAAATTTTTTTTAAGTAAAGTGGATCAATGTTGGAAGGTCTTTTTAATTACCACGAATTTTGTCGAAACGAATTATGGTCCGTAATCAGACGTCTCAGGACAAACTCGGGCGCAGAATAATTGGCAAACCAAACACAGTACAAATAAGGAGTGATAATGGATTTTAAAAATTACGTTAATTATTGATCGAATATGTAAATAAAATTGTTGCGCGCGTTCGCGTAAAATTTGTAATGCACTCGGACGGTCAATTCGAAAATATATTTAAACTATTAATTATGCAAGTGTCAACGAATCAAGAATTTAATTGTATCATTTAATTGAAATAAGTTGGACTTTCCACACACTTGTATGTCAATTATTTAAATTTTTTGTTTTCAATGTAATTAAGTAATAAATGAGTCTAGTTTATAACAATAATGAATGTATTACTATTTTAAGTTAAATTATAGTTAGTTTCTGAAATAAAATACGATGATTTATCGCTACTCTGATAAACTCGAACGTTATAGGTACAAGTCTAACAAATAATATTAATACCAAATATAATTGAGCTAAATGTGCAAAAGTTTACGATAATTTTGTCCATCAGCGTGCAATTAAAAGTTCTTTCCACTGGAATAGAACGAATAAATCGTGTTCTTTTATTGTCGTAATGTATATTATTACAATTATAACCGATACAAAAATAATACTAGTAAAAATTGAAAGCGCAAGATTCAAGCTTTGGACATCTTAAAATGTTTGTCCTTGCAGATTGTAACGAAGGTGTGCGATAGGTTCTTATGCGCATATTTCGAAAAATGAAACCTTTGCTTGGCTTTAAACTTGGCAACGAAGAAAGTAAATTTATATAAAAGAAAACATAAGAAACATAACGATCAATAATCGAATAATTTAGTTTATCGTCCGAAACTACGATTAAAATGACGGAAAATTTAATTCAGGCTTTAGCGATCGGTGACTTTTCAGATCTTATGAGCTGCAAAGCTAGAGGATGACGAACTCGTTCTCAACATAAATTTTTAATATTTAAGAAGCTAAAATTACTCGGTCTATTGCAAAAAGAAGTGCAAATATTGATCTATTTTAAATTACAACTAGAATGTAGTAGTTACTGTAACTTGAAAGCATTACAAGTACCGTGCGATTACGTTCGGCAAGATGCAGTGGGTAAAACACGTGGAATCAGTAGATATTGAGCAACCGACTGAAAATGTGACTCGAACTTTTGCGATTGCCATTCGTTTGCTGTGCAAATTAATAATTCGAAGGTTCGCTTCTTTCGCAATTTTCTTTTAAACGCAGCTGTATTTCTATTTCTATAACGTGTCATTTAGCGCGCGTTACGAGATTAAAAACAAACCTTAGCAGGTGGCGTAAAAAGAATTTTAACGCTCGTTGCGAATTAAAGCCGAGCCGTTTTCAAAATCAATGGTAAAAGCGTTGATTAAGAATAAACGGGCTTTTACGGAAAATCTTGCAGTCGAGGCTGAATAAGCGAACCAGCCGGTGAGCGTTAAAAAGCGAAACGTACGCGCGAAAACCTGAGCGAGAATACCGACATATTGATTATTTCGATGTTGGCGCTAGAAAAATCAATAGAAGCAATGCTCGCATAGATTTTACATACTGAAAATAATTTTGACCGCAAGACTTTTCGAGCCTTCGCTTCGGGCCAATAAAAAACTCGACCTGCTTTTACCCGACAAGAAAGTGGCATTAAACGTATTTGCAATTGTTTTACGGACACAATCGAGGAGCAGTTGATTTGGAAGTCGACAAGCTTGACGATGGTCAGTTGGCCAAGTCTTGGCCAGCCCGAGTTAAATATTAAATACGCGAATTCGCGGATTCCGCCGCCACTGGTAGTGCGCGCGGACGCTAATTCGGCGCGTCGGACATTAATATCCTAAAAACGTCGCCGCGACGCAGCCAATTTGGAATTTGCGATCGAAGCGAAGGCGCCAGCGTCGAAGCCGCGCGAGACCTGTCGAATGCAGAGACACGAGGGCGGAGGGTGGCAAAGGCGACGGCGTCGGCGTCGGCGTCGGCGTCACCCTCGGCGGGGGCTCGGGCTCGCGTGACGGTGTCCTCGACCGTTCCACCTCTCCCCCCCACCCCCACACGCGAATTATCGCTCGCGCTCGATTGTGCACCCGAGGTACACTGGGTGTACACGCGCGCGCAATTGATTGTATTGCTCGTGTCATTGATCGGCGGCGACTGTAACGAGTATTAGCCTGACAATCGATACGCGGCTGCCAGACTCGAAGTTTCCCCGACGGATTCCCGCTTTCTCGTTTGATTAGAGCTCCGGACGAGCTGCCGGAAAGCAGAAGAGAGCCGCTGTCCCGGAAGAAGCTCGACCCCCGACTGCCGCCATATTCGGCTCGAAATGTGAAATTTGACTCCTGGGCTGGTGCGAGTGTCGTCGAGTTTAAGAATTAGAATCGTCGTTGCGTCTGTCGGTTTGCGCGGGACGGCATTTTTCAATCGATCCGTTTGACGAAAGCTGACTGTTGCCGAGACCAGTGGGGAGTCTTCCAAAAGAAATCGACCGATGATAAAAGCCAACTGCGAATTGGCACAATCCGAGTGCAGTCGAGTCGGATGGGTAAATGCCGCGCTATTTTCAAATGCAGTTGCCGCGTTACTCGGCTTTCCGCCTAAATGACTCTGATTTCAAAAGTCCTTGGGTTTACGTAAAGCCGAAATTCCCCGTTTTCTCGTCGTATCCTCCCGGTAAACACATCCGAGCTATTTGCCATTTGTCCGCGTGAAATAAATACGTTGGTACGTTTATTCATAGGCGTGTAACGAGAGTGTGATTTCCGAGCCGGCTAATGTCAGAGGTCGATCCTTATTATTAGAAATACATTTCGTAATTCTGTTTATTAAATCATATTTGACGTCACCTTAAGGTCCTTGAGTTTTTTGTCGCGCGCTACTATGTGTTATGCGGATACACACACTAGGCGCACGCGAACGCACATTTTTTCAAAGAACAACTGTTAATTTACTCAACAGTACATAACATGTTGGAATAAACCAAACGTACATTCGCGCAATCACAGTTTACATTTGCGCGTCGCGTATCAATTGACGGTTGGTAGTAATTTTGCAGGATTCGCTCTTTTTCCTAAATTTACCAAAGATGCACATTGAGTTTCGCTATACATTTCTCGTGCCGCCCAAACGACTTTTCGCTTAATATTCGACGATCTGCTTCCTGCTCTTCTCTCTCACTCTCCCGGCGTGAGCTCGTATACCTTCGACCCGCTTTCCCACTTTCCTTGTCTTAAATTTTATTCCACTGCTTCTCTCCGCAACGTGTCTCGTCGTCGACTCTTCTTCCCGTCTCCGCTCGATCCACGCGTTTTTTCTTTCTCCGTCCATCGGCGTCCGTTCCCTCCCATCTCATTATCCATCTCGGATCTCATTAAAATTTCCATCTCGAATTTTCTTCTTTCTCATACGTGCATTCTTTCCCTTTTATGTTTTCTATAATAACACGTTGAATTCTCCCGCATACTTGATTTTTCTAAATTATTTATCCATAATTGCTGTTCTTGAACTGTTTTTGCCTCCTGGACTTCCTTTCGCGTCGTCTCTCCGTTCTCTAGTTTCTCTCTCCAGTTACAAGTTGACCATCCGATGCTTTGCCATAAATGTATTATTTTTTCAGCGTAATTTTCTTTCTCCCTTTGGCCTGAATGCCTACTGCTCTCGCACACTCTTCTCTCTTCCACCCTTAATTTTACACATTTTTTAATATCCCGTATACTTGTTATTTTGCTCTCCTGCTTTTTGCTTCTGGCATCGTAACGCAATCAGGTGCATAAATCTATCTGCCCAAGTTAAGACTTCGTCTTATAAATCTTTTTTCATTCTTTTTTAATTTCTTCGCACCTTTCGCCATTTCGGATTTCTCCTCCGCGCAATAGTACATTTTCTATGAAATCATCGAGTAATTTCATTTTGGCTGCGAAATCTTCCTTAAACCATCTCTCCGCCGCAATTCTCTATACTTTTCCTAAAACCGTATTTGCTCTTTTGGCCACGATTCCATCCGCGCCTCGTCTCTGTTACTTTTCAAAGAATAACTTATCGATCTTGGAGTTTCGTGTTTTCTTTCATTCTTTTTTCATTAAAACGTGCGACTAACGCTTAAAAAGTTGAAGTAGGATTTAGGAACAGGCCACTGAAATTTATAGAAGCACTAGCTTGGTTTCGATTTCGAAGTGGAAATTTCTTTGAGCACTTGGTGCTCGAGCATGTGATCATCAATGATAAATAGAAAGTGCGTGTGGGTGGAAATGTCGAAATTCCAATTCATCGGTTCAATCTAGTCGCAGGTACAATAGCATAAAGTAGTTCTTACTGCGCTTGTCGAAGGAATTTCTGTTGTAAGCATACGTAAATTTTCCACGAGGTGGCCCCAAGCTTTTACGCGCAGTCTGGAACTGACAGTGAATACTTTTTTTTATCTCACTGCTTTTCTTCTTCCAAAGAAGAATTGGTTGATAAATTACCGACTGATGTTTTCGAATAAACTTGTTGATTGCGCTGCTCGCGTCGTATTTCTGTTTGCTTACAAGGCGTATTGACATTTTAAAGAAAATAACTGAAAATTAGGCTTGTCCGGCTTTGGCTTTTCCGTGGAAATTAATTATCCAGGTTGCGTTAAGACGCAGCTGCAGAGGCGCGCTATTGATTTATTCGTTGCAGAGTCGAGCAAACGCATTGTAAGACTTGGCAAGGCACGTATTCGCACTCTCGCTCTCGATAAAACGCCCATTCGTCTTTTAAATAAATCGCGCGAGTGCAGAAGGAATTTTTTAGTTGCTCGGCTCTGGCAAACGCCAAATATTGGTCGTACGACGAATTTTTAATTTCTATCAAGTGTCCGCCGGTCAATGTTTTGAAGCGAGAGCTTGGACGAGTTTTCTCGCTCCCGGAAAAGCCTTCGCCGATCCCGCAGTCGAGCATTTGCGGTCGTTGCTAATCAGCGACGCCGTTGGCTGCCGGCGTTACTGGCGGCAGAGACAGACGCATCCAACACAGTTTGGAAACTGGCACGAGCCCAAGACTCCCGTGAAGCCATTTTTCTCTGTTGGCGCAGAACCGAGTGAGACCAAATGGTTTTGGTCGGGCCTCGCGTGGGTGTCGCCGCTACTTTACCCGGGATTCCTTCTCCCGTCTGCGGCTGCGTCCGCGCGACCTCGAACTTGACTTCGCCGCCGATCAGGCCGTTGGCTAAGAGAGACCGATCGGCGTCAGAACGGGGCTTCGTTTTCGGGACGGGAACAACTCGTTCTTTCCGCTTTCACTTTCATTGTCTCGTTGCGCGCACCGATGCATTCCTGATCCCGAATTTGGCTGGCCAAAACTCCCTGTTGCTGTGTGCGTGCGCCAGCAACAGCAACAGTCGCCCGGTGAAAGTCTGACGATGTCGGACTCGTGCCGCTGTTTTGCTTGGCTTCGATTGCAGTTCGCTTTAATAAGAGCGAGCGACTCGATGTAAATAAACAACAAACGTCTCCTGGTAGACGCGCCTGGGCTTTTACGCGTTCCGATGCGCAACTTTGAGGAAACTACTCCGTTTATCCAATAACCATGTATGTTGCAGTTATCGTTTCAGCTTATTTTGGAAGATAGAAAATAGATGGACGAAATACCGATTTGAACTCCATCGAATCCCGACTTCCTCCGAACTGCGACTGAGATTAAGTAAAAGCCACGTCGTCTCGATTTTTAAAGCGATTTTTTGCAAAATTATGAATCTCGTTAGCTGAGTATTAATCGAGCGCGAGTGTAATCTGTCGTGTAAGAGTGTGCGTGTATCCGGTCGACGGATTTCATCTATCGCCGAGACATTTGTTTTCGTGTTTCAAAGATTGTCGTACCGTCGAGTTGATTCAGAAATGCTTTTGACGTGTAACCGGTACAACGTGACGTAACGCGCAGCGAAATTGGATCGAGTCGAGTTTTTTCTTGATACAACTAATTTTTTCACATTAATTGATTGATCGTCGCAGCTCTGAAGTTAGAGAATAAATGAAATTAATGGGACTATTTAGGTCAATCTTCTACGTGCTTAGCTGCGTGTTTATTTCGTTTATATGCACTGCATTAAATCGTTGTGTAAAAATGTTGCTATTCACCAGTTTAAGCTCGATTAACTTTACACCGCTTAGCGCATTAACTTTTGTTACGAATATACGTGCTAAGCTTTATCCAATTTCAACTGATTAATTTAGTAACAATATCTAAAAATAACTCTGGTTGTTGGAATAAATAAAATACTCCATTTTGTTAAATAATAATTTATTCGCTCGCAATTCAGTAATCATTGGCTCTCGTATATTCAATTTTTATAACATCCCCTCTTCGTATTATTATTATTATTGTTATTATTATTACTACTACGATTGCTGCTCTGCTGCGCACATACATGCACAGGTCTATTGCATTATTCTTGACAGATATTTGACCTTGGAAAGGAATGGGAACTCGAGCGTTAGCGGCTTAGTTTGTCGGATTTCTGATTATGAGTCTAAAACAAGACTTTGGAAACGTTGCCAGTGTGCAATGGTATTAGATGGAAATTTTAGCAAACTTTGTCACGGCGAATTTATTCGCGTTCCGATCGAATAAAATTACACTCGATTTGGCGAGCAGCCGAAGCTCGATTTAAAAATATCGAGTTAACTTTGTTTCGGTGTAAAAGCATCATTAATCGAACAACTTGTTAATATTTAAAATTTTCATTCAATAGCTTTTCGACGGTGCAACAATGAGTAAATCGAAACCAATTGGATAGTCGTTTAGAAGCTCTTAGTGCTTGGAAATTTACGTCTTTCAGCTCGACTTTTCATTTTCACCGGTTAACGTCGACGTGTTGCGAAATAACGGCGCCGTACCTTTGCATTCGCATCGCGTTCGTCTGTACATATTGTAAACGATACTTAAGTGAGATGCTGTCGACAAGCTTGGAGGTTGGCCGTCTACTCGCCGGTACTCATCTAATCGACATCTTTTCAAGTTGATTCCTCCGTTTATCAGAATTTGTGGTGCGAGTTGATGCCATCCGGCAAAAGCGCACGAGTTCGTTAGCTGGTACCGTCGATGTACAGTGTTTTATTAAATAATTCCACAGGACCGCGAGCAGCCACGTGATCGCGTAAGATACCGACAATTTTCAAGTGATTTGTTTAATCGCTGACAACTTAATTACTTACCGTTTACTGCGTTAGGCTATCTAAAGAACGAAGCCGAAATGCCAACCAAAAAAGTGCCGTTTAAACTTTATACAAAAAAGCGCAGTTTCAAATCCTGCAACTCTCCTTATTCGTGCGTAATGTAAATTTCTTGGAATATTTAATCATCTTTATAATGTTTTGTTGAAATTCGTGTTGTCGACTGTTTGTTTAGCGATATGTGCCACATTGTAATAATAAATTAACGGTAATATTCACAATTCGATTTAGTTAAGCTTGTCTTAAATCGGCTAATATTTTTTGTCGTTTAAAATATTTTAGCGCCAGTAGTATTGTAAATTGATTTACAGAAGCGTTCGTTCTCTTTTAGACTGTACTTTTACAGAGGCACTATTTAGTGTTTCGACGAATGGCCTTAATACTTATAATTAAAAGTTAGACGGGCAGAAAAACAAAAATACTCCGCTCAACGTGAAATTTTATTAAAAAAAAAAAAAAAAAAACTTTCACAGAGATGGACTTTAATTTTAAGAATTTACGGCAGTAATGTTTGATTTCATTTTAATTTGCTGAATTATTTATTATTCTTCTATTTGAGGAAATGTCGAGAAGAGCTTGTATGCACATATCGATGGTCGTTGCTCGAGAACGAAAGGGAAAGCAGTAATACAAAGAGGTTGCCTCGATGGTTGTTCCATCCCGTGTTGGTTGAATTAAAAACAATACCCCGGCAGCAGTAGTCACAGTAATTTAGTCGTTCTTCTGAATGTGATTATTAAGCTCGTAGCGTGAGTTTGGCGCGTTTATGATATTCCGCGTGAATGTAATCTACCATTTCTCTCTCTCTCTCTCTCTCTCTCTCTCTCTCTCTCTGTCTCTTTTTGCTCCCCTACGGTCGTATTCCGGAAACGAGATAGAGAGCGAGAGAAGGGCAGAACGGCGCATACCTGAATTCAGCATCGATTCCACCCTCTGCTGCTGTCGGTATCGCGTCACCTTCTACCCTCTCGACGATGATACGTTTGCCCATTGCTGCGCTGCATGCGCCGCCGCGTTCACCCTCCAGAAGAAAAATTATACCCTGGTATTTCCGTTTCTCATCATATGCGAGACAGTGGCTACTCGACTCTCGGCTCTCTATTGTTGAGTTGGCTCTCCTCGCCGAACGAGGAAAATGGCAGAAGGAAAAAGTTGCTCACGCGCATCCTCGTTCGCCGATATTTTCAGCTTTCACCTTTCTCGAATATATTCTCTATTCCCACATGCGTTAACAACTAAAAAAGAGAGCGAAATGTTTATGCGATGCGGATTAGGAAATTGAGCAAATTGTATCCAAGTAATTACGTACATTAGCGTAATATCGTGGATTTTGACGAAGCAAATCAGCTATGGTCGACTGAAGAAAGACGGTAAAATGTCGAAAAATACAGTTGACAAACGAGTAGTTGGCAACGGACAAATTAGCCATTGTAACTGATCTATGGGTGTAATAACTTTTCATAGAAGCGAGTATGTGTGGATTTACCGCAACGTTCGCCGTGGAATTTTGGTTGCTTTACTAATATAAAAATTGCGCACAATAATAACCGATCGAGTGGTTCGGTCGCACTTTTAAGATTTCGCTTGTAAGTCCAGCCGATTGATGGGGAAGACGATCGGTCGTTCGTACGAACGATCCTTGTATCATCGCGCGAGTCTTGCCGGCTTGTTAATTCTCATTCGCTAAAATCGCCGGTAGCTCGAGTATCGGCTTCGGTCGAACGAGAGGATCGATCGAGAACTCGCGCTGGCTCCCTCAAAGTTTGATAAAACTGCTAGCCGGGAATCAGCGTTAAAAATAAAAGTGAAAAGTCGAAGCTGAAATAGTTAATTCATGGCAGCGGCGATGGTAAGTTTTCGTAATTACAATAAGCGTTTCCAAGCCGCAAAGCGTCGCGTCGTTACTGAAACTTTAGCCTCGGTCGTCGTCCCTTTTTCCCTCGATTTTCTTTTCCCTTGTATCGTATCGACCTTACATATGCTCTCCGCGCCGCAAACGGACATTGAACTACAAAAAATGTAATATTATACGAAAGTTCGCCAACTAGTTTGCGTACCTACAATTAAGAACAATTACTTATTTACGTAGGAGTAGGCGATTCTAGAATCATCGTACATCTCCCCCTCGGCGCAATCGAACTAAATTCACGAGTTTTATTCCTCCTTTCTCTTCTTTCGCTACGACTTGTGCTTTATTCCTCCGGTTTCACGAGCCTCCCTCCCTTCGCTGACCCTCCCCCATTTTCCTGCGCAGCTACACGTGGGTCTGCCCTCGCTTTTATACGCCGACTCGTCAGTTAATAGCAGCGGCGTACGAAGAGCGACCGCTTTTACGCGACATGTACGAGAGGAGGCGGTGGTCGGGGTCGGCCGCGGCCGAGGGAGCAAGAATAGGGAGAAATAGCGTAGGATAGCCGGTGGTTAGAGATAGATTCACGAGTGAATTATTAATGGTAGCGTGTGAGGCCGCGTATAGTCACCTCTCGGGGCACGAGGGGAGCAGCCGCTGCGAGGAGGAGAACGACGCCGAGCAAGACGCCGGCGACGATTATGGTAGGCGACAAACCGTCTCATCCTCTCTATCTCTCTCTAGCAATCCTCTCCTCTCCTCCGCGGAGACGATTCGCAGGGATCTTGCTGGATTCCCAGGCTCCGGCCCTCGGGTCGACGCCTGCCGATGACTAGGAGCTTTAGGACCACCTGTGCGCGCTACCTCGCACTTTTTTTAACGCAAACATACACTCGCCACATTCGCTTTGGTCAGTAACGTTATTCCGTTTCAGTTTCTATTTACGCGGGCTTAAGACCTTACAAAAGCCTCGTTCACGCTTGGATAAATTGCGAGAGCGACGCTCGAATTTTCACAATTTTGAAAAGCTGCGTTCGAGCATATTTTTAATAAATTTTGAAGCTCGCGAGCAAAGCTATGGTTCGATCGGAACTGAACCAACGAATAAGTGCAACGTGCAAAAGGCGCTGCGGAATTACTATCGAATTACTAATCTTGAAAATTGAGCGAAATTTTCCATTTTTGGCGCGTAATTTTAATACGCAACGCTCACGTGCTTTGTGCGAAGTAATAATACGTATTTCAGCTTCGTGCATTTAGATTAACATCTATAATACACAGATGATGATTGGCATTATACGTTCGGAAGATTAAATATTTATATCGCTTGCAGATCAATATTTTTCTCTCCTTCTTTCCTCTGTTTATTAATCATTCTCGATTATTTTATTTATGCTCGCGTATAAACTCAACATCGACTGTACGTTTCTACATCATTGACGGATGTGTCAATTAATACGAACACTGTATACTGCAGTTATTAAACAAATTACCGTATTTTTGTTGCCTCCTTTTCCAGCTGATCGTTCGGTTATAGAAATTGTACTTGATGTACTTGAATGATACAGAATTAATTGTGAAATAACGCATTTGTGCAAACGGAACGCTTGAATTTACAAAGCATGCAATAAGTACAAACACGAACTCTTTTTGCTTGCAAATATTCTCATTAGAGTGTTGAGATATTTTTAATCAAGAATCAATCAATTGATAGTAAACACCAAGTTCGTTTAATACGTTTAATTCATGCATCCGTACCTAAGTTACGAAGGACAATTTTAACCCTGCAATTTTTTTTTTTATAAATAGTGTTATTAGTGTTGTCTGACGATGAGTAGCCACACTTTTATGCAATAAAATTTATGTGTATTTTCAATGAGATTTTTACCAATGAAATTATTGGTTTTAAACTCAAACGATAAGGTTGATACGACCAAAGGTAGAACGTAGCGTGCAAATATTAAAAAATATCAAACGGCTTACTGTTCCGGCTATTGTAGACTAAACGTTGCGCTGCTAACGTCAAATTTTGATTATAATTTCAATGCAGAAAACCAATAATACGAATATTAAAAATGTAATTAAATTGCATCGAATTAGGAATCATTAAAGCGCAACAGATATCAAAAAGATTCACTTTAATACGTTTATTATTTTTAATCTACTAAGTAGGGTAATTAATTGCTTTGTTTCGATTTTATATTATAATTTTAAATGAATTAATACGCCAGGGCACCTTGAAATTATATAATAAAACAACGGCTAAAAATGTTGTTTACGTATTGAGCAGTTATAACTGACTAAGAAGGTATCTGTTATGCCAACTGGCATTTGGAAGCACTAGATTACCTAAAACGGAGAAGACAAAACCATTCGGAGTTTATATAAAATTAACTCATTGCCTATGTCTTTTATTTATTTAAAAAATACAACGACACGACGATTGCTCGAAATAAAAATTCTTATTTTTTTATAAAAAAAGTCAACTTCTGCATAAATTAAAAAAAATATTAGTGAAATAAAAAAGTAGAAACATCCGAAACGAATTTTTTACATCTAAAATATGCGCATAAATTTTCAAAATGATTAGTTCGATAGATTTTGACTCACTTTCTTCACCAACCCGAAGATACGCTTTTGAGACAAAGACGTATTAGGTTTAAAAAACGATTATTTTTTATCGTAGAGTCATCTTTTTCAGGCCCATTGAGCAAATTGTCTCGTTCCATTTCAGACTGGAAAACATTATTTTGTTGCTGATCGTAAGGTGTTTTTTTCTCTTGCATCATTGCATTGTCACGTACGGGCGTCTGCAGTCTATTCGATAAACGTACTGTACTACTTATCGACTTGTGCATATATACGTATATGGGCCAAAATTTATTTCCAGGCTACCTGACGCAGTTGTTGACAATTGTAACTCTCCATCACAGATACACGACAATTCGATTATTAAATTACTTTTACAATAATTTTTACTACTAATCCGTTTTTAACGAAAACTCTAAAATTCAAACTTATCGATTGTAATGTGCGCAGTCTCCGATCTAGAATACCCGATTGATTCACATTGATGATGCGCGTACGTACACTCCCTTGCACAATCGATGGCATTTCTTTCGCGATTTTTTTTCCCGAAAAAACCAGGTGTTCGGTTCTGGCGGTTTTCGGTTTTCTTGTAAACCGATTTTGGCGCCTTGACTGTTTAAAAAGCTGTTTTAATATGCATTCGCCGGCTATTCGTGGACTTTGTTCTAAATATACGAAATTACGCAATGATTTAAAAATTTTAACGCTCTAGAAATATTAAATTTCACGCACAGATATTGACGAGTCCAGTTTAATACATCAGCTCGTAAATAGATTTAATACCCTTGATGTTAGTTTTGAAAATAAAAAAATTTTTTTTTAAACCGTGGAATAGAATTCTCTTGGACCTTTTTTTCTTTATTACTCTGCTTGTCATTTTTTTGTATAAATAATTAAACGCGCTTCCTGAATTAATAAAAATCGTGCGAATACAAGGCTGGAGTGCAACACACCTACGTGTCCCAGACCCCCCTGTGTGTACTTTACCTTTCCTCGAGTTTTAAGATGCAACATTTGCAGCTGGCGTATCGCAATGCAGAAGTTAAAATAACTTACAACCGTGAGAAATGCACATTTATGCAGTAATAATGTATTATCATTGCTGATAGAATATTATTGCATTTAGAGATAAATCTAACGAAGCAAATTTGTTTCAGTCCTCGAAATAAGAAGTGACGGTTTAAAGGTAGTGATTTAAAAGCTCGAATAATTAATGATCCGTGTTATCAATGTATAACTAGGGACATTAGTTACCGATTGCCGTGAAATGTTCCACGGAATAACGTTAGAAAATGCTTATGAATATCATGTTTACTCGGTTCAAGGGGACGTTTTGCAATTATTCAGACGAAAAATATTTGAAAAAATTAACGATAATGAAATAAACATTGTGCTGGCAACTTGAGATGTTTGGAGGAAAGAGGCCAAAAGGAGAAAAGATAAACACTCGTAGGAGTGAAATGTTAACAAAAAGATAGGAAATAATTTTATTCAAAGGAGGGAATATAGCAAAAGATATCAAATATGCTCGGACAGATGCGTTACGCCTCGCAGCGGTAGTTTGCGATTCTCCGGTTTGCAGGTCGCTTTTCTTCCCTTGGGCACAGCTAAAACTCACCACCTCCTCCTTTCCGCGCCATACCATTTGCCCCCCCCCTCCCTCGTTTCTTCTTACACTGCCCTTTCAGTTTTATTCTCAGTTATATTCTTGCATTGTTAATGATAAATTACACGCTTATTTCACGTCTGGCCGTAAATCGATGTACACCAAGCGGTTTTATTAATTTTTTTGTTTTTGCTTATTGTTTTTTCTTATCTGTATTGTAGCGCTTTTTTTAATTTAATTTAAATTTTACGTGCTTTACTTTTTATGGAATTATTTTTGCCTGAAAAATACATTAGCTTCCACTAAAAATTATCGCAGTTGTTTTTATAAAAAATATTTCGTTGAACATTCGAAGATTAGTGTGACTTTTGTTTCAAAATAACATTAATTGTTTTAGTTATTATAAAAACGTGGAATTTATAAAAAAATTTTGATAAATAATAAAAGATAACAACAGGCATTTATTACTCATCTATGACGCGCGCGCGACTTTGAATTACTCTAATTAAATTCGCTATATTCTTATGAAATCGCTTATTCTAGTCAAAATATGGAGTTTGAAGAGCCTACCTTATAATTAACCATAATAATGGTGACATACGTTTTTTATGTTAATCGATGAGGCCTAATTTTTTTTTTTTTATTATATCCGTAATATACGCTGGCTTAATATCTTCGACACACATTGAAAGGAGAAACGCGAATACAAATTTTCTAAAACAATGAGTATTATCAGTTTTATTTTGCAGACAAGTTAATATTTTATCGAGTTATCATTGCCGCACATTTTCTGGCTGTTAGAGGCTCAGGTGAATCTAAAAAGTAGTTATTTTTTACTCGAAACATAGACACTAAGCAAACAAAAAAGTTACGAAGCAGCATTTTTTGCACACATCCTCTGTTGTACGAGCGAAACGTGACGCTCCTTCGGTTTCCTATTAATAATTTAAAAAAGATGCACAATCAACATTTACGAAATTACTTATTTTCAAAGTTGTTTCGTCCAAGACCAGTAATTTTATCGTTATTATTGCGTGGATCAAATTCACATTTAGACGTTTAAAAAATGATATTGTTTAAACGTCGTTTCAATAGTCCAGTTAGCGGTTAAATAATTTGATAAGTCAGAGACGGAAATATCGAGAAAAAACAATCCGCGAATTGCTGAAAAAACGCGTTTGCAATTAATTCAGTTTTTAATTTCACTTCTGCTCGAAGTTATGGAAGCTATTTGCTAAGCCTAATATTTAAAGATGTACTTTTAAAAAGCCCGGTTCCACACAAAGGCAGCAGCCGGGTTGAGTAACTCATTACCCATGTAATCTCTATTTAACTTGAAAGTTTCAGTCAAAGAGGACAAGCTTGTCCGAATAACTACAATTTTGCAAGCGTCGTCTTTTACTTTGTAATTTAAAAACGCCACAGACTGTAAAGCGTTTAATATCTCGATGCGGTAAATCGAAATCAGAGAAATTTTTTTTCCACGCAAACGTTAATTCGCTTTAGTCTCGTTTAAGTTTGTCTCCAGCCGAAACAACAATTCCTTCCATCCTTTCCTACTCTACTCGCTAAATTTCGTCCTAAAAAAGAGCCTTGGAAATTTTTTTATCACTTTTATCTTGGCTGCCATCTTTGTCTCTCGTGTTAGATAGCGAGCGCAGCTCGTGCGCCGTAATTACGCCGGAGCGGTCGTCGTCGTACACCTACGCGGATAGAATAGAAGGCACAAAAGCCACCAACTTTAGCTCCTCAACCTTATACCCCCTTGTGTCTGTGGGTACCGCGGCGTTTTCTACTGGCGTTCGCGCGGATGTCTGCGGCTGAGAGCCACTTGTGCATTCTTCTGTGCCTGCATGGCCAAGTGCTTTCACTCCTACGACTCGACTCCTCTCCTCTGCGTGGGTGTGCGTGCGAGCGCGCGCGTGCGTGTGTTATCTGCAAACAGGAAAAACCCTTTGCTCTGTACACAAGCGTGTGCACGAGCTGCGCGCGCGTCTGCCTTCGCGTGGTTCTGTTTTAGAGTGGCCCGGTGAGCATGAGAATCTACGAGACGCATAGGGCGACGGACTTAAGAAGTGACAAAAATAGGCTGAACAGGTGTATTCCGAGAAGCTATTTCTCGCCCCGAATGTAAATGCTTGACTTTTGCCACCGCTTCCTACCTTATTCCAATTTTCCGTTTGTTTCTTCATTCTTATTATTTCCGAACCAAGTGTTAGGTTAATTTGTATGCCGCGGATTCGTCGAAATTTTAATTTGAGACGTAGTGTTAAGATTTTCGCGGATGGAAATGTATTCTAATATTAACGTGGTTGTCACATTATGGAATGCTTACGTGTCTGTACCCGCGATATTTTATTTGCTGTGAATTGCTATTATTTGCAAGATGATTACGGGATCGGATGTAAATTAAATGCAAATTTTCTAATTATAAAATTTCAAAGACTTTACATTGAAGTCGGGAATCTAAACATTATCCTGACGTATTTAATACATTTAATCTACATTTAATATTCTAATTCACGTTGAAAAATACGATTTGAATACATTAATTTATAAATATTGCATATTTAAAATGCAATTAACGTATCTTGTAAGGCGTGGATTTTTGCATAATTAATTGAATGATTTAATTATAAAATGCGTTTTTTGCAAAAGTAATAATAAGTTATTTAAAGAATTTTTTAATTATATTTAATTAAAATGAGCAATCACCCGGTGCTGGTTTGATGTACAATTACGACAAAAGTATTATTTTATTATAAGAATAATAAAACGACGAGGAGACGATTCAATTTCGTGAATGCAGTTTGTAAGCAAATTTACTGCAAGTTTACAAATTTAATGCTTCAGTTTCTATGTATAAATTCTAATAGACTTTGCTGAAAAAGCGTTAAGATTCTTGATTATATTTAAATAAACCAACAGAAATATCTCCTTTCTCTATATCCTCTTTATCTATATATTTTTTAATAAAACTGCATTTTTTATTAAATACTTACGTAGCTCATAATTTCAATACGGAACAAAAGGCCAGAGACAACACTCCAATGTTATAAAGTATCTTATTATTTATGAAGCCCTTTTTTATTATCTATCATATCATTACAAAATTGAATTGAGTGAAAACTTAAATTTTAATTTTTTGTAATATTTATATTTAATTGTTTTACGTGTAAAGTAAATTATATCTAATACTTGGTAAATTACAACTTTTGAATTCTATTGAAGTTATTGAAAATTTTATAAAGATGTTTCTTTATTATTAAAGCTTTTGCATTATTTATTAGGAAGTGCCTTTTATTTGCAAATATTTGACGTAGGTTTTGAAAAATAGCGAATAATAGTTTGAAGAAGGGAAAAATAAGAATTTTCACGTAATTATTCGCCGCATATATAATTGATGAATTATGCAAAGACGTCGGGTAACGATCGATGCATAGACGTTAGCCTTTGTGTAATATTAATTCAAAGTGTATTTGTATTAACGTAAACGTTAATAAAATATAGAAATAAAAAATTATCAAATTTTACAGTTTTTCCACGACAGTAAAGTGAATTATAGATTTATCGAGTTTTACGGTTTTGAGGGCGAAATATCATTCGTTAGTATTGCAAAAAGAAATGAAACAAAATTTTTTCTCTATAGAATTCTTTTACTTTAACTTGCCAATAATAATAGCAATTATAATTTTGCTGTAATACTTATTGGATAGACATTAAGGCTTATCCGTTAATAAGGGTAATGAGTAAAATAACAGCAATCTATTAACAAGTTCTTGTTGTAAATGTTGAAGTTGAGCCTCTGAGAATCGAGCGACAAAATTCTGTTGCCGAAAGATGAAGCATAAATTTCTAAATTTCACTATCAAAGTATGTTCTTGGAATTGTTGAATTGCAGGTGCTTTTAAAAAAGATCATAAATAATTGATTAATAAAAGCTACGGGTATAAAAACGAAGATCGTTGATTATGCAATAGTTGAACTTTTATTTAAAATTTAAATAGCTTGTTCCTTCGCACCCAATGTGAAAAAAATTTTCGTTGATATTCAACTACGACCAAATCTAAAATAATAAATTAAACGATTATGTAGAAAATGAGGCAACGGTTACTACACATATTATAAGTGTTTTATAAGCAATATAAGATCTTAAATATCGAAAAAGAAAAATATGAAAGACAACATTTTTCGTTTTATTCGCGCAAAAACTCTAAACTCTAACGTTATTTTTAACGAATTTATTAAAATTCGAAAAGTAGTGAAAATGTCGGTTTCTATCGCACGATTATTAATTTTATTTACGCACATGTGTTCGATTATAATAAAAAGTTTCCAACAAGCAACCGCTCAAAATTTTTAACGGATACCAATTATTCTATACTTTTATCTTTCATTGTGGTATCTATAAAATTATGCAAAATATCTTTAAGCAGCATTATTATTGTTATGGTTTTTGCATTAGCTAGAAATTTGCAACAACTGAATTAATGAATAATGATTTGATGTTATCGAAATTATTAATTAATTTTAATAGTGCGATAAAAGAGCCTAGTATTTTGAAAAGGCAGCAATTAATCGATCGTAGTTTTGCATTCATAATAAATAATATAATGGCTAACAATATGTGGCTCAATTAGAGTTTTGTTGCAATTAAACAATTGACACATTTGAAACAGGATATGAGAAAAATAGTCTCTGTTTCTAAATCGAGATAAGCAATTAAAAAGCCAATTGTCTACGGCTATTTCCCAAAGAATTGCTCTTTGATTTAACGCGGCAGACGTTGAAACTTTCGCCGTGTATTCGATTGAATTTGAGAAAATGTTTTTTCATTATAACAACTGAAAAATACCGAGGATCATTGAGTTTGAAATTCAGTCTGCATTGTCGAAAACATCCCCATGACAGACATTTGCGTAACAGACGACTCTCGTCGGCTCGAAAATTAGGTTGTCTTTCCTGCATAATAAAGCGCTTCTCTCACTTGCTGCGCACGTTTCGATCTCGCGCCATATTTTCCGTCGGCACTCGCCGGCGCCACCCACACATAAACGCCGAAAACTGGGGAAAAAGTGCCGGTGACCGGGAGAGAAGACCGACCGGCGCTCGATGTACTCGTGTAAGAGAGTGTCGCATCAGTGACGACCAACGACTGTTTCCCCATGTCAGATATTTATACTCTCCAGCAGAATTCCTGTTATCTTAGAAGATGCCAGAGAGAATTACGCGTGTTGTTTGCGTCGGCTTCAAGACCTAAATATTATGCAAAGAGGAGGTGGGCCGCCGATTATTTTCGGCGGTGCGCTCGCTCTTACCGAGTTCTCCTGCTTTCCGAGAAGGTGCGGGGGGCGGGGGGGGGGTGCAACAACTTTTTCTCTCGGTATTCCGCGAGCAGCTCGACTCTTCGGACCCAGCGAGAGCAACAATTTTCTACCATTTTTCACAACTCAAGAAGGATTCACAGCCTTCGTGAAAAAGCTCATCGGCTGATGTGTTTTTTTACTCTTGTTTTTCGAGAACGGAATCGAAGAGCTCGCACGCTTATGAAATGCCTTTTTTCCGCCACCGACTGTATAATTCTATTTCGGTATTACTTTATGAAATCACGTGGTGGCCGCTTGTGTTTGTGTTTGCAAGAGGCCCCCGAAGAATATTTTTAAATCCGTGTTTCATTTATTGAAATTTGCATCGACTACGGCGTTACAAATGATCGACCGATTGTTTTCTAGCAAAAGAGTTGGCCTGTTTTCGGTTTTTCCTCCAGTTCTTTGCCAGAGTCGAGTTCCTTACACGGAGAAGGGAAAACAAAAACGCCGCTCTATTTATAGACAACGACAAAAATGTTTCGTTTGCAAATAGTATTGTAGATTATTTGTGCATGTACGTACGTGTATTGATGCGAGAAAATACGAGCGTAGAATGTCTCTAAATAAATTTGAGGCGGTTCGTTTTATAATAAAAATATGACGCTGAGGCTACACGAGCGATAGCTACAATTGCATAACGATAAGTTATTTCGAGAAAGAGCGTGAATTATTATTTACATTTTCGCATTCCTCCGATCGATAAAACTATTGTTTGCGTAATATTGCAATACGCGCAAGTTATATTTCGATAATTACGACGCGAGTCGAATGAAGCCATTTAACTAACTAACTAAGCTTATGAAATTCACTAATACAGTGCATTAATTTGCACGAGACACTCGGGCTTATCTAACAGGTTCTTGGCCGCGAGAAAAAGCGTGTAATGGATTATAAGGTCGTGAAACGCGTACGTACAGATAACCGGGTATATACGGCGGAGGCTGGCACTAAAAAGCATCGTAATTGCATCGCTGCCTTAAAATAATTTTATCAATCGGCGCGTTCGGGAGAAAGTGAAGAAGCTGTTGCACGCTCTTCGAGAATTCGAAAGATCCGATAGGTGGAGAAATGCGGGCCGAGTGCGCGGCTGATTCGCAATCCGTTGATAATCGACGCACGTCCCTGCGAAAAATTGAGCCCGGCTTATCGAAATCAGAAATCAGTCGCATGCCCAGCTGCGCCAGTGCATCGGCCAGCAGAAGAGACGCATTAATCGTTTCAGCGTTACCCTTGTACTCTCGTATGGATCATTGAGCGCGGAGGAAGAAGGAAGATAAAGAGAGAGTCCATCGCCCTTGGTGTACGGCAAATCCGGTTTTGAAACTAGGAAAAATCAGGCACTCGGTGGAACGCGGCCTGGGGGTGGGAGGGGATCGGGAAGAGCAGCCAGCCGCACCGATATACTACCTAACTAAGGTTTTTGCCGCCAGTGCGCAAAAACCCGAGGCTCTCTTTCTCTTGCAAAGGAGAATCACTGGGTGGGGGTGGAATTCTCTTGAGCGCATTAGCGAGATCGCGCGCCGGATAGTTGGAAATGTATGTAAATTATATTTTACAAAGAGAATTCTTCATTTAGCTTTCCGGCCGTTTATTTTGCTCTTGGGCTGCACTTTTTCAAAGCGGAGTTTTTTAATTGCGCTAGTAAACATCGCGCAGTTTACAGAAATTGTTGCTGGACCTGCGTTTGATGCGAATGAATTTCGATTAAAATGTATCCCAAACGTGTAGGAGCATTACCAAGCTAACCACACCTTTAATTATGAAGTCACGTATTAGAAGAGAGTGGAAGATAGATATGGAAGATAGCCAAAGCTAAGATTGACGTCCGGAAGGGAATTCCTTAGAAGTACCGAAATCTAAGTTGAAAAATGACGCACATTAGTAAATTCGATTTTGTTTATTTCGTCTGCTTATCGTTATAATTTTTATTCGAAGAGTTTACCTCGTCCTTCCTCGGATAAAAGCTCTCCGGCTCCTCTCGTGCGTAATCTACGTCGAGACCATTTTTCGAAAACAACAGATTTCTTCCGTTAATAACAACCAATGAATTTTTATTTTCAGATTATGCAAAAATTTATGCGCAAAAGTCGGCAATTTTTTATCGAAAAGGTCAAGTGCGCAAAGTATTGCAATCGTCCCAACTCGCGGTGAAAACTTCATCCTGTTAATCTAATTTCGATATTCAACGCGCGCGTTTCCTCGCAGAGCGGAATTTCATTTTTTGTCGTTGTCAATTCGGACAAGGATCGGATAGACTGACTCAAGCTCAAGGACTACTGTGGGAAAGCTTGTAACGGACTCGTTGAGAAATTTTTAACCGTATTTTCAATCGATCCGTTGTAAAGTGTAATGTTGTCGATCGAGTCGCGTGCTAATTTAATACTAGTCACCGACTTGCCGTATTCTTTGTAGTCCAGTTTAATTGCAAATCTATTAGTCGACGCTTCTCGCGGTGCGAAGTGTTCGTTGGTGATAAAAACGATGATCCCAAGAATCTTCAATTTTCGTTCTCGCATCGTTTTCAAATCTTCAACCGATCGCTAACTCTTTCAACCTCTATTTTGGTGTGTTAAAATTGTGTTGTCGTCGGCTAAACAGCCAACTCGGCTCTTTCTATTCTTTGGCAGCATTTCGCGTCTTATTTTAATACTCTTTGATCATTAGGAGGAGGGTTCAAACGCTCTCCTCGGCGTCACTCCACCCAAGACGAAACTGATTCAACGTGTCCACTCTTGGCTTCTCGGAGGAGCTCCTGCGCTTCACCTCTCATTCGTCTCGACGCAGGCAAACCTTAACCTACACACGGATAAAGCTCTTTTTCGAGGACCGGGTGGTGGTTGTGGTGGTGGACGTATCTGTACCACCATTGGCTTCGACGGCACTCTTTACTACTCTCCTTTACCTGGAAGCATGAGGAAGAACGCGTGTGAGCTTATCGACCTCCCTCGTAAAGTGTATTATTGTTGATACAAACGGTAACCCGGGGAGACGAGGCCCCGTTACACCTCGGTCGACCAATTGCAACCGGCTCGGTGTCCGTCCATGGTAGCCAATCACCTTCGACTAAGCTCGCGGTTCTTTGATTGGGCGATCTAGGGAATAAGAGACCAGTTCGGAGACACCTGACCGACACAATCCCAAGTGGACTGTGACAGTGCGCGTCGTTGTCGTCGTCTGGTCGTCTGGCTAGCTGGTCGTGCTCTCTGGAACCGTCGTGGAACTGTTGTGGAACTGTCGTGGAAGCTCGCACTTGTTACTAGAGCTGGGCTCAGCGTCGATGGCTGAGTGGACAGGAAAACAACGGGGAACGATCGGCCTAGTTTTTTTTTCTACGCTATGCACGTAAGCCTCTTCATCCCTGTATTGCGCGTTTTATAAAAGGAGGAACGGCCGAAGGATAATAACCGAGGGAGCGAAAGAATTTGTGCGTTCGAGTAATGAATTATCGACACGCTCTAAGAGAGAAGGACGCGGACGGCAATTTCCAACGGACGATAATTTCTAGCAATTGCTCGACTTTTTTCGTTGCGCGTGCGTTCACCAACTATTTTGCATTCACTTGCCAAATTCACGCAACGGAGCTAATCGTTTCTTATTTCCTTTCATCCTTGTATTTATTTTTAAATTCCAGAAAACGAATCCAAATATTCCAACGGCCGAAGGCGTTGAACGCTTAAAAATTCACTTCGAATTTTGCTGCGCTATTGTTTCGTTTGATTTTCTCGCATCCCAGTTTTCCGACTAAAATTTTAATTTTTCGTAAAAATGCCTCGTTATCGTTTATCGTTAAGCACCAATGCGCACATCTTTACATTGACGAAACGACGATGATTAAGACCCACTAATTGTTGTTAGTGTATTTTCGCAATATTAGCGATGATACCAAATAACGTTGAACTCTTCGATTTTAATAAAAATAGAACTTCTTTAAACGTTACTGCATATTTTAACAAAAACCATTCGTTTTTCCTCTAAAAAGTGTCCGATCGGAAAATCATTGTAAAACGTTGTATTAATTTACGTCGACCATTTATTTTGATCGTATTTTCTCGTTTAAATTATCTATGCCTGCGTAATTTTACATTACATCTTTTACGAGAGTTTTTAAAAAAAAAACCATTGATCCAAATTTTTATTTAATTTTAGTTCATGAATTGCAACTTTGTAATCAGCTTTAAACATTGGTCGAGCTGTGCGATACATCTTGCACGTATAGCTTTTCCACCGCAACACACATAAAATACGAGAAATATGTTGTGGGCGTTTGAGAAAGTTTGAAGTGCTTGAATATTTAGTGGCTCTGAACACTGCGTAAAGAACATAAATTAAACAGTTTTTAAGGGCTTTATTTAACAAAATTGAATTCGCATCACCTTGTGCTATTATATATATATATATATATATATATATATATATATATATATATATATATATTAATTTGCTGTTAGCTCTCAATATGGGTTTACTGTGTGCGTGTTTGTCCGCTATATCACTATTAAAATAAAACGTCTTTTTGTTACATTACATATTTTTAATGCATATTTATATGAGAAAAGTACAAGCGACGTGGCGTCAAAATTTCACCTGATTATACGTTTTTCCGTGTATGGAAATATTAAGCACACTAAGATACGCTTTGTACGTTGTTATTATTATTATATTTTCACAAATGTTTATTTAGAATAATCGCAAGGTTACTTCTCTCGAATAATTTTTTATTTATCATTGTTCAAACGCGATTAAGTGTATCGATAAATTTTTTTCTTCGGTAATATTACATTTTTGTTCGGACGATGGTTGTAAATATTTATTTCGTGTAATAATGTAAGCTTTGCATTTATTACAAAAAATTTACTCTTCGTGGGTATACGAATACAATTAACATTTTGTTTGTTTTGTGTTGCAGGAGTTCAATCAGTGAATTATCCAACATAACATAAATTTTTCAAAAGTATCTGGTGAGTTATTTATCAAAATACCGGGTTTCCTTTTAAGTTTTCTTATTCCAAATATTTCAAATCGTGCGCGAAAAATTGCGAAAAATACCAATTCTCATTTTGCGCTGGTCGATCAATTTTTTTCGTTCATTGCAAAAAAGTAAAAGAGCGATTATAAAGTACACAATGTAAAAATTACGGGAAGTTGCGTGCAGATACGATACACTTATTTACGAGTCAATTTTTACATTTGGTGAACTATTTGAATTAAAATTTAAACTCTTCTTTATTTGGTTCTTCCAAATCCTGTTTAAGGCTTCTTTAACAATGCTTTTAAAGACACTTAACAAGCCTGTGTCAAAATTGCAAATAGAATATTAAATTTGAATTCTGACGGTGTAATAGCAACGTATTTTAGTAAATTTTTGGTCGCGCGAACTTTAGCGCGACGTGTTTTTGTGTGCCGATCTATGTACGTGTCATAATGTAATGATTTTAAAACAGTATGTCTCATTGGTATACGATTTACAAGTATCTTTTAGAAAACGTTAACAGATGCCGCGACGTAACTATTTTACAACTAATTTTTAACACCTTCGGAACTTTCGATCGAACCTTTTTGAATTGTGTTGAAGTAATATTGTCACATTATTAGTCGGAATAAATTATTTTATGCAATACGACCTTTTGATTATTCTCATTAGACCGGTTAAAGCCACCCTTAGGAATATTAAAAATTAGTTGCTGGACGACTTTAGTCTTCGTGTTTGCAACTTTTTAACGACTTTTGTTCACTCGTTTACGCAATAACATTATGCCCGGAAAAATGAATTTAGCTGTATCAATGCGACATCGATTATAAGTTTAAAGATCGATTCGATATTCGTATAGGACTTTAAGCGCACCGTGCCAGCTTCGTTTTTAATAATTACACATCTGTTTCTTTCATTGGCCGCAAGATTACAATCGACATCGTTTTACAGTTACTAAAACACAGAAGTGTTAATCTTAAATAGTAATAATATTTATTGGCCGCGCAGCTTAGGCTGTAGCTTTAATTTTACGCGGTGTGAAAACGAAACATAAATCACACGTCCGCGTTAATAATGTAATCATTAATAAGATTGCGATCCGTGAAGACAATTTGGTGCAGATTAAGTATCGTGAGATATTTGAAAGGCGCCGGTTACTAAGAAGCATATTATATGTCCCAAGCGGGGGATAGAAAAAATTTGGCACTAGACTTTTGGGAGCGTTCCAAAGCACCTAAACGCTCTAAAAGTTACACTTGCATTTCTCATTGCTCCTTGGAATAATACGCCGGAGTGAAATTTATAAAAGTTGCGGAAATTCCGGAGGCAAACATCGACGCCGCCGGGGTATTTTTGCCGGCGCTGGTGCGTTAACGTTGGATATGATAAATTATATTTACCAAGTCGGTCGATGACGATTAAGAAGCCCCGTCTATTCAGCTACACGGCACATTAGAGCTTTGAGCGAGCATTGACTAACGCATTCTATCTTCCTCTCTCTCTCTCTCTCTCTCTCTCTCTCTCTCGTCCTCCCTCCCTGTCCTTTTCCGTTCCCGGTTGCCTTTTCCCGTCTTTGTCTATCGCTATCGTGTATCTGTCTTTTTTATCGATTCGTAAAACAACAAAAAACTGAGTTAAAAAAATTAATTACTCAGATGTAATCTATGAGAATACATAAGACAGAAAAAAAACTGAATTCAGACATGAAAGGTTAAATGAAAGACATTTGACTTTGCAAAAAATGCTTTCTCGGCTATATATTTGTCGTTCGACTTTTCCTGTCGCCATTTCCTTTTCGCTGTTATGCTATTAAACTATTAATGTTGAACTACATTCAAACGGCGATGGTGCTTTTCAACTACGATAAATTATTTTACACTTAAGAAATATTAACAAATCGTGCAAATGTTACAGTTCGACCGAAAGTTATTGCTCGTAATTATTGGTAATTGATAATTTTGGCCTTTTCGTGCTTAAAAACCTGCGATCTATCTGTGAAATTTCAATTTAAATAACAATTATTATTATGAATTGTTCTGATATTTTAATTCAAGTTGGGCGAGGAAATTCTGTAACAGTCGAGCAAGAAAATAATTCTTACCTGCGTTTGAAATAATTATGTATTACGGTAATGTAAATATTTACATTAATATAATGTTATTTTCAAAAACAAACGCGTAATTATAAACACAGTCGAGAGCTGTGCCAAATAATGGCTTATTGCAGCAGGGAGACAATAGATCGGACAAATACTATACAATAAAAATGGATCTTTGAACAGCCAATTCTGTTTTTCCTACGAGTCCTCGCGAACTTTTAATAATCAACGAGTTTCGGTTGAATCCACAACTATAAGCAGTTTTTCGGTCGCGCGCATACTTTGCACGTGATGCAATGCCTTTATTCCCGTTCGAAGAGACGCAGAGACAAGGCCAAACTAGGAAAGATAAGAGAGGCTAGGCGATAAATTTAAAGTCACCTTGCAAAGTTACAGAGGTCGCGGCTTTCCCGAAATCGCGGCGATTTCGGCAGAAGATGCCAGCGACGTAAACGCGAAGTGAACAGATGATTTTTTGGATAAATAAATTCCCGGCAAATTTCTAGGAGCAGGAAAGACATACCCGAGCGAGTAAATATTTTCTAGTTCCAAGGCGCTGCTCCGAATCTCCGGATGGCCCGATCGGTCCCGACAATACGAGCGTGTTCCTAATAATCTTCTCGTGCCTTCCAAATAAGTTGCAATCTTGAATTATTATCCATTACTCGTTGTCAGCGTCGCAACTGAAATTAAGCAACGAACAGAGAGCGAGTAGAGATTAATACGGGCGTTAGTTGTTGCAACATCGACGAGAGAGACAAATTAAACATTTACGTATTTTACAAGTTGGGTCGGCAAGTCCATTCTTCCGAATACCGGGAGAATTAATAAGACGGAAGTTTCGCTTAAAATAAAATTAGCGATAATCCAATAGATAGTTAACTTTCTCGGTCTCTCTCGCGCTCCTTTCTTTCATCCACTAATCATGTTAGGGTTGAAACGCATAGGAGTCAGTTACTTGGCGCTCGCCCCTTCCCGTCTAGCCCCAAGAATGTAAGCTTGATGTATTGCGGCGTCTCCGAGAGCGAAAGACCGATCCACTCGAGTCTCGTTGAACTTAAATAACGAATGCTTGAAACTATGACAGTGGGATTCGAGAACTCGGGACTTTCTCTTCCGGCCGAACCTCCTCTGCAACTTCAATTGTTACAAGCCACCATTTTTATTTATCTCGCTGTTGGCGTTCCGAAATTTTCCCCTTGGACTGGAGATTCGCTCGCGAGCGCCTCGTATTAATTGGATCCGATAAGACCGTAATTCTGTCGTCAGGCGCAGAATTTGTGAAATTGCTGTTCCGATCGATGAGCGACCGACACAACGATATAAATGGCTGGGAGAAAAGTCAACGCGCGCGTGAAATGCGTTTGCTTTTAATTATCCTCCGGAGCCATTGTCGAGTTTAAAAACGAAGCCAAAGGTATCGCAATCGTCGATTCGTGCGAGCGGCAAATACCGAAGCAAAATAGGAGCGAAGCGATAGTTGGGCGCGTTTGCAGTATTCAACTCGCTCGCCGCGATTTCATTTTAAGATAAATATCTTTCGTTGCTAGTCTCTGAATTTCATTACTCCCGAACTTTCACGGAGGAAAAGCCGGCGGCCCGGAAAATGCCAGGCCATCGCGAACTCGAGCAAACAGGGGGAGTGAGTCCGCACCTTTTTAAAAACAAGTCCCGCGAAAGGGACGCGCCGCCCTTCAAATTAGAGTTTTCCTTCTTTTCCAGTCGCGATCCTCTTGTCATCGTCTGCTCTGATCCGAGTCGAGCCGGCGCGTATTGCGTTGTCGTCGTTTGTTGCACGCTTTTGGCGGGGAGTGGCGTCGCTGGTGGTGGTGCTGGTGGGCGACCCGTGCACTCCGAGCGGCCCACACGCACAATTGCAGTTGCAGCGAGATTAGCGAATACGCGTATCGCGCACAACTGGTCGTTGTGTCTGCGATTACAATTGTGCTCCCAACGACCTGCTTACACTTATCGCTCTCTAATGCTCGCGAGAGCTGCGTTGGCTAAAGTTGGGCGTGTGTGCAAAGGCCGACTCTTTATTGCTCGTTAAATGCTAATTGCAGATAAATTTTTTTGCGAAAACAAATTGTCTCTCGACCGAGCCTAAGCGTTCCGCCAGAGGTTACAACAATAACTGGGTGGTTCGTACTTTGTAATTGCAAATGTTACGCTCCAATCTTCGGCACTGTGTTTGTTTACATTTAATTATCATTGCTCTTGAGGATCGCAGATTTTTCGATTAAACTCGTCGATATTTTAAGTAAAGATATTTCGGAAAAGGCCCCCCTTGAGCCCGTGATTGGCTGCTCAAAATGATCCGACTCTCGAATTGAATCGAGGTGTGCGAGGAGCAACAATGGAGAATCGCCTTGATTCACGACTGTGGCTTTAAGTTTTACAAATATTCAAATAACGAGTAAAGACACTCGCATTCGCAGAGGAAAACGTGATGTATAGGTGATTCGACTCGAGCAGAATGACGCTCGCGTTATGACACCTTGCAGGGTTCGCCTCTCGGTGCGATATTATTCATTCTGCGAGAACTAAACTCTCTCCCGTTGCTCCCTTCTAGTTAGTTCTCTCTTGCCTTTGCGCAGGCGTTTCAAAATACTCCGGAATACGTCTGCCGCGGAATCCAAAGAAGTTATCGACTCTTGTTCAGCGACTCGAGCTGCTTCGCCCCCTTGCTTTTCTTCTCAAATTCTACAAGACTATTTTTCACTCGTTATTCGTTAACATCTCCTCTCGCTATTGTAATTCTAGTTATTTATAGTTTTTTTTATTTTTTCTCAAAAGCCCATAAGTTCCATCGCGCACTATTTCTCAAAATGCTTATCTTTGCCGAATGTAGAAGCGTGTAAACATCATAATTAGACTATTACGGCGAAGATCCAGTTTAAGCAACCCTTTTTAAGCTAAAGCTATCTTTTGTGTTCTAAAAAAATAGAAATATTTCCGAATTTCCATGTTTAATTTTTCTAATTACTATAAAAAATATAAGCGATTATTGACGTAGCGCATTGTCTTGGCGTGACTGCGCAACGAAAATAAAGAGTTGCAATTTCTCTCTGTCTCTTTCTCTATTTCGTTCTTATTTAATTTTATCTTATTTCTAAATTTTCCTTTTCAACGGCTTGACATACTTTCACGTGAAAAACAGCGTATAGTTGATGCACATACAAGGCGAGAGTCACGCTGCGATTCTTAATTTTTCTTCTCCCGTTCTCGAGTGCCGACTACGAATCAAACTACATTAGCGCAGTAATGGAAAAACAAAAAAAAAACGGAGAAAATTCAAAAGCGAGTCTTGGCAAAGGCTAAATCTTTATTTACAACTGCTGCCACGAGTAGCGAACACGACGGATGAAATCTGGGGGGGGGGGAGATTGATTAGGAATCAAGTTTTTTAACGCGCATCGACTATCGCCTGTACGTTACCTATTACATTTCGTTCCCCTCAAACTCCCCAAAAACGGATTGAAATTGCAAATTTGTAGAACAAGAATACAATAAGATATTTCAAAGAGCAGATAATGGCGAAACCCATCGAAACTGTTCCTGCAGAATAAAGCACAAGAATTTGAAATTATAATTATATTCGCGGTATTAGAAATGTAAAAGAGCTGAACAATGTTTTCGTAAATCAGTGTTACAGCCATTATTTCTCGAACGTAAAATTAATACAGATTTTGTTATGTTTAAAAATATGAAATTTCTCTTAAATGAAATCGTTGTTGCGAAACTTGCCAAAGGTGCGGTTACGTTTTATAATACCTGAATAACGAGCGATAAATATCCTCAAGCATCGGAGTAATAATATTCGCAAGATGCTCTCGCAGAATTAAGATGGAGTTGAATGCACAATTGAATCAATACGTTCGGTGTTGCTGCAGTTGATTAAAATCGTTGAAAGGCCGAGAAGACACTTGCAGACCCTTCGGATTTTATATTTAGTTTCATTGTAACGCTGCATACGTGCACTTGGTATTGTGCAGTTGGAACTATAAAAGTTTCGGGCTGTGAGAAATCGCGAGCGCGCGGGAAAAAGAATTCATTCTTGAAAAACTCTCGTGGGCTCGAGCTAATAATAGAGTGTAAAAGGGTGCAAGAGAAACGCGCACGCGAACAATCGGCGAGAAAGTGGAGGTAACGCCGAGTTTATTACCAGCGAAGATGAATCTTTACGAGTGACCGGGAATTGATTTCAGACATTTCTCTCGCAGAACGCTATTGGCTGAGTTAAGGGAGTATTAGTTTGGTGGTTAGCTTCCGAAAGATCAGAAGCTTAGCAATTGGAAGCTCGAGTGAATAATAATCTATATCTGCTTGTACGTAAAGTGGAAATGATTAGAAATTCAAGTTTGATGTTTGGGGAAGTTGCGAGTAGACTTTGTAGCGTATTACTCGCTCTCACTTCACGCTGAGAAAGACGTTGTCGGACAATCGAGTGGACAAATCCTCCTACGCCCATTGTCGCCGCCTATAATCTCTAATTTGACAATGGAGTCGATCGATGTGTGAAGAACAACAAGTTTACGCTAAATGCACGTGGACGACGGTATTATATTGGAGGCCGAAAGTTAAAAGAATCTAATCAGTATTGATTTTTCGAGTCTCTCGAAATAGATTACGAGTGAAAAATTGTCCGATATAGTTTTTAATTAGTTTCAATGTAATACAGTTATCTCTCTCTCTCTCTCGCGTGCGCGCGCACACGTGCACAATCCCCCAAAAACATTCAATCATAATAAATACGTGATTACAACCATCGACGTGCAAAATCGATAAAAAAAAAACTTGTTTTCTATCTCTGCTGTTAGCCCCTTTAGGAATTTTCTGGCAAGCTTTGGAAGCAATTCGCTCATTATTTCCTTCTCCGTCTCTATCACGTGTATTGGATGTATTACACTATTTGTATTTGGCACACAAACAGTGAAATATTCACACGTCGCCCAAATAAAGCTTACCGGGGATAATAATTACAGTATCGTATTGCAGTACAAAGACTCGCTATGTTCCATAGAAATTGAATGTAAATTTTAAAATAATTAATAAAATGCAATCCAAAATAATAACGATATCGTTAAGCCGGTTAAAAATAAGAAAATCGTTTTTAAGTTTAACGAAAAAATCGATAAAAATTATAAACAAAGTACAGCCTCGTTGAAACAATTGGGATGTACAATCAAATGTGCAAATGAAATATAAAAAAGAGATGCTATTTCGGGATTTGCTAATCAATTTTAACAAATGTATTCTGGGACAAATTAATTTTTTAATGAAATTAATTAGATCGGTAGCACTGCTGCGCAATATTTTACAAGCGTTTTTAATTATTAATGAAATAATAATTCGGTGCAGTATTAAAAGGGTGTGTAAGCTTTGCAATACGTTTGAATACTGATTAATCATTAATTTAGAATTGCGATCGGATGAGCTATGGATGTTTAACAACTAATATCGTAAATACACGCACGTGGTGTCAGTCGTCGGTCAAAAAATAAAATTAAAAATATTAGGTAAGAATGAATACGAAAATTTTCCAAGTATTGCATAAAGTTACTTGTATCCGCCGCGTAGAGTTAATCCTGGTGGAAAAATCTCCACGAACAAAATGGAGTGTTATTATTTTAGATGTTACGTGTAATTCAGCCAAATAAAATCAATAAAAGCACCGAGCGGCGGAACTTATTGCATTTTAAATCGTGTTGTATTTCATAACAAAAACATATGAAATATTTTATCAGTATTACCAACAAATCCGGAGTTATTTGTGAAATTGGAGAGGACGAGATATTGTAGTTCTAAAATCACTGATATTTTACGAACGAAACTCACTGGCAAAGACGTAGGAGAATCAGAGACGAGTGTTTTGAAAAGCTCGAAAACACTAAAATATTGAACGTTGACTCGTTACAGCCTCCGCAATAGCCAGACAGTGCAAAGCATCGTCTACCTACACGGTGAAGCATGAATGTGGTAGTGCGAAAATTATAAGACGTAAATGCTCGGATTAGATGAATTAAAAATTAAAAAATGTCACCGACAATGACTGACATAAGCCACATTAAAATGCTGCTCCTACAATATTACATAATATTTCACAAATCGTTTGCACGTTTTGTCATGTGCACAAATAAAGATCAAACTGTTGCAAAAAATGGAGAGGAGAAACGTGTAAGAAAACTGTTACGAAAACTTGCAATTAATTAATATAAAATGTGACTTTGAGTTTGATTAAATAATTCGGTCTTTTGTTTTTTAAATACATCGAAAATACTTTCAACCGCTGTTTTGCTACAATCACTGTTAAAGATTGCTCCTGAAAAATTGATCAATTCTAGAACTGTAGTACGCAAATTATGAACAGGAGTTATAATATTTCACAAGCGAACAAAAGTCTTGGTACAGGAAACAGTTGAAGAAAGAGCGAAGGAACTCGTGTGCTGTTTTCCATCCTCGTAGTAAATGATTCAAAATAATTGGACATTATATGGCAATTTGAGCCACCTATCACTTGCAATAAAGGGGCTGAAAGGGAACGAAGGAAGAAAAAGAAAGCTACGCGTGCAGAGTGTCTAATACTTTCTAGCTTTGTAATTGCGCACGTACGTTGCGAGGTGACGAAGTTTTCGCTCGACAAACTTGAAGAGACGAGTGGAGGGGTCAGATTTCGGATAGCGGGGCACGAAAGAGAGCAAAAGTGAAAACAATAAACGGGGATCGAGCAAACGCACGAGCTTTCGCGACGGAAGCGCAAATTTAATGAAATAAGAATTTGGACTGTTTGTGAGAAAGCTACCAAGCCTAGTATTAGCGCTAGTAATAACGACATTTTTCGGCTTTATTCATTCGCGCATTACAAAGTCTGGGTGGAATATTAACCCCCGGATTTTGAAATTTAATGCTCGAGCAAACAACAATTTCTGGAATAGCGATTAGCGAGACCAGAGGATTATGCGTTGATTTGCTTCAACTACTGGACCAATAGTGTTTCGTTGTTTTTTTAGCTCAATAGAGTTAGAAGGAAATGAATCAAAAGTTCGCGATACGGACAAATTGAGTTTCCGCGTGAATTGATCAATACCAAGAAGAAGCGCAACGCGTGCGTGCTATATATATATATATATATATATATATTAATAATGACATTCATTACATTTTATACTTACACTTTTAAGCTGAACTTGACTTTAATCCTCGCCGACTTATTAATCCAAACGATCGTGTCATTACATTGATGTACCGTTTTTCGGTTAAGTAGCTAAAAGTTTTTGAATTCCATTTTAAAAAACGCGTATCTTTTGCTAAGTGTGTTTCAGAACTCTTTTCGAAATTAACTTAACTATTCCGACTTTTTTTCTATTCTTAAAATATAAATAGAATTCGTTTAAAAATAATTGTAAGCTCGAGAGATAATTAAGTTCTTGAAGAATATATTTTCCCGAATATTTGCCTTAAATTGTATTTCTGGACTTTTCGGGATCAGATTACAAATCTCACGTAAGAACTGAAAACTAAAAAATTTTTAAATGAACTTTTACATAAAAATAAATCACGCGCGAGCGCGAAATTAATTTTTGCTTTTATTAATAGTTGTGAGATGAAAAATATAATTGAGAAGAAGGCGGAGAAAATGTTTAAGCAACCTTTTCGGCATATAATATAAATCGATTTTCATTCTGACTTTTATTATTTCGAGCATGAATTTGAGAAGAGCAAAATGCACGGATGACGCTATTTATGGTTTCCGTGTCCACATTTCACAAATGCAAGTTTGAAGGAATATAATAAATCAGGCTATTTAAAAAGTGAATGAAAAACTGTTGAAAACCGGGTAGGGGGTCGCAGTTCCTGAGCTTACCGGAAAGGGTTGACGCTAAAAACACGAAGATAGAGTTGGCAAGTGAGAAAAGGTATTCAGGAAATTGAGAGAGCAGGAAGAGAGTCAGGGAGTCATGGAGTCAAGTCGAGAAGGTAGACGCGCATGCGTCTCAACCCCATGCCACTACCAGTACCACCACTACTAGGGCTAAATTCCACGAACTAAGTTCAGTATCCACCCGACCATCGGTTGATCAATATATATATATATATAATATATATATATATAGATGAGAGAGAGAGAGAGAGAGAGAGAGCGAAAAGCTCTGCGCAACACACACTATACCGCAATTCGTACACGGCCTCGACACTTGTACGCGAGTCAATGTATAATCGCGTTCAATGCGGCTCTTGATCATTTCGCGAAAGAGGCGGCTGGCATACCCCGGTAGCCCATTGGGAGAAAACTGCGCCTCGCCTAGATCCTTCCTTTTTTATTCTTTTAAGGCAGAAGATGAGATCTTAATTTTTTAAAGCGAATCACATCAGGCTGCGGTTCTCCCGAGGAATTCTATTACAGCTGTACGTATTTATGCTCAATTTGGGTGATATCTAATATGCGATGCGACTCTTACGGAATCCGGCAAATTCCGAAGGAGAAAATCTCTTTTATAAAATAATAAAATAATTAAATACAGGGATCGACGTGCGGGCTTGGCTTTAATCCCCACCAGAGCACTCGATAATCGCAGTTGTCCTTAACACTGACTTTACTGTTATTTTGGCAACTTGGTAACTCGGTGTTCGATATAGAGGATCCTGTTTGATTCCGAAATTAATGCTAATATTCGATTCGGCTATAAATTTCAATACTATATTGCGCAAAAAACAAAACTTTTGCCCATCGAATCAATAGATAATTATTTGCTTTTGAATGCGAATTAATCAAACTCATATATACACGTACATAAACGTCTATCAAATTCTAACGTTAAAATATATGATTTATAAGTTTTATCGTTTAAATAATATTGATGTTTTAGGAAAACTATGTTTCTGTCCACTCCCCACTTTTCTCGGGTTGTGAAACGATCTAAATTTATATATAATTCATATTTGTCTGATAAATGATCGAATAGAGGGGAAAACTATTAAAGGTTGACCAGAGTTTGCTTATGAAGATAATGACCTATTTTTTTTTTTTTTTTTTTTTTTGTGTATACTAATGGATCGATATTAGTCGAGTCATTGTGGAAAAAGAAAAACCAGTTGCCAATTCATTTTTCATCGCCCCAAAACAATACTAAAAATGGATAATTTACCCGACAGATAACTTTTTACTTACTTTTTTCCACATTTCTTTTATATTTATGAGCTACATTTACGGAATCCAATTGATACATTATAAATTATCTTTTGAATTATAAATATTTCCTTATTAAGTCTTAATGGAATAAGTTAATTCAAGTGCACGATACATCGTTATTGCATGTTTTAAATAAATTTTTGCTAATAACTCACTAACTAATAATTGTTGGTTGAACCTAAAAAAAACTTGATGCATTCGCAATAATTATGAAAAATCATTTATTATAATTTCAGTGCCGTTTAAAAACCACAAACAACATTGATTTAATTTCACGAAGATCTATTCTAAGCTAAACACTAATTTAACCGAATGAACTTAGAGCAAGTAATGTTAAACTTTATAAAAATTAAATATTCGAAACCGTTCTTTCGTTGATTTTTAAAAATTGTGTGCGTGTGTGCGCGCGAGCGTGTGTAAAAGAATATTTCATTATTTCCATCAATGACTAAATACTAATTTAAAATTTACAAAATTCGAGTTGTAATCTTTCGACAGTAACAACAACAACGATAACAATAATGAATCTATGCTTTGCTTAAATTACAAGATCTTAAAAAACAAAGATTAATGCGGATATTCTTGTAGATAGAGTATGCGTGTACTCTATTACCGCCCTGAGAGGATGGTGAAAATTTTTCTTACGCTTCGCAAGTAATCGATCGAGCACTGCATCTTCTAGTCTTTCCCTCTCTTACTCTATCTCTAATACATTGAGAAGGAGAACAGAAAGATAGTGAAAAAGAGAAGAAGTGGGACGAAAAAAGCACTGCTATTCGAGGTTAAAAATATTTTTCAACCGTCTTGGATAATTTACAAACTTTATTTTGCACTTATTTGTTCTCTTTCCCTTTTTTTTACCCCCTGCCCCCCTCTCTTTTACTTCTTCTTTTAAAAAGCAAGAGCTGTCGGTTTTATGGGTTTTGTCTATGCATTTTGCAAAAACTTTTGATGCTCGTATTTTCGACAAAAAACGAAGTCACGATTTCGCCGCGTTAGCTGATCCACCAAATAATACACATAAAGACTTTGGACCGATAACAACGACGTCAACAACAACAACAACAACAACAACAACAATAATAATAATCATAAGGTATAGAAGGCATCAAAACTTCCCTTACATGGATGCGTACAATATAAATATTGCTTAATTTACAAATTTTTAACGCAATAGATCGAAAAGGAAACATTTAAATTTGAAGAGCTTCTTCTTCTAAAGCTTTCAAACGCATAACCAAGTTTCCATAACGTAAAAAGTTTAACAATAGTTCGTAAAATTTTATTAGCGGTCTTTTTTAACATTTTCTTATAATCAAGTTAGCCTCGTCTAACAATGGGGCTAAATTTATAGGATCGGTTAAAACAAATAAAATCTGCTCGTTCGCGCTCGAGTGTTGCAAAAATAATTATATTACTCGTATGAAAATTCACCGCATCAGGCTGCCGTCATTTCAAATTAATTGTGTTTTAGCAATCTGAAATTGTACGCGATATTACATCGAAAGATATTTCACTCGTTCGCTAGTCGTAATTAATAATTTAGTGTACTACTGGTTTAATACTGTTAGTGGTATCGCATGAATCACGAACGGCTGAGCGTGTAATTAATTACACGAATTTTTGTTTGCTCGGTGACAATACGGGAGTTTAAAAACGGCATTAAAGCCGCTGCGAAGGTATTAGCATTTAAACAAGGTTGAAGTCGTGCGTCGCGCTGAGAAATCTCGACGATAGCGTGAAAATGGTAGCGCTGAGGTTAAAGTTGGGTTTAACAACGGCAACAACTTACAAATTGATACACGTTAATCACGAAATCATAAAATTCGGGAATTCAAATTTTCATTCGTCGTCCCTCGTGATTCGCAGGCAGGAGCTCTTTTAAAGGGCTCGGCGGTATCGGCTCTATAATACGCGTAGACGCACGCCTGTAGGTGTGTACATATCGATTGAGGAAGTTGTGATTTTTGCGCGTAAGCTCGGAAGCCTCCCAGATGCGCCCCGATAGAGTTTCGTCTCCTCGGAGAGGAGGTTCGCGCGCGAAAAGCCCTCGGTCTCGTCCACGCCCGAGAGGTAACCGAGGTTAGCCCGCTGTCCATTAAATCGCTTAATCCCCGCGAGTTTCCAATTAAAAGTCAAAGAGCCGAACGCGAGCTAATGTTTCGTCCCAAGTTGGTGCCGGCGCAGGTACACGGAACGCACACTCGCACATTGGTGCGGTGCTCCGGGCGCGTAGTGGCTCCGCGTTTCGCATGCGCCCGACGCTCCTACCAGACCGCGATTCGTCGACACTACCCCCCTCCCTCCTGGCGTCGCGCCGCCGCACTTTACTCCCCCGGTTATTTTCGACGCACCCGACGGAGATATTCATTCTCGTCCCCTCGGCCTCTCTCTCTCTCTGTCCCTAAACTCGGAACTCTTAACCCGGGGAGGCTCGCCCGACTCGAATATCGCTGCAGGAGTCGGATACCGTAACGAAGGCCCGTAGTTGCGCCGCGTACGTTGGTGCGAGCGCCGGTCAGCGACTCGACGGCTGTGGCGCAAGAGCGAGCACCAGCGGGTCTTCCTGAGCGTCCATGCTCTTGGCCCTCGGTGCTTGCTCCGGCTCTGCGCTCCGAACGTGCTCCGACAATAAAGATAAGCCGATATTTCTCGTGAAGAGAGTCTCCGCGGTGTTCGATGACTGGTGCTGCTTTCCCTAATCAAATTTGTGTCAGTGGACGAGCAGCACGATTCGAGACGCGGACGCTTCCTTGTATTTGCTGGCCACCGTCTCGAAAGAATTCCAGTCGAGCACCTGCTTCTCGCACTCCTCGTTCGTGTGGTATCGCGTCGATATTAAAATTAGCGCGAGTATCGGCGATCGCTCGCAGTAGTTTGGCTCGGTCGGTTGGTGCGATACAAGACGACGGCCCTCGAATTGTGCCAAAGGTTCATTGTCACTCGCTACAACTCGCACAACTGCAAGTGTAAAGCCGCACGATTTCTGCAATTAGAAGTGAGTCGTAACCAAGAGACGTATGGCCTTCAGTTGGTAAAAAACTGTTTGCTTAATTTTTAATCGTTGTATTCTTCCGTTGCCAAAATCCTTGCCCGACTCGTCGCAACTAACAACTGGGTTGTCACTTTTGTTGGATGGCACGAACGGGCGCAACGATCGAAAAGCATTTTGCTCGTAAGTTATTTTAAAAAATGCAACGATTACCGAAATTAACGAGCGTTCGCCGCGACGAAAGTGATTAATTAATGGCTCGTTGGTGCAAGTCTCCCTTCTCGGAATAGCCAAACAAGTTTTTCATTGCAATTTAATTACGATGGATTTTCTTGTAAATAATAATAATAATAATAATAATAAGGGGGCTGGGCGAAAGGAAAAGGAAGCGCGTTCTCAGTCTCGTAAGTGCTAGTGCTGCCGAGACGGTCTTGGCGCACGAGCCCCGGAGACGAGTAATATTTGAATATCGCACCGAGTGACCGAGCGACTGGAACCCATAACGAACGAATCTGTTTTGTCTGTTCGTCTAGGGGCAGCCGCTGATCCTCCATCCACAAGAGGCCCACCGCCGTTTAGAAAGCAGCAGTGACAAGTGGTTGCAGTTTTATTCGGTAAGTAATCGGCTTCTCCTGCTTTTCCGTGCGCGTGCACGAGTGTAAATAAAAGTTTCCTCCTTCTTGCATTCCAATTGCGCTGTCCGCGCTCTTGTCGCGAAGTAAAGCCAAATTTGGGCGGCGCGCGCATTTTTACGGCACGAAATAAAGCCGGCAACGGGGTTAAACGGCTCTGGCTCCGTTGCGCCGCAACTAAGGAAGAGATATTTTTTATGCCATAAAGCCAACTATCCGTGTGTTTGCAGTTACGGCTGCTACTGCTCGAATCGGAATGCGGTTCTTGAACTGTTTCGGTCAGGTTTGCGATCGGAACGATGATCCCATTTTTTATATTACAAGCTCTCGGAACTTGCCGTGCGAACTGACGTTTATGATCCTTTAGTAACAGAGCGAAACCAGCTAAAACCTAGGAATAATAAAGTTTTATACGAACGTTGCCCCGGCCTCCGTTTGGAAATATACACTTGGACGGAAGTTAAATTGAGCGCTGCCGGGCCAAACAAGTATTTGTTCGCCACTGATATTTCAACCTTATACACGAGCGACGTGTCGGGGAGCTTAAGAGGTTCGCACTAGGTGTTCGAAGGAGCAAAAAAAAACCACGAGTAATAGCTGCCGAGCTCTGCTTACACTTCTGGCGGAAGCACCAAAGTAGAAGCCACGTAGATTCGTCTCAGCGATCGTAGCGCAACTTCGTACGTCGCCCTTATCCTCGATCGAGCCCCTAATCTCCTCCGCTCGAGTTCAAATTCTTCGCGTTGTGCCCAGTACCGATGAATAAAGACACGCGTGCTCGGGTTGATTACACGCAGGTTCGAGTTGTCGAGATGTTTTTGGGCCAACAACGACACGAGCAGCGACGATTTTTCTCGCTTTTCGAGCAATGCAGAAGTTTATTGCCTTGCAACGAAACGGCCACTTTGATCGCCGATACTGTACTAAGAATCGGCTCGTTGTCGCTGAAAAGCCGGTAAAAAATGCCGGTCGGTTGCCCAAACGAACACAACTAACAACTAGGATTGCAGTCGTCAACTGCATCGTTCTTGTGCACCGGTAAAATCGCGGCGATCCAGGCGTTTTCCTCGTTTCTAGTTGCTCCTTCGTAATCCTTCGATGAGACTGTGTTGTGATCTTATCGAATTTGGCTGTCCTTCGACGTCTTCTTACCGAAAGATTCAGTTTAGCGTTGACTATTGAGATCCAATCGCGTAGAATACGATCGCGGACAACCGGTCGTCCTCCGATTAAAAGTATATTTAATGGTGTTTCGTCAAGTTTCTACGACAAAGTGTTGTTTTTTAATTGTGTTATTGTTGATCGTGCGAGCTGTAAATAAAGAAAACGATCCGAGCAACTGTTGTTTAACGCCATCGACGCATAGTTAATCGAAGAAACTGCGAGTATATAATTCTAAAATGCGACGCACAATAAATTTGTATTTCACACGCGTATTCAAATTAATGTATATTATAAATTTATATTACCACGTGTACCTACGGCCGTTATAATTTGCACTTGGCTTTAACTCGAATTATACTTGTCAAATTTCTTGGCTCAAACTCACACCGGCAACCAAAAAGCTTTGCGCCTGGGTTAGATATTCAGATTAGACGGGTTGAACGTTGCACGGATTGTTGCCTTTGTTTGCACGAAACACGGGATATCGCTTAAGTTTGTTATTTGCTCACTCGCTTGCAACGATACGCACAATTTTTTAGCAAAATACGCAGTTGTTAAATTGGTAGATCAAATTTTAATTATCAAAGAGCAGAGATCGATCGTCACTTGTTAAATTCCACCTCTGCCGTCGATAAACTCGTTTTAGATACGAAATTATGCAAAATATTAACACAAGCGTAATATAAACGTAACATCGAGGAGGTTATGTTTGTTAAGCTTTATTGCATTTTAAAATATTTACCGAAGCGCGCCGCTCTCTCGGGCAGAAATAACTTACTTTATAACTTACAATCGCGCGCTTGTTTCTCTTTGCAGTACAACAACGGGTACCGTACAACTTTTCTCGTAGTCCACGCCAACGACTGTTGAGTCTTGCTCGCAAGTATTATTCAACTAATCGAAATCCGCTTAAACGCGGCGGCAATATTTTTTAATTAATCCCGTTGTCTTTTCGTGGTATCGAATTAATTTGTGCGCGCGATCACTCGTTCTTAAACGTTTTAAGCCTAATATTATCCGCGAATATATCTAAAAGAAATCGCGGGTTGTTATTACTACGAGAAAACCGTTACGAGAAAAGTGCATTGTAAAAGGGTTGGAAATTAAAATTATTCGTAAAAATCAATTACATTTGCGGTTGAATACGTAAATTTGATTCGGCGGTATACGCGAGGCTTAAGAGAGTAGGATTAATATTTAAAAGTTGGGCGTTGAAACGATCTGTTTAGGTTAGCTAAACTGTTTATAACCTTAGGCTTTGCATTTGTTGAAAATCTAACGATAGTTGGAATCAAAGTGGAAACTCGTTGAAAAGCTTTGCAAATTTTGGCGTCGTAACTTTCTAAGAGCATGAGAAGGAAAACGGAAAGCCAGTCGACCTTTTTGATAAAGTTGTTTTTCATCAATTTTATAATTATATTAATAAGATAATTGTAGTAAAGTTGGGGCAAGGCTGATTTTTCGTTCTCAATCGTATAATTTTCGAACGAAGGCGGGGGGAAACTAATAATACACGTAGTTACGTAATTGCAAAGTTCAATTTAGATGATATAAGTGATTGTTGGACGAAACAAAAAGGCAATATGGAATGGCGTTCCTAAAAACGTGTCCTAAACCACATTTATGGATACATACTCATTAATTTTTTTCGCATTTCGTTCTTGTTTACGAATATTCTTGATGAAATACCCCATTACCCTTTTTGCTGTTGGATAATTCTTGTCGGACAATCGGTAACAACATTATCCTTTTAAAGAAATTTAATTCCATCTATTACTTTAATTGGCGTTAAAAGCTACTTACCGAATTTATCTAAATTTTAGCAGAAGCATATAAATACGTATAAATTATGGCTCGGCTGCTTTTAGTATTCGTGCTGGTTAGTTATATCTGCTCGACTCGATACGCGGGTAGCTTTTTAGGAGACGCCCGCAATAACTAAGTATTATAGAATTTATTGCCGAGTACTGCGCTTGAATGCATGGATTTCTCTTTGTTTTTACGAATTAAATTATATCGTAAGGATTATTAAGTATATGAATATGCTTATCCAGCGAATCACTTGTTTACGGACATTACACTCGTACAAATAATAATTCTTCTATAAAAATTAAATGCTCGTAATTACGTTGGGGTTGTATAAATTTCGCTCGTTCTCCTATGGCTTTCGACTGGCCTTTCAATTCAGTCGCGCAAATATTATTGTTTGCCCTAATCCGAAGGGCATAATAACTTTTTCCGTTGGAGAAACACGCAAAGAAATGAAATTCTTTGTAATAATAATAAAATAATCCCGAATACTAAGAAGCATTTATTCGGAAATTGCGATAGAATACCTTTCTGTGACGATTCTCTTTATTCCCTTTTTTCAGGAAGCTAATAATACGGCATTGGCATAGGTTTCTTTTTCAAATTTGTAAACGATCTTCTTATTCAATAATATAATTAAATTTATAATTGCAATGTCGCTCGCCTGAAGGTGACGTGTGCAGCTCTCGTCGATCGTCCCCATTTGTAATTAATAATTTCATTCGACAGTAGCAAAAATATGCGAAAATAACAAAGCATTTTGATATAGTAGATACAACAACAAAAATCGATTGTATAGCGTTTAGTTTGCCCGATCACCACCAGGTTGGACTCGATTATCCAAAAACTAAGTTGCCTCGGAGGTGACATCAACTCTTCTTTCGTCAACAGTCAATAATGCATTGCCCTTTAACCGACGCTCTTTGGGGTCTATCAATGGTAAGCGCATCTCTTGTAAGCAAGAGAGTACAAAGAAGATCTACCGAACGAAAATTAATAAAATATTGCGCACGTCACAATAATGGCTCCAATGGAAAGCTCATGGCTGTTTCATACATGATTTAAAGTAAAGGTCGTGTTCTGTTTTCCAGTCATGCGTTTGTTTTCATCAAATCCCCGCAACAATTTTCCAAAACATTTTTCAAAGATGCTCAGCCATTTTACTTCACTGCCGGTGCTTTCTCGGAGACAGAACAAAGAGATTCGCGAGATGAAAAGCTCGAGGGTCAATAACTCGAGAGTCGATATATTATTGGTGCTGGTTAGAACATTTTATTCGCCGAATCAAAATTCAGTTGCAACGAAGCATATATTTTTTTAAAGATCCCGTTGCGCTGAAAAATCTTAAAGAAATAACTATTTATTTAAAAGTGCCAAGATCTTTAATTGCTACTGAAGGGGCAGAAAAATCGGGAGCGCAAATGGTTTAATGGAAAGCAGAATTTCGAGAAAAATCAAGCCAAGTCTGAAATGCACTGCACATTATAGACAGCACTCGAACATTTTACCGTCGATAAGGCAGACAATTTGCTGATTAATAATTATACGGCCCGAACAAAGCGAGCGGCAAATGCCGAGTTTAATCTGCGACGGGGCATAAGAAAAATGCAGGAGGCATTTGAAAAGATCGATTCCCGTTTCCTGGAAAATGCCGATAAAATGCCGTGCTCCATTGTAAAGGGTAAAGAAATACCCTAGTAGTATTAAAGGGCGAAGGCGCAATAAAACTTTTCTCGAGCAATGGCATCTCGTAAAATAGGAAATGGTAAAAGGAGAACCTTTATATAGTTATTAAGTAAAAAACAATCGACGATTATAAATCGGAGTCGGAGTCGCTGCAGTGATTTGAAGAAAACTACGAGACGTTGTAGCGAATCCTCGGGGTTTGAAGAAAATATGATGCTCCTCGACACGCGTAAAAATAAGCAAGCACTTAAAAACATGCATCACAGAGAGAGAGAGAGAGAGAGAGAGAGTAAGAGAGAGAGCAAATAGGAGGATCTGGATCGAGGAGGAGAGTGGAAGGTGCGGAAGGGAACGAGCGATCCATTGCGAGTGGTCTGACTGGATGTAACAGGACATTACCCCCTAATAAGAGTAGTGCAGCAGAGAGAGAGAGAGAGAGAGAGCGCGACGACCGCCGCGGCTTCATTGTGCCTCGCTGCTCTCTTCTGTTCTCTCGCTTTCTCGCTCTCTTTCTACTTCGCTATCATTCTTCATCCCTTTTTTCCTCTATACTCTCCCTCCCCTCCTTATCTCCTCGTATTCTCCCTTTGGCTCCGTCTTGTTTGTCTCTCCGCGCTCTTTTCTCGGGCTCTTCCTCGAGCCTACGACACTGTAAATTTTTACCGATTCTCCTTCTGGGCGTTATTGCTTATTCCGCGTTCTCTGTTGCCCACTTATTCGGCACCGTTTGCTTTTACGTCTTTTTTGCCACCCCGTCACTTTGTTTAACATTCCCTGCTGCTGCTGCTTCCCCTTCCCTTTGTCATCCGCTCTTAATTATATTTCGCTCTTATTCAATCTCTGCCTCGATTCGCTTTTACGTCATCGTTTATACCTTCGAGTTCGCTGCATTTTATTATATTTGTAAAGCTGCTCACCGCGCGCATCCAGTTCTGGACGAGGAATCGAAGTAACATTTTGAAAGATGTATTTAAATTATTTATACTCGGCTCCTCGCTGCATTCCAGCTATCATTTTTCCATTCCTCGGCTCATAATCCTCGCTCGCTATAGTCCCTGTAATCTCCATCTGTATTTACTTACACTTTGCCTATTCCTTTTTCCGGCTGACTTTGATTTAACGCGAGTGGGAATCAGTTAACAAGTGCATGAAATTGGGTGCGAGCAAATTGTTGGCGAGGTTAGGTTGGAAGCTCCTGCGAGCGACCGGAGATCCGCCCAATATTATTTATTCGCGAACAATGCGCCGAGTAATTTAAACGAACTTGCAGCCGGATTTCAAAGGAAAAGTTGTTTAATATCGTTGCAGTGACGAGCGAGCGCAATAGTGCAAACGCAGCGAGTGTTACGAGGATTTTTCTTCAGCAAAGCGGAGGACAAGTTTGACATCGGCCGAACTCGCGGATCGAAGCTGCGCTTATCCAAAATAGAGTTTTATCGCGCTCGGAAAACGGAGGATTTTCCTTTACGAAAGTTGGTCGGAGGCCGCGCGATCTGGGCTGACGTCGGCTCGGGTTCGATTCGCCGCCGGTCTCTCTCTCTCTCTCTCCCTCTCGCGCTCATCTCCGGCTAGTCTTAGCCACTATCTATCCCGTGGCACAACACACAGCCTCTCTCGCGGCGCAGTCCTGGAATGCGCCTCTACAGGTACCACCTCTCTCGGCTCTCTCGGCGCTCTCCTATCTCTATCTTTCTCCGGGCACTAGCCAGCGTCGCAGCGTCGTGGCGTCGTGGCGTGGTAGCGTCGTGAGCTCCAGAGTCGGTCGCACGCCGCGGTGGTTGCTGCAGTAACAGCGTCGCTCGGCGTTGGGAAAGGAAAATCGCGAGAAGAGTACCGCCGCGATTACACGCAGAGGCCGCAGATCCGCCGTCAGTGGCACCGACGCGCTCCCACAGCTGAGAGTCGCAACGACGCTCCTCCGCTCGGCTCCGCTCGTGCACTGCTCCTGCTGTTGCCGTTGCTGCCGTTGCTGCCGTTGCTGCTCCTGCTGCGTCTCTTTCGAGAACAGAGTTGTTGTTGTAAGCCGTGTGTGATCGACGACGAGTCGCCCCTGTCCAACTTGCAAATGGGTTCGTGAGATTTTGTCATTTATACGTCACACCCCGACGACGACACCAGCCTCCGCCCCCCTCCTCTCTGCCGCGTTCGAGTTCCTCTTTGTATTCCGTTCCGAGTCCTTTTTCCTCCTCCTGCTTTGTTGCGCGCAAATGTGTAGACGAGCGTGCATAGTTCGATGACCGCGCTAGCAACCGAGGTATTAGTTTTGTAGCTTTCTTGCTCCACGATCGACGTTATTTCAACTTTTCTTTTTTAAACCCTGATGAAAAACAATGGCAAACATCGCTCGGTCTCGCGTTTCGACAAACTTTTTCAAGGGCAAAAACCTTTTTTTTCCACTTGAAACGTTAAAGGAGAAATAACCAGCTTCCTAAAAAACGTTTCCGCTCCTAAATAAAAGTTTGGTTCAGACTAATGCAGCGCTCTTGATCTAAATTTGACCTTGAACCTAAAAAATGTCTTCCCTTTTCTAATCTTGCCGCTCACTGCCACACGCCCAAATACAAAATATAAGCCGCGCGGTTTTAATCTTGATAGCGATTGTTAATAGTTTGTTTAAATAATGCGCAACATCCGATGATAGCGGAAGGGAACTGAGGTAAATTAGATGAAGTTGAATTGCCGATTTGGACGGAAAGAATGAAATATGCAACGACGCGCTCGACTGGAACGTAGTTGAGGTTGGTGTCTTGTCTTGTCTCGCAGTCGCGCAAGCGGAATTCTAGTTTGTGACAACAGATTCATTAACTCCATGCCCTTCTTTGTTACTTCCGGAATCCGAGTTTATATAAATAAAAATAGTTGGCACAAATTAAGCGATCTTGCATCACCGGAAGAGCCTTTTCTTAAATATCGCGATACGCGTTCCGATTACTGCTTCATCCGAAAACCTGGAATTTTTCCACGATGATTAATTCAAAAAATCTAAATAACTAATTCTCTCCCGAATAATTCCGATTTGACTTTTGAATTTTCATTTTTAACGCAAAGAGTTGATTTATTCGATGCGCACGTACGCGAATTTAAATTATTCCAATATATTTTTAGAATGTGAAAAATGTATCGAAATGGATGTGTTCTAAAGCGGAAACGAGAAGTGGCTGTGCGTATATTAATCGTCATCTTCAAACGACACATTGTATATTTAAACGCGATAAATAAATCCTATTTGTGAAAACTCTAGTGCGATAAAGTCATCTCAGACACAATAATCTCTTTCATAAAATACTCAACGATGCAGTTCTATTAGGAATATCTAAGCTCTCGATAAAAATCTTGTTATTATTATTATTATGTATCAATCGACTCTCGAGTGCATAAGCAGAAGTTAAAAACTGCTTGCAGCAGATGCACGCCGAGAAGAGTTTACACTGCAAATTACGGCAATTTCCGTCTGCTCGCCAACAAACGCCGATCAATGATAATGAAAAACTGTGCGATTGTTCAACTGTGATAGTTGTGGTTCGGATTTGTCCTTTGCTCTCGCAGAAGTTGAAATAAAATTTTGAAACTCGACTCGACGCAGTCAACTTATCAACGAATCGGCTGTTAAAAGCGAAGCTTAAGCAAATACGTTTAATCAATCCAACAATTTAGCAAACACGCATCTTTTTACATTTATAATCGTTGCTGCGCGTACCGCTGCACTACCACAGCGAAACCAGCAACGATAACGAGAATATTTTAAATTAAATTATCAAATCTCGATAAGAAAAAATAGACGCGCGCGCGTTACCAAACGCACAACTTGATCCAACGTGTTTCGCCGACGGCTTGCTTTATTCCAACGTGCATTACTCGAGAGCAGAACAGACGTTAATTAATTATAAAAGTCTCCCGGAGCACATTTGTTGTTATTTGAAACGAAAAGCAATCTTTAACCTGTTTACAGCGACGCCTTCGGAGATTAAACATTTTTCTAAAAAAAAAGAAAAAAACGTCATCTGCCGAGTATGCGAAGCCAGTTGTTGTGCTCGAATGTAAACCAGAGACGTTCGCTACTCCAAATGCTTGTGCCGCCTCGAGGCAAAGAGTTGATAATTTCTTTCGTAAACTACATTCCGGCTTGTCTCGAGCGCGAAAATCTTACAAAATCTACAATCTCGATCCCACGAAAGGCTGCGCGTTGCATCCTCTTTCAGGTTGCGCTAGTAAACAGCCTTAAAAACGGTGAAGGTGGTTGCGCTCGTTCATCGGATAGCGTCCGTTGCGAGGCTCGCTTTTGCTTGCATCGCTCGGACCTCTTGGTTTAAAGCCAATTTTTGAAACAACTTTATTCGAATCTCTGATGTGGACGGCGCTATTGACGAACCGTCCCCGGGAGGACCGAGGGCGTTCGTTTCCGTAAGGATTTTTTAATATTTGCAGAGAAGGACGTCGCGAAAAAGTTGCGATCGGCAATGATCGTGAAACTGAAGCCGGTGCGCAATTTTACCGAATCTGCTTGTCTCGCGCGAACCACCGCACGAGCAATTCATTAGCTTGAAAGATTCCATTTTTTCATTAGGTGAAAATATTGAATCTGGGCTCGTCGCGGGTCAGCGCCCACCGGCCGGCTTCACTTTAATAAAAATCTATCGGCAGCCGTAAGTGCATTAGCAGACGAAAAGAGGCCACCGCGGCAAGGCGGCATTTCCGTGAAACTCCATTCATTATCCCTTGATATATAAAATGCCACGTAATTATTCCTTCTACTATTGCCAATCAAGCGTCTCCGGTTTTTCGCTTCTTTCGCCCCTTTTTCTCTCTGGCTAGGAGCAGTAGGAAACGAACCCGTGGAGCGCGCGAGACCCAATTACCCCAAGAATCGATTCTCGAACTGCGCCTTTGCTTAAAACACCCTCCTGATCCTGAGTAGCTCTTGTTTCAAGTGCCGCCGCTTCTGAAAATGTTTTATTTACTTTTAAGCCACTTGCGGGGGGGATATTTTATTTAAAGAGGAAAAATTCGGAGCTTCCCCTCTCGATGCTATTGTTAATGCAGTGGCGTGATATCGACTGCCGGCACTTGTCCCATTAATCGCTTTCCTCGCTCTGCATTAGCAGCCGCTCCTCCAGTCCAAGATTCCAAATAAATAATTAATATCCATCCTGTTGGAGCAACTCGCGCGTTACATTTTTATCGTGTATTTCATTAGACGCAGCCTCGATACGACGTTTCGCCTCAAATCCTCGTTATTTTCGATTATTCATCTCCAAATGTTGAATTTCCCGACCCAATTTTCAGTTGGAATGTTTCGACTCGAGTAGATTTCAACCTCTAAAACAATCTTTTATACGGCATCAATTGGTCGCTCCTTTCCACAAATCAAATTGGAATTGGTAATTTTCAAAAACTCCTTGTTTTCCATATTGAGAGTGGGCGAGCGATTTCTTTTCCAAATTCGAGTATGGAAATGTTTCTTTTTATCGGTCGGGTGAAAGCCAGTCTAAAATGGAAACGAGAATTTTATTTTGTTTCGATGGACGCACTATTACTCGACGTCGAGGAATTTTTATTTTTACTCCGTATAATGTTTTAATAAATTCAAATTCAGCGAAATATTCATGCAACTCTTTTAAGCAGCGAACAACGCGACTCGTGTGCGGGAGGCAAATAATTGTAAAACAATTCGCGCGTCCCTGCTTGTAATTTATTTTTTTTTTTTTTATTATTAACTACATCAAAACGGGGCCAATGGTTTTTATATTTTTCACGAGCACGTACACTTTTCGTTACTACGTCTATTGTTAATTATGCAACCACGGGGCGAATGAAGGAGCATATGTTGATCTTTTTTGGCAAGTGATAAAAAAAGGAATGAATAACTATTTTATAAGGTCGAGTCCGCGTCGAAGCTGATAGAGAAGCTGGAAGAGGTAATAAAGTCGAATAAAATAAGTTTCCATAGAGTAAATTTCGAATTTGGAATTTGTCAGCGGCGAAGCCATACGCGCGAATTCCGAACAAAAATAATAGCAAACAATTTTGAGTTGAGCGGGGAAAGAAGTTTGTTCGCCACTGGATATTAAATTTCAAACGTCGGCGAAATTCTTCTTTAATTACACTTTTTCATTTGATAAGAATCGCATCAGAATTAATGTGCCGTACGAAAAGTCACAGGGAAGCTTTGCGAAGCTTCGTTTCGTTTCGGCTCGGCGATCAATACGTTCCGCGTCTCGTCAACCCAGTTCTCCTCTCTATACCCCGTGTACAATGGCATTTCCTATTGCACGGCATTGTGTCTTCTTACCTCCTCGTCTCCTCCTCTTCCACTCGCCCATTTATTTATTTCGCTGCCTTCGTTGCCTTCGTTGCTTTCGTTACTCGATAAATCCACTCAGCCGTCGCATTTCAGTTTTCATCGCTGCATTTTCATTATCGACGCTAATGCAGCTTTCAATTGGACGTGTACTATCGGTCTCGTGTTGCTGCAATCCAAATCTCGCGCTTCATCGTTAAGCCAGCAATTAACAACACCGACGCGTTGCTAATAAGCAAAATGTAGCGCCTGAATCGAAAAACCATTGACAACCATCCGGCTGTTGTCGAATTATTTTTCAAGCATAATTTTCACCCGGCAATGGTGGCAATGGTTGTCTTGGAGTAACGCATCAACGTGTTCAATTTGGTGCTGCTGCTATTCGCAGTTTAACGATGGGAAATTGGTCGTTAATCAACGATGTGCTTAACATACGCATGTAAAAAGCAACTCAATGGCTGGCTAAAAAAATAGGAAAATCTCCTCTGTTTGCAATATTCGGTTCGATGCTCTCAGCTTTTTTCGCTTTGCTTAATTTAATGCACTTATGATTCGACTTTAAAGCAATAAAATATATGAATGAAATGTTGAAACGCAACTCGCTGCCGATAAGACCTCGAACTCGTTCTTTAATTGAGAAATAAACGAGCATTCAATTGTACAACTCCGCCATTGTTTTCGTTGTACAAATAATTTTTTATCGTCAAACTTAAGGCTTTTATGGGCTTAAGGTAAAGCGTTTAAAGTCGTTTCTGCAACTGTGCGCAAATCTAAAAAACGATATGCTAAAGAGCACTCGCATCCAGCGAACATTCGCGTGCTCGCGGCACGTCCTTCTTAATACGCGTAAAGCACCAAACCCATTCGTTCCAAGGATTATTTAAGAATTTAAGAATCCAAAAAAGAAGTAAATAAGCGGCTCTCTTGATGAAACGCAGCAGATTTGAATCTGAATTTGTAATGTTGGCTTCGGTCCCGCAATTTTTCGCGTATTGTTTATGCGCGGTACTCACTCCGTGCGTGTGTGTGTCTCTCTCTCTCTCTCTCTCTCTCTCGACTCTTTAGTCGCTTTAATCTCTTTTATCTCGTTCTGATTTGTCAGTCAGCTCACTCATAAATCTGTAAAAGCCCTATACGCAGCGAAATTTAAATATCAGTTACTCGTATCAGATATATGAAATCTAGAATTTACAAAAACTGCAAGAAATTATTTTTAAGACGTGCAATTATTAACGGAATGCATTGCGAAACAAAACTTTCAAACAATGGTTTTTGACGAAAAACGTTTAATACAATAAAAGCGCGTGTACCTGTTCGTATTTCGCTAATTAAACAACTATATTATTATATAAATACGAATTTTGTGTAAAAATGAAATGGTAGTTGAAAAATCAACGGAATAATTAAGTCTCGATGAGCAATTACACGTATCGAATCAGATTTACGGGAAATTATACGGCGCAAGCGAGCCGGTGATGTCAGGATAGTCGATAATTGACATATTTTAATCACTGAATTAAAATGGAGAATTCATTAAATTAAATTGAACAATGAAACTCCAATAAGAAGCCTAAGGGAAAGAGAAGGACGATGATAATGTTAGTCCTTAATTAATTTATTAACAGTCTGAAGTTAATGAAAGACTAATACCGAATTGCACTGTACAATACATACTCCCCCTTCGATATTTGCATTTGCGTAAAGTCTTACGAGATAGGGAATTTCGAGAATAGAATTTAGCAGCCTAACTCGTTCAAGCGTCATTATGAATTCCTGAAATTCTTGAAATTCCCGAAGCTAATCGTATTAAGTTAGCTAAAGGTATTTTTACATAATATGCACGCACGAATATGTATGTTTGAATATGACTATGTGCACGTTGAGGTCGCCGTGGAAATCCCGTGTCTTGAGACTCCCCCACCCCCTCCGGCCTACTCTCGATTTCCATCTTCAAACAACGTTATTAATCCTAGCCGCTGCCGATCTTCTTACTCGCCTAATACGCGCACACACACACACACACACTCTGTCTTAAACACGCTATTTTGCTCAGGATTGTAGGTTGGTCTTAGCGCGTGTTGCCCTCCTGCCATAATGGGACTGTTTGGCGTCGCACACCACGCGACTTCTCCCTTCCAAACATTCTGAAGTTATTTCCCATCTGGTCGGATACCTTCTCGTCGTTTTTTCAGATCCGCATGCGTCAGTCAGCGGGCGGACGTGGGAAAGATGTGTAAAGCTAATCACCGACTCGAAAGCAGTCGTTGCAGTTATCCCAGTCGCTAATAGCAGCCACCAAATTGACAATGATTCGACAAACATCATTTAAGGGAAAACATTAGCGTTTGCTCATTGCTATTCGAAAAAATTTGGTTTTAGTCACCGAGGGACAATGACAATCGCCGATTACGCGCAGAATTTTAAGCCGCGAAACTAAATACGTACGGCATTTCAAAGCGCTTTGAGCGAATCTAATTTTGTGCTGCGATGTGGTGGAAAAATTCGGACGAAGGGTTTGCGATTGAAATGCAACTTGACCACTAAAACCACAGTCGCGTGGAATTTAGAATTTAATTGCATTATTGTTAATTACAAGGAGGACGATTTCACGCGTCTTTTGACAATTAATGATCGTTTGAATTTAGCAACGTTGCTGATTTACCGACACTCGATAACTGTTGTTTGGATTCGTTCAAAGCTAAAATTATTCTCTTAAGCCAAACCTTTGCTATAATTTAATTTTGGTCTTTTCATCTCAACCATGATTACATATAATTAATAGTTTGTCGCGGCGAGCTCGGGCTCCTTGATGGGTGGGATAAAAGTTGTTAGAAAGCCAGTCGGATTGTTTCCAAGCCAATGTTGCGATCGACGTGAGTCAAGAAACGTTAGTTGTTATACTCAGTAGACTCGAGGAAACTATGGTTTACCGCGTAATATTATGGAAATTTATTAAAACGACAACGTTGGTATTATTTACTCGGCTGAATTCAGCGTATAACGACGGATGTTGTTTTTTTTTACAATAAAGGTAATAGTTCCGCTTTTATCGGTTAGACTAGTCACGCTCGTTATTATAAATAAAAACATAAGCTTAATAGTTAATGAAGAGAGTCGCGCTGCGTTTATCGAATCCGAAGCCAATAAACTATTGAATTATCGTCAAGTTAACGTTGAGATAAAGACTGACAAGCGGCCCTGGGTGCAATTGTTAATTATAGCCCGTTAAGCGTCGAGGAAAGATGTCGAATAGTTTGTCGTGGGTCGAGCAAAGAAGTCATTAATACTATTAAGGAGTTGGGCATAAGCGGCGGCGGCGTCGTCACTCGCTACTCACAGTCGCTGCAAAGTAGCGCCGATGAAACGCGAGACGATAACCGTAATTGTTAAAAGAATTTGCGGTATTACGATTGTATCGCGCCCAAAATGGTCGCAGTCGACGACGGGCTAAATTATTTATAAGCCCATTGCGGATGATAGCTCCCCCGCTGATGCGCCGCCGTTGATGATTATTGATTCTCCTCGTCATTTATACAGATACTGCGTTTGGCTGTTTCGGTTCGCCTGCCGCTCTAGAATGTCGCATTATTTACTCGCATGACACACATATTCGCTCCGTTTTTTACAACAATCGCGTTTGTCTGACACCGACTGACAACGTCACTTTTGATACTTTATCGCTAATCGTCTGCACTCGTTTTCGAAATCGCTGGCTAACCGGTATATCCGGCCTTTTCTCAATTACCTAACCTGATAAAGATAAAATGTCTTTTTACCTGCTCGCTCGGGAATTAGTCAAGTATTTCTTTACGAATTTACGCCAAACAATATTAATTTAAACGATAAACGTGCTTTTAATGTCGAGCTAATTGTTAACCGAACAAAGTCAAGTTTAAATACGCCTTTGTGCGATTCTCTACATGTTGCAGTCGAATTTAGTCGACAATTCTCGAGCCGAGATAATAATATATAATATCTAGCGTTCGCTGACGTTGAATCCTAAAAGGACAGCTTTGTATGATTCATCGGGATTCGTTATTTCGCAAATTCACGCGAAAATTTCCTTGTGTCGATAGAAGCAATCATCAATTAGCTGAATAGTATGTGGTAATAGAATTAAGCGATGCACGATACCTACAATAAGTACGTATCTAGATTTATATATTCGACTAAGTAAATCTAAAAGTACCATGATAATAATTCGGGAGCATTTCGTTTTTTCATTGGGCGAATAGACGCAAATTAATACGTCAAACGATAACTGCAGTTAAATGTTTGTTATGATTTGCAAAATAAGTTGTGGATAAATTTCCGCTACACTCGAGTGCGCGAGACAGACGTGTGCAATAATTAACCGTTAGATTTGGAAGCCTCGAAAAGCGACAGTTTCACATTATTACTCGTCACTGAACACATCGAAGAGTTTGTTTAAAGGAGACCCTTATCCCTGAAAGATAAAATTGAGACAGTTTATCACGTTTCTCAAAATTAACTTAAATCTAATTTCGCAGTTAGGATTGCGTTAATATTTCTATGATAAAAAGTTTATTACATTTGTACGCGCGTTTAAGTTTTGGGCCGTTGTTAATTACTAGAATGACAATTAATCGCGTCGAGGTAATAAAAACAACAGTCGAGCGCGTAAGATTATCTTTTATCGAAATCCAAAGAATTTAAACTTTTTAAGGTTTCGTGAAATAATTGCAGGGTGATTTTATACTTTTGCCATAATCAAACGCAAGGTCGTACTCAATGAGAGCACGTAAGGCCCTTTACTCACTGTTGGGCAAAAGTCAAAAGTTCTTTCGATTTTCAGTGCCTTTATACGCGATAATAGCAAGTACTTCTACGGTTCTTTAAAACATAAAATCATATTGAAATTCAATAGTTGGTGGAAATCAGCGGCGTGTCATAAACGTTGATCGGCTAATTTCAAAGTATTTTCTAAGAGTTTGTATCTTCTTTGTCGCTTTCGACTGGCACCTACCAACGTTCTTTTTAAATTTTCTTGTTAAGCGCGATTCTTGCAACTGGCGCATCCTGTAGCGTTCCTTTTCAATTGGTTTACACAGAATTTATCGTGTAATTTTTTTACGAAATGTAAACTTATCGTGTAAATAATTAAAGCGATGCAATTTGGGGCGTGTGCGAATATTTGAAACTTGTTAAAATCGACGAAACGATTAAACGAAAAATGTAATGATAAATAATTAGCAAAGATTTTTCGCGGCCCCTGTTGCTAGGCTAATAAAATAAAGCGTAAACACGGTACAATTACGCGGCCTGTATTATCGGGCCACGCGCAGAGCAGAGCCGCCCGGAGCAAAGAAGTTGAAATTCGTTGAAAGGCCGTTGGCAGACTGCGGGAAACAAAGTCGATTCGCAAAATCATTGCGACTGTAACGCAATTACCCGAACGGCAAGTGACCAATTCATTAATTAACGCACCGGCGTTGACAAACCAGCAATAATCCAATCCAATCTCGCGACAATGAGACTCGCGCACAATTGCATCTTAAATGTCAAGCCGTTGTGTGCCGAGCGGCGCAAACTGAGCGCAAACTCGGCGCAAACTCCGCGCACAATCACAGCTCAATCAGCCAAGTTTCGACGGTTAATTAGCACGTGTATCGCGGTGACGGATTGCGTAATGCACCCAAGCTATATCTCAACGCGTAACTCCAACTCAATATGTAACTTAAACTCGATACAAAGTTGGCCAATTTACCGCTGGAGCGGGAAACTCGCAGCGTTTCCAGCGCTTCCAACGCTTGCCCGCGGATCCTGAAGACGTTTTGAAAGCGGCTCCGCAATCGACGGATATGCACTTTGCATGCATTACGATTTAAGATAAAATTGCCTCGCTAAAACGCAAGGGAGTCAGCGAGGAGAAATTAATTGGATAGATTAGAAATTCGCTCGCGGCCGAACTTGATTTGCTTTTTTCTAGTCGTAACGATAGCATCCGAAACCAGTCCGAACCAACTCATCCTTCCCAAGCCCTGTACGTTTGTTTATAAAAATACTCGGTCGTTATCTTAAACTACTCCGGCTAATATTGCAGATATAAAGCCACGATTTCGGATAAGATAATCAGGCCTTTAGAAGGTATTGGACAATGTCGCTACTCGAGGCTAACAATATTGTTATACTTAGTTGTTTTTAACAGCTGATAATGTTAATCGATCGAGTGACTCTCGGGTTCATCAGCGAGCGTCCAACGGAAGGAGAACAGTTTAACGCACTTGGTTTCCAAGAGTATTTATGCAGCGTCCACTCGCAAGATTACAGTTCTGCGGTGTTGGATAACCAATTTGTCTATTTAGGAGTATCGATTATAATTTATCGCCAACTAATGACACATGACCGCGGGAGAAAAGTGAAAAATGGACCGTTTAAACTCGCTCGAGAGTCGAATGTTAAAGGTGTTGTTAAATGATAAATCGATGCACGACGATCGTTAAAACGGCGAAACAGTTTAAAATTCCCATTCTCGTCCAGCAGCGTTCGAGCAGACAACGCGAATTCGCGGGATCGTTTGGCGACTCTTGGTAGGTTGCAGAGCTCGCGACTCGACTCGAATTAAATGCCGAGTCTTTGCTTACACTCCTAATAAAATAACGTAAAATTTTTAAGATAAACGACGTTGTGCTTTTGCCGTTTCCACCTTGCGCGTAAGCAGTATTTGGATACGGTAGCCGAGCAAAGCACGCGGGGTTACGAGCGAGGAACCGCGTCGAAACTTTAATTACGAGTAATTGTCACGGAGCAGCGCTTGTCGCTACTGAGTATTACAGATCGCATTTACGTCAGAGTGGTGAGCACAAGAAACGCCATTATAAAAGAGCGGCTTTAATAAAGGAGGAGCGTCGCGGATGTTTATTTTCTCGACTCGCTCGTTCGAACTGCTCGAAGGTTACGAAAGCCGAGAAAGAGAAAAGGATTCGTTCTCGGACGGAGTTTCCAGCAGGACTCTGGAACGTTCGCGGAATTCTCGGTAGCTCTTCGTCTCCTATCGAAGCCATCGGTCGCGAGCAGAGGGAACACGCAGAAACAAGGCACCGGAGATAGCGGCCGCGCATCGGCGCGATCGTCGGCGCACACCCACACCCGTCGCAGCCGCACTCGCGGTGCTAAAAATGCAGTTTAGCCAGAGTCGATGTGGAGGGGTGTGCGTGCGTGCGCGCGTGCGTTGCGGGCTCGCGCATTACTCAGGAGGAGGACGAGCGCCCGTCTGGCCGCTGCCACGCCTCGCTCGAGTTCCAGGGCGTGCGTGCGTGCGAGCCACGACACAGTGTGGGCGAGGACGCGTGGCGTTCGCGTTTGCGTAAGCCCATCGGCAAATGGCGATGATGCGTGTGAACCTGGTCGCTCTTTCCTTCAGCCGGGATCGCCGATGGGCGCTGGCGGCGGACGAATTACAGTCTGTTCGGCGCGCCACGGGAATACGCGCTTGTTCGCGTGAAAGGAACGGGCCATTGTCGCGACTCGTAAGTTCGCTCCTCCCTAATTAGAGCTAATTAGAAACGCTGCTACTTTCAAGCCACGGCGTCGTGTTGAAATATTAAGAAAACTCGCGCTCGTCTTGTTTTAACGATCACGAGTAAATCAAATGCATGGTTGCGGCAGCGCTAAAACTGGGATCTGAGGCGAAGTGAAATTTTGCGACTAAGAGGAGCAGTAAATAGTCACTCTAGTCGCGTTGACCAACCCTGACATTAATTTAACGAAAAAATTGCTCGGCGCCTCGAGTGCGCGGGAATTTATTTCTTGACGTGGTATGCCAGCGTTACTTTCGCGATGAGCTTTTTTAATCTAATCCAAAGCCCGAGTATTGCTTCGAAATAGAATGTTGCTTTTAACCGAGGTGTCGTTGTCGTTGTCGTTGTCGTTGTCGTTGTCGTTGTCGTTGAGCTCTTAAAAGTTGCTTTGCCGAGGCGATTGTTCCCGAACTTTCCAAATTCAGTCCGATTTTTTTTCCAATTATGGAGCTGGGCTAGTGTACGACGTTCCGCTTGAAACTGTCGCCGATTTGCGAGACAAATATCAGTTACATCCCATTTCGCGGTAAAACACTGACGCAGCCAGCAGTTGACTTTTCAAAAAGAGTCGTCTGCTAATATTGGCGAATCCGATATGGTCTTTCTTAATCTTTCGTGACTTTAAAGCCTTCGTCACGTCCGGCCCGAGTAAAGACAAAATATTAAAACTCGGCACGAACGTTGGCTAGAAAAACGAAAGCGAATTCCCGCCGTAATCGCTTTGTTTCTGGAAAATACTTTTCGAGTGACATCCACCTGGCGGCTATTACATTTTCGTTAATTATCAACGCACTTTCTAATCGGAAAGTTCGATCGAGCAGCACACGCGGCAGACTGGCAAAGCTAGTGCAAAATGCGCGAATTATGCAAATTGCGCTAAACGTAAGTTCTTCTCGTGTACAGAAGCCATTTCCTTTTTTGCGTCTAACAAAAATCCGTGTAATCTAGACAGTGTAATATTTTATCGTTATTGTGAAATATGAAACTGATATATGCAACAACATACTTGCGGCAGATTGGATTTCACAGAAAATTTCTCGTCTCGCAAAAACAAGACCAACTGCGCGTAAATATAATTAATATTACACGCTGCTCTCGGCTCCCATGCTCGAATCGTCGAACGCGCCGACTGTTATCGAAGGCAATCCAAGTCGGCCGATAAAATTGCAAAAGGTCGTAACGCCGCTAATGAGGATGAAAATGAGAAAACGCGCGTCGGAGGAAATAAAGCTCGTCGAAGACTCGGAAAAGGGAAGCGCGTTCGATGTTGGAATGTTCCGGGATCGGTCGCGCATGCGCGCACAACAATAAGCGGAATTAAACGCGCGCGATCTCCGCGCACGTGCGCACGTCTACTTCCGAATGAGAAATTCGTTTCATTGATAAAAGGCAGGAGCCAAGAATTGCGTCGGGGCCATACGTCACTCTGTGCGCTTCGTGATGTGGAACGGCCGGGCCTCCCCCCTCGCCCCAACTCTGCTCCACTCCACTCTATTAGTGTTGCTCTCGATTGCAGTTACCGAATAGCCACTCCGCGCGCGCGTCTCGCTCCTCGGCTTACGTTGTTAGCTTCTCCGTGGTTTTTCACGAAAACTTTGGCCGGCACGTGAACTAGTTCCTACAGTCCCTGTAAAGTCATCATAATTCGTTACACCGTTTCGCGTTTCGATACTCCGCTCATCTCTCCCCGCACTTTGTTACGCTATTGCGCGTGCGCGAGCGATGATATCCGGTGCGATCTATCAAGAAAGTTCTGTTCCGTTTTCACGAAGAGCGAGATTTAATTAATGATCGATAATAGGCGTCTGATGCCACGGAAATTGGTGGAAGGGAAATCGACTCGTATTCGAGTGAGTAAACGTCAGTGTTAACATATGTTATCTTGGCGAGGAGAGAGTGTGTGTGTGTGTGTGCGTGCGTGCGTGCGTGTGTGTGTTGCGTGATTTTTGTCTCGTTGACTCGATTACAGTCGATTTTAATAATCACTCGCACTCGGTTTTAAAGACGATGATTTAGCGTCGCTACGTTCTTCCTGCACTCGACACCAGTTGTACATAATTACTTGGCTAAGTCCTAATGAATTGAAAGCCGAAATGCAATTGGTTACGCGTAGTAATTCTGTTTATTGGTTCTAGTAGTCATTGTTCTAATTTGGTAATTTATCATAGGAGTTAACGACGCGGCATTAGTGGCACTATGTCACAGCGGCGCTGTCGTTCGAATGCGTTTAACGTGTCGATGTAAACGCATCTACTCGTAATGCATCTGCACATTATGCATAAATAAGAAATTGCGCGATTTCTCGAAATGATATTTTTTAATATTTCACTCGCGTTAAGAGCTTGTATCGTACGTATTTTCACTTAGCCGTATTAAAAAATTTTAAAAGGCACACGAGAGCAGCTCCTATTTTCTATTTCCACGGTCGCTCGCACGTAATCCGTTTTATTGCGGTACTTAACTTGTTGCAAATTAGAGCACATATTCCTCCATCTTATTGTAGCTCGCTCAACGATATCTCGGGAGCCTCTTTGCAATTCCCTTTTCGCAATATTCCAAAAAATTCGCAAAAGTCGGTAAAATGTTGTACGCGTATTCGACGACCATTATCGTACTTATCTTGGAACGCGTACTATTTTTAATCATCAGCCGATACACGTACGATTACTCGCGTGTACTTGGGAGCGTTCGCTACCTCCACCAAAACAGCTACTAGAACTTCGGTTTTGCAACTTGCAACTCGTCAGCTTCAGCATACAATTATCGAAAGTACTAATTTAATTTACAAGAGCATTTTATCAACCTTCTCAATTTTAATATTTATACAGATTTTTAATTGAAAATTCGTAATATTACATCGAAGCAGCAGCTACTAATACGAATCGCGTTTAATTTACGAAGAGAACGTAGCAATAATGAAGCGATAATGTAATAAGTGAAGAAATTATAACAGAATTCTGAAGTTTTCTGGAGCGACGGCGGCTCGTCCCCCGAGACAAAATATTAAGCGAAAAACCAAAAGGTTTCCTAAAGCCTTTTATCGGACATTTTAATGTAAAAAATCGACCGACTAAGGCGTGACGAAATCAAGTCCTCGCCTTTAAAAATTGCGGCAATTTTCGCAATTGTTCGAGTTTGGAAAAATAGCGCGACGTAAATAATACGCGATAACCTGCCTCCGGCAAATTAATATATTAACGATGGCTCCGTTCGCAAAGGTAAAAAATTGCGCATAGCCGAAAGCGTTAAAACGAGACGCCGAGCCTATTTTCGTTATTTTCGTCGTGTCCCTTCCGCGAAAATCTATCCCGTTATAATGGCGAAGCGGCGCGGAAAAGATATCCCGAGCCGAGGTGGCGGCCTCTGCTTTTAACCGGGTGTAATAAACAACGGGAGCGCGCGGCAGCGGCATAAAACTATGCTGCTGCACTTTAACGACTGCGGAACGAAGCCGTCGCGTTAACAGCAGTCCAGCTCGTGCCCCCTGCCCCGGGGATGATTTATACGCCGAGAGCTACTTGAAATCGTCGTGATTTATGCCTAAATTAATTTGGCCTGACGGGGCTCTTTTGCCTTTTTTCCAGCCTCGCGTGTAGGTGCGCGCGCTCGCGGGGGTCGTCGCAGTTACGACCGGAGCCGCTCAAAGGGCTCGCCGAGAGACGGACGCTCGAATTTACCGGTAGTTTATCAAATTTGCCGAGCGCGCCGCGCATCGCGACTCGAGTGCGTCCAAGAGAAACGAGTCGTTCTATCGCAACGCCAGTAGTAATCCAGTTGGAGTGGGAAATAATAATATAAACGTGCGTAAAGCCGTTTTGCATAAACGGCTCGTAATTGTATCTTGGTGGTGCACTGTAACTCGCGCAGGTGCAATCATTCTTTATAGGGGCGTCTTTGTATCCGCAACCGCGATCTCGATAACTGTTGTATCGCCGCTGCGTCGGGCGATCGGCCCTCGAAACGAAACGCAGTTAATCGGAGCATTACGTGTATCGGACTCGCGGCTGTCGAGAAATTATTCGAACGACGAATCGAAATAATTGAAATCCGCACGTACGCCGGCCTAGAGGTGGGCCCCGGTAATTGCGATCGTGTAAGTTGGGCTTACCGTTTCGTCCGAGCGCTAATCGCACGAGTAAATAATACCGTGGCAGTGTAAGCGTCTGCAGTTGCGTGGGTGTTGTACATAGCCTGGCCGATCCATTAAGCTTTTTGGCACGGAGCTTACTTGGCATGTTTTTCACGGTGCTCTCTTCTATTTGTGTTTCAGGAACAATGAAGCGAGAAGCAGACGCCGCATCCGGGGGTCCAACCAACTCAAACAAGCGCTACAGGCAAGGGGAAGATGAACTTCGACTCCTTATTCCCAGCAGGGTAAGTACTGCACTCTTCCGCTCGAAGCTTACGACGCTAGCCAAGGAAAATGTTCCTCCGCAACTTGACCCAACTTTGAGCTACAGGATTTCGCGTTTCGAAAAATATTCGTCTGCCGCTGTCTGCGCTTTATTTTGCTCTTAATCGCATCGCTCGAGTAGGACTCGCTTGTACGTTTATTACGTGAGACTCGAGAGAGAGAGAGAGAGAGAGAGAGAATGTAAAAAGTAAAAAGACGCAGATGCGCCAGCGGATAAACTATTGGTCGGAAAAATTGCAAACGAGAACATCGACGGATTCCTCGTCGTCGATTTTCCAACCTAAATTTACCATTTACACGCGGAAGTACCTTAATTTATTATACAAAACCCAGATTTCCTTTTACTGCGCTGGCTATAAAACTAAAAGTGAATAAGCTAGTCGGGTGCTTTTCGCGACTCGATCGACTTTAACGCTTAATTTGAAAGTATTGGAAGAGCATTACTGTTTTAACGACAGAGTCGCGGCGAGTGCCTCGAGATATAATTTATTACCGCGTCCGATAAAAGATTAAAACGCGAAATTTGGACGTTAAAGTGACGCGCGCGCGCACACGCGGCGGATAAAAGTGCCGAGCAAAAATTTACCGTAACGAACTCTTTACGAGAATAGCCGCGAGAGGAAAGCAGGAAAGCCGCCCAAATAGTGTGGCGTTTTGCGGTTGAGTGACGTCGCACTCGCCGCCTCCTCGCGCGATAATCTTTCCACCTCGACAACTGCACCTTCCCAATCGTGCGAATTCACGTTCGCGCACCTCCGCGTAGAAAGCGAGCCACAACAGAGCCAAAACATAAAGCCGAAGCGTTGCCGCAACGAAAAGAGCGAGGAGTGCGTTTCTTCCGGTCATTGTGATCTCGGTCGGTGAAACGTTTCCAACAACCTGCCGCTTTTTTCACTTTTCTCTTCTTCTTTCGCAACGGCCGCATCGGCGGAAGCCCCGTGGCGATTCGACGAGTGCCGCAAGAAGCCGGAAGCGAGAGTCTTCTTCTCCGGCAAAGCGAACGACGAATTATCCTGTAGGGATTGCGGGCACGCGGACAAAAAATATCGAGAGACGGATAGTTGACCTTTTCAGTTCGCCTCGAGGGCTTCTCGCGCCGGTATACGTTCGCTCGAAATCTTGAGGAATATTGCTAAATTGAGGGATTTTGTTATTACGCATCCGCTTACGTTCGCGTTTCACCTTCGTCGGTAATAAACGGAGCCAAATGCTTTTCGTCTTGCGCCTTTGTGTAACATCCTTCCGGAGACGAGCAAAACGACGACGAGTACTTTTAATTTATTACCTCTGACTCTTGACTTCCTACATTTTCTCCTATTATTCTTTGCGAACGCGTTAAATGCAACTTCTTCATATACCCAATTCTAATAATAATAGAGAGCGCAAAAATAGAAAATTTGATCCTTAATGGTAATACTAGGAGGATTAAGAAATGCTCCTTCTTCCCAAACAGTAATTAACTCTTTTGTTGGACTGCGCCTAATAAATTTCAATAAAAATTAAGTATATTATGTTTCAATGTACGAGCTTACGGTTATTGGTTATACTCGTAAAACGATACGCGAATTGAAAGCAATACAGTGCATTAATATAAAGTAAGTGTCTTTACAATTAAAATCTATTTAGTACGTTGCACTAATAGTATCTCCTTATATTACGCGTGCAGCGCGTCTACGCAACACGGAAAAAGAATAAGTGTGTTAGCAGTCTCTTGCAGTCCTACGCGTATCTGCTACCTACGCGGGCAACCGGTCTTGTTTCCATCGCACGTACGTGTGTGCGCAGGCGCGCGCGCGCGCGTATTTTTGCTCGGGCATATCCGAGCAAGTAGGCAATTGTCGTGTCGACGAAGGAAAACTGGATCGACTTCTTTTCGATTACGACACGCGCACACCCATCTCTTTTACTTTCGAGAGAGAGAGAGAGAAAGAACTTCAAATCGATAAATCTTGATTCTCGCATCGACACGCATCCATATTAGAACTCGCGTCGTCCTCTCCTACGTTTCCAATCGCTGCTCTCGTGGAATTGACTTATGTAGAGAGAGAGAGAGAGAGAGAGAGAGAGAGAGAGAGAGAGAGAGAGAGAGAGAGAGAGAGAGAGAGAGAGAAACGTTGCTTAACTTGACCAGCAGTTAATGCGTTTCACGTTATGTTTATTCGTGCCGTTTTTAAATACACGGATACGATGCTATTGATATTAAGATATCAAGTGCATTAGTGTGCACTGATCGAATTCAGTATCACAGTTCATAACAGTTTGTCTGTCTTACCTTGATAATTAATTTCTCTTTTTGTTACAAACCCTATTTGTTTATTACAGAGTTAAATACGCGATACTTTTCTCAACCACTACAATTATTTGTGTTAATTTTTTTAATTTAAGAAATTAAATTTAAAGTGACTTACGAGTTAAAATCATTTCGCATTCAAGTGACTGAAAAAAGGGAAATTTCTGTATAATGACGGATTTAATGAATTTCAGTTTTATTTATTAAAATTATCAAGCTACAAAGTTATATACAAATGATAATGTCATTATTTCAAATTATTGCAAAAAATGTCGTACATTGGTTTTTGTACAAAATTACGTTAAGGTTGTCAACACTTTTCCTCTCTTTCTTATTTATATTATTAACGGGATAAGAAGATGGCGATTAATATCGATACTGCGCGTATAAATTATAACTTCAAATATTGTTAATAGTCGAGCAAATATGAAAACATAAAAAGCAAAATTTTAATTTATTTAAAACATAATATTCTCATTAAAAACTAAACTATGGAGGGAAAGCAATTTAGGTAATCAATTACCGTGTTACGCGTTTTTTATTATTAATTGAAAATGTACAAGTCAGATAACCAGTTGGAGAAATTGAATCTTTACAAATAAATGGTCCTCGCATAAACTAATGTTTACGAATAATTACGATTGTAACTCCGCGTTAACGACGCTAATTTTATAATTACGAGTAATATTAGCCTTCGTGGGCGTTTTCTTTTATTATGCCACTATTTCGAGCCGCTCCGTCAGATTTAATTCAATTTACATTTAACATTCAACTGTAGAAAAACTGGTCAGGGTCCATTGAACTCTATGTAAAATAGGAATTTTTGATAGTATGCGCGTGTACAAGCAATGAGCAAATGTGTTGATAAACAACGTACATCAAATTGTTTTATAGTTGCAACATTGATTGACCGATGACTTGTAAGATTCGTACTCCTGAGGAAGACTGAGTCACTCACTACTAATTACAAAGTACCTAGTCGCAAACAATAACACAAATTCGTAAATATTAAACGAAATTTATTCAGTGAACTGCTGGAGTTCCTTAGACAATATGTGTTAGTTTGCCGCCGACTGATCAACTCCATTTCCTCCAGTTGCGTACGTCTCGGGACGTATTTAAATCAGGATAAATTAATAAGCTCAAACTGTCCTCGTTTTGACTTTCGCATTATTTAAGGCATCTAAGTTTTGCTTATTAGTACTCCAGGCAAATTCTTTAAGGAATATAAGTTTTGAAACTTGGCTTGTATTTAAATGCTAACGGGCGTCTCCCGTTACGAAAAATTTGTAAACAACATATCGAGGCTGGATTCAACGATATAATCCAATAATCTTGTTTGCCGTGACAGGATAACAAAATATTAATTATTAGGTTCGTTGAATTACAAACTTTAATTACAATGGAGCACTCCGTTAAATTGGGTATTAGTACAATTGCTCGTATTTTTATTCGGAAAAAATTGTATTTTGCCTTTAAGCGAATTTTCTTCCGATGGTAATAAATTCGCTTGACAGTCGCTGCTCACTCGCGCAAAATGTGTTACTCGAAAACGAGAAAAACATCTTTAGGGGGCGCAGTTGTTATATCGAATTCGAATGAAAAACTTGCTCCCGCGTGAAATTTGCCTTATTATACACGATCGTGTTCCCGAGCATCGGCGATCACCTTGAACTTGAACTGCCACACATGGCATTCCTGTAGCTCATTTATTTATTTATTTTTGCAAACTGATAGCAGAGCCACGAGCCAGCGACGCGTCACGTGCATTGTTTGCTGGCTCACGAACTTGGATTACCGCATTAGTGTCACAAGATTAATACAGACCCAAAGTGGGCGGGTGGGTACCTTCTTAAGTAGAAAATTACGGTGCCGACAACGCCAATTATAGGGATAATCGCGCCTAGTGATTTTAATCGACTATTCTCCTTTGCCGTTGCTGAAGCACGTACACGTGATTTTTCGCGTTTCCTCAAAATTACACCTCCTCGATTATATTTTCATCCTAGGAACTTCTGTGGTAGCTGCGATCGAATACTTCCAAGTGGAATTGTAAAATTTTCTTAATAAACTGCAGACATTCCCGGTGTATTGTTCGAGAAGCTAAACTAGCATTCTTCGTTAGTGATGCGATTGTGGCGATCAATTTATTTGGCTACGTTTACGGTGAAAGTGTTTGCTTTGTAAAATATTCGCTAGAAAATAAAAAGTACGTCAATTATTCTATTACCACGAGAGTTAGTGTCTAAATTACGAGGTTACAGCAGTACACTGGAAAAAAAAATTTAAGCGGATTTATTTGTTGTATCATAATACGTACTTTGTTATATTTTAATATTGGTTTAATTTAATTGTATTTATTATTTGTAATAATATGTTTGTTGTTGTGTTTATTATTTATAATAATAATCACTGCATTCGTCATGGGTGCCAGCAATCTATTGTCACATTGTTTGACGGTCATTCAAGGACATTGAGAAGGCGGCAATAATTAGTTTGCTGAAAAAATAAAAAATTTACCGTTCTCCCTTTTCTGTTTGTCGTCGTAGCACGGGTAAAAATCTGCGTGGGTCGCAACAATTTTGCCGGCCCGTTGAAACATCAAATGAAATGCCCGATTAATGAAGCAACAAAGGTTACCCGAGGAATGCGTTTCTCCTTCCACGCACGTAACGGAAAATTTTGCATTCGATCACCATTGACGATGTAAGCTTGATGTAACTTAAACTAAATCGCACTGCTGTCGTTAATATACGAGTATCGATCGAACGGCGATTTTAAATAAATTATACGCTAATAAAGCCCAGACGAGTTTTCACTTAGAGCATTATCGGTACATAGTGAACTGGCTCTCGGGGTCGTGGGAGAGGAGCATTAGAATGCGCGCCAAGCATAAATGCTCCTTCCCAAGATCATCTGCCGCTCTCACATTTTCGCCGAGTTGTCTGCTTTCGACATCGTCTGCTCGCGATTGTCGAGGTGAGGCTGCAGCGAAGCCTCCGCAGACGCATTTATAAGAGGAATTAAATTAAGATGCTGAGATTTAGAAAAGTTGGCGTTGAGCAATTCTTCGAGTTTCTTCGGCCTCGTGAGTTTCACCGAGACGCCGAGAATAATGCAGGCAGGTAGCAGCTTCTGGTACAAAACATTGCCCATTGGCTTTTCGAAAAATTGCTCGACTCGAAGCGCAGCCTCTCTATTTTACAAGACGCTTGCGAATTTATTACATTATTCATTACGAAGCTCGGATCCATCGCGATGGCTAAACGCGGCTTAGTTCATCCCAAAGATTGTAAATTGTAAATCCGCATTGTTCGCGGCGCTCAAAAGTATTCAAAGTATTGTTCGTTAAATCGAAGAAAGATTCGAGCCGAGTTCAATGCTCGGCTTAGTTGACCTTTCGTTCACCTCGACGAAAATATAAAAAATACAACTGATGGATGATATTGGCTTTCGCGAGTTGAATGTTTCGCCAGCGCCTTCGAGAAATCGCCGCATGCAGGAAAATGTGTAGAAAAATAAGCAATGCTGCGTCGAATAATTATAATCGGTCAAATTCCATTATACCGGCAGGGCAACGATTAGCCAGCCAGCCCGCCCCCTCCCCCCACTTGCACGAGCTCTTCTAATTTTTTTCAAAACCCAACACTATTCGCGCGCAATAAAGGCAGGCGCTTCTCGGCGTCGTATGTCCCGCAAGATGTTGGGAAGACGGCCGAGAGAAAGGGAGTCGCTAGTTACACTCGCGAAGAGAAATACAGTGTAAACTTGGCGGAATCGACGACGTGTAATTCGAATAGCTCGCGAGGTGTTATAAATCCTTTCGCTCTCAACGCTTGCTCTTTAGTACTTTCGTCATCCTCGTTCAGCTTCCACCTGAAAAAACTTGCCGCCTGACTTTAGACTTTTATGCAGATTTCCTTTTAACGCGTATAAAAACATCTCGCTTTATCGAAGGCGATAATTTTAATCTCGCGTTATTGCAGTCGGTTCTTTTTTATGCGCTATCGACGCCTAATGATTTTACCGACGGCGCGTCGTGCCGTCATTTTGTTTAACGATTCAATGTATTCTTCCGTGTCTTGTATGCGAAACGTCTATCTTATATATATATAAGATAGACGTACATCCTCGACATCCTATCCTCTATGCGTTTTATCGACGTTGTTCAGTTACAAATGTACGAGGGTGGAGGCATTTAAGTCGTGAAGATTAATCTGGTTGTTGAAACGTGCATACGATATAAATGACAAATAAAATAAATAAATGGCCGCTCGAACGATGAGAGTATCCCCCGCTTCGACCGTTGAATTTATTATTTACGATGTAGATGTAAATTAAGTCGACGCACGTTGTATCGTAAAGTATTATTATACGTTATTGCGAGTGAAGGTATTAACGTACAATAGCCTAGAAACTAAGTTTCGGTCGGTAAAATAGAAGTTTGGTTCCGAAGGCATTTGGCGGTCGGCCAGCTGAAAAAAGTCGAAGATGAAAAAACGCGTGCTCGCGTGCATTATCCTCGAAAGAGAAGCAATCGGCTGCAAATATAAACGCCGAGTGTGTAATCTATCGGAGGTTTGGTCGCGCGACGTTCCACGCGCACGTGCGCACACATGGTCATTAGTGCCGGCCGATCGTATACAATCTACGCAGTCGTCGCGCGTTTTCCACGAAAACGTCTGGCGCCTGCAAAACGGAATTTGGCTCCGTAATGACAGGAAATTATTCTCTTTCGCTCCCGCGTCCACATTTATAACGTGTAGGTATGTTCCCCGGGGTGACGGGACGGGGTTCGGGATGTGACGCGCATTCGCACGCATAGACAGACGCATAAAGTGGCATGGTCCAAGGCTCGGGTTTGATTATTTTTTGTTGTTTTGTTATCCATGCGATTGATCCTCGAATAAAATGCATCGCAAACGTGAAATTGTTTTTCTATTTCTGTATACATGAGGAATTATCGAATTTTGCTTGAATTCCAGTACTGAACGACTCTGCTATTTCGGGCAATTTTTAATTATGATGCATTCCATGCCTTGGTATTGTTATACCAAATATTATTATACGTCAAGTAGAGCCCGAACATTATCCCTTCAATGCCGATTTTAATACACCGCAGCATGTGGTGCTCGAAAAAACGTTTTATAATTTGAAACGGTAAAAACGGGAACTGCGTATCCGATTGGAATGAAATACTCGCCTCAGCTAGTAGTGTAATGAAATAAAAGAAACAATCCTCCTTGCCGATGCGGTACTTTTACGAGTGTCGTGGCTAAAAATATGACCGATAAATAAATAAATAAAAGGTTGTAGAACTAAATAGTTGCACTAGTTGCAGGGATTTTCAACGATTAAAGTTTGAATGTTTGAATTGCAGGTCGCTGGATCGATAATCGGCAGGGGTGGTCAGAACATCGCCAAACTGCGCAGTCAGGTAAGAGCAGCAAGCTTTTGGAAGCTTATTTATTTTTAGTAACTCGACCGCTAGACTGCAAAATGTCACGAAAGCGGTAAAAGGCAGAAAAAGGAAGTCTTAAGTGAAAACTCTATTTTTCCTACTCTCGTTTTGCCCTTTACCTTGTTCACCGCAGCAGCGTCAACTCCGAATGTCGGAATATATTTCACACTCAGAAAGTAAGCAGAGATTAGATAACGAAATGGAAAAAGAGAAGGGAAAAATAGAAAGAAAGAGTCAAAAAATGAAATAGAGCGAGAGATAAATTGAGAAAGCGAAAAGAATATTTTTACTGGAAGCATGTGTCTGGTAAGGGGACAGATGTTTGAGAAAATCTACCAGGTCATCGGAATGGCGAGATCACGAGGGCGAACACCAGAAGCGCAGGGATGGAAATGAAAGGAAAATTACAAGGATCGTGTAAATTGAGTTTTTTCATTGCCGTGGTAACTTATCGTTTCGCGATTTTTATTATCGAGGAGTTCACTTTTGATTAGTACAAGTTTACACTTAACAACAACGGCATTATTTTACCGTCGAATAAAGCTTGTTTACTTGTAATTTAAATACACGTACTGTTACATCGTTATACTCGTGATTTAGGAATATTGACTGCATGCAAGGAAGTAAAAATCCGTTTAAGCGTGGGTCTCGAATTCCTGCTCTCCTGTATCGTAAAAGTTCGAGTTGAGTCTCGCGAAGAAAGAAGACATTACTGTAAGATCACGTTCGGTCTGACTTGAATTACAAGATTTTCGCTACTCGCGCGCTAATATGCTTTCTGGTGCTCCGGGTTCAAGCGAATAAAGTTCTGCAGTAAAGATAAAGCAGAAGGATTTGCTGACTCTCGCTTTTGACTCTTTCTCGCCATTTCCACCAGCCCCCCCCCCTCCTTCCAACTGCTCACCACATTTGTCTTTGTCTCGTAGTTTTTATTAAATTATGCTAATTCATCATTAAATACCGGTCCAAAATTTATTTTCAATCGTTACTTTACATCCCTGATTAACTTCCCTTGCCCTCACGCTCTCCCCCCCCCCCTCTCTCTTTCCCTCTTGGTCTTCCCTGGTCATGATCTTTTTTCATTGCAAAAAAGCACATGAAAAACGAACTGAAAAAGAGTAGCTCGCCTTTTTAACGATACGGTATGTGAATGCCCTACGCTTATACTTACGGTGCACGCATTTCTATGCCTGTGCGTGCACCAAAATAAGCGAGCGGCCAAATGACGAGCGCGCGCGCGCGCGCACGTAAGACACACACGCACACGTACAAATAAACACGCGCGTGCAGCACACACGCACGCGCGCGCACATACACACACACACACACGGAGCCAAACACACTCACGTACACGCACACGGGCGCACGCACGGACTACGTTTCATGTATTGAATTGGCACACCCGCTACTTCCATTGCGCTCTTAGCCATAAGTTACATTATTCTTAGTTTTTAAAACATATAATACATGATGTACGTATATGCGCAGCAACGGAACCCAAATATGTGTTTACATATCTATAAGCTGTTGAGAAACAAAGAAAAGGGGAAAAAGAGGAAAAAACACTCACTTACCACCATTGCCTCCCCTTGTTGAATTGTGCTAAGGGTGATGGACTTGTGGAGGGTGGGAAAAAAATTTTCGCACGCAAAAATTTCTATTTAGCCTCGCAAGAGGCATGTATTTTTATAAATATACGTATTTTTCTTCTTTTATTATTATCAATGGGGATCGGTGAGGAAATTAAGAAAAATGCTGCGTTACGTTTTTTGTCCGATCGATTCCCTTTATTTTTCTAAAATTGCTTTCACGTTCTTTCATTCTCCATTATTCGTCATAAATTTGCTTTTATTTTGACGTAGCATTTTTTTTGTTATTTCTTATGGAAAGGACAACGAACAATTGGATTTAAGACTGCATAATAGAGACTTACTTAGACTAGTTTTTTTATTCATTTTATTAATCGATAATGTGGAATACAATATGGTTTACATCTTTCTGAACAGTCCTTTACGACTTTCCTTGAAAATAAATCGCTATTAAGTCTACTCTTTAGGTACGTTTTAGACACTGGAATCAGCTTTAAGTTACTAGACAATGACATTTTCTCAATCTGCTTCTCTTACCATCTTATTTAATAATAACATTCGTAAAATCAGCGAAAAAAATTAAAGATCACTAACTTTTCCATTACCGTTACCTCCTGAATTTTATTTACCTATTGCGTTTAAGTGCATATCGACGTATTGTAGGACAATGTATTTTCACTCGTACCAAAAATCTTAATATCTCGAATGGATAACAATAACGATAATAATAATAATAATAATAATAATAATAATAATAATAATAATAATAATAATCACAGTACCATGTGTGGAAGATTACGTACCTATTAATTACATTTAAATCGAGAACGTGAACTGCAACCATAATTGAGAAAAAAACACTATTTACGATTTGAGATAGACGCCGATACGGACCGCACGAAACAATTACAATTGTCAATTGTTATTTTTAATACACAATCCATGTTCCAAAGTTTGCAAAACGATTAATATATTCAGAGTGTGCGCGCGTGCGCACCCATACCCGTATTATGGTACCAATCTAGTGTTCTCTAGTATTTTTGAAACTAGAGAATGTGGTGAACCCGTTACATCTCTCACATTTCCAAATTTAAAAGCTGAGAATCGTTAAAAGTAATCGAAGCGTAATACGTTATTGCAATACAGATTGAAAGCTTTCACATTTTGAATTGAAACGACAGTTCAAAAATCTTCGTATGTATTCTTTAATATTTGGCTCGTATGATCAAACTGCAAATCCGTAAATCAATTAAAGATGCGTTTAATATCGATAGAAATAATTCATTGAGCGATTTGGTAAATAAGAAAAGTCGAAAAGGACTCTAGCCGATCCCCAGGTTAGGGCCCAACCGAAGCAGTCGAGGTGACGGTTACAGAACGTACATAACCATGTCAGTAATTATTTGGGAGTGTTTAGGAAATAAGGCTTTTTCACGAAAGCAAAAAAAGAAAATGAAAAAACAAAAAAATATATAAATAAAAATAAGAAAACAAGCGACGTCTCGAATGACGTGGTTCTGACGTGGTTCTAACTTGGTTGATGGTTTGTGCCCTGGCCCCGCCCCGACCCCGGTGCCGGTTGCCCCCTCCACCACCACCACCACCACCACCACCACCACCACCACCATGGCTTTGTTGTTGTGTGCCCCGACCTGATCTGGATGAATACTCTCGACCACCACACACCTTCTGCCTCTTCTTCGTGCGCAATACGTGCGAAATGCGAACACGGGATGTGAACGTGAAAAATGGACCGCACACAACCGCCCACCATCGACCAACCAATCGACCACCACGTTGAACGCCAATGAAAATGAAAACCACCAACTGTACCACGCTGTGTACGCCCAACAGTACAAAGCCTCAATCACTGTACCCGATTGTTACGGACCCGAACGGTAATACCAATACACCACTACTTAATGTTTCTAATTCTCTCTCTCTCTCTCTCTCTCTCTCTCTCTCTCTCTCTCTCTCTCTATACTTTACTAATTTTTTTCTTGTTTTTTATTTGTTTAATTTCTTCACTTCATTTTGTCTTCAATTGTAATATTCTCGTTTACGACGCCATAATTTTACTTTATTATAATACTCATTGAACAGCCTCTCACATTTTTATTTATTCTCTCTCTCTCTCTCTCTCTCTCTCTCTCTCCTATTCTCTCTCTTTCTCTTCACACTCTTGATAAAAGATAACTGAATTTTTCTCCCTTGGAAATTGGTCAGTTTTTGGTTTGGCCGTGCAATTATTCGAGTATGACAACTTCCAACGGGGATAGTTCTCTTCTACCTCTATCTTACTTTACCTTTTTCAATTTGCCTATTTTGCTCGACTTTCTATTTTTCTTTAATTATCATTTAAGCCAATTCATTCGTCCCGGTCACCCACCCGACAATGTGTATCACATCTTACATTATGTTGTTTTGTTGGGTTGTATTTTGGCATATTTTCCAGAATTTTGTATATACGCAGCTGAACATACAATTTCACGTCTTGGAAACTTGCAATACTTCTCTGTCAAGCTTGTGGTTTTTTCATCCTCGATAAATATAAATGAAGTACAGTAGATTTTATAATTCTTCTTGGTGAAATCGTCGAGTTCGAAAAAGAAATCACATCCTTGACGTATGCAACAGTTGTGAAATAAGTCGGTATTAGCTGCATCGCAACCTCAAAAGATTTCTTTGATTTAAGAAAGTGTATCACTGACGTTCGAACCTTGCCGACAAGTTCTAATCAATTATTCAACGCCTTCGCCCATCAAATAAAGAAACCTCAAAAGGAAGGCTCGAATATTGGACTTAAAATTTCTGGGAGATTGGCGATTATTCTTTAATGTCGACATTGCTATTTTCTCGCTGGCGCTGATTCCTCTGATCGAAACTGCGTGTGGCCTTTTTCATTCTTATTTAATACCTTTTTCGATCAGCCAGGAAAAGCGCCGCGCCGCAAACCCTCTAGCCGTCCCGTGGCGCACATATGGTCCTCGACGAAATTGGTTTTGTTTCCACCTGTGTGCAACACTAAGAAAATTCTTTACTTCTTTTTATCGATCGAAACGGTACAGTTTTTAAAAAACAACTTCTCTAGTCTTAATCTACAATTTATACTGAATATTGGACTATACTGAAATCGAACGCGTCAATTAGAAAATATAATAAAATATTCAGAAATAAACACTTTTTAGCCGTTGCTCGAAATTTATTTATCTTAAAAATGATCTCGGTTTCTTATTGGTATGCATAGCAATGACATAGAGGCACGTGCGTGTAGCCGCACGCTACACACGTGCACACATATGCACCTTATTTTATAATTGAGAATATTTGTTCGTTTGAAATATAATACGTTTCTGAGATCGTGAATTCTGCTAAAATTTATGAAATTGCATTCCTATCATTTTCAAAATTAAAATTATTAAACGTATAAATTGTCATTTGAGCTTGCTCGTGTATTGTCAATGTGGCGAATATATTTACGGAACTGCAATTTACGTTGGTGAAAAATTCGAAAATCCTGAATATAAATATATATATATTTTCTAAATTTTTTGGTTCCTACTGCAATCAGTCTTTAATAGTATGGACATTAAAATAAATAAGTTACATAAATACTTTCTGTTGGCAATTATTGAATATCTCGATCAATTAAGCGCTAAAGACGTTCCCTCTATGTGTATAATATAATTGGCTACCGTTTATTTTTGTGTGTAATTCAAGGGTGCGGTAACTAACCCCTTAATAAAGGAATATTAAGCGGACTTAAGCTATTTAAATTGAGTGCTGTGCGACTTCAAGATTCGTCGTTAAAGTTTACGGCGTTAATATTCGCATTTGTATTATTCACTAAAATAAAGGGTTGATTGGTGAATGGATAATGCTAAAATAAAAATCAGCGATAGTACTTTAAGTCAACATACATGAGAACCACTGCAGATATGATTATACATCAAAATTACAAAGCCGATTGAATGCTATAAAAAAACGCATACTCTTGCGCAATAATTTTTTTATACGTTTCGCCAAAAAATGGAAATTTGTAATGCAATTTTGAGTGATAAATATATCTGCAGGGAACATAAATTGAAATTATTATGATGATACCTGAAGAATTTTTTCAGAAATCCCGTGGCTACAACATCGAAAATTTAACTATAACTTTAATCAGAGGTAGTAAATTCCCCTATTAATTAACAAACATATTCCTTTTTATACTCAAAGGTCTTCAATAGCTTATCAGTCTGGCTAAGAAGATTAGCAATATAATTTTATCGAAGAATAAAAAAATAATAGAGATAAAGATCCTGCCCTTGATTTAAAAGTAGCTACATTCGTTATTAATCGTGATGTTGCAACAAAACCCGTACAAAAATCTTACCAATACAATTTTACCATACATATAAGCTTCTTCTAATTTTTTTTTATAATTTAATGTAATAAAAATTCGCCAAAGTTAATATCCGCTCGATTTTTTGCTCAAATTATTGCTTCTTTCCCCGTTTGTTGAAAAGAAATTTTTTCTTCGGAATAATTCGGAAGAGTTCGTAACTGCCGGGATCCGTCGCGCTTTCGTCAAATATATTTCGAGCTTTGATTATACCAATCATAATATTAATAGTAAAAATTGCGACATTCATAATTAATTGCTGTTACCAACTTGCCATCAATGGATTCAGTACCACGTTACCTACTTTATCAACACCTGCTTTTCCACACAAGCTATTATTAGTCGTACTTATGTCTATATGCTCGATCGAATTTTATTTTTAACTCAAGTTAATAATTTAAATGAAAATTCGTGATTTACCTACAGCCGCCATTATTAAATAGCTACGGATGGAGGTAAAACAGTTGTAAATAATCTGAATTGTACATACCATCGACGCTTTAATAACTGTTACATTATTTGTGTCCGTATATAGGATTAGCAATAGTAATGATGAATTGCGTCCATAGATAGTTAATTTTACGACAACAATATACGATTAACCAATATCGATTCAATACCTGCACATTCCAGACAATTATTTCGAATCTTAAACAAAGTCGACGAAAAGATTTTTCGCAGAGAAATATAATTAATCCATGAGATGTACAATAATTTATCTAATGAAAATCAATCAAATTAATTGAAAGAGCATTGAAATTATGGATTTAAGAGATAAGTGTGCCACCTTTTCATATACGCACACGCGTTGCGAGTCTTCGAGTTAATTTTTACTTAATCAGTTGTAATGGTTGTTTAAACGATAATAGAAAATAGTGGAAAGTAGCCCAAACCTACATTACGTAAAAAGAGGTAACACTGTTCAACATTCGTTTAGAATGTCGTTTCGCACATACAAATGTGATTGCAAAAGAAAGTTTTATGAAAAAGTCGTTTGTCGAATACTGGAAATGACGAAAATTATTGTGCAATAGTAATGCTTGAAACGTTTGAAAACGATACAATATAATCAGTTACTCGTATGTATAAACCGAGTTTTAATAATGGGCACGATACCGTGCTAAGTAAAAACTATGCAGTCGATATTATTGCTCCAAATAATTTATTTCTTTATTCCACCGTTAAAAAGCCTGATGCTTTTGTAATGTCAAACGCGGCACTAAATCACGTTAAATCATATTTGATCATTGAAGCAAAAATATTTTTGCTATACATTACTTTAAGTTTTCTTAAAATGTTCTTGAAAAAAGTTTGGTTTTACATTTTCTCTCTTTTTTAGACGTCATTTATCTACATAAGAAAAATATCGTTTCTCTTAAAAGTTGGCACACACGTTATATAAATATCGCGAGTATAGAGCGATAAAATCAATAAAAATTATTTCTGCAAAAATTTAATAAATAAGTCTGTCCGACACTCGATAAAACATTTTCAATTAACAATACAGAAGATCGGTAACACGAGACATATTCAATTTTTACTGGGTCGACAAGGTAAAAAATGATAAAATAGAGAATTCAAAATTTATTAGATCGCAGACAAAGTGTGTAATGGTAAAGTAGGTATCCTAAACTTAAATCTATTCCCGGCAAGGGCAGGTAATTGTAAATAGCCACGAATCTCTTTAGCTCTTACTATTGATATTCATTTAATATTTGACCTTCTGTAATCGTCAAATTTTAAGGAAGGTGCATAACTCGCCGAGTTTTTCTGATTTTAGGATCCTGACCATCAGCTCAGATCTGGATACTGTACTGACTGTCCTGGGTGACATGGTACCTCAATTGGAAGAGGTAAGATTAGAGACTTTTTCATCTTATTTATACGATACCCCTGATGCGCACACGTGGCTTTATTTTCGCTTTTTTTGTTTTACATTGTAACGGTCACTCGTTGAAAATAAAATTCTATTTTGGGTTTTAAAAGTAATAAGCATACGAGACATTATCTTGTTAAATCTACAAATGGAATTCTATTGTAATCGTTCGCTTAATTTTCAAACAACACAAGTACTTAATGATTGTGATGTAAGAATTGTTTACGCGTTTCCTCCAAAAACGCGATAACGATTGTTCCATTAACGCTGCAATGTAGACTGCAAAAACAAATCATTGCTTTCGTAACAAAAGAATCCAACAATTATCAATAATTTTAAAGCGACAAACTTGCGATGAATTGAACATTGAAATTTCTCTCAAATTTACAAAAAATTGACTAAATCGATCATATTTTCAACGAAAGTATGTCTAATTGAATTTCTTGATTTATTTATTTTTCTAACGTCAATTTCGGCGGAGAATTGTCACTTTATAAATAACGCGGATCAAAAATTCGGTTGAAAATAAGCGATTAATAGGTATTTGCATTTGTATCGATTAAATACGAACGATATTTTTCGAAGCTTGGATCGCTAGCTTTTCAATAATTTTGCTTCTCGTGTGCACGACGACGTTACTTAAAAAACAAGGTAAACGAAACGAAAATATTATTAGGCGCAGAGCAAAATTAACCTCAAAATATTTCCAGAGCGGCTTGAAAAACGGAGAAGATAATGAAATCGATCTCCGCATGCTGGTGCACCAGAGCCAAGCAGGTTGTGTCATTGGCAAGGGAGGCTTGAAGATCAAAGAATTACGTTCGGTGAGTACTCGGATTATCTTACTTTTAACGTTTTTCATTCTCTTCTCGGTATCCGTGGATAATGATTATGTAGCGAAAAACATTTACCTTACAATGTGAACAATTGTAAAAGCCTCGTTTTTGCTCGCTTAAGCGATCGCTTTTATTGGCCTTCTGCACGCGATTGGACATTAATATCCAATAAGCCGTATTATTGGCCGGCGACATTAAAACGAGCAAAAAAATATCAGAATCGAAAATTGAGACTGTTTCAACGCGCAGAAGTAGATTGTCGAAAGCGCGCTAAGAACAATTGCATTTGTTTTTCATTAAAAGACAACTGCAGGGAAAACATAGGATTGGCTAAGGTTTTTCCTCGAAGAACACTCGAAAGTTTACAACATTCGCGGTTTCCGCTCGAAAATAAGCGAGAGAGCCGTTTTCAACTCTTGCAGGGGTACAGTTGAGTTTGCCAACGAAGAACAGGACCCAAGAGCCTCGTAAATCTGCAAGTTAGCGAGACCGAAAGTTTCTCGTCGGAACATTGAAATGAAAAAGCAAATGCTGGCTTGTTTACTTTATTGAGGACGATTTTTCAAAAATTAACCTCACACTCGTCGACGCGCTTCTCACATTCAATAAAAGGGATAAACTTCAATTACAACAAAAACTGAATTACACTCTCATAAGATTTAATCCGAATAACGTCATTTTTCTTTCAGTGCTAATTGCGACGATATTTTATTAAATCGTCCGACGAAAAATATTACTTTTCTTTAAACATTATCGATGGGATCAAATGGCTTTAATGCCAAATTTCGCACACACGGAAAAGGAGAAAAGGAAAACTACTCCTTGCGCGGGGATGCTTAAACTCGAAGCGGAGAGATTCAGTGCAAAAAGCAGCTCGTAAAAGTCCGGAGACATGGCACTGCCACTCAGCGACGTCGCCGCGTCGTGTTATTTTGAATTGTAGTTGCAAAGAATACTTGTTATTGATTTCGGTGAACGCGAGACCCATACTTTTTTGCACTCCTCCAACCATGACATTTTCTTTCTCGAGGATTTTTCCCTGTGATTTATCATTATTTAATGCCGCGCGCCTTCACCTAATCGACGGATTTTTTTAAAGCATTTAATAGCTTCGGCATTGCAACTCGTATGTGTGTGTGCATGCGTGAATTCAAATGATTCTGGTCGAAGATACGTAGAACAACACAAGTTTGGAACAAGTTAAAGTTCTGTTACTTTGGCAAAGATGATGACGTAAGATTAGATTTTTGTATAAAATAAGAAACTCTCAAAGCTTTTTCAAGAAATGTGTTTCTCCCCGTTCGAAAATCAATACTCAACGGGTCAAAATTTCACTCGTACTAGGAATGATTACTGTATTTTGCAGCATTTCGCGTCGTATACTTAGAAAGAAACGTTGCTTTTATTCATAGTCTAAAAACGCTTCGCATCATCGAATAGTAATTCTATTCTCGAACGGTGCATTCATTTATGCCTGATATACATAAATTAGTGACTTACATCGGTATTATAGATATTTGCTAGGATCGGCCATGTATAATGTGCGTATTCGTTAAATTCATCATTCCAATTGTACGTAAATTCGTAAAAAGATTAGCTGTTGCCATGTGTTGGTAATTCGTTGTATTATTGTACGCGAGTGGTAAAAATAGCGCGTAATAAAATAATTAGAAATAAACCGTAGGAAAGCACAGAGAAAAAGGAAAGCTAAATCTTGATAAACTTCGCTTAATTAGCAAAATTTCCTCGTGTGAAAATAAATGTTGCGCAATCCGACGTTAACCTAAAATTTTTCAATTTTAATGCTGAAAATATTTCAATTTTAATTAAACCGAGTAGTTGGTTGACAAAAGCCATAAATAAAATTATGTGGATGGCTGAGTTGGCGGCGTGTTACGGAGTATACGTGGTAGAGGATTTTCTCTCCTGTCGCGCGTTGCTTCTTCCACGTCAGCTCCACATATCCATTTGTCTTCGTTGCACGAAATCCAACCTTGAGGAAAAGAAAAAACGTGCCATCAAACCAATACGCGTCGTATCTATGGTGTAAGGCCGCAGCAATCAACCGTAAAATCTGGTTAGGAAGCAGCGTGTGTGCGGAAAATCATTGACACGAGGAAGCCGCTCTCTTTTATTTTCACATTCGATGAAGGCTTGAATACTTGGTTGTGAAAAATTTACGAGCAAATGCAATATTTTACTCACTCGTATTTTTTTTTATTTTTATTAAATATACTGCTTTATCGATCACGCATAAATTTTTAAATATTCCATGAGTTCGCATTTCAGACGCCGAATTTAATTTCAAACCACTTATTTAGGATATTATATCGTAAATAGTTGATAAAAGTTAGGCCTTTTTTAATTCAAATAACATTTCTTTGTTGATAAATCGATTATCGTTGAATTTAGAAAAGTTAATTAATGTCAATCTTGCGAACACTAAACATAGATTAAATAAAAACGTAAACTTCTTTATTGCGTCGATCGTTTGGATTACATAAACAATATTGTACAGTGCAAATAAATATTTACGCATTAAAGCTCCTATGCCTATCATCTCGCAGTGTTCACTAATTCTTTACTATTCTAATAAATTAAATAATTTATTTTCGTGTAGATAATTTTACCAACTCGTGTTTTAGTCGCGTTTTTTTAGACTACCTATAGAAGAGATAATTTTGAATAAACCTGATACACGTAAAAGTAAAAAAAATATAAAAATCATGTCTCTTCTGTTCTACCTCCTTTATCTACTTTGGTTTAAAATTCTCTAGCTTTCCTTGTTTCTTACAGTCTTTTTTGCTGATGGCGGTGGGGGGGGGGGTGAACGCGCGAATTAATTCCACGAAAGTACGCCGGATAATTGTGCGCACGCGACGACGTTATTAGGCGTCTGGACGGCCCGAATCCGTTGAAAAGTTCGAGGGAGAGCAAGTAAACGTATGAAGTAGACCATTTCTTGTTTTCCGCATCTTTTCTACTTTTCTACACACAATGTAATACTTCCAAGATATTTTTAGCAGTAGTCGCAATACTAAACTGAATGACCGATAGATTTTCGACGTAAATAGCAAATTAAATGCTTTATATAAATAACCGATGAATCGACCGATTATTTAAAAAAATTATGTGAAAAAATGCAATTTCGAGCAATACTTTATTAACAATTAAGGTTATGCCAAATAAAAAGTTTCGATTTAATTTTCATTTGGTTACCTGCTTGAAAAACTTTTGTAAATATTCTTAAATTTATTTTATATGTTAAATATGATATTATTTTTCTTTTTTGACTTTTTTTCTAATGGAGGCGCTTGAATTTTTATCAGATTTCTTATCTTGCAAAAATAAGTTTCATGATGCGGCTAATTTATGAAAAAATTGATAAATTCAATATTTTCTAATATTCGATTGTTTTTACACCTATGAGTTGATAAACAATTTATAAAACGAAATTTTTCATAGTTTTATAATTATATATTTCATTAAAGTGAATATGCGTGTTTTGAAGATTTTACTTTTATAGAATGAAGAAACGTCTCTGTTTTACCGACAATCGACTTTAAAGATTTTCTTTCTGCCATTTAAAGACAAATTATGCCGTTAGAATCATCATACGTTTCACTATTTGATTTTCACCTTTATCAGATATAATTTTTAAATAATTTCACTTTGTATTATTTATGAAACAGTTATAATTATTAATTATATTGATATTAAACATAAAAATATCTTTGTATTTTTAAATATTTTTCTTTATGAGTTTGATTAAATATATAATAATAAAACAAACTTGTTGCCGTTCTTTCAAAAAACTGTGATTATTTGATAAATTTAATAGTCAATATGTTTTTAAAACTCGTGACTATAATTAAAATTGATGGTAAAATATAATTGAAGAAATGTTTTTTTAAAACAAAATATGTGAAAATATTGCATAAGCTATTATATAACGGTGCTGAGTTTTTTATACTAAAATTGTAGAAGTAATATTTTGTAAGAATTGACTTGAACAAGAGCACATGTGCTGTACTACGTACATTTACACATGCTTAATTAAATAATCGTAAAAATTTGCTTAGAATGTATTTATCATTTCTATCCTTGTTGTCCTTACATTTATTGACATTTTTAAAATATCAACTTTTGAAATAAAATGTCTAAATTACGTGGTTTTAAAAAATCCATAAAATTGTCGTAGTTGAAAACAAAGTAAAATTACTATGATCGACACATAAAGTGTGACATAATTTATTTTATGTTAAAATCTCCCTGTTTATTGATTAGTTTCTTACGAATGGATATTTCTTAACCAAATTTTTGTCGAGCTTATTCAATTTTCAAAATGGAAATTGTATTTGTTACGACAGTGCAACTTCATTTGGCCGTGAAAATTGCGAAACAGTAATAAAAAACATTGTTACTTTAAAAATGTTTTTTTAATATTTATTAATAAGTGTATTAGACATCGCGAGTAAAATATTGAGATCTAATAGATAGCAGAAGCAGATAAAGAAGGTGATTGTAGCAATCTTGAAGAAAGTATTTAATCAGTTATTTAATCAATACAGATAATATATTACAAGCGAATAATGTACAAATATTTATTTTGCTGAAACTAAGCTAACGAATGGTATTTTAAAAGTGTTTTAACGCATCATTATCATGGCTTTACCAGGAATAATAAGACTGTTTTCCGCGGAAAGAAATTAGTTTGAGGCGTAAAGTGTTGTTCATGAAATTCCATGAAAAGCGATAGGCGACGGGAATACCGGAAGCCGACGTTTGTTGGGAGCACTCGGTTAAGCTTGGAAGCGAGCATTTTTATTTTGTCATTGATGTGTGAAAGAATGCGACATTTCCGAGGTCGTCGCGCGCCCAAAAGAGGAGTCTCTCGAGTCAACTAGAGAGGAAAGAAGCAAAGAAGAAGGTGAGGAGGAGGGGGGTAGGGGTGTGGTTCGAAAAAGCTCGCTCGTCGTCTCGGAGAAAAGCCAAAGTGCCTGCTGCTGCTGCTGCTGCTGCTGCATTGGCTTCGTTTGTATTCGAACGGTAGCTCGGCAGCAACTAACCAACAGCTGATTCGCGCCCGAGGATAAGCACGGACGAGCGAGAGAGAAGAGGGAAAATAAAAGGCCGGAAAACAAAAGAAAGGAGGAGAGCCGCGTTGGGCTAGCGATAGTGGCTTGCTTTTTACCCCCTCGTTTCTGAAGTCCCACCCTTGTTCTCCGTGCTCGGGCACACGGACAGCCGCGCACATCGCCGTAATCCTCGTCATTGCCGGGCGTTGTCACGCTCGAGGTGAAAGTGTAATAACAAGGTCGGGGAAGCAGGGAGGAACGGCCGGCAGGAGTGTCGTTGCGAGAGAGAGAGACAGCAGGAGGAATTCCCTAGATATCATTATTTGGCGTCGCGGCCGAGGCAGCGGAGGTACGCGTCGCTCCGTCGCTTTATGACATGTGCGCAGAACAGCGTGTGTAGTTGCCACGGGGGTTTGCCCGTATAGCACGCAAGCGAGCGTCCGAACAGGTGCTCCCACTCTCTCCTTCAGTCCAGGTAACGGACGAGCTCGTTCTCGGTCTCGGGCTGCCTCTCCCTCTCCCTCTCCCGGTCTCTCGAGCAGCTGCCGCGCCAGGTGTGCGCTTGTACGTCTTTCTCTCCCTTGCGCCGCATGCCTTTGGCGCGTAGCTGCGGCTGCTCTCTCGCCTTCTTCTGGCTGCCGACGGCTGTGCGGGGCCCCAACAGCCGAGTCGAACATTCTTTCTCGGGTTTCACACGAGAGATGCTGCCCGCCGCCGGCTTTTACCATTGTGGGGCTTTTCCTCCCTACCAAATCCAGAGAGAGAAGCAGCCTTTTCCAAATTTCCCGAGCCGGCCGATCGCTCGAAATTATTAATTGTTCGGCAGTCGGCCGCCGCTTCTGCTGCCCCCGTTCCTCGTTCTGCGTGCTTTCGAATAATATTTCTCGTTCCAACGACCTTCCGATGATTCGCCGCCGCGAGTCAAACCATTGCTCTCTTCGAGCCTATTAATACGGAGCCCAACGATAATGTCTCGATTTTTAAAACCACCACACATTTGTTGCCTCGCTATTTTTATCATCGATTGGTGTCGATCCAAATATTCTTCCCGGTGCGCGAGTTCCTCGACACGCGTCCTAAAAAATACTTTCCCCAAGCCAGCGCTGTAATCGTGGCTGCTTAAAAAACCCGGAGCTTATCTCCGAGCGGGAGAAAAGTAGCCGAAACTAACCAAAATTAGTTTGTTTAAATGAATTCGTGCCTTAAATGTTGCTTCGGAAAATAATGACGGCACAGTTTTATTGATTTTTAAATTTGTAAAAATACGTCGCGAGTACTCGAGGCTTGTTGTTAAAATTGAGGCCTCGTTTCCAACTATAGCTAATGCATTCATAAAATTCGCCATGAAAGGATCTTTATGCAGCGGCAAGAGGTTGCTGCTACTTCTTTCTTTCTCGTTAGCTATTCGCATTGTCGAAGTCTCCGGGCTCCATTGGGCCTCTGAACATTTTCGCTTCACTAGCAAACACCGATATGATTCTTGTGTAGTTTAAGCTACGTTGGGCCCTGCCCAACGTTCGATTCGATCTCCTAACGACTACTTGAATTATGATTGATTTGCATGGGTTGGCTATTGTCCATCCGTGGAGTATTTTAAGCGAGAGGAAAGTAAAAATTTTGGCTCGTAATCCAGAAGCTTAATTCGAATCTATCGTCTCTTGTTACTCGACAAAGATGGTGATTATCGCGAAGAAATTTATCGCTTCGACGTGCTCGTAAAGCTCGATTAATTTTTCGTTTTGTTTTGGATCGAAGCGCGGATCAAAGTCTCCTCCGGGTCTGGCGCGCTTCGCTCTGAAATTTAAAAAATCCTCGGTTTAAAGAGCATTTGCCAAAATTTAAAGCGGCTCCACGCCGAGGTACGCGATATCCGTGGCGTATGTTAGATTAGCCCACCGAAACGTCGTTACCCCATTATTTTTCAAATCAATGGGGAGGAACGGGCGCGCGAGCTCTTCCTTTTCGTTTCGTCACTGCGCACGCAGAGAATGTGAGAAAGAGAATGCGCGGCTGAAAGGGAGAAACGGATTCACGTGACTTCGTTCTCGCACAAAAGGCAGGCAGCCGGTCTGAAAGAAGCGCAGCTCCTCGGCATCCGTAGCTCGCCTGCGTCAGCCCACCTGGACTCTCGTTTCTCTTTCGATCCAAGATTTCCAGGTTGAACGAATGGCATTACCGGGAGGACTTACAATAATCCGACACAACGAAAACCAAAAACCGGAGAATCTGCAGTTCCTTTGCCGGGCCTGCGACTGATGATTGCCACTAGACGTCCTTTATCCTGGTTTCGTCTAGTACTCCAGCAATTCTGTATTCAATGAAACGGAACGGTAAATCTACCGGAGCAGTAGAGTTTCCGGAATAAAATTAAAGTTGAGTCGGTGTTAGTTGCAACCCGATGGCACGAATTAAATCTGTTGTGCAGGAAACAGGGGATGGACGGGTTAATAAGCTCGCAATGAACAATGTTAAAAGCAAATGTCAGGAGTTAGTTACCGTTAGCCAAATTGACTCGGTAAGAACTCCCGGCATTGTGACGCATTAATGGCTAAAGTGCCATCGAGATATTCGGCAACTATTAATGAACCGAATAGACCAAATAGTCGGGGCCTCGAAACGTTTCGCCTTTGCGCAGCGAGAGAAAAAAAAAGTTGAAGCAAATCCAGGTTTTTATTTACGTGCGCGCAAAAGCCCCCAGCCATTCAATGGCGCCCTTACGCATCCCACTTTTTCGTCCCCTGCCCCCACCACCAGCCGTGGAGCGCACATATGCTTTTTTCCTTCTCGGTGGGCTGAGCGCGCGCGAAAACTAGTGGAAGGTCCGGCCAGGGGCAATAAGGGAAGCCCTGCGCGTCTCGCGTAGCCGCAGTTGTCAAATAGCAGTTGCGGCATCAGGATCGCCGCTTCTGTTGACGATTTCCGGAAGATACTTCTTACTCGCTCGAGGAGTCGTGCTAGGAAAGGGAGCGAAGGAGAGAGGATTGCGACGTATACGCGGTGTGCCTACGTACGCACGGACGTACATCAAGGCCGACCATCATGGGATTAGTAACGCTTTCGAGCTGTAGATCGGAGTTGCAGGCAATTACCAACGACAGCAATACCGATCGGTGAGTAGCGCAATTACCACGATGTTTCTCCGCTTTATTACGATTCACGGATTCGGATCTGTTCCGCTCCTTCCTTCTGTGGCAGTACTTACGAAAAATTAGCAACCCACCGATCGGGTATTTTAACTATTACTTTTAACTATTCTTTATGCGCTTTACGTATACGCAAGAGCAAGATTCGGAGTGATTTTTATGAAAATATTTGGTACGTCAGTATTATCAACTGCCTGGTCCTACTCTTTACGAATCATTCGATTCTTATTTTTAATATCGCGTTCGAAACGTTTTTATCGACCGTTGCTAAAGAGTACATTTTTTAATTAAAGCAGAGTACGTTAGAATCGAACGAGCGCATTCCTCCTCTTTGATGTCCGCCCTTTTCAAAGCTTACGGTTTCCTCTCTTCCCGTTCTGTATTACTTTACCTTAAACGAAGTTTCGTGCTCGCGAATACTTCTTCAATGGAATAAAAGTCGGCGAAGCAGAGAGCGAGTGTGCACGCGAAACAATTTTCGTCCTGTAACAAGCTTCAACTTTTTGCAAATCGGCAGGAACGAGGTGCATTAATATTGAGGAAGGCACGATCATCGGCACCATTTGCGCGATAAACTCTGGCTGGCGTTCGTTACATTTTCGATCGACTCTCTCTCTCTCTCTCTCTCTCTCTCTCGCGCGTAACCGTGCGAACTCGCAGAGCAGCGGTGCACCTGCTCTTATCTGCTCTCGCTAATGCGATCGAGAGAGAATACAATAAAATTTTGCGTAAAATGTTTTCGCGTGCGATATAAAAACCGGAAAAACTCGCGATACGTGCATTATTATGTAGAAAAGGAAAACCAGTACGCGGGTAGAGTGGGAAGGGTGGGAGGAGGTGCTCCATGAGAAAAAATGGCCCAGGCTTGAGAAGTTCTTTTAACATATGTGCCCGACGGTTCCCACGTGTTCCGACTCGATATCCTCGCGCGCGTGCACGCGATTCTTCCTGGTTTTTTATTACCTGGAGCGAGGAATTTTCCAGAATTTGTTTCGCAAGCTGAGCGATTCGGCACAGTGGCATTTTTACTTCGCTTCGATCTGTCTGAGAAGGAGGAGCGAGAATTTTATCGACTGCTCTACAAATTAACGAACTCGCGTTCAAATATTTTCACGAGTGTACTGTTGAAAATGCTGCTTGAATTTGACGCCTGTTGCAACAGCGATTGATATTTCTGGACACAAAAGTTGATAAGAAAAGAGCTGATTTATCGCTCCCGTAAACACGTTTAACAATCGATTGGATCAGTTGGCTCGAGCAGATACGAAGATAAGAGCGCGCGATAAATTATTCGCGTTGCGATAATAAATTAGAATTTAGAAAAATGAGCAGTAGGAAGGCGAAGGTTCGTAAAAGCGACGAATAGTGGCCGTGAGAAGAGGCTGCGACAGAAAGACAAAGCGAGACAAACGCTCACGGAATTGTAGTTGTCTTTAGACCGCGTTTTTTGCTTCACAATGTCCGCGACAGTTGCTTCTCGTCTCTCGTGCAGTAACGACAATCTCCTTCCTTTTTTTTTTTTACCGGAAAAATCGAGATACGTTGACTGATGATCTTTTTTTGTATCAGGTAAAGCACCGAGCTTTCAATGCCAAGACGGTTAGTCTTCTTCCCCTCTGTTCTCACACTTCCCAGGGCTAAAGGCAGCTTTCAAAATTTCGAGCAGGGGAACCTCACTTGCCGAGGTTCGGGAAGTTAAAGAAAGTTCCCTATTAGCTGCGTTCGAGGCGTTGACTGCTTATTTGCTCGCTTTAAAAGTCTTAAAAGACCTTATTCGTTGCAAGCTCGTTTGTTAAAATACGGAATAATTGACAGCCGCTTCGTTTTATCATTAGCATCGGGTGAATAAATAAATGCAGGGATGTTGGATCCAAGATGTCCGTCCGTATCATCTGCACTAATTAAAGAAGGCAAATTTTAAGGCAAAGGCAAACATCCGCCCGAGTACTTAGATTTAACTAAAGTTTGACGAATAAATTTAAAAATGCAACGATCGTTCAATTTCCCTTATCGACTTTCGTTACCAAATCTTGTAACGGAGTATATTGGAAACTGGGAATAAAACGATTTCTTCGACAAAGTTTCGATCCGTGGACGAGTTTGGGTATTACTACGTTGCTCCTCCCAATTTGTGAGTTTTTCGTTATTTCCGAATTCTCTTTGGCGTGTGTGTTTTGTGCATCGTCCCACAAGCTGGGCTCGGATCAATTCAGCTTTCAGCCTCGAAACTGCACGCGCTCGCTCGTTGTTGTCAGTCTTGGCGCCCGCGCACGAAATCGGCGAATATATTCAGATTTTTTACAACACGGCAATCATTAAACGAGAGAAGAAAAAAACAACCGGCGAACAGCTCGCGGAAAATATAGATGAGCGGGAGGACGTGACGAGACGGATAAATCACTTTTTAAGGAGCGTTCGAGTAAACTTTATATCGGTGTATTATAAGAATATAAGAGCGCAGCCCGAGTGCCTCTTTTCGTCATTTCATCGTTTCGCCCTTTACATTATTCTTGTTCGCACTCTGCATACGGGCGAGAGATACGCCGGGAGATTTACGAGCCAGAAAAATACGGCTCGCCTCGCTGTTTTTCGAAATGCGAAAAATGCGAAATCGCTTATAGCTCTTCTTATAAGAGCCACGCACGGGAAACTTCCTTCTTTTTCCACGAGATTTTTTAAATTAGTTTCCTCCACTCTCCTCCGCTCTTTATTCGCACCAAGGAATGCGCGGTCGCTCTCGAGATTCGTCCATTAAATAACCTCTTATCTCGAGTTTATACTTTATCTCCTTTTTGCACACAGCGTTAACAAAGCCGAGTGTCGTGCATTGTTACGCGGCACAACCAAATTGCCGAACAATAAAATTAATTACTGCAAACGAATCCGACGCTGTGGATGCCGGCGGCCGGATCAACTACTGCCACTTTTGTTCGTCTCAATTTCGCGTTCAATTTTCAAAAGCGTGCGTAATCGTTCGAATTATCCTTAATCGTTTCCGAAGCGAAGCTTTTATCAGTTCGAAACGTGGAATTGAAGCGTCGCAACTTTGGGTTGTGCGATGATCGAGCGTCGAGTGAGATTGTATTAAAAACTCGGATATCGATGGAAATCTTACAACATCTTTAAATACGTGAAAAGGCGCTGCTGACACTCGAGATAATAAGCGTAAAATCATGGCGGTTCGGTTTTGCGCGCGTGGGTTATTGGGTTAGAAATAACTGTTGGGAGTCCGATGGAACTTTGATACACGCGCGATTCACGAATAACCGACTGCCGATTCCAAGTGGTCCTCGCCAGCTCTCGATAACAGCCACTCGCCAAATTTCAATTGAAGATCGTCGGTAAACTAACCAGTAGCTGTAATTAATTCATTATGTTGTTGTGACGTTCCTTTTTTAATGAAAAATTCCAAAATACTAGGGAGAAGTACGGAAATTGCAAACTCGTCCGTCTCTGATATTTTAATGTCGCGTACGCGTTTCCTAAAAGAAGGTTTTGTAAAAAAAAAACAAAGCGTCAATTTGAAGTTAGCGGAGAGAAATTGAAATCGAAGGGATTATTGCCCATTGAAGGATTAAGCGTTCGAGTCGAGTCTAAAACGATTAGATCTGCGTAGGCTAATTGCCCGAGGGGGGGGGTGCGTTGCGTATGTGTGTAAAGTATTACTTTCGATAACGAATAGCTTATTTATAGGCCGTTAAAAAGCTCGCAAAGGCATTAGCGTCAAAAGACACGTCTACTTTCCTTTCCATTAGAATCGTCTCTTAATATAATGGAAGGGCTGCACGCACACACACGTGTGCTCGCTCTCACACAGACGGCCGCTGGCGCGTAAACGAGAAAATCTGCGCCATTGTAACTTTGGTCTTAGTTCTCGAGTATGGATTTTCTTTTGAAGCTACGAACCTACGGCCAACGACGTATTCGTGCTTCTTCGTCTCGTTTGCTACTCACTTTGTTCTATAATTCAGCTGTTACCAGCTCGTTCAAGTATTTAAAAGGAGCAAAACCAAGAGCCGCGATTGGACTTTATCGCGTTGCTTTTTTCCTTCTTTTCAATTGGTTCAGCCAAGCCCTTGCGCAAACCCGATTCTCGAGGCTCTACTCCCGATTGTTTGCGTTACATTTTCGACGATTATTTCGTTGTTATACCCATCGATTTCGCTCATAATTATTCAATCGTCCACCGATACTAATTTAAATTAGGCTCGCAGGGAAAAATGTAAAATTATCGTTAAAATGCTATCTAGGAAAATTCTGAACGAACACACGTATAAAAAGGTCGATTCGAAGCGTACGTTGAAGATTGTCGTAATCTGCACCAAACATATTCTATTTACGTAAGGAAAAGCTCGTATTGTCTAAAAGAAAACAGAGAATACTGTGCAAGAAAGTACTTTTGACCAAACGCGGAACATCAATTTCTTATGCTACGAACATAAGAATTTTTGAAAATATTGGCTTAATTTTTCATTTCGTCAAAGCTCTAGGAGTGCAATGAACTTACGTACGGCTTTAAGTGCTTTTCACGAGACTGCGTTCTAAAAACCGACGAGCATACGCGTTGAAATTGCTGCACGAGTCCTTTTAAAATTTTGCTCGATCCTCTCGCGCCAAGAGTTTGTTCAATAATCAATTCTGCGTTTCTTGTTTTTTACAAAATTGTGAAGGAGCCACCGAAAAGCTCGCGAATAAAGACCTAAATTACAACGTGTAATATTTATGAAAAATACAAAATGCGTAAACATTTTTAAGGAAGCTTCGTTTTCGCCGAGCGTTCTCTGCGAAATGAACATCTTGGAGTAGCGCTTCTACAATATTGATTTCGAGTGCAAGAAAGAGAAGACGTCGACAGTCAATGGAGTAAATGGAAAACTCGAAAAACGATTTGCTAGTCAAGTTAGGCGCCGAAAATTCGGATTGCAACCTGGCGCCGTAGAAATGCAATTAAATAGTCATAAAATCCGGTGTATATGGAATAGTAATAAGGACACGCGGAGACGGCCCACATCGATTTTACCATTAGTCCTTGCGCAATCGACCCTCTTTTCGCCCCTCGCGAGCCGCACTTTCCCATAGAAAAGCCGTGTAACTTGTAGCATTGACCGACCAACCACTGGTCTTCTCACCCCACACCGCCACGCGAGAGTGGCAGGCGAAAAAGGAGGCGCTCGGTTTTCCCGCAAGACTCGGGCCGGGCACGCACGCACGCACACACGCGCACGGTCGCTCTCGTTCTTCGTAATGAAATGGTTGGCCCGGGTCCGGCGACTTCCGTCCCGCTCTTCCAGAGGTGTGCGCCGGCGGCGACGAGAAGAGGAACTGCGCAACACGCGCGCACAGACACACACGCACGCACGCACGCACGCACGCGCACTTGGGCGCTCACGAATGCGGCTGCGGGAGACCGCATATCCTTCCTGTTAATCGTGCCATCTGCTTTCCGTTCCCGCGCATTTCCGCTCTCCACCCCGGGCTCGCACGAGTCCCCGGCGCTCCTCCTAGTTTCCCTGGACGGACTTTGCTTTTCTCTCGGTTAAGCTGCGAAAATGCGAAATTCGCACAGTTCGCACAGCAGCGACTTTGAACACTTTATTTGAAACTCGCCGATCGCGCGCTTTTTAACCTTTTTTTAAACTTTCGAATTACTCGTTCTAATGCAGTCATTACCTAATTGTTCGATCTTGTTACGAAGGTACTGTGTGGTTCCTCTTAAATTAAAAGATTGAGTTGTTTTTAAAGGGAACAATCGTTCGGAGCTTCCGGCGATGCTGCGATACTGCCATGTAACGAATCAAGGCTACTCAATCTGTGTGCGTAGCAGTTGTAAATAAAAAGCAGCTTTTCGCAGTCGAGCACTGGAGGAGCGAGTATTGATAATAATTACGGCGTATGTGGGCGAATAACACTCTTCGCCATTTGCGATCTGCTCGGGGCATAAATATTCGGAGCTCTTGCCGCGAGATGCGCACGCGCGCACGAAAAGGTGATGTTCGAGAGCATGTGTATCGAGTATAGTATCGAAGAAATAGAAGCCAAAAAAGAGACAACGCGAGTAAACATCTGCAGCTGCGAGCGTACTTGCCTCTCCTCCTCCCCCCCCCTCGCTGCTACTGCCACCCCGTGCACGTCGCTCTTTCGATGTGTTGGTATAATTTCTTTTTCCTTCCTCTCGCTCGAAGCGGCATTTGCATTAAATTATCTCATTTTTGTAATATCGATTACCGGCTCGATTGGTATAGTCTGACAGTCGCTCTTTATTTACGCATCAACTCGATTCCAAAATGCCCACATAGTGTAACCGAATACAAGCTGCGACTAAATGTACTAAATAAGGCAATGCGAGTGTGGCGTGGGCTGGAAAAATCAGTACGGGAGTCGTAAATTACGATCGTTACTAAACGAATCCTCGTCGAATAATAATTAAGAATATCTTAATGCAGCAGCAGCAGCAGCAGCAACAGCAGCGGCACGCATTTTCTCGTTGACGCAGTTGCGGGATTGTAAATCTTACAGGATTGAAATGAAAAAAAGAGGCTCGGTGATTTTTTTGTAATTGAGTTTATTTATTAATTAATTAAGATTATGATGCCTCTTTATTCGTAATGTGGAATGATCGCCGTCCTTACATGTTACGACCGATTGTCGCTTTTCACAACATATACATATTTTTAATACTTTGAATTAAATAAACACTAGACATTACTGTGTTTTCGTAGATTTCATTTTGCACGAGCGTTTTATCATTTTAATCTGAACGAACTCACTTAATAATTAACACTCGCGACAACGAAACGAAGCAACTCGCAACTCTTGGGGAACACTCTCGATTATTCGAATAAAAATACAAGTCACGGTAAAGTCCACATGGTCGTAAGTAAGAGTAAAAATAAGAGTAAAAAACAAGAGCAAAAAACAAGAGCAAAAACAAGGATAAAAGTTGCAATTGTAGCGAATGACTGTTCTATAAATTTGGAGGTTAGAGGACAACTCTACTCCCTCAACTAATCCCAATGTTTGTGAATTTGATACGCGATCGCACGCTCCGGGTCGAAGCTTGGGGGACAGAAAACAGACAAAACAGTTTACAGCGAGTCGAGAAGAAGAAGAGCAGCATCGGCCGACGGTTGGTTGGGCATCCTTACATAACGAGGTAAAGAATGGCCAGCAAGCCGAGGAGAACCGCGCCGACGATCACCGCGATCGGCAGTCCCGATCCACTCTCGTTCGCGTTCTCGCTCTTCTCGCCGGAATGGAGCGGCCAACCGGATTTCATCTGCGTGTTCCGCCTCTCGGCTTCGACGATCTCGCCCACCTGGTACTTGCTCATGAGGGCGACCGCGTCCGTCGAGTGGCCCACGTCGTTGAAGTCCTCGGTCGCGTCCTTGCCCGCGTGATCCAGGAGCACCTCCTCGCCCCCGGGATGCTCGTTCAGGAACTCCGTCACGTCGTACACCTTGTTCTGGATTACTATGACGGTGCTCGACTTGTTGTTGCTATTTCGCACGTCCTCGTACGTGTACTGCTTGAGCTCTCCCATTTTTTAGCCGAGCTCTGCTTCGCTGTCCGGAGCTGGAACTTTAACAAATTTTCGTCACCCATTCGTCCGGATTTCCAAAGTCCTCGTTACGCGCGACCAAACTAACGACGCGGCGATCAACGACTCAAAATCACTCTCTAAAATCAATCTAAAATCTACCTGTAAGCAGAGTTTTGCAGCCACGACACATTTCTTGCTTTCGGAAGGGCTTTTAGGCTTAAAAAATTTTCTATATTTTGCCCTATAATTATTGCAACGAGGATCCCCGGCTCCAAATCCAGTTACGAGTGATATAACTGTTTTTAATTAACACCAGTAATTAGCCGCGCGTAAATTATGATCAATCGTTTAATAATTCAAATTTATAGTTACGTAAAATATAATGGTGAAATTCCGATCCGCGACTGGAAAAAATCGCCGACTATTTAATGTCGCACGGCGCGCAATTTTACGTGACCTTAGAGAAACTCGAGGTCGTATTATAAACGGCCAAGTATCGTATGTGCGTCTACGCGTCTGTAGCAATTATAAAGTTTTGAATAAAAGTGCTTCGTTAAACAACCTGCCTGGTATAAAAGCTTTTTTTCGTTTCAAGAGGTGCATTTTCAATTTTGCGTTCGCGTGCATTCGATTGCCAACTGCAATTCCATAATTTTTATTACGTTGGTTTTTCGCAGAAAACTGATTGTAAAATTTATCAATTTAAACAAGTTATTTTTGAATCGAATTTTCTCCGTCTACTTCTGAAATATCATTTACGTCCGAGCTTATTGTTATCGTTATTATCTAGCGATTTATCCGTCATTGCGAGCACTGATATGAAAATGCAAGCTACAAGTTAAATTGTTATCTTATTTTTTCATTAATTCAAATTGATAAAGCCACGTTTCGAGCAGCAAGAACGGATATCTATTTTAATCACGGCATTATTAGTCGTTGTAAGAAACGTCGAACCGGCGTACAATTTTTTTAACAATTATTGAACAGCGATTGTCATCGTAGGATTAGCAGATTTAACGCAACTTCGATAAGCGACAAATTTTCATTTTATTTTGAACAGACGAGAGAGAGAGTAACGAACGAAAACTGCAATTGAAAGATTCGCAATTAGTTAATTACCGATCGATGCTCGGCGTGTTTTCGGGCATTGTAATTTTTTTATTTATTCGTAGCAAAAAAAATGCGATGAATTGCGCAGACGCCTTTAGCGTAAAAAGCGAATTTCACCAGCCGTATTTGGACAAATCCGTTTTTCAATCTTGAGCCGCCTATACCCGAGGCCCGACTTGGCGTGAGATATTTTAACGAATTCTTTTGTGTGCGTGCGTGCGTGCGTGCGTGCGTGCGTGCGTGCGTGCGTGCGTGGGTAGATTATTGTTTATCTCGGACAAATGTACTCGATAAGCATTCGGAACACGAGTCTGCACTGGCGGCGGCGACCAAATTTAGCACAGCGACGTCTTTCCGATATTAAAGCTAACCTCGCATAAATCCAACCCGAATTGCGTAATCGAAAGGAAAAAAAGAAAAGAAAAAAGCAGAAAAAAACGAGCGAGGAATCGAAAGCTCATCGGCGCGCGCTGCCCGACTGAAATTCATAACTCTGGCCTGGTGTGGTGTGTCGCAGTCGCCAGATTTCGCGTCGTCGTCTCCTTTAGCTTGGGGACCGGCTTTCGGCTTTCACCCGCGGTAATTAAAACACGTAGTAAAACTGGAGAAAAACACGTGGATGCTTACCTCTTTTGTGCGGATGCGAGAACGTGAAATAAAAGAAAAAAGAAAGGAAAGACAATTCGAGCCTCTCCGCCACGAAGCCGCGCTCGCGAGCAAAATATACTGCCTGTTCTCGCCGAGTAAACTTGTCGTCTTCTCGGCCGCGCCGTGCCGTGCCCCCTCTCCGCCTATCGCGCCGTCTCTCTCTCGCGTCCCCTCCCCCCGGCCCCCCTCCCAACCCGCCGTCCCCATCCCCGTCCACCTCCCTTCCCCCTCTCTTCATACTTGTTTTGTCCCTGCAAGATGCGCGCGCTGACAAGTATGCGCTTAATTTCGTGGTGGAAGGCGTAGTTATTATCCTATACGCGCTCTGGAGGCTCTAGAGGCCCGACCAAGTGAAAAGCACAAATGAATATGTGGTAAAAATTCCTGTAGCTATTCTCGAATTAACGGGCTCTCCTCGGCTGCTGCCACTGATGGCAATAGATTTTCGTTAATAAACTCCGAGGAGGAGCGTCCGAATCGCGAAAGATGAATTTCTCAACGCAACGCCCGAACTTATTTTACTCGCTCCCATTCGATTCGATTTCATTTAATAACCAGTATTCCTCTTTCCAAGTTTCATTTTTAATCTCGTATAATTCGACGGATTATTTCGCTTTTGAGAGCAAAACATTCGAGCCTTACATAAATAAATCTCCCCACCTCGTTGAACTCGGGCAGGTAAAAAATATTTCAAGAAGATTTTAAGCCAAATCCAGCCTCGTTGTTATTCAGTTCGAATTTTCATTTTTCGACTCGAAAAGTTTATAATTTTCTTCTTCTTCTTCTTCTTCTTTTTTTTTTTTTTTTTTTATCAACGTTTCATCGCTCCCCGAACCTCCTTTTGGCCAGTTATTTAACAGATATTTATCTTCGTTCTCGCAAGCCTCGACGCGCAACTCGAAACCGTAAAATACTAGATTTTACTGTATTTTCCTTTTGCTTGTTCAAGCCTACGACGCTGCACACACACACACACTAACGCAAATGAATCACTAATCGTACTTGTTTTTGCTTGCATATATTAATTATTGCTTATTAAACGTAATACTATAAGATCCTTCGCGCCAGCGAATTTCAACGATGATTTGGAGTTCCCTTGATAAAAATACTTCGCTGACAATAAATATTCCGAATATTTAACGAAATCGGCAATTCTAGCTTTTTTTTTTTTTTTTTAATAATAAAAAAGCCGATTTTCGAGATATTTCTCTGCGTTGAATCTAAACCAGTCGAGCGCTGAAAAACGTTGACGTTAGTTAGTTACAATTATGATTACGAGTACGAATATTTTTAGGAAAAACTGGTATTATTTCGCGATGTGATATAATTAATAGCAGCCACTCGCATATACGACGCATAAAACGTTAGTTATACCTGCTTTGTCATTATTTTAATATACGACGCGGGGAAGGTCGAGCAACAGGAACGATTAATTTTCTCCTAGAATATATTCTATGTGCGTTTACATTATCAATGATTTCTCAATAAAGCAGCCATGGGCGAACGAACGCACGAGTCTTGCTGTCATCGTGATTGTCACAAATTGAGGCAGTATTCCTGACGCGTCGTCGAGTCATGATAACGCGATATCACTCCCCGTATACCATCTTTCGCTTTGTAACCAACTATACCTTTATTTTCCTGACTTCGAGATAATACAACTTCGAAAACGCGCTATATTTTTGTCAATAACACATTCATTGGTACGATTGATAAGGTTCCGGAGTCGTTTGAGCGGAACCGAACTCGGTCTGACCATTTCGCTAAATTATTAGCATCTGATGATAAAACAGTTTGGCGTATGCTTTCGTCGTGCCTGTAATCTTGGATTAGTTTGTCCTACACTGCTTTCGCTTGAAACGACGTAATTTCATTAGGTGCATATTTTTAAATAAAATCTGGGCCGTCGTGGAATTCAAATGAAAACAAAGAAATTAATCGTATGCTTGTGTGTATGTCCTTTAATTATATTAATAGAGTTAATACAAAGTTATACAAGTAGAAGCAAAAGGTTTTGCCTCGAGTAGTGTACGTTACATATTCGTTTATTAATTTATTGCTTAAATTCATTGTTTTTAATGCAATTTAAGCTCGCGCATCGGGGAGCATCAAAAACGCAGAATCAACTGCGTTCCAGCATCGTAATAACACGCAATACAAATCAAGGGGTAAAAAAGAGAATAGAACTTTTTTCCGTCGTTAATTCTGACATCGTGTGAGAATAAGTGTGTGCTTCTTACTTTAAGAGTCAATTAAACATAAAGTAGAAGACAATGGCATAGATCAAAATTGCCACTCCGACAAAAACGTAAAACATGTAGGAGCTGTCCTTCTTTGGTTCCTGGTACGTCCAATTGTCGTCCATTTCGGGCGGCTCTTTTTTGCTAGGAGTTTTAGGGCTTTCCACTACACTGTCGTCGACTTCGCCAATTTCATAATTGTCTTTCAATAATTTGGCTTCCTGCATGAGACAAGACACGTTAAAAGTCGGCATAATTTATTCACGCGTTCGAATTCGAACAACTCAATGGCATATATTATCGAAGAAAAATGCGCTTATTTCTTTTAACTCTTTAAAATTTCCGTATTTCAATAATAAGCGATGAAATTATCATAGTTTACAAAAAGGCTTCGCGCGTTATTAAATTGTCCAATGTTTGATAGTCGCGTTTTTATTTTTATGCGACTGGTGTATATGATGTATTAATAAGAGACATTCCTATTGCTGTAATGTGATAAATCGAGCCATTTTTATTCTCCATCGTTAAAGCGATCGTAAAATTAATTTTAAGGATAACGGAAAAGCACTTTGTTGAATTTGTAAAAAGACTAATAATAATTTGTCGCAAAGCTCGCTCATGTTCCGTGTAACAATATTACTAAAAATAACGAATCGGATTAATTTGTTTTCGTGAAAAAAGCGCGTGCAAAGTCGTTTGTATACATGCATAGATATTGCACCAACGTTTTGACGATTGGATTTTATAAGAACGATAGAACGTGCGACATATTGGTAATTTTACCTCGGAATGACCGATGTCGTCGAAACACGTAGTACCGTCATCGCCGGCGAGACTCGTGAGCACTTCTTCGCCACCCGGATGTTCCTTTAAAAACTTGGTGAGGTCGTAAACTCTGCCGTGTAGGATGATCCAAAGGTCTTCTTCGCGATTGTGTCTACTGATTTCCTCTCGGGAATACTTTTGCGACATTTTTCTGCTTATTTCTGAAAAATATTTCACATATTTACTTTTCCTATCCAAATGTTTCGTAAGAAACTTTCTAGTACGTTCTACATTTTTCGAAGCTTTGGGCTTGAATACCGTAAAAACAAATATTTTCTTAAAAAAAAATTTTTTATTCGATTTTTGCCCTCCCCTCGAAATCTGCAATAAATTTCGTAATGTTTAAAAAACCGTAAATTTCAAATTTTTATTGCTATTTGAAGGTGAAACAGGATTACGCGGTACAAATCAGACTGCGAATGGTTTTTCATCAATTCTTTACGTAATTTTGCGTTGCGAACGATCAGTCGAATTTAATTTTAGTTTTTATCGAAAGACTAATACAATGCAGTTTTTTTTTTTAATGCTCTATTTAGTCACTGCTCTATGTGCGCCATATTGATTTAATAAACACTTAAGACTTCGGTTATCTTGGAAACATTTTTTTAATGTACACTTCCTAATCTCGGTTAATTGCGAACGATTATTTGATACAAGAAGCACTCGATGCTGTAAAAGAAGTGGCTTATTATCAGTTCGCAATAATCGCTTTATAAACACAACACTTACCGTTTCGTAAAAGATTTTCGCGTGGCTCGCAAAATTAAGCGTTTACGGAACGATTAGTGCTTATTAATTAATATCGGCAAATGCAAAATCCTCGAGAGCATTAAACTATTTGAAAAATTACAAGATATTAATTTTCTAACCCACACACAGGCGCGCACAAAAAGTTGATGAAAAATTTGCAGGAACTTGTGTTACTTATCGACGATTCAAGCTAAATTTGAAACTCGAGCTACGATTTGCGAAGTCGCAAACCTGTTGCTTTCACGAATTCAGAACGGAGCTATAAATATTTTAACCTTATCAACTCTAACGAAATGCAGAATTTGAATGTCCCCGGTAAGGTGTACCGGAGAGAGAGAGAGACCAGAGAAAAATGAGCGAGACACGATTGGGCCGGCGATTTGAAGCTCGAGCTCTCATGAAAATTCATAGTCTGTCTATTGATCAATATACTTGTGATAAAATAATTTGCACAGAATGAAAATAGCGCGAATTCCCGCTTCTCGATTCACAGAACTCCATGAGAAATTCTCTTTGTTTTCGGGCTTTCGTGGAAATAATTAGAATTTAATGGACAATCGAGGAAAATACTAACGGATTTTGTTTATAATAGCATCGATAAACTTGTTCAATGAATCTCGCAATAAAATAAAATAAATAAGTTGGCTCGACAATGCGAACATCGGCTTGCGAATCAAAATCAATGTGAATCTTGGACACAAAAATTTGATCGGTTTGATTGTCTCGAATTCGAATTGGCAATTTCCATCCCGTTCCAAATTTTAAATTCATCGAGTGACAATTGACAAAAGATAAAATAAAAATATGGATTAAATTAATCAGTTGTATTTATTATAAAGTTGTCTTGCTATAAAATTCTCATAGAATGGCTAATTAGGCCGTGTGAAAGACAATAACTTTGATCCGCGCAATTAAAGTTGTAGATTCGTATTATGTATGCACATTTTCACCTCGATTATAATGCTTTTCACGCGAAGAAAAGTAATTTCCCGGTTCATTTTCGTAGCATCTATTTTAAAGGCATTGGTTACTTTGTGAATCGCAATTATTTTCGGCAATATTTTCGGCATCCGAAGGATAATCAAGAATTGAATCAGAAGAAATATGTTTTTATTTTTTTTTTTTTTTTTTTAATTTATATAAAAAGTCAATTATAAATTTAAAACGATCTTGAAATGATTAAACGATCATCTTTAACTCCGGCGGCACCGCCTAAAAAATTAATTGCAAAAAGTGTCGCTTCTCGTTATGAATTATTATAAAATGAAAATTGCGACCTGAATTTTATAGTACTTTATAAATAGACAACGTTTTAAATCGTGCAAATCAAGCTCAAATCTTTAATGAGCAGATTGATAATAATTCCTGGTCTTAATTTTTCAATGTGAAACGTGTCTCGAGCAACTGCATTTTTATATCAAAAAATAAAATTTTCCATCTTAGATCTTATTTATTGTGTCTCACTGCATTATGCGACCGTAGATGAATCCAGTGCATTGCGTTTTTCCGTTATCTATAGACAAATGTCTTTTCGATCTACTTCATCGTATGCATCATTCAAGATGCTTTACACAATTTTAGTATTTAACCGTCGCTCGCTTGAAAACAGCAATGAAAATTGTTAAATAAATTATAAAAATAATCGAGTCAAAATTTTCTCAAAGCCTTACGGTAGTGCACGGGTTCTTGGCAATGAAATACAATAATGCAATAGAATCGAATAATAATTGAAATTATATTTAAGCAAATATCTGTGCGTTATTTGTTCGTTAGTCATTTTAGCACTGTATTATTGGCAAGATGCTGTGAACGAACGAGTGGGTTGGGTAAAGCGAACTGCACTTGAATTAATGGAATTCGCACGCGTGTGCTGTGTAAGCTAAGCGCACACATTAACACGTATCAGGTAATATGTGTTGAGTAAGGTACAGGGGCGCCGAGCGAGAAGTGCAACGGGGTGGAAAAACGACTTTAAAAAATAATAAAATGTTTATGTATTTTACGCAATAGTAAATGGATAGAGGCGTTGACTTAGGAAGTACCTGCTTGTTTGTTACAGAAAACCGGTGCCAGGATCAAGATTTATTCCAACTGTTGTCCGCACAGCACCGATCGAATCATCAGCGTCTGCGACAAGTCCGAAACTGTCTTGGACTGCATCAGGGAGCTGGTCACTTCCATTAAAACCGTGAGTTCCCTCTTGTCTCAACGCAAATTCATTTTACATCGCGACATTAGCGTTAGCACGAAGCCATTGCCTGACGGTCAATAGACCGTCCGTTTATCGCATTTGATTTTAACGACCGAGAAAACACGTGCAGCGTTTAATTAATTGCTGCCATTAAATCAAACTTTTGTCCTCGTTTCACCCGTTTAGCTCTCGCAATGCTGAATTGAAATATCGCTAAAAAGTCCTAATTCGTTAATAATAAATCTGTTCGCGCGATGCACCGACAAAACTTACTTTCAAACTTATTTCCAACGGGCGAATCCTTCACGAGACCTTCTCAAGGATTCGCAGATAAATTCAAAGTGAATTAAAATTTTGCACGTTCATTTTAGTTTTCATTGAAAATTAACATCTCTCGAAGAGACGCAACTGAAATAATAATTAGCACTGTAGAAAAAACTTATCTAATCTTCGCTCCTCTTGTGCTTCCCATTAAACGGCTATTTTCTGGATTGCAGTCGCCGCTGAAAGGTGTCAACAACCCATACGATCCTCGCAATTACGACGAGTTCTACGCCGAAGAATACGGCGGTTATGGCGAAAACGGACAGACCGGCGTTGGTTCTGGCGGTGGAGGCGGTAAACCTGGCGGCTTTGGTGGACCCGGAGGCCGCGGAGGTAACGTCGGAGGCGGTGGCGGAATGCAGCGAGGCCGCGACAACCGCGGTGGCGGTAAGTGACGCTTTCCAACCCTTACTTTTTGCGATCAAATACATAACGTTATCCGTGTGATTTGTCCACCGAATTATCGGAAAACAGCTCCATATTTTGTCGTAAAGCTGTACATTTTTAAACGCACGGTAATAAATGTTAGTGTAACCTACCACGCGTTAGACTTGATCTGACTCGATAGTGACAAAAACGCGAAAAAGTTCGCTCGCTTCGATGCTTTTGTGAAAGTAATTAAAAAGCAGTCGTTGCTGGTAAACGTACTGTGCGATCGAGGAACAAACAAATCTGTCGTAAAAGAAGAATAAAGCCTCGTGAAACTAACGCGAGAATATTTGGCGCCCAGGTCCAGACATGAATCGCAGTGGGTTCCCGGCGATGGGCGGAGGTCGCGGAGGCGGAGGTGGAGGACGGGGTGGAATGTCCGGCCCCGATCGCGGCTTCGGGGGTAGCAATACCCGTGGAGGCACCGGCAGCGGCGGTGGCGGCAACTTTGGCGGCGAACGCGGGGGCAACGGAGGCGGTGGTTTTAACGGCAACCGAGGCGGTCCGCCCTTCTCCAGTGGCGGCGGCGGCGGTGGAAATTACAACGGTGAGTATTGATAATTACTTCCATAATTCCACAATAACCAAACCCCCTGCTCTTTTTCTATCGACTGCTCGCGCGTTTGTTCTGAAAATAATTGTTACTGGCGCGCGATCGAATATTTTCATTCGAGGAAAATCAAAAGTTGTATCGGCGGTTATGCTTGTACAATGCACCGAGGTTATTTCATCGGAGCAAAGACTAGCGACAATTTTTATTTCAATTTTTTTAACGATCGCGCGATGCCTAATTTCTTTTTTAAACTGTCAATTGGGAGAAGGTGCGAAATAAAGTTTGAGATGTTTTTGACCTAAAACTCGAATGAAAATGTAGAAAGAATGCCCGATGAAAGTTCGCGTATCGCGAAGTGCTGCAAAAAGCGAATAGCGTTACCTAAGAAGAACAGAAGGAGAAAATATTTTGCAAAAGAGCGATCCGCGCGCATATTTAATCAGGCATTGAATCGAGAGTCGCGCGAACAAATCCTTCGTTTCTCTTTTACATGGAGTAATCGGGGGAAAAAGGGCTGCTTTTGCAACTAATTAAGCTAATTTAACAATTGGTTTTCAGGTAACGGGTGGGGAGGCGGTATGCAAGGCGGCAGTAACGCTTCAAACGGTCTCGGCGGTGGCGGCGGAAACACCGCAATGGGCAATGCACCAATGGGCGGTGGCAACAGTACCGGTAATCAGGGAGGTGGCGTCGGTGGAAACTTGACGAGTACTCAAGTCACCATCCCAAAGGACGTAAGTCGGACTTCCATTGCCAGGTTATTGATTAAGGGCTTGCAAGTGCGTGCTGACTGACGCGTCACAAAGAGCGCGATTAAAAAACAAAGAGGGGGGGTGGGTGTCGGTTCTCTGCGAAACAACAAGCCGCCTTGTCACAAATTAAACACACGCACAGTTATGATTTTGGCTAAAGAATAAGGAGCGACAGTTGGTCGTTACCGAAGCCCGTGGAACTGACGCAATTTTGTCTTGCAGCTCGCCGGAGCCATAATCGGCAAGGGAGGAGCGAGAATTCGCAAGATCAGATCGGACAGTGGCGCGGGTATAACTATAGACTTGCCTCTCCCGGGCAGCAACGACCGCATCATCACCATCACCGGCATGCCCAACCAGATACAGATGGCTCAGTTCCTTTTACAACAGAGGTAACTATACCTGCTTGTTTACCTCTACGCGTCTTCGCCCGGCCGCTGCTGCTTCAATCGATCTATTATTACTCTCGTTAGTCCGAGGGGGAGCAAAGTTGAAAGACTGAATTATGATTTCTCTTGTAATCCCGGAAAAGAAGCTGCGTTTTCCTTAAAAAGCGACTCGTGTGCTATTGTTTGCACGTGTAGCGCTAGACACGCAAAACGTGATATACCCAACAAAGCTCTTTTGTGCGTCTATTCCGTGTGATGTACTTTTTGAACTTTTCTGCGCGCTCGGCAGAAATTTAGCTTTCCCCCCTGAAAAATACTCCATCTCGATTTCTCGAGCGTTTATGTACTGCAAATACGAATATTGCGAGTGAATTTGTACGACAAGCTACGAAGTGCATTATTTTTCGTCTAAGGCCCGACAATTATGAAAATATTAGATTAGAGTCACGCGACAAATCGGGCGCATATTTGGTCGAAATCGCTGAGCCACGCAGTTCGTGTGCTTCGATTCGCCCAGAGTAGCGCCCGGAATACTCTTTCGTCTACTGTGCAGTAGAGTATCCCGTTGGTCTGAGCGAGAATCGATTTCCAATGCTAAAGTTGAATTAAGCGCTGGAAAAGCTGCGAGCAAGCGTCGGAAGTCACGATTAAGACTGAGAGAATGTGGAGCAAGAAATTCGTTGGCAATGCTTCGAGTATGTATTTCACACGTATACAGCGTACACGCCTTCTAAAATATAGACAAGAGTTACAGCTAAATGTGCACTCGATAACGCGTTTTCATTCCTGGTTTATTTTCTTTTTTGTATTCGAGGCTCTGCGATGCTTAAACGAAATAGCGTTGGAGTGTGTCTGCATTGGCGAGCATTTGTATTTGTATGCTTATTTCGTTTACCTTCAAACATACGGTCTGAATAGCAGTGAGCCGTTCAACGTAGACTATTATTCGTTGTTACGCACATTGTTACTCGCATTCTGGAGCTCCGTTTAAGCCATTTTGCCGCTGTGCTCCGTCCATACAATTCGCTCTTTTAGCTGCAAATTTGGTGAATTCCTTGTTGTTGTTGTTGTTGTTGTTGTTGTCGCCGCCACCGAATCTACATCCTGAATATTTAAACTTGCTCGCCTATTTCTCGTTTGTTACTTTTACACTAGATACTACTCGCTTATTTTTCTTCTTTCCGAGCTTCGTTATTTTTGTTTTTTCAGTATTCGGTTCCGAGCCTTTCCTTTTTGTGAAATATGGCGTGCGTCACGCGTCGTTTAATTCTTCCTCGCTTTTCGCCGAGATTACCGTATCGTCTGCGTATGTTAGAAATCTAGTCTTCCTTTTTTTTTGTATTTTTACGCTCGAGCTTCTGGATTTTTTCAGTTCCTCTTTCAACTCGACCATTGCATTATTAAATAGTGTAGAGTTCACGGATATTCTTGGCTCGCACCTCTCGATTTTTTCCTCCAAACTCGATTCTTTTCTTTGGAATCTCTCTAAGTTTTCTTGCTGCAGTCATTCGTATTGTACGTATTGCATTTACAGATTTACGAGAGCGGCTCCGAAGAAAAGTAGCTTCCACGAAAGAAGATGGAATTATCATCGCATGCTTTGATCTTTTAATTAGCATCGCGTAAAATTTCAGATTGATTATAGGTTAGTTTTTACTCGAAAGCCACTTTTGTGTTTTCAAGTGCAATAGAAAGAGAACGATATCGATCCACACTTGGAGGTTTATTTTTGATTGGAACGACGTGCCCTCTACGAAGATTGTGAGATATTGGACTTGTGCCCGTAATGGTAATTAAAAGTTAGGGATAAGAAAGCTGCAGCTGCCCGAGAATCGCGCCGAACATTACGTAGATTAGACTGTAAATTACAAGTAAAGGTTTATTGTAGGCCACAAATCAATCGACGATAAAAACGGTGGATTTTCGGCTCCGAGGACGAAAAATTTTAAAGGCGATCTCAACGGTTGCAAGTCACGCGCGCGATTTTTCGATTCAAAGGTCGTGATTCTCGTGGATTTTGCTCGGACAGAGGACGTACTTTTTTTAAGAAGTAGTGCCAAACGCAAGGACATTTTTGAAAGAAAACGCTATTGCATCGTAACGACGTCCCAACTCAATTTTCCAGAAGTCTCGACTCGCTGCAACTTCTTTTATTTCCCAACGCGAAAACGTGGCTTACGGGTACAACGAAAAAGGAAAGTCGAACGGGAAGGAAACAATAATCATTAAAGAAAATCTATTTTAAACTGTTTGACGAATCGACGAATAATCTTTAACGTACTTATTAATCCACTCTCGTAGTTACGGAATCGTCCAAGTCTTCTTAATTTTTCTCAACTTAGTTATTTGTCGCGCCTTGTTTAGCTCCTATTCTACTGTAAGAAAAGCCCATTTCGAATAATTTTTTGTTCCGACACTTATCCATTTCTCATTGGCTCGGAATAATAGCAAGTTAGGATGTTTAATGTTGATCGATCGCTGTCACGAGTAATACCTTAAAGTCAAAGCAACATCTATCAACGTTATTTGTCAATTATAAACGAACAATTTTATAACGTAGACAGCATTAAATCGTAAGTATGGCGATTGAATAGCATTAAAATTTAAAAAATTGCCAAATTATATTTGGCACAATTGATTTTTGTCAATCATCAGATTGACGTTGTTTTATGCGTAACAATTAATATGAGGAAAATTATGAAATTACGTAACACGTCGCTTAGACAGTCAGGGATATGAAATTATTTCAAGCAGTCAACAACGAAAGAGTAAATGCGATCTAAAAGAATTAAATGTATTTTACTGAAGAACCGCCGTTACATTATATGTCTATGCCCCCGGCTCTTTTCTATATTTTATAAGTGATTACTCGAAAAGTCTTATATTAAGTTATTCAAAGTTTAATCATTATTTTATAGCATACGTATGTGTATGTAATCTAATTATTCATATTCATGTTGTTATACGATGACATTTGTACTTTACTTTTTTAAGAATCACTCACATCCTGCACGAAACTAAAACTTTTGTATGAATGAGAATCTGAAGAAATGTAATTTTAACAATTACTATGTATATTAACATAAACTGCTTTAGTTGCGACTGCAAAATAATCTTGCTTTGAATCGCACACGTAGCATTAACTACGTTACGAAATGTCTTACAATATATTGTATGTGTATTGACTAAAAAGTGTTAAATGAAAGTCGCAGACTAAGGAATTACTTTTCAAAATTACACAAAACAAACGAATCATTAATCTTGACTATTTTAAGATCAGCCGTAGCATTAACCATTCGTCTCTGACTTTCATTATTCATCAACTTAAGTTTTTTCATACTAACATTTTAATAAGTGACTAACTGCCTGTAGACAAAAGCTTACGAGCGAAGAGAAAGAAAGGAATGCAAGAGAAGAGAGAGAGAGAGAGAGAAAGAGATAAACTCGGCTTGCCCTACATTTCGCCGAAGTAACCAAAAGCAAAATACTTGAGCGTCGTTGTATGGAAGACTAGTGATTTTGTTGTTCTATTTGAGATGTAACAAGGAATCACTAATCATCCTACAAAGAAGCTCATTGTCGTCATGTACATGCCTACTACCAGTCCTGCTTGTCTTGGATAAACTAACCAACAACGTACCTATATTAAGAGCGACCATCGAGACTCGACATCATTAACAGTGCTATGTTACTAATGGCTAATGATTGTTGCATTTAATCAAAGATTTTTCCAATAATATTTATACATTTGTCGATATATTTAAAATCAATATAGTAATCATTGTTGTAACTAGGGACAAAGATGAAACTTGGCCTGAGAACGAGCAAAAAATTTATAACCGGATATGCGCACATTGTTAAAAATATACAATAAAATATACGTTTCAAGATGTTTTTTTTCTGCGAGTTTAAGGATTAATGCAGTCTTTCATTGTAATTTATAATCTTGAGGCGCTACATTCACTTGTGCGAGCACAATCGATTATTTTATATGCCTAAAATAACAATTAGCGAGTACCTCGTAATTTAAGAAATCTAAACATAATTTTCTTTCTGTTTGCAGTGTACATGAAAATGCTGAAATTCCTTATTAAGTATTGGAGAAGAGAATAAAAGGGGGAGCCAAAGATGCGTTTGCAATTTTTTTTTTTAAGAAAACTATACCTTGGATTATAACAAGCGTTAAAACTATAGAAAGTGGAGAAACAGCCAAAATATCCACAATGAACAAGAGAAGAGATCCAAGTGGATGGATACACAGATATTGTGACGCATGTGTGCTGTTGGATGCATCGTACGAATCGTCCTTCGAAGAAAACAAAGACATAATGAAAAAAGGGAACATATTTTTTCAACAATTTTCAACAATCGAAAGTTATATCCATCATCATCCATAGCCTAGGTGTTTAAGACGATCGGCCATCTACTACTACTACTACTACTACTACCACCTCTTCTCTTTATTCATTTTCGCTTTTTTTTCAATTCGTTCGATGCAACGAATGGTTTCAAAATATTGTTTAGGTAACTCACGTCTCGTCTACCTATTTGAATAACTAATAAATATAATTATTACTTTTTAAATTTAATATATATATATTTTTTAATATTATATTTAATAAGTATTAATAATGAATAACAGACGAATATTGTTGGGTGTTAGTATAAAAATTTTCGTTACATGTAACAAACGAAGCCCATCTATTGATTATCGATTATGGTAAATTATAGTTTCTTTATAAATTAATATCGATTATTGAAGTAATTTTTATTTACTCCCGTGTACATTGAAGCCATTGAAGAAGAAGAAAAATTATGTAAATACTATAAATTATGAAAGAGGGGCAAACTTTTACAAATTAATTTTGAAACCACTCGCAAACTTTAATGCATTACGTAATTTTCTCTTTTCCCATCCGTTAAAGAGAAAATGCATACACATACTGCGCATGATTATTATACGAATCCGCTTTTTATGTATATCTTTTACGGAGATAAGAGGTTTGAAAAAACTGTTTCGTAAGAAAGTACACAAAGACACCATTAAAAAATATACTTGTTTTGCATAGAAGAAAAAATTAAGAATTTAAGAAAAAGGAGAGAGAAAAAAGAAAGAGAGCGTTGCAAAATATTTGTAAATAAGCAATAAAGCAACCTTTTCTTTCATGTTTTACAACCATCAACACTTTGACTGCTGACTGCACTCATGTGCAGCTTCATTTTATTATTACGATTTAATGATTATTAATAATAAATAGTTAGCAGAGCTTAACCCTTCCCAGTCTCTTTAAGGTGGGATATGCCAGAATTACCTGTTTTACAAAGTTTTCTTTTATTGTTGTTTTGATGGTTTTTTATTATTATTATTATTATTATTATTATTATTATTATTATTTTATTATTATATTTTTTTTTATTGCGAATTCACAGTCCAAGTATGAAATTGTTAGTTTCACTTCGAAATCATCAAAGCAAGATTAGACGTTTAAAAGTAAATGATATAATATAGTATAAGGGTCAGTAAAACAGGAATGTATGGAAATCCCTGAAGCTATTACACCAGAAATAAAACCTATATGTAGAGTTATATTAGATTTGTTAGCACAGTAAGAGGTGCTAATGAAAAAAAGAATATTACGCAAATAAATAAACTATTATCAATTTTATGAAAAAATGAAACGTGTAATGACAAATTAAGGAAACAAATGCTGCGTGTAGTCTGGTGCACGAATTAAAATAAACTAAATCGACAAGACATCCAATAAATGTAGATGAAAATAAGGAAAATATAATTTAATATGTATAAATCTTAGACAGCGTCGTTTTAACATAGCATTTATATTGCTATTCTTTTTCATTCTTTTTCTCGCGATCGAAAAAAGAGGAAATCCATTTCTTCAAGCCAGCGAGTGTACCTCTTTTTATATATGTAATAATTATAAAAAAAACTTCTGATTAAGCAGCGACTACAGTTAACGAGTTCTAAAGAAAAATGAATAAATAAGTCCCCTTCCTCCCATCTAACATAATTGTCATATATTTATACATATATGTCGTGTGCCTCCCTCCCCGAAACATATACTTCGGAAACAGTCCATTTATGAATGATTTTTTAAGTCACCTCAGGGCGAACGTAAGGGCATTTTTCCGTAAAATAAGCAATAAAATAATTTTAGTTCGTGACTTTTCTTTATGTATTATTCTTTTTTATTATCATTATTATTACTGTTACTTTTAGTGAAAAATCTCGAGAACACTCAGTCGCACACACGCGTACGGTATTTTTTTCTTTGGAAAGAGTCGCCCGCTTTAAACATACATATTTTTGTACTGTTTATTAAATTTGTCGATTTGATGGGCAACCACAAGCCAAAAAACTAAAATAATAAACGACAAAACAAAAGCGTAAAATAAGAAACAGAGACATTTTTTAAGAACTCAAGTTATTATATGGTATGATTGGATGAAAATAAATAGAAAAAACGTAAAGAGTGATGAACGAGTGCGTGACTGTGCGAGACGTTATTATTATATAGGAAGATTTGCGGAAAAGGCATGAACAGCATAGGGAGGGAGGATTTTTTTTAGGATGATGGCTATAAAAGATGGACATTATCTTGTAACACGTTTGTGTAATATAAGATATACTGTTTACAATTGATTTGTATTGAATAATTTTTATTTGTCAAATAAAATTAGTACAAACGACTCTGAATTCTGAATTTCTATTCTACCTTCCCTACATTCAATAATCCTTTCTACCATTAATTATCGTCGATATACTTTTTTATCCTTTATTAGATTTATTTCGAACTGCAACTTTTAAAATTATGCCCGTATCGACATTAATATTTCGTGCCAAAAATTTTAACTTTATTGACGATGATGAAGTGGTAATTTTATTCTTCTTGTATTTATCGAACAAATCCATAGTTTTTTTTTAATGCTTTAATTGGTTTGAAATTCAAGCAAATCCTTTTCAACGATAGGTAAAAATAATTCATTTTTCCATGGATTCGTATTATTTTACAAAATTTTCTTACTTACTTTAAGTAATTTTTATTCTGTAGCTTTACAATAGTATTTTGATTCGATGTAATTCAAGTAAAACAATAAAATAAAACATTTGATGTTGTGAACTGTTTAAAGCACAATTGGTAAAATATTATTATTTTTTCTGTAATACACAATTAAAACTAGAATTAGATATCTGTTAATCGTAGGTAAAAATATCATTTGAGAATTATTATCGTTCCAATTGCTTACTGATTTAATGCCGCGATGAAAACTTTTATCTTTACAACACGACTTAATAAAAATGAGTTCAAAGTATAATCTTTTTTACACTCGCAAATTATTTTAAAATTCCTTTCAATAAATAATAATACATTGCACGCAGAATTTTATAATTATGTAACTGTGAGTTAAAAATTTTTAATAAATACATATAAAATATCTATGATGCAGTGTATTAACATGCATTAATTAAGATTAAATTAATTGGCTTTGATAGCGATTACAAGTTTTCATACGATTGTAACGTTTAATAAATGATGAAATAGTAATTTATAAGCATTTGTATTCTCTTCCGAACAATATTTATTTTGTAAAAATTTTCATAGCAATTGAAATTGAACCGACAACTAATGTCGTAAAAAATCGTTGGACGTCTTAAAAATTGATCGGGGCACGTTACTCAGTGCAAGCGGCCCAACACGGGCCCGGGCCCAACGTCGGTTCACCCGACGGACCCGACGCACACGAACGGCTGGGCGCGACTGAAGGCGTCCTCTCAACCCCGTTGGTGCGGCGTTGTTACAAAAGGAGGGCTCGAACACTTCCTTGTTTGGGCCTGTTACTCGGGACTTATTGGCGCACACCAAAACCGGACTGACAGAATTGCTCGCGTTGAAATATATGCGTAAAACCGTCTCGGCTTATTAATTTCCAAGTTGCACCTCGTCCTGGAGACGCTTGCCCTTATCAGGGCGGAATAGGGATCGAGTTCGCCAGCACTGGCCGACAGGAACCGACGCACACGTGGATGCATTTGGTATAGTGACGCTGGATGCCGTCATCGCCTACACCGAATCAGGCTTGCCAGTGTCGGGAAAATAAATTTTAATCGTGAAGGATGATAAGTCAAAAATAGGCAATATTCGACAATGAATTGATAATAAATTATTCAACGAGAAATATTGCTATTTCAGGAATTACTTCTTAGCTATTAGACCTTACTATTTCAAAACACTAACAGCAGTTTATAGGCTTTTATCGAAGAGTCGATTCAAAAGTGTGTACGAATAATAAATAACTTTCATTTAACTGTGTAGCTGGAAAGAGAGATAATTTGAGAAATAAACGTATTAAAATAAAAAAAGTATCTTACCCAAATAGACTTAAAGTTCAATGAAATTTGTATTTCGTATCATGCCAAGCGCAACACAACGAGCGGGTGGAAGAGCTTGGAGGATTTAGTAGAGTCGATGCAACGTACACGAATATGCGAGCCGAAGGGAAGCTACCCACCCACACAAGCCCGTCCATGTGTCCATATACCCTGTTTTTTTAACTGGTATATAATAAGCTGGTGCGCAATGTGGAACAGCCGGCGATTAAACGGATGGCGAAACGAGGCTCGATCAATCTAGATAATGATAAGACCGTCGATCAATTTTACTTTTGTCCGCATCGGACGCCACCAACGAGGACAACAAAAATCTTCGCACACAAGTGATTCTGCGGGAAAATACGTTGAATATCTCGCGAGAAATTTGCAAATTAGCCGTGCAGTTTGGCGAACTCCTCGATATTGATACTCCAATACATCATCGTCAAGACGATGGTTTGGCTGGGCAGCCTCGTTCACTGGGAGTCACTTGTACTCGCGCGCAGGATTCCTCTGGAAGAGCAGCGTCCAAATCTCTTTTTCGGGCTGTTTTTTGTCGAATAAAAACGCTTTGAGAGCTAATAAAATTTTCAAGCCGATAAAAATAAAGTGAAATACTTGCTTTTAACGAAGACTGCGATTAAGTCTTAAAAGTAACAGTTAGATCAATAATTGCATTGCCGCAGTAATGTACACTCGTGCGGAATAAACTGCATCGTAACCGACACCTTTTTTCAAAACGAATAATCGAGAAAGTATCGACGGGCACGACTACATTAAAAGTATTAGCCAACGTTAAAACAAGACAAAAAAGTCATTATTTATTAGATGCATCTACGACAGCTTATTAATATGCAGTGCAGTGCTTTCTCGGTCAGAAATATTTGTCAACAGACTAAAACCGAGAAACTCGATATACTCGCGTATTTAAAATATGAATAAATAACGAGCGTAACTACGAATAAAGTTATTTCTTTCGCACAGTCGCATTACGTACAATATATAAAATATAGCGCGATCGACACGCTTGCACTTTTCCAACCGTTTCACTCTCTTCGACTCTTCAAATTAAACCTTCCGTCGGAATTCCGCAGAATTCCATACGTTTAATGCAACAATCGCTTGCATTAAATGATATTCGATGTGCGTAAAATCTAAGTAATACGAAAACTCGATGCTTACATTCTCGTCTGTGGCGCCGAATCGTTGTCGTTAATCTCTCGGGGCGCGGAAAACAACCGCCGTCGCTTCGTGCAAGGCGTAATTGTAAAAGCAACGTCGCAGGCCTATTGACTCAAAGCCAGCATACCAATTGGCAAAAACTCACCAACTTACACCTTTTTTGGAATTCGAATATTAAATTGAACTTGTCTGTGGGCTAATTTAGCGATTCACGAATTCGCAACGAGCTCGAGCGTCGCAACGGGCAGTTGGAAGCAAGTCTTGCTCGACCGAATATACGCTCGCGTTACATGGAAGTTATTAATATTCCTGGGATGCACAGCCCGCGATGTCCCTAGAAATATCGTGCCTGAGATTTTTTATTTCCCTAAGGATTATCTTAGGATGTGCAGTTCGTGTCGTGTCACAACCATCGTAATAGATTATTAACGATAAATGCTCCTTAAGGTTCGCCTGTCAATTTTCTTATAGATTGCCTCGCATCTCTATTTTATTTCCATACTTGAGTCATACAACGATCTGGCATAATTTTGAGTTGTAAATAAATCAAATTGTGTATCAGCGATAGCTCGACAACGGAAAAAAACAATTTTTTGTTTTACAGGGTAAACAGGTTTATATTGTTCCGAGTTCAATCGAGATTTTCGAATCGGATGTTTACAACACTCTCTTTTTTAATTATGATCTATAGTCTTAATTTACACTCCTCGATTTAATTGGAAGTTAAATTCCCAGGTCCGACTAACGAGTCTTTTTTTTAATATAAATGCAACTGCTGTTAATATTTTATATTAATAAACTAGTTTATTCGAGGTTGAAAATTTTATAAATCTAATATATTACTTTCTTTTACATTAAATTCTTAACTAAAATAATAAGTTTTTATTTTTATTCTATAGCGAAACGTTGTAGAGATACGTTATTCATTATAGGTAGAAGATTTCTTCTAATATAAATCAGATATTTATTGGCTCACACATATATATATATATATAAAATATTTTCTTTATACCAAGAAAAAATCGCTATAATAAATTCATTCAAAATTATAGTGCTGTTTGCTATTATTATTAAAGAATTAGTGTTATCTTCGTGGCTTACTTCCTTATAAAAAATATAGATGAGAAATGTATGAAATTATTGACCTTTTGAATGCAATAGAAAATTATAGTTGATTGTTAGTCATTTGAAATGTCTCTTCCACATATTTGCGAAGTATGAAAAGGCATTTATACATACATTTATACATTAATAATGCGATGGTCAATCGTTTGGGAACAATCGATCACTCCTAGTGTGATTACAAGTTACAGTTAGTCTGCGATTTTCATTAAGATATTCGTGGCTATAAGAGAAAATGATAACCCGATTTTTTTTATAAAGATAAAACATAATTTAAAAGGGGAAATGCCTTTTTTAAACATCCCTTATTACAACATAAACAGATTTTACTTTAAATATTTGGGAATGTATTCCCAGAAAGCTGATTTGAAAATTAAGGTTGAACGAGTGTTGGTTATTGTTGCACTTGTGTCTTATTGTATACCGCAAGTAAGTAATTTTTATTTAGAAGTAATAAATAATTATTGACAAATGTTAAAAGAATTCATTGCAGTTTATAAAAGCTGTAGAGGAAATCACAAATGACATAGACATTGTTATCGAAGTCGCCGCATCGTTTTCATATTTTCTCGGGTGTATAATAAAATACACGAGTTGCATTAGCAAACAATCTAAGGTAAACACGCAGTTCTAAAATATCGAACTTAAGCTTACAAATTTAACGAATTAAAACTTTCTAGACGACCGAAAGAGTATTGTTGCGTTAAATACATTTTTAATTGCAAATAAATATCGATGAAATAGAAGTGTAAGCTTATTATTATTACTCCGTTTGCATAGCATTTTTCAAACAAAGTTCAAATAAATCATTCAGAAGCGCATATATCGTTTGACTTTCATAACTTAGCCATTTCTGAGTTTCAAATTATCATTTTTAAACGTTTGCCATATATTTAAAGATGGAGTACGTATACACAAAAATTGAAAACCACTGGAAAACATTGACTAGTGTGGCCGATGCCAAGATACTTCATGAATTCGGCAAATTTGGTCACAAATCAACGCTCGTATATTTAAGTACGTAACACTGATTTTAATTAAAAATGTAGTAAAGTGTGTGTGTTGCTAATTAATCGTTGAAATTAGCTTTTTGGAATATCTTGGGCTCGATAATGTCGTTGCATAATTCAAGATAAACCGCATTAAGACCCAATGTACCAAATTCTATTAAAATTGCACCATCATTAGCAAGTAAACGATTATAAGTTAAGAAAAACATTCAATTTAAAAAGATCTGAAAGTTAACTTCTGAAGACAACCGAAAGATAAATTAAGTTGCATTTACATCTGTCGTTCAATGCTTAATTTTCCATTCTTTTTAATATTTATTTTTCTTCAGTTTTACTATTTCGTAATTTCGTTCGTGAATTATTCGATTGCAAAAGTGGACTTTTACACCAAAACAAAATTTTTTGAGTTTCATAAGTTTTGAATATTTTTATCGCGATTTATCGAATGTTTGAATGCTTTGGTTAATTCATTATAAGATATTTAAAATATATAAAAAGTATAAAAAGTATAGTAAATCGTTAGGCAAGTTTCTATTATTAATGATTTAAGATTTTTCTAATTTCTGTAGAATAATCAAAATAATCAAAGATCAAGAGCTTCAGAATATAGTGAAACATTAATTTTCATCGGCTCTATACTGTGTTAAAGTACCAACAATAATATGTTGAATATTATAACTGAAAACTGATTTTAAAGATAACAATAAAACGTCATATTGGAATTCACACGAATTCTGTCATGCAGGTTGGTTACGGGTAAACTTTGTTCCGGCGGCAATCTCTTGCAAACACGCAGACACACACACACACACAATTGATAAGAGTCGACCGATGAACCCCGACATCGGCAGACGAGAAAACCAGGAACGTTCGTGAGGAGGTTTCATATCGATAATCGTAATCGCCATGATCGACAGAGGGATGCAACCGAACATTGGAAAAGCAAATTGAAATTAAAAGGGGCGGATTTGTTGTCACGGGGCTTTTCACTTCTTGTTTCTTGTTCTCTGGGCTTCTCTATTTTCCAGCCTTTTTCTCTTTAGCAATCGGCTTATTTTAAAAACTTTTCTGTAATTCACACGAGTTGACACAACTGCCTTTCGGCTTGTCACCCGAATTCTCGATCATCTTATCAACTAAAATGAAAAATAAGCAAGAGTTTGAACCCAAGAATGCAGTGCTCACCTAAAGCCACACTTAAAAATACATAAAAATTCGAAGGCGAATTAAATTACTTGGATAGTCACGAAATCACTATTTTTCAGAAATTTTATTCCAACACCTTAAAAGCTAATGGAAAAGCAAATATTATTGGACACTTTTCTCTATACTTCTTAATGCAATATTAGATTCGTTTTGTGAAGCAAATACCGTATTGAATTATATTATAATTTAGTAAAGAGAGGCGCAAAGATACGCAGAAAACGTAGAATTATTAAAAAAAAACGTTTTATAAATTTTTTACCAAATGTCAAATTCTACTTTCGTCATTATTAACATTTACAAAAATTGACGACCAAAAAACATTCACCTTTAACGGAATATTGTGTAATTCTAAAGTTTCGTAAAATTGTCGAATTAATTAGTTAAAAAAAGAACGAGTTTTGGATACTTTCAATTTAAAAGAGTAGTCACGAACTTTCAAAGCTAATTATTTAAATGTTCATCATCTAAATACTCCTTGGTAATATTTTATCTTCAAAAATATTTCTTTAAGCTAATCAAGTTTTTTGTACCGCTTATTTGTATTTTTCTCCGAGCGCCATCTTTATAGCATTCGTATCGCTTTTTTCGGTACGTTACTAATGATCATTCAAATTTAATGTGCAGTTCTTCCATTACTTGCAAAATTTCATCGTATCCATTATGAATGATATTGACTAAGAAATAACTCGCTACCTTGCAAAAAAAATTTATCTCGATATTATTCGTTCAAACATTCAAGCAATAGCATCGTATTTTCAACTCTGGTTCTTGTTTTGAATAAATCCTATACATCTATTTATAAGCTCCTTTTCGCTAAGACTTCAGAGTTATTACATTAATAACGTTAGATAAAAGTACTATTTTATGCACGTAATTCTTGAAATACTATTAGTGAATTCTATTTGAAAGCCTTTGCCTTTCCAATCGTAATCGTATCATGGTGATTTATGAGTAAGACTTTTATGATATAAATTGCTTATGAAATGAAACAGAATAAATTTCGTTACAGATTTAACTATAGATATTTAATATGAAACAGGTTGTTTGAACGACAAAACAACGATATTATTTTTTATACTCAACTCGCAAGCCGAACTAAGACTAACGTGTGCTCTAAAAATTTCGACCGAATTTCGTTGTTTACGTTTGGCGGTGACCTTCATTTTCCAGATCACATTTTATTACTTTATTTTATATTACGTTACTTTTTATCATATTTCAATAGTTTTCTTTCGAGACTCGTATAAATTAAAAAAAATATCTGGTATAAAGTGATATTTAAAAAAAATAAAAAATAAAAAATATTCAACTTTATAAAATAAACTGTACATCATTTACGTTTGTAAGTTTCGTTATAAGTTTACACGCAGTCCATTGAAATATTTTTTATTGACAACCTGCAGATTTTCACGAACACTTAAATAATATATCAACAACGCACAATTTACATTAATACGCAATAAAAATTCTTGAATAATCTGTAAATTTACCATAGCAAATATTTAAAAATATCTTTTATTATACAATATAACTTATATAAATTGTAATGAAACACTTCAAACTGAAAAAGTGGAGTTTGTTTATATTATAATAATTACACTTTTACTTGTGAATAATATAGATAAACACTGAATTTTTTCAAGTTTTTATTATTTTAAAGTATTTGAAACAATAGAAGGCAACAGTGAAAAGTATTAAACAGAATCAAGTAGAATTAGTAATATTTACCTTTTAATTACGTTTCATTACCAGTGTGAATTTTAATTTTAATAGTTAATTAAATAAGTAATTCAGTACACGTATTAAGGATAACTCGATCGCATCTTAACGCCGTGAAAACCGCTTCAAAGCATCGTATTTTATTAAAAATAGGATCAAACAATCTATTTATTTCAATTATAGAAGTAAATTAAGATACAAATAAAGGAAAGAAACAAATGTGTTTATATTTGAAAATCTTCAGTTTTACAAATGTCTTACTATTTCATATTTCAGTTGTAATCAACTCACTCGTATTATCGTATTTGAATTTACCAATTTTGCCAATTATATTCGACGTGATCGCGCCGTTAAACGAATCACGGCCAATCATCTTTAGCTATTATGCCGAGTATTATTTGAACACTGACAAGTACTTTTACGAAATCCACGCCCACATATGGATTGTGACGATTTTATCGGCTCAGGTGGTCATCGGCTTTGACACCATGTATATGCAATGTGTATTTCACTTGAGTGCCCTATTCAGCATAGTCGGGTATGTTTTAAAACTTCAATTTTTGCAGGTACCTTTACGCAATTCTGATGCATCTCAATGATCTTTTATGCCGGTTACATTAACTAAAAATTTGAAAAATGCGTCCTTCCAAAAAGTGACGTAACTTCATTTTGAAAGTATTAGTTAAAGTTAATTTTTTTAAACTTTCGAACTAAATGAAAAAATTGAAATATCATTATTCGAAATCAGAGTTGTGTATTAATTTTAGAATTACATTATTGCGTTATCGCACGTGACTATTGTGTAATGCAGCACCTTGATATAAATTCATTAAAAGTTATTCGTTTCTGTTAAAATTTGTTTTTCCACTTTATAATTTTTGTTCAATAGCTTTGTAAAGGTACCGGAGTCTTTTCCTCGTTGGCAAATAATAATTGAACTAAAAACATTAATTGATAATACATTTTTTAAGTTTTTGTCACTTTGTACTTAAAGAAGAAACGCATAGCTGAAAAACGAAAAGTCCTGAACTTGACCCTCACCTTTTTTTTTAAACACAAGTGGTTATTTATCAGCGCAATTGCTTTTTAATTGTGAGCATTAAAAATAGTTTTTATTAAGCAAATTTAGATATTTATCACGTTTATGAAATATGTGATAAATTAATCAGTATTTGATTTAGAATCCATTAATTGTTTAATACGATGCTTACGCCTGGCCTCGGTTTCACTCTTCTAACGATGTCTTTATAAATATACTTGAATCAATATTACCAGCTGTCATATAAGAATTGCGGTATTTCATCAACGGAATTATTCAAATTTTCAACATCTTGCTCAAAGTAGCATACATTCAAAAAACATTTATAATATCTGTTTATAACTACAATATCATTTATTCCTAAATGTGCTTGTAGTCAATTTCTTCAATCTTCTTTCTTTCTTATGGAATGTAATACAATGCCAAATCGAACAGTGGTATTTTTCCGTATTTTCAATCAAAGATTGAAACTTTTTTTAAAATTACAAAAAATTTATAAGAATAAAGTAACCAATAATGCATCCCTGAAGATCGAGGCTCTTTTGTGTATCATTAAAAAATTCAGTCTTAATATTTAGACGAGTTCTAGTTACGGAATTTTTCAGGGAACATCTGTCCGAAGCTGCAAGGGTGACTTCAAATAATAAATTTATTAATAAAAAAGAAAAGAACCATCATGTTTATAAAAGCGTGATAAAGGCTATTAAATTGCATCAAGAAGTTTTACAGTTAAGTATTGCTGATTTTTTAAAAGCGTCAAGAACATAATGTCGTCCGTATGTAATAATTTCTAAATTGGCCCGAAATTTAGATTTTTGTCTTTGTTGTCAGCTTTAACTACGTATACTTCATTATAATTGATAAAACACTAAGTGCTTAAACAGTTTACGTATTTGTAGATTCGTCGAGACTATGGAAGATTGTTACTCGATTTCATTGTTATTCATCATCGCGTTGAACACGTTAATCGTGTCTTTGATCGCAGTGGATGTAATAAAACAAATCCCTTATTCTTCTCTAATTTTAAAAAATATTCTCACCGCTTAAGTATATTATTAATTAAATTTGACAGACGACTCTGAATATCGAAAAAAATAACTGGACGCAAGTGTTCAGAATTGGTATACTTTACCCGGGTTATTGGTTTCACATGTTCTACTATATGACTGCTGGACAAATACTAGAAGATGTCAGTATAAAAGTTAAAGATGCGGCGTAAGTATAATTTGTAATATTTGCATTTTTTCATCTTTTATTCTTGATTTTATCGTTAGATTAGTTGGGTTTCGTTAACTTACATTCATACGGATACTAGTCCTAATTTGTATTGACAGATAATTTGTTAAATTTCAATACCTGTCAATTTCAAGAAATCTGCCTTAATGCTTTTAATCTGAAAATATTTATGTATTTTTAAAAATAGATAAATTTCCTTGCTAATAATTTAAACGTTAAAGCTTTTTATTATTTCAACAATCAAATTATTATTACTATATTATTTTGCTTCTATGAAAAACTTTCTTTTCAGTTTTTACTGTGAGTGGTTTAATAATATACCTAAAACAAAGAAACTCATAAGAATTATAATGTTACGTAGTTGTATTCCATGCCAATTTACAGCTGGTAAATTATTTGTCATAAATTTTGAAAATTTTACATCTGTAAGAATTTATTTTATAACGATTAAATAATTTCTGTGATGTATAGAAAATATATTTAATTAATTTTTCAGATATTCAAAAAGTCGTTATCTTATATAACTCTTTTTAGTTCAATGCGATGACATCACACCATCATCCTATTATTTAACATTAAATGGATAGCTGATCAAAAAAGGTTCTGTTAAATAAGAATATTCTCGTACAAAAATCATAATTCTATATAGTGTATTCATATAAATACGATTGTAATCGAATATTTGAATAACAATTATTAAAACACAGAACTAAATAGAAATTTTCGTTATTTCGAAAAGAATTTTTTTCTTAGCCAATTACTTTTTTACATTAGAAAATATATCTTAATTTTATTAATTTAAACAATAATATACAAATAAATTCTTAATAACATTACTACTACTTCGTTGTTAAATAAGATATTTAAACTGTCACGTTTACAATCAAATTATAAATATGTATACGACAAATGACTATTTTTTATTTAATTCACTTTGACAATTAGACGACGATACTTGTCAACATTACTGGTGGTTGAGTTTCCTGACTTTTTAAATTTGAAGATATCCTAAGAATCATTTATATCCACAAACTTTTAAAAGTATAAAAAAATAACGGAAAAAATTTATTACTCATTTAAAACAATTACGAACATATATAACAAATTTTACATAACAGTGGCCGTTTTTTCAAATGCTCGTTAATTAGTTAACAGCTAAATAAAACCAAAAATACTTTTAAAATGTTCATTGTTTCTTTTTATTATTTATGTACAATATTATTAGAATGAAATATAATGTGAAATATTAAATTATACGAAAATTATAAAATTTGCAATCTAAATAAAATTTACGATAAAAATTAACATTTTCATGTGATAAACTGTGGTAAAACGTTGGAAAAAATTGTCATAAATTTCATCAATGAAATAAATACATTTATGTGAAAAATTTTTTCTAACTTAATCAGATTCTTATTAATCCATAAAAAATCATAATGTAAAATTTTTAGGTTTTTATCCTGTTAATTTTAATTTTTAAACAATGTTGTAGTTGAAACTGAACCGTTCATTTCCTAAAGGTGTATTTTCATAAAAATTTTCTAAACGAATTCAGAATTATATACATAAAATATTAATACAAATTGAAGATTCAAGGAGTCTGCATCTCATGGTTATGACACAAATTTATTTTGTAGGTAACGTGTCGTGCATTTGGATTTCGTAAACGGGTTTTCCATCTTCGGTAATCCAAATACTTCCATTTTGTGCGCATCGTATCACGTATACCAATGCATGTGCAACACTTTCTGCTCTGTAACGAAATAAGCCATTTTTCAAAATAATTTTTCCAATTAGACATTTTATCTTAGTAACTGCATTTTGTGTAAAAAAAACCTCAAATGTTTTAAAACGTTACCTAAGATTTTATTCGTTTTTAAATTAGTTATAATTAATAATCACTTTAAATCAAACATCGCGATTTTCAATTGTTTTCTATTTTATTTACATAATTTTATTTATTATAAAGCACTAAGATTGCCTAAATAAAATTAATAATATTTCTGATTGTTGCATTATTTAATTATTGTGGAGAAAACTAATTCAAAATATCAACTGCAACATTTAGATTATTGCAGGAAAAGGTAATGTACCTTACAGTATTTAACCTAAAATCTATTAAATTTTTGCATTGCTGCGATGCACGTAAACGATAAAAATATTAGTATTTTATTCTTGATGTTTCGTTGATCTTCTTCGGCAAAAATTTATGTAACCCCAATACTCACAAATGACGCTCTATTTACGATGCAGCGTCGTTAATACACAAAGCCAAAATTAATCTGTGTGACTTAGGCAGAGCTCTTTCGATCATTAACCTAATCTTAAACGTTCGCTTTTTCAATTTTTATTGAAACTCGATCGAGTTTAGAATGCTTCTGCCGTGACATACACTAACACATGCTTAACTCTTTCGATTTTGATGGTGTGCCGTATATTAGGTAGCCATACGCGCCCGAAACATTTTCGAACGGATAATATGACCAGTAGAGACGCCCAAAACGAATAAGCGACGAAACAATATTGTTTTCCTCTTTCTAATGCTTGAGATGCTTGTTATGAAATCCAAATGGATCTTATTCGACTTATCACATTCATTCAAGATTATTTCTCTATAAACCATTTATTTTAATTAAAACGATATCGTAATTATAAGCTGGATATAGTACTTCTTTTCATAATATCGTATTTAGGGAAACAATAAACAATTATTGGATCTTATACATTCCGCTCTAAAGAGTACGTGAAATTCTTAATAAAAACCAGAAATATTCACGATTTTTAGTAGCATATATTCGTCAATTAATTATTTATTCAAAAAAGAAATAATATAACAAAGTAATTTATTGATTAAAAAATAGGTTATCCGCCAGACTAAGACATAAAACACTTTTTATTTAATAAAGTTACCTTTGGGGACGAATATCTTTCATAGCTTCCATGAGTTCTTCTGGCTTTGGGACAAATTCATCTTTCTTTAAATTTTCCAACATCGGAGATTCGGTCAATCCTGGACAGAGGACGAGTATCCTTACTCCTGTCCTCTGATAATGATAAGGTAACTAGTTGAATAAAAAAGAAAAAGAAAATTTGGTATTGAAAGTAGACGTAAGATTATTAAATTATAATTTTCCCAAATATTACTTTTTGATTTTCAAGTTTTCTTTATTTTGCTAAATAAAGAGAATGAATACAGCAATAAAAAAATAAAGTCGCAAGTAGTTTAATGCAAACTCAAATCTTCACCCTTGAAGCTAGGTTAGTTACTTTTTTGCGATAAATCGCTAAGAATGTAAAGGCATTTATTTGTATAAACTTGTTCGAATTAGTATTATCGAAGGATGGGCTGGGGTAAAAAATTAGCATGAATTTTGCGAGTTAGTAATTGGACTCGGTCTTTCTCGTTAAGGCATCGCGCAGGCGCACGGGCATTAGAGAACCTGAGCAGAAGAGTCGCCGAAATAACGCCGGCTGAACTGAAGTTAATTCTCGTACCGAGTAAGATCGACTAAATGCGATAACCGCGTGATTAGTAGCTGAGTAGATAGGAAGCTGAGGGAAAGCCTCGAGACCGAGGATCGAGGCGACGTTGACAATAACCCCACCTTTGCCGCCCCCGTCCTTGCCCATCAGCTGCACACCCATCATGTTCGACCGAAATACAGCTGTCTGGGGGAAAAGAAAATTATGTTTAGCACTAATGGCATTCTTTATTTTCTCAAAGAGCTATTATTTTTCATCTCGCTTCTGCACTTTACTTTAATTTCAAAGAGCAAAGCTATAATATCGTGTAAGGCAACAGAAGTATAGGTGAGTATACGTGATAGCAGACTTATTATTATTTAAATTGGCAGGCAAAATTTATACAGTTGGAAAGAAATTAAACATTATTTTATTTAATAGTGCGTGTCAATTTGTTTGTTGTAACGTATTAAATAGCCTTTAATAATTTAACGCACAATTGCAAAGCGTCGACATTAAAGCAACAGTTCCCTTGCAAATCTTAACCATCAATTTTTTGATATTTAAATTAACTTGTGGATTACTGACATTCGTTAAAAACATTTTTTATGAATTTTTTCTTAAATTCCTGTAGGAAGATTGATTCATTTTTCATCATTGTGATTTCGGATGAATCTTTCTTATCTTTTAAAAATTAGATTAATTTTGCCGTAAAATGGAAATATAAGTTTTGAGACTAGCACGATTCATTTTCTATTCTAAATTTATGCATTTATAATGAGTAGTTAGTTTTTTTAAATTTCTCAGTAAATTTTAAGAAAATATTAATGTTCATTATTTGCTCAATTTAATAAATAAATAGAATTAAAATTTATGGATAAGAGTTTTTGAAAATTTTTATTAAATTATTATTATTTATTAAACTATTTATTATTGTATTTTTTTATGTACCGTATGTTAACTTAACGGCATCTGTTGAATTATATATCACGAAAAAAAATATTGAAGCGAATGATTTTCTAATTACAATTTCATTAATAGCGTTTTATCAAAGAAATTTTATTCATATGTTATAATTTCAACTTATTTACAAAGAATTGTCGCTTACATCACTTGAATCGTCGTTGTTTTGCAAAGCGAATACTTAAAGTATAGATGAAAATATTTAATTTTACTCAGTGATTTATCCTTGAAAATAATATCAAAAATTGCTTTATCACTTATTTATATATAAGTGTTCGAAATATAAAATTTACTTAAAATCTTGTATTGAAAAATTTTAATTTAAAAATCATCAGCTATCAAAGAAGATTGAGTAATAATAATTATAAAATTCATAATTATCGATATCAGTGCAAATTTTATTAATTTTATGATTTAATGAATTATAATAAATAATTAATTTTCTATGTACGAATTAAAATACTGATCAAAAGGAAATTAATTTTTAATAATAATTAATTATCAATTATATCAAGTTCTTAAAGAAAGTTTTTATTTAATTATTACAGATGTATAAGAATCAGGTAATTCCGTTTAAATAGTTGACATTATATCACATTAAATATTAAAAATAAATATATTATTGTCTACTCCCTCTTTCACTCATGTACAACCTACAACTTCGCGCAGTCTTTTGACCACAGGCGCACTCTGCTTATAATAAAGCAAAATAGTTGAAAAGGCATTTGTTAATTATTTAAAATATAAATAATTTCAGTATGTATATTTTAATAAAATTTGGAAAATATTTCTCCGTTTCACTCCCATTGGAATAAGTACGATAAGCCTGTGTCTTATTTGTTCCTTAGTTGGTTTGTACTATTTTCGAAAAATCTTTTTTAGATCCAGATCTGCTTTTGTAATTGGTGATCATCAACCTTTTTAATATGGAAATAAAATCAATAACTGTAATAATAATTCATTTTCATCATAATTTTACAATACAATACTATAAATTACACATTTACGATACGCTTTTTATTATTTACAACATTATTAATAGTTTCATAAATTTTACAATAAAATACAAATAATTGATTTTTAATTACAAATGAATTTGTTTTAAACCATGTTTTGGGTTAATTTTAACCGAAAGCTTTCCTGTTTTCATGAAAATACAATTTATTATATTGCAGTAGAATCCTTGTCTTTTTAATATTTATATTATTTTCTAATAATATTTTTTTTGTAGTAGAATTGAATCGAAACTCATGTATGCATTTTTATTACTAATATATTCTTGGTATTTTACACAAGCAAGTAGTGCGCAAATTATTAATAATAAAATATCTATTTCAGTATCGTCAATAGATAATTTTTTTTTACAAATTATCTGACATAGAACAAAAAATTTTTTCTCAAGTTTTCAAGTTTTCGAATTAAACATTTTTGATAAATAAAGAAAAAATAAAACAAATTAAATTCAACTCTAAAACAATCTATAAATTTGTTAAGTAATCTTAACCTCGGTAGATCTAGAATACAAAATAATATTTTGTCAGATGGGCGGGGGGGGGGGGGGAGATCGCACTTATCCGCACGCGACCCCATCTGATCAAGATCGTCGATATTTGGAAAAGGAAGAGGCGTATCTACAAAAGATCGAGGGACAATTTTCGCGCTGTTTAGGAGACAATACCTGGAACTGCTCCTTTAACGAGTACCACGGGACTCTTTCAACGTAACTGCGATACTCTCGATGATTTCGTAAATCTGAATATCGAGCGAAAAAACGATGAACCTCTCACGTAAGCAGTATTACTATATTTTTTATCTCTTCCTATGTCGATATTTAAATGTCTCTCCTGAGTAAAAAAGAATATTTTTTAAGAATTCGACATTCATAATTATAGAATTTATTGTTATAAAATTGTAGAATTGCAATATTCTTGTATTAAAGAATATAACACTTATCCTAACTTTTTCTGAAGTATTCATAATTTTATTTGATGTATTATCTAACAATTCAAAATATTTAAAGATTTCTATTATGATTGTCACTTCAGAGGAATAATATTCGCGCAAACGAACTGATTTGATTTACCCGCAGTTTTTTTGCTAATCAAGGGATCATCTTCTACAATATTAGAGGTTGGATTGAGATTTTTTCACTAGTACTGAATAACAGTGAATAGGAGTATCGTTATTAATAAATGTTTTACAGAAGCGGTTCGCCTCGAGAACTTGTGAGGTACCGGCATCAGGAAATATCGCCGCACATCTTGTGAATGAAACTCAAATAATTTCAGAGAAAATTGTTTTTACTCAGGCTGTACGAATTAAAAGAAATCTGTAGAGTACGAAAAATTAAAAAATTCGGCTAAAAAGGTGAGTTAATACAGAGGTCAGAAGACGTTGATGCAGATATTTGGAGAATGGCGGAAAACACAGAACGCGCGGAAAAACAGTGTATTTGATCGAGTAAGAGTAGAAAATCAAAATTATCCAGAGAACAATACTTATGAAAACAGAAGAGTTGACAAAGAGATAGAGGACTTTTTTTAAAAAGAGCTAGAAGTTGCTGGAAGTCGCAGAGAATGCATATTAGTGTGCACAAATTACAAGGAGGTGACGTGTCATTTTGATCGAATAAAAAGGCTCTAGTGTGAAAAAGAGATGGGCACTCGAATTATCGAGTGCTAATTGCAGACTTAACAATACTGGATGCGCGCATTAACGCGAATGAAAACAAAAGATTCGGTGATTCTCTTGTTTCCGGTGCGATTTAAAGGTTCGCAGGATTCAGGAGTATCCTTAAGGGCTGGGTGGGGGACAATACAAGAGTCAGCTGATTATGACAATTGGAGCCATCTTTCATCGCGAAAACTAAATGTAAGTTTGACGAAGGGAGAAATACCGATGAGCGAATGCCCCTAGATGATGTCGATGAAAAGCATTTAAATGACACACGTGTGAAAGAGTATAATAAATATTAAAAAAATATAGGTGTTAGTATGCGCGTTAAAAAAAAAGTTAGTCAAAAAGCGCTGAAACTGCGGAAACAAAGAGACGTACAGTGAGCAGAAAAAATTTTCTATCAGGCAGCCGTTTGAAGAATAAAAATACCGTACACGAGATGTAGGAAACATTGCAAAGTACAACTTTTGAAGAAGCCAATTTGTGTCGTTCGCATTAGTTATTTTCCAAATATAATTATTCCAATGCTGTCCCAACTTAACACGCTTCTAAATAACTATATTTTTACTCACTCTTTTTAATTTTCAAATAATTTTTACGACATAATTCGTGCACTTGAATATTGTTCGTATCTTCATTTATACTTTTTATTGCTATCAACGTGTACACGTCCTACTTCGACTTTTTCTTTTATACAAAAATTAGCGTATAAAATTATAATTTACTTATTAAAAGCGATGGTGATAAATTTTTCTCATGCTTTTGAATTTTGAAGATAAATCTTTAGTCATAATTTTCTTTTATTCTTCTGGATCAAATTCTTTTTAAATTTCATATTCAAGCATAAGTATTGTAAATAATGCATTACTTAGATAGCGCAGCTATGATCGGTGCCTTGGTATAGTCATTATTCATTTTTTTTTCACTACACATTTAAGAATACTTTGTGCTAGTAACTCTAACAATGACAGGTGTAAAATTTACAAAGTGTCTCGTTAAAATATTAATACTTGATCCCACTTTTTTATTGAAAATAGTTTTCTTGATGGAATTAAATTATCAAATTATCTAATCCAACATTATGGATATTATCACCTTTACAATAAACACTCAATTATTCTATTTATTTATCTGCAGCAATAATGTAACATCATTAATCTATTTATGTGACCTTCGAGTGCTAAACTTTGTAGCCCTGATTGCCAATAATTTGTTTTGTCATAGTGATTTGCTGCTGTATTATAAAACACAGGTAATAATAATAAATATTTGTTTTTATTTTTAGAAAAAGCTTCCTAATCATTTATTTCTAAAATTCTTGCTTGTTGCAATATCTATGCTACTAGCAATATTCGTGTTTAAAATTGAATTTCATTTATTATACTATGTTTAATAAGATAATTGTAACTTTTTTTGCTTCTTTTTTCACTTACACCGTACGTTTTCCAATGTTTTATAGATTATTGACCATTTCCTAATATTTTATTTCAAATATATATAATGTAATATAAAAAATATAAGATATAATAATAGTAGTTACGGACAAAATGTAAAATTATAGAAAAAATATTCTAGTAATAAGGGCTTGAAAATTTTTGAAGTACCAACCTCGAAAATACAAAAAAATAATAAAAAAATTCTAAATTATTAAATTGAAGCAAACATAAAAAAATCAAATACAAATAATGTATTCTTTAGTGATTCTCATTTGTTGAAGCTACTACTTACGTCTTGCACCGCATATATTCATGCTGTACTTCCATAATCTGAGCTTTCATAATCACTGTATAGTCGCACGAAAAATATTAAGTAATAGAATAGATCATAATTTCAGACTTATAAAATAGCACTTAAGTTCCAATAATAACAACAATAATAACAACAACAACAACAATAATAATAATAACAGTATAATGACAACAACAATGTATCTCAAAAATTATTTTAATTTTAAAGTTTACACTATAAATAATCATGGAACATTTTTATTCGATGTAACAACTGACTTATAGTGTTTAATTTGAAAAAGCTAGAAACTATTGATCTAAAATGATCTGACACAGTATACAATAAATGATTAAAAAAAAATTTATAATTTATAATCATTATCTTTGTTTACCAGTCTATCATGTAAAAATAAATTTTACTTATAAAAATTATATTAATAATTTTTAACTTACAACATTATTGTCTATCGCCTGATGAAAATTCACTTCATTTATCATTGCTGCATTGTTGATTATAATATCTAAACCTCCGAGAACATTTACAGCTTCTTTAAAAATTGCTGAAAAATAATATTTCGTAAGAATTTTCAATGATTTTATAAATCTTATAGAATTTTGACAAACCATCAAACTCCGAGCCTTTTGTTATATCACATTTAATAAAAATCGCACGGTTACGACCAAATTCTTCGTTAAGTTTAAGCGCTTGTGATTTTCCAATTATTTCATCCAAGTCGATAATTAAAACTCGCTAAAAATCAAGCTTCGATTAAAAATAATATTACGCAAAGGATTTGCGCAAATTGTCAATTGTAAATTGTCTGTATTTATTATTACTTAAAAAAAAAAAAAAAAAAAAAAAAATACACGATTATCATTTATGAATCGTATCTTTCATTATGGAATAAATATTGTATTAATCATAGTAGCGGCAAATATGTGTTATATTGTATGTAATTCACGTTGCAGAATTTCGAAAATAAAATTCAAAGCAATATTTACAAAAATATCGTTTAGGAAAATTGATAATTTAAAAGAGATAACATGTTAATAATTTTTGTATTAATCTGCAATTTTTATGTTAATGACTAACTTCTGAAATAGAGTATTATTTCAGAATGAATTTATGATAGTAAGATAAGTAAGATCATAATGATTTATTCATACATGAAACCAATAATAAAAATTTAGTTTAATTTAATTTAAAATTTGATGTTAGAACAAGCAAAAGTAATAGTCAATAAAAACAAGAAGGTTAATATTAAGAAGTAAATATTAATATTATGTGTTAATATTTACAGTAATTATTATTGTACAATTTTAAATAATATTTTATTCGTTTTTGATTAATTAAATTTTTAATAAATTGTTACAAGTTTTTTTAAAAATTTAATCAAATGACAATTACCAAAATCTTGTGAGTGGTATAAAAAAATTAATCAAAATTTAAAAAATTTAAAATTCATTAAAAATGTTTTGAAAAAATAATCCAAAGTTTCGCTATAAGTGAACAATAATATAAGTAAATAATGCTTAAGAATTGTACTTCGTTTAAAATATTCTAAGTTTACAGGCTCGCGTAATATGTTTTATTACTGCAACCATCTGCGTCTGCTTAACCTAAAATATCTCGAGTTAAAAAGTTGTTAATATATTTAAAAAGCCTTTGCGCGAAGAGTTGGAAACAGGATGTTTTCATAATTTTTTTTAATAAGAATTACGCACATTTAGTACAGTCTAAGAAAGTTTGTAGTTGGGTGTGTGTTTAGTTTTAAAACTACATTCAAAAACCTGATTTTATGAGATCACTAAATAGTTTTATTTTGCTAAGTAGTTTTTTTAAATAAAATATAAACTCACTTACATCAAGAAGAAACAATTTTACTTAAAAATGACAATTTTTCTTTAAAATTAATAATAAAATCTTTGTAATTTGAATTAGTAATGACGATATTGATATTTATCCAGAGATTATCTTTTTAAGCAAAGGAAATTCCATTTTTCACACGATAAAATGCTATTTTTCTGAATGAATAAAAAGACAGAGTGAAATACAGATCATAAAAGTACACAAGGAACGTGGATTCAAGTATTTTACCGCAACACCGTTACGCAAAAGCTCCTTGCTGAAGGTCATCCCCAGACCATTTGACGCCCCGACGACGATGGCTTTTTTATCCTTTATTTGCATTCTTTGGCTGTTTATGAAAGTTGAGTATTCGTCGTCGAAAACTAAGCCAAAATCTTTTCTTTTTTCTCTCTAGCCAAAGTTCGTAGAGAAGTATATTAGCCGGTACAAGGCGGCGCAATCCCAATCACATACTGTTTATTACCCGTTAAACTTTTGACCCGTCGGCACGACCGTCACCGTCGTATCTCATTCGAGCTTCGGACTGTACTGTAACAGTACTGTACTCGCGTGATGCGTAACAGTCGTCGGGATTAGCGTCAGGGAAGCTTTCGAAGCGAAGCAGTGGCTTGTAGTTTTGTCGTTTTGTAAAGACCTTTGCTTCGTCACAATTTAAAATTTGAACGTTCAATGGCGCTCGTTAAGACTCGCTTATTAAAATGTAGAAACAAGTTCATCTGGTCATGACGTTTTAAATTTAAAGAAGCGTAGATAAGTCAAAATAACAGGCTCACCCCTAAGCTTTAACCTAATAATGCTTTGGGGTTCTTTTTATTTCATAAGTTACATCGTAAATTTAAGTGTAATTGTTAAAATATTCAAAAGCCCTATTGCTCGTTCAAAATTTAGAAAAAAAATCTTTGTCACATAGTTGTACCTAATTAATGATAATCGCATATAAATAGAAAATACCTTCGATGCAAAATACCAAAATACTTACTATTAAATCCTACATTAATTCTCTGTTATAAAAATATTTGTCTTTCAACACTCTTATTCCATTATACAATCAAGTTTTTAAATAAATTAAAATAAAATGAATATACCTATCGTTATTGACTACACCTTTAACGTGAATACGTAGATTATTTTATTATGTTAATAAAAATTAATAATTTCATTCTATTTCTTCTATTGAAAATTCACAAAATTATATTTTTTGTTTTCTATTCCTTTTTTTTTTTTTGTTTTTGGTAGAATTATCTTGATTCGTAATATCGACTTATTAATAATTTGTAGTATTGATTTAAATTTAAAAAATCTAATAAACTGTAAAATGAAAACCAATATTTAAGATTTTTGATACATCATAAATTAATTTTTAAACGTAAAAACAGGGTAGTATTTAAAAAATTAATATAATTTAAGTTGACGTTGTATATTTACAAATGTTTTTAAGTCGTGTTCTTAAAATTTATCTATAGTGAAACTTCAAAATCTCTATTTTCGGAAAAATGTATGAAAACGAGAAGTTTTTAATATATTAATTTGTATATGCGTATTATCAATTTCAAGCTTACGAATCATTCGATTTCCTTCAACTTGAACCTTATGATAATTAACATGCGTATTGACTTGCCATCGTGAAAATACTTCGTCAATGTATGTCAAACACTTACAACAGTAATTTAATAAAACTACTAATGCATAATCATAATACGAAAGAAACATTCAATCATGTATCCGTCGTTTTCAATAAGTTCAACGAATGTTTTATCATTAGAATAAATTTAGTTAATAATCGATTCTAAAATCCTACAATAAAAATTAATAAAATTAAAAACATATAGTCTCAAATATTTTGTTGTTGTTAACTAATAATTAATCATCACGCATTATAAGAGGCATCTTATAAATAATTATCTTTTTTATCGAAATAAACATAATTTATTTAAATCTGTTAGGGAAGAGATAGTGTAAAAAATTATTATTATTATTAAATCTAAATTATTAAATTGTTATAAATTCAAAGATACAATTAATGAAATTAACAATGAAAAACTTGTAAATAAAAAAACATTTTATAAAATGAATTGTTTTGTATTTTTGAAATGTTACAGATACATATACGTTTTATATCCCCCAAAACTTAATACGTACGTACATACGTTGAGACATAAACATCCTGTAATGTTTATCTTTTAAATAATTAAAAAAATGTTCATCTTAACATAGCCTCTTTTTTTTTAAATTAATAGCAGTTCTGTAGAACTATAATTTGAGAACATTTGTTCTCTGTCTTCCTTCGTCTAATATCAACAACTCTACATGTAAATGTAAAGCACGTTGTTTATGTTTTCCATGCATTTTTCGCTACTTTTGATTTATCGACCTCTATGCGCAAAAATTCTTATCACCACCAGAAAAAGAAGCGCTACCATTCCCAGAATTAGTTGAAAACGTTGCGCGATTTCGCGTGTACGCATCTGATGGCTTGTGTAAACTCGTAAAAATCTAAAGCAATCCGCCTGACGGTATCGTCGAAGAGATTATTTTTATATTTTTTATTTCTCATGAGCTTAATTGAAACTAAGCACGTCATCTAGACTTTTTGGCGATATCGATAAATAGGGAAAAATTGTTTTTTTTAAGCGTCTGTTCTCTAAATAATTGGATATATTTGTAAATGTTATGTTTGGTAATTAGCAAGATATAAACACAATGATTTGATGTTTATTAAACAAACTTTATTATATTATTATTAATATTGTTAGTTTACGAAATATATGCTATAAATATTTTTATTTTGAATTCAGTACATACACACGCGCGCGCGCGCGCGCACACACACACAAATCAAACAAAAAATATTATAATAATATAGTTGCACATGTAAAAAATGAAACACAATTAAATAACGCATAGTATTCAAAAGTATACAAAATAATTTTTTATTAAAAATTTAAACTATTTTAAATTTAAATATTTACATATTATTCAGATATAGATTTAATCTTATGCTTATAATTGATTTCGAAATAAATATAAATTTTAACAATTCTCCATTGTATACCTTAAAAATGAACTTAATTAACTTGCAATGTTAATGTAACATACGTGTACTGTAATAAAATACTTTCTAATATTAAAATATTTCCTACAATCTTTTTAATGTACAGATTTTTCGAAGATATCTCGAGCACCTACGTGTCTGTCCAAAAATCTACCCATTTAGATTACTCAACTCTTACTTAATAAGAACTCTTATTTATTCGGCAGTGTTATTTTAATTTACTTTGGTGATATATTATACAAATTAAATAATTATTAAAGTTATCGTTAAATTATTAAAATACTATAATTTAAGATGAAGTAAATGTATATTTATTAAATACACCAATTTGACAATGTGAACAATTTTCAATGCTTGAAAATTTTGTATAGTGTCTTTGGTATAACGGCTTAAAGTTATTAAGTAAAAAAACCACTTATGTGCTTATTGAGCCAAGATTGTTGCTTATACTAACCTTAAATAAACTGATAAAGATTCTTCTCCGCGTTTTAAGAAATGTACAGTTTTACGAGATAGTCTAAGCGGCAAAACGTATTACTTCTGACCAGATCCGACACTTATATTTACGAGCACCTACATTTACGTAAATCCAATGAGCGTTAAACCGAGAAAATTTAACCTCGCTTTTTTTAACCCTCCCTTCCTTCATAGCTCGAGTTGCCTTTCTGATTTTGTTAATGTTGTATCTGCGTCAAAACCGAAAACTGCAAACGGCAAAGTCCCGTGCAACGAATACATTGTAAAAAAAATTATAGTTAGGCGCATCCCATGAGACCCGTTCTGCTGCTGTCACACACCTCGTCTCTGACGGGTCGTTCCTTGGTCTTAATCTTCACAGCTTCCGTAACAGTAAAGTTGTTCTTGTAGAGACGTCGCAGACTGCGGCAATTAGGTAGAAATACCTCGTAGGGTGATTGGCCATTTTCGATCACCCAAACGCTTCCGGATTCACTCGTTCGCAAAATAAACATCAAACCCTGCGCCACTACGTATGGACTTGATAAAGTAGAAAAATAGGTTATTTAAAGATATTGTTTTTCTAATCAGTTCAAAATATTTTCAAGCATTTCAAAATTGAAATAAATTAAAAATTCGTTTAACGTTTATTTTTTACCTTTATTATATTAATAAATATTTTAAGTTTCTAATTTTCGCGAATAGATGACTTTATTTCAATAAACTTACATCAATAAAACCTATTTACAATCGTATTCATAAAAACTTGTAAAAATAATGTAGTTTTTAAATAAGTTTATTTTGCGCTTGGCATTCGGTAAATACATTTATTTATTAGCCTTAAAATATAAAGGATCTAAAATTATATTTGAACGATAAAAAGTATATTACTTTTTATTCTATATGTAAATTTTTTATTAAAATTATATTGGATCTTTAAAAGATTATGAAGACGATTTTATTAAAATAGATGTTAATCTAAAAACTTTTAAATTATTCTATTCAGAAACGAAGTATTCGGGTCAAGTTTAAATGGTAACGTACGAACATTTAACCGTTTAAATTCTTTATTTGTAAATTTATAATTTACGGTTTTATTTATAAAATTGCGAATAAAACTGAATACGTTTTAAGCATTTTTCTTTTTTTTAAATAATTTTTTTCAACTGTCAGATTTTTAATTCAAGACTATATAAAAATGAATATAATGAGAACATTGAGTGCATAGAGTATAATTAGATATTTACTAGTATTATATTTAATAGTATTAAATACTATTTACAGAAAATTTAATAGTATAAGGAAGATATGAAATATGACAAATTTGTCGATTGATATGTTTAGAATATCATATACGTATAGTATTATATCTATATATATATATATATATATATAATACGTATAAATTAAGAAAATTTTTTTAGAAAACGTACTTTATGACTTTCGTAACTTTTTAGTTGTGAATTTTTTTAATCAAATTATCACAATACAACTTTTTACACTAAAATATGGTAGCCCAAAAAATACGAAGCTTTAAATGAATTATTTTACCTGTTGCAATCATTGTAAATAACGACGAATTTAAATACGTGCAGGGAAATAATAATTTAAAATTTATTATAATAAGGAATTATGTTGCTTTATATTATATTTAAAAGCAAATGTAAAAAAACTGCAATCTTTCGATGATTTTTATTTTACCGTATATTTGTTGCATTATTCAAATAGGAAATTTAAATTTCAACGAGATTTTCATAATTTTCTATCGTGCAACTTATGGCACTGCAAATTTCACTATATACTCAAATAATGAAATTTCAAGGGATGGAAAAAAATTCACAGACCGAGGCAATCTAGCTTAAACATACGCTATTTTCGAACAACAGTATGCTGCGAGATCATATACAGTAGCGAATTGAAAATAGTACAACATATTCACATTTAGGTGGAAAAGTTGCAAGGCAATTTGTAAATCTATGCATTTAAATAGCCATCTAGGAAATAAAATTAAACTTTTGATTAGATTTAATGAACTTTAATTATATCTGTCTCAATGTTTTCTTATCGAAAGGACGACAATTTATTCGTGACATTTCAAAAGCTTGTATTCCGCATTCGTTTTCCTATTCGCAGATTAGTTTATTTACCACGCGATTGCATTTCAATATTTTTGAATAATATAGTGCGCGCAATACAACTTGGAAATTATTTGCGTAAAATTTTTATATAGAATATAATTTAAATGCAATTATGAATTATGCATTTTCAATCTAACTTTTTAAATTTCCTGCTCTCGTATTCTTTGCATATTAAGCTGCTCCCAATTACGTTTAGCCATTTTATCGCGCTGTATAAATCACTTACGTTTGTATCGTCAGCTGTTCCCGGTCCTTTACAAAGTCCGCCTTCATGACCCTGGATAGCAGCTTGTTGGGACTGTCGATCGTCAGGGCAGTTTCCGTGAGGCCCGGGCAGACTGTGATTACCCGCACCCCCGTTCTTTCCATATTATGCGAAGCCTAAAAATAACGAGCGCAATTCAAGTGGTCAACTTGAGAACGGCACAAATAAAAGCGAAGGTCGATGCTTTAATTAAATCGCGAGGCTTCGGATTGTTTATCGGACCAGCGGTAAAAGACGTGTCAAATTGATAACTGCAGATTGAGCTGCTACGAGATAAGCGCCGAATTCTTGAGACGTCATTTTTAGGGCTAAATTAAGCGGCCGCGGGTCAAAGGTGGTCATACGCACCGCGAGGGACTGGGAGAGTCCAATGATGGCCTGTTTGGTGGCACTGTAAACCGGCAGCTGAGCCGTGAACTTGATGTCCATGTGCTCGGATACGTTCACGAGGATGCCCCCGCGTCCACCTCTGTGTTTGCCCATCCGTTCGACAGCGAGCATCGCCACTGAAATCATGCCACCCTGCGGCACGAAAATAGATTATTCGATAATCAAGCGACAATAAATTTTCAGTATTTTACGAAAGTCGAGCATCAGCCGCGAGTGCCGATGCAATCGCTCGTTATCAATCGCCATTCCGGCTATCGGGCCGGATTAAGCGGAGACGAGAGCACAACGAAACGTCGGAGCTCGGACTCGCAAACAGACCTAATCTCGACGATTGGGGGGCTGCGATTCGTCAAAGAGTGAGGCAAAATAATAAGACGCATAGTACCATGTTGACAGCGATCTCCCTCTCCCACCTCCGCTCGTCGACGATGCCCGCGTTGTTAACGACGATGTCGACTCCAGCCATTGCGTCGAGGGCTCTCTCGAACGTAGCTGCGCACACACACACAAAGCGAAATGGATTTTAGTCGCCGCCTCGGGCCGCAGCTCCAGCGCACAACTACTCACCCGCGATCTCGGCGTACTGGGAGACGTCCGCGTGAACGAAGAGGACCTTCCCAGGACCGTGCGACTTGTCGACCGAGGCCGTGATTCGCTTCCCCGCCGTCTCGTCTACATCGATTATACAAATTTTCTGTGAGCAAGAGTAAAGCGTCGCTCTTTAATGCTTCCAATTGCTTGCAATCTGTCAATTTTTTGCGGGGGAGAATTTTTAAGAGGCTAAAGTTTAAATTCAAACCTCGATGTTTAGTGCAGGATTAAAACGTCTGCGAAACATTACGCTCGAAAGCTTATCAGAATCATGTGTCAGATGTAGGTGAGAGGGAAAATTAATCGATTGCGAAGACGAATTTTCTTTAAAAAATAATATCTACTTGGCGAGAGTAGCTTTGTTCTGACAGGAGAAGTTAAATACTCTGGACTTACCTTAGCGCCAAATTGGAGAAATGAATTGAAAAACGCGTGACCAAGTCCACCGGCTCCTCCCGTGATCAAGACATTTTTTCCCGAAACGATTTCGCTTATTTCCTTTTGCTTCAGTTTGTCCTCCGAGAATCGACGTCCTCGTGAACTTGTTAAATATCGAGTTATCCCTTTTTTAACCGATTCTTCCATATTTCTGCTCTTAGACACTGCGAACCGACAAAATTTCATTTATTGACCAAAGAGTTACTTTGCAAAACGAGAAAGACTTCATTTGTGGCAAAACCAATGCTTTTTCTTCACAATTATTAATTATGATTTTTAATGAAAATTACTCCTTTTGCATGGTAGCCACATTTCATTTTGGGTTTATACCGAGTGTTATATATTTTTACAAAGACGAGCTCTCGATTTGATTGAATTAAGACATATTGCCAATTGCACTCGAAACTAAAATCAATTTCAATCGAGATAATACAGTTTGACACAGAAAAATGACTAACGAAACTCTGCTTAACAACGCTGATTAGATGAAATTTTTTAATTCATTGTTTATGATAATATTATAATTTTTTTCAAGACTACTACGACCATAATTATTCTGAACATTATAAATCGTAAAGTGTATAAACTATAAATTTATAATAACAAATTTAATAATAATAATAAAGATGAACTCAAACTATAAACAATAAGAAATTGATTCGTAAAAAAAGCGACTTTATAATATAATGAGTACAATTTTGTATGCAACTTAAATGTAATTTAAAAATTAATATGAAAATATTTTTCGATCATTGATAAGCAAAAAGTTAATTTTTTAAATCATATTGTTACGAGACATTTTTATATAAATTTTCGACTTTTTCTACAAATATTGTTATCGTTAAGCGTTTATGCCTTCATTTTTTGATTAAATAAAGTTAAATTTAAATTCGAACAGATATTGAGAAAGCAGTTGATATAATTAATATCGAATGTGCATCTGTCTAGTTTCCGATATTTATTTTAAATACTTTTTAAAATAACCAAAAATTAATCTACTAGTTTGAAGAATTTAAAAAAAAATTAATCGTTGATTTGTATAATTAACGTTTTGCCATTAAATTGCATGTTGAAATGATTCTTAAGTAGTGTAGACGTTATTAAATATTTTAAAGTTATATTATCGACTAATTATAGATAATAACGGTGATTAATAAACAAACAATATTTTTTGTAATTACTTTCTTAAGTTTTAATAATTAGTTTTGAAAATTCTAATAATATATAGATAATGCATTAAAACATTTTTAAATCGTTTGATAATATTAATATTACAATGCTAACTGGTGTTATTTTTACGATTAACAAATAAACGTTGCAATAATTTTTTTAAAATAAATTAAAATTAATTAATACAATGAAATTTCCTTTTCATTTATGTATAATATATTATATTATATTTAATACAATGAAGCTCTTTTCATTAGAATAGATATTATAATTTATAGCAACGATATATTATCAGATAATAAATAAATTTTTACACATTTTGGTTAAATTTGCACAATAATTTTGTCATTTCAAGCAGCCTAAATTTGTGTTGGTAATTAGATTTATTGCTGGTAACGTACTGCGCGCGTCGAATGGAGACACAAAACAAACATATTTAACATTAGTTAAATAAGGCAAAAAGTAAAAGAACAACTCAGTGAAACATGAAATTGTGTTTTAAAAAGAAATTGCTCTTCGCTAATAAGCAGAGCACAACAGATATTACGTAAGATTCGAAGATTGAATCGTGTCGAGAATTAATATTGAGTTAAATATCAAATGGCTTAACGCAAGGAATTTGTTGGCCTTGTGCTGTCTCTTCTTAAAGAGGCATGAATGAAAGTATACATTGGGATGTATGGAGAGAAAGCATCGACAAGGCGTATCTGAATCTTTGCAGATCGTGCAAACGAGAAAGAAGGGTAAAGATGTCCACCGCCCGCAAAACTTTATCAGACTTCAGAAATAAATCAGAGAGAAATCGCGAGTGAAAAACACGTGGAGGCGCTCCTCCGCGGTCTACAAGCCCAGCCACAACCATGCAATAAAAAATTTGGGACTTACTCGCACTGCACCGTTGCGTTTGGGTCGCGAGGTTCACGTTCGATGGTGATGGAGAGAGGGAGAGTGGGTGTGTGTGTGAGAGAGAGAGAGAGAGAGAGAGAGAGAGAAAAGAGAGAGATGCTGGCCGCGCCAAGCGACTGTCCGAGTTCCCGGGGCGAGCGTGCATTTATAGCCGGTGCCGGTAGATAAGAGTGACGACGGCACGCGCGCGAATTAACGTCGATCCGGGATTCACACGCGCGAGTGAGGGTGCCGATGACGTCCTGGCCGCCGCGTCGCTCGCTCCAAATGCAAATAAAACTTCGCTTATCACTACTCGTTTTAACCTACTGCTATCGCTATATGGGCTGGCTGGGTTCCCCCCCCCCCGCCCCCGTCCATCGGAACCGCGTCTTTTGGCTTGTCTGGTCGCTCGAAACGGTTGACGACCCATCGGCATCGGTAAGGTCGAGTCTTGAAACGCAATCTGCGCTTCCGACTTGTTTTTACAGGCCCTTTCACGTCAGCCGCTTCCTCTGTAACTTTTAACCGACTTAGTAAAGAAATAAATTGGCATATACGTTGCATCGCGGCCAAACGAATGCGAACACATTTTTTACTCGCTTACACGTGTAAATACGCTGAACATTTTCGTAATTTTCATTTATTCTAAGAACTGCATTTCTATGGGTGTAATGCAGACGCCTCTGTTCGAAAAGTGCATTAAAGTAAACGAGTGACTATCAAAATGTCACTGAAATAAAATGGGTTTTTATATAACGTACGTTTCGATCGAGACAAACGATTCATTATCGATTTCAAATGTTTCTTAAATTCAACACTTAAACGAATCCGCAATTCTGTAGAAAAAATTTAATCTAATATTTTTAATTAATTAATAAAGGTATTTAATTTATCTTCCGTATAACGTGTCTGATTACGTTAAATATTCTTTAAAATGTTGTCCCCCTCATAAATTATCATACGCATAATACAGTAATCCTCTATTTTATAAAATAATTCTAACTTTAATTTTGAGCTAAATAAGTTTGTCTTCGTATTCTTATTCGTTATGAAAATTATGTTGTCCAAATTTAATAGGAATTTTTACTTTAAAATATATAAAACGTAAAAAGAGTGATTGCCTGTTGGGTAACAGTTTCAAATTATCTAAAAGTTCATCTAAAATACTAGTGATGGATTTAACTAAAAGCCAGTAATGTATTTTTTCATTTTTGCTAATTTTTTTATATTTTTTCAGTATTATTGTTATGAATTTAATCATTATAATTTATAAATAATTTGCGTAAATAACGGACGAACAAAATTAATTTTCAATATCAACTTTTCATCGAATTTATTTAATTTTTTATTCTGTTACACATTATATTATTAAGAAAATATTTGAAAACAATTTAAACTAAATTAAATTAAATAAAAGAAATAATTAAAAGCAATAATTGAATGTGAAGTTGCTATATAAAGTAAGAAATCATATCGAATGAAATTTTGTAACTAATTAAAAGTAAAGAATTAAAAAGTTTTCTGTAGTAGTAATAAATCGAACTTATAATGTCAATAACGTTAATTCTTCGTTTTATTATTATTTAATTAACTACTGCACAATGAAATTGTATTATTTATTTTATATGATAATATTTTAAGACAAATTTTAAAAAATGTTTGCACGAAATCTTTACTGTACAGAAACAAAATAACCCAAAAAATTTCATTATAAAATGCTTTAAGAGTTATATTTTATTGAAAATTTAAAAATGGATAAAAAATTGTAAATTTTTACGCATAATTAATGATGTAAAAAACTTACCGGATAGGTACTTTTTATGAAATGATATAAGTTCAAGTTTTAGTACTTTATATTGATATAATCATATAATGAGGTATGATGTGTAGTTCTAATATAACGTCATATTCTGAAGAAAACAATGAGAGTTAAGAACCTGTGAGGTTCAATACGTAAATGAATATTGATTAAGGCAACAAGGATTTGTAAGGTGTAAGAATATAAGGTGAAATATTTTTTGATCGTTTATTAATCTTTGATTAAATCTTAATTAATAATTTTTAATCAGTCTTGTATAGTTTATAAAGTTACATAATTTCAGTATTTAATTAAACTCAGTTCCTCGGTGTTTTTTTAAACGATGAAGATAATAAGTACCTCCTTTCTTAAAATCTAAGCGATGCATTTGTTTGTTTATTTCTTTCTTGTTTACTGAATTTTCTTTTTCTTTTGTTGAATAACACAGAGACGCAGTTGTCGATGTCGCGCCATCAGCCTATTCATCCAGTTACGCGTAACACGCGATAAGAAATAAATTGACCTCTTATTTTTCGTCTTCTTCATTCGCTTCTCCTTCTCTGGTTCATCCTCTGATTTCTCGTATTGTAATCTTGTTTTAAAGAGAGGCACAAACTCGCTCGTACTTTCTATTTACAATTTACTCCTAATGTTTCTATTAATAAGTTCTTTGAAATTTCTAGTTTTAATTGTCATTATTCAATTTACGAGTATCGCCTTATAAATACAAATGTGCGCTTATTAACGAAATTTTTTAATCACGTTCATATTCATTTTTTCCTCAGATTTTGACGTTTAAGTGTAAAAATAAAATTCAAATTCAGTTATTTGGATTTTATAAATAATTAAATTAAAAATAGTTTTTCTTGTTTATGAATATTTTTTAAAATATTGGGCTAGGATTTAATTTAAAAATTTGAAAAAGAGTATTCCAGGAATAATTAAGAAATACTTTGGTATTGTAAACTAATCTGATTAATACATGTGAATATTTCGTATTGATAACAATATTTAGGCATTTATGAATTATTTAATAAATAAATTTAATTTCGTTTTTTAATTATACTCTTTGTCTTTGTATTAAATATATGATTATTAAAAATGATCCTAATTTTACCGAATAAATATCCTTTTAGTAGTTTTTAATTTCAAATCAATTTATTTCGAAGACATTTAATGAAATCCGATAAATATCTAGCAATGTATTGGTAACCAGAACCATGGTTTTTATTTTAGACAAGACTGTTATATAAAGCTGCAATTTATTAATGAATTTTGTTTCAACAGCATGTAATCATTAACTTAATATGTATATAATACTTAACATGTCCTAATTGTCTTTTTAGAATATTTTTATGTTTTTCATTTGGCTTTTAGATTAATATTGAAAGTTAATGTTGATTTAAAGACAATTATTTGCAATTTGTATATTATTATTTAAAAGTTTACAAAGTTCGAGGTATAAAATAGCTATTCTCAAACATTTCCATGTTACCTTAAAAGCAATATTCAATTGACACCTGAAGCTCGAAGTGTAAATTTAAAAACGGGTTATAAAAGCCTGTAAGAACAAATGAGTTTTCGTCTTCGTCAGCGATTCGGAAAAAAGGAAAAACGATCGATTTAAACTTGATAATAAGAAGGTGTTAAAACATTGAAGATTGCAAGTGTAATACGGTCAACTTTATTCATAAAAACCATACTTATTTTTCATAAATAATCGGAATTCATTTTAAGAGACAAAAAAAAAAAAAAACAATAAATTTCGTTTCTATTGCAAAACAAATGAGGAGTAATTCAGCTAATGTTCGTTAAATCTGCTGTCCCTTAATTTACTTGCCATGTTATTGCTCAGGTCGTAAATTATCCTGTTTTCTCTTTTTAATATTCAACGAGGAATTTACGTTTCTTTCTCTTGGTTTCTCCCGTTCCTCCTCACAGCTCGTGCGCGAAATTATTCAAAGCGAGGACTGGCGCTTTTTTCCGTGTATAAACATTGTCCCGCGTTTGGATCTTCTCCGAAACGGCAACTTGGCAATGATCTTACAAAACTGAAAAAAGAATCAGCGATAAAATGCAGAAACGGGACCACGAAATTGCGGTATTCCAAAATTTAACTCCAAACTAAACTGCGTCTGGAGGAGTGCGCGCGTTAAAACCCCAATCGGGGCGAGCGCAAGCTCAAACTTTCAAGCAGCGGAGGCTAAAGTTCACGCTCGAACCAGTGCGCAGTAGATGCTGGGGATCGTTAAGTGGATATCGCTCGTCTGCTCTTCCTCTTCGGGCCTTTTTACAATCGAGCGCCGCTTTCGTCAAATTTGCCACGTACAACGAGCATTCGCAGTTGAGAGTCAAAGGGCTGCTCGTCTAAATTATAACCCGCGTACTTACCATTTGCATTGTTCTGGCAATGTGTCTGTTCGCTTTCACATTTGCGTTTTTTAAATCCTTTAGGTTGGCGTGCGAATAAAAATAACTGAGGTAACTTCGCTCTCCTGTCGATAACTTTTTCGCCATTATCATTGCTACTAATTATTGTTGCCTTTTCAGTTACAACTTTACACGAGCAAACTTATCAGAATCTTAAATCGAAAACTGATTAGCAGCATATCGCGAAATAAACAAAACAAAGAAGATGAGCAATGGAGAATAAATGCAATGTTCTGACTTAATATTCAATCATTCATTTATTGATCATTCAGTCGAACACTTTCGTCATAAATAACTGCTGAAAAAACGTCTTATCGGCTAAACAGTTGGATAAAACGCATTGCTGCTCGCTGGATTTTATTTTTACCACTAATTTTTTAATTAAAATTTTGCTCAAAGTCGTATTGGACGAGGCGGTAAATTTAATATAATAATCATCGATTTGATCTACGTAGTCGAAGCTCTGCATTGCAAAGCTACGTTCTGAGCTAAAGCCGCGATGTTTTGTGTAACGTCTGTACAGCGGAAAATGAAAAGAAAGCTGCGGATTGCAAATTACACGAGCTGCGTTGTATTAATAATTTAAGAAGCTATTTTCGTTGAAAGTTAAAGGACGGAAGGAGCGTACGAGGAGGAGGTTGTCAACCACATGCCACTACGTTACTATTGCGATGCAGAGCGAACGTAATAGAGGCAGCGCTGGATTGTAGAAGGACCCGAAATTGCGTATTAAATTATAGATGAGTTATTGCAAGAAGCGGTACTGAGTGTATCGAGACAAAAGGAGGAAAAAAGCTCGCCTCTCTCTATCAAGAAACTGAGACTTCACGGACAGACATTTACGTGACTCGGGTATTCTACAATATCATGAATTTCTTTTACCTCCTTTTCCTCTCTGATTTATTATTGCTTTAATTCTGTTCTGATAATTTTTGAAATCTAATATTAGCATCACTCTCAGCATCTTATTTTACAATATTATTTCTTATCTTGCTCGTTACTTTTTTTCCACTCAATCTCTTTTATTCGTATTTTGCTTAAGCGTTTTTTTACTTTTTCAGTAAGGATAAAGCAGCTTTTTTTATAAAAGTATTTTCACACTAATTAAATGTGTCGATAAGCCAAATGCTCTACAATTTTTTTTCGATTAAATGCAACATTCGTAACTGTCGTTACTGTACGAGCCAACAAATTTTCTCTTCTTCAAATGATTATATTCTTCTTACTATTCTTTGATAAAGTAGAAAACAATTATCATTAATACAGAGTCAAAGCTCATTTTGAAACTATAATTTTACCATTTTTTTTTAATAAGAATATATGTGTCACGTTCTTTGTTATCGCTATTTCGAGTCTATTATTATTGTTTTGAGTATATTCTGCTTTTATTTTGATATGAATATAAAAATATTTTTGCGTAGGTGCACCTCGAAAAACTTATTACGATATCAATTATTTTTTTTTAAATTTCGGGCTTGACTAAAATAAATTCCGGAACAATATAAACGGCTTATATAATAAAATCATAATGTAAGTAACTTGCCGCTTCGCCCAATAATGATATCAGTTAAATAAATTATCTAGAAGCCAATGAATTTTAGATGAAATGTCGATTAATTTTGTTCTCGTTAGTCTGATCATCGACTTGTTGCTGCTAAATAACAAACCTTGAAATATTATCCTAAATAATATTATAATCTAAATTCCTTATCCGTGGCAGTTGATTGTTATCCTCGACTACCGAGCGTCAGTTTTTTTCAATTATATCTTTCAACTTGACGAAGAGTAATTTCGTAAAAAAATCTATTTAATTGCGTTCAAAACTTTTTAAGTTACACTACTTTTTATCGGTCATTATGTTTTGGTAGAGTGAATGCTAATGTGTTCGGTATTAATTATTGTCGTAGAAAAGGAAAAAGCGATAGCTCCAGTTATAAACTTACTAGTGGAGCAATTAATTTCTCAAACTTTGATGTATCGGACAATGTTGAATTGAATGTCAATTTAATTTATTACGGCTTTAGGACATATTGAAACATCGATATACTCCGATGCAAAGAAACGGATGTAGACATTGGCAGCGAGATTGATGTTGAGCTTGGTAATATTAATTGCCTTCTTAATTGTACTCATTATAATTTAACGATTTGAGAATTATTTTTACCTAACTATCTAAGATGAATCTCGACTGTATTGTTTATAAAATGGTGACCTTAAATTTAAAACAAAAACTGATCGAAAAGATTTAGACTGCGGCAGATGAAAAGTATTGCTCGATCGAAATTTGAAGCTTCTATTACATTTAATAGATAACAGTTTTAAAGGCTCGGAATAAAACTAGTAACACTACAGTCGGATAATTGAGAATTACGTTTGTTTTAATTTCTTGTAATAAATTTTTAACACTAGATGCAATATTACAGTTGACGATCGATATAAATTTTGAAAGATCATAAACTTCTATTCAATAGTATTCATATATTATAAATGTAATATTATCAAAATATAACGAAAGCGAAATATTATTATAATCGTTAATTTTATTTCATTACCGGAACAATCGATAGTAATTATAATTATGAATGTAGTTCTGTTTCTAAAAAAGATGTTTTTAAAATATTACGAGGTCGCTTGCAAGCAAATAAAAGATAAGTTCATTGTACACGTCAGTCGGAGCAACAGAGAAAGGGAGAGAGAGAGAGAGAGAGAGAGAGAGACAGAGAGAAAGAGATGTTTCAGAATCGAGTAAACAAATGCAAGGGTGAAGCAAAAAAATCTGGACGACTTGTACAGTTGGTGGCGAGTGCCACGGAGAAAAACAGTGAAAGAGAGAGAGAGAGAGAGAGAGAGAGAGAGAGAGAGAGAGAGTAGGTGACGTAGCGCGTAAGAGTGAGAGACGCCGAGGATTAGCTAACCAAATACAATTTATATAATCTTGAATGAAATAACAACGAGGAAACGCGCACGAGTACGACAAAGAAAAGTATAATCCTATTCTTCTATATATATCCAAATGTATTTTTAATTGTTTCAACGCTTGGATGTCGATTCACAAATATTATTGATACGATTTCCAATATTTGATAAACAAATTTCACAGATATTAAACAACTAAGATAAAAAAATACACAACTGTTCAGCTAAGTTTTTGCAATTAATTTTTTTATAGAGATTCGCAATTATGAGCATTTATAGCGTTCGAACAGTAATTACCGTTCCACAATTGATAATTGCGTTTAGATGCACTAGTTACTGCTATTGTAGAAGGCAATTATAGTTTGATGACAAAAGTTGCGGAAATCTCAAGTTAAATTTGTAATAAACATTTATCGTTACCCGTTGAGTATCTAAATGTTTTCTTCAGTTTTCATTATTTGTAATTGATTTTTGGTACCCAAAAAATTTGTTAACCAATAAATTTAAATTTGGCACGATAAGTTATGAATGATTTAAACTTTTAATTGTTAGCAATAATTTTTCACTTTTGATGGAAGTATACATACATTATTCTTAAACGTCAAATCACGGTACATCGGAAGAAAATTGAAAGAATTTCTTTCAATAAATCCTCGCACGAATGCATTTATAATTTATGAAAGATTTGTTAAAAAATTTTTCATTTTTTATGGGAGTTATTTTTCGGATTAGATTCAAGAGTAGGTGCTTGGTAAGTTATTCAATGTTGTTAAAGAGCTTTATAGAATTTTATATAAATTCAAAGGCTTTAAAAACTATTAATTTTTGCTCAAATTAGGACCTTTGAAATTTCGACCTCATTAAAGCACTTACGTTAACGTAGAATATAAAATTCAAACCTTCAATAACAAATTTAAAGTCTAAAATATTAAATATTAAATATTAAATAAGAATTATTGCATATTCATTAAAAATAATAAATTTATAATTAAAACCCTACCGCAGAGTTACAGCTTTGCATAAGTAGTAACGAAGTAAGTCGAATTATATCGACGATTCTAGGGAAAAAGCTAGAACGTGTAATTTTTATTTAGACATGTCAATAAATTTCTTTTATTCAAACTTGTAGGCTTAAGTCTGGTATAACCGTTATGGATGTTCCTATCGAATATCGCACTAATTTTACCTTGACAAGCATCTTGGTATCTTGTAAGAAATAATCTGAAAACAGGGGCTTAGCATTGTTGTTTTGTTTGAAAATTCATAATCTTATTGAGTTTAATCTTCGAGACGACTCGCAACCAATCCCCAGGGGTTTTTAAAATTCCGTTAACAACAACGTGTCCTAATTACAACTGTTATTCTTTTACGTCATGTACCAACGAAGACATCGACAATTTTTCTAATCTATCCTCATTTGCTAAGCTTAAATTTAGAATTCAATTTGATTATTTTTTATACAATCTGCTTAGTGAATCCGAGTGCTTGTTAAACTTTCTATACGGCGTTGTATATTTGTCCTACGCAATCTATACGCGCATTAATATCGTCATCAACATCAATAATGCCAAATAATTTTAAAAAACAATCTGGATGACGATTTCAAATGGTTTTAAATAATATATATTGATTTAATACATATGTGGATAATAATAAACACTCGAATGTATTAATAGATACGAATTATGAGTGATGATTTAATTTATATTTCGAGTGGTGCTCTCGATTCTTTTAAACTGTTGATAACTTTTGCCTCTATATTACCGATAAAAAACATGTAGCGCTGCAACGTAGCAGAAGAAATAAGAAGCACAAGTCGAAGAAAAATCCAATCATAGTTATTTCGAAACAAAATATTGAATTCCTTGTTCAAATTAATTTATTTAAAGTAAATTTTTTAATTTTACCATTAAGGAAGAGATTTAAGATATAAGATTAAAGAAATTTATAATTTTATTGTGGTAATTTACTAATTTATCTTAAAATCCGGAGAAGAAAAATAAATTGCAAATTTACAATCACTTTCATAGTTTTTTTTTTGGCAAATTTTTTATTATCACATGCTATTTGTTATAGACATCCAAGTCCTTTCCAAGTAATATAGTATTATGAACATTTTTCACAACAAAAATTTCACTAATTTGCTCGATACATATACGCATTATAAAACAACTTATTTTTACGTTAACTAAAAAAACAACTTCTTTAATTATCAGTGGTATTCTTAAGAGATATGAAAGATGAATGAAATAGGTTAAAAAGTTTTTATAAAAAGAATATTCGCCAAACAACACCGTGTACTACGTAATTACTTTAAATTATTAACGAATTTTCACTTATTTTTAAGTATTTCTGATAATTTTTAATTTAATAATATCTTATTATTTGTGAACTGAATATTTCCTTTTTTTCTTTATTTTTAATATTTGTACATTGCGTTGTCTTCGTGTCACGATGGACGCGTCGGCTAATTATTTAAGTCTTTTTCATACTCCTATTTCCAGAATGTTTCTCACATCGACGTAATAATTTTTTTACCGCTTTGGTACTTAAAAATACTCTTGTTCAATGGAAAAAATATTTATACTCATTTTGTAACTTATAATTATGATTTGATCATTTGATATTTTCGTGTTAACTGAATTTGTAATGTTTGATTGTAAAATGTCTTTGAAGTGAAAAGTTATCTCATCGAACCAGATTTTCCACGTAATCATAATAACAACAACAACAACAACAATAATAATAATGTTTGATTTCAAATATAAAACTGCAATTTGGAGTGAAGCTCTAAAACAAGAAATATACATGCGTGGAACTTATATTATAAAAAGTATATTATAAACTGCGAAAAAAACAATTTATAGTTTAAAAATAAATTGAAAGAAATAAAGTCGCAAAAGTGTAGATGTATATTACCAAATAAATAGTAACTTGGAATAATGTAAGATGAACTTTTATCTTTCAACAATAAAAATGGCCGAGCTTTAAACGATGAAAGGTGAAGAATAAGGATATTATGATGTACTTTATCCATGTCCTACATTTTGACGACACTGTAATTATAGTGTTTTTAATAAATAATTATTTAAAAATTATTAGTCATCTAATAAATATAAAATTTATTATATTTATTATGTACACGCATTATAGAGCTTCAAACTAATAAAAATATTTTAACTTTATAAATATAGTTTTGAAAATAATTTGTTTTATTGTATTTATATTCATTTCATTATTAATTTAACTTACTTTGTTTTCTTTTTTAATGTTTCAGAATTATCATCAGAAAATTAAAATTAAAGTGTAACTAAAGAAATTTTTATATTTATTTATAATTGTGTTGTAGTTGACTTACAAACTCTATGACCGTCCACCAGAGATGGATAAACAAACACCAATTATATCTTATGTGTATCAATAATACAATTCATATTTTTAAAACCTTTCCTTAAATCAAAGTTTGCTAGTAACAAAACAGAAAAGTAATGGAGTGCATCGATAATTTTAGAAATTCACATGGAATTTTGTCAAATAACGCGTTTAATTGCCAAATTATATCTTAAATCTAGTAATATTTGTCACTGAATTTGCAACTTGTTGTTTATTTAGAAAATTTATAGTTCTTTATTTAATAAAATAAACTATCTAAAGTATGTATTCCATATTTACTGTAATATCTGCGGTATTCACATGCAGAGGCAAAAAAATTATTATTTTGTAAAATCATCGGCTCATTAATTTATATTAGATGTTTTAAAGTCCTTTAGACAAATAAATCAATTACATAAAATTTTTAAATAGCATTTAACATTCAAGTTATTAAATAAATAAACTTCGTCCATATTGTTTTATTTAATATAACGAATAAAATATTTTTTAGCGTGATTGATAAATTATATATGATGATTAATCAAGTACTGTAATAAGTAATAAACTAAATTTTAATAAAGTTGAAAAAAGATTAAATATGAATTAAATAATATTTATTTATAAAATAAGCATAAAAAGCCTTTACTTATTCAAATTTTTTCAAACTATTTAAAGTATCTAATTCAATGAATTAATTTCCTTTGATTTATTATTTCAATAAAAATAAGGTAAAGTACGAGTCAAAAATGAGATAAATAAAAATAGTTTATTTTAAAAATATTTATATAAATAATACAATTTTTTTTATTTAAATACTATGCACAGAAAATGCACAATTTTTAATAATATGAATAATCTTATAAAAATAATAAACATATTTTAATAAATATATAAGTTTAGCATATAAATTTATAAAGAATCGAATTGACGAATTAAATAAATAATAGATGTAAGTTTACCAACTTACAAAAAGTGTAGAAGTTCTTTTGAAAAATAATTTATGTTCTAGACAATTCACAATGTATGATGATATGTGCGATCGAAATCATTTCACTCAATCATTTTGACATTTATCTATTTGTGAATAGACTTGCATTGTCGCAATAAATTTTGTTGGGCGATATCTTTATTTTCTTTATTCTTTTTTAAAATATACCGACAATGAAATATTTAATATAAGAAAATGAACTATCAATAGTGAATTTCTGTCTCTTATTGACTGGATAAAATGATATGGAATTTCATTCACCTTAATTCGAATTTATTGTTATTCACGTTCGAGTGTAGATAACTGATTTATTCATTTTTTCTAATAAACATTTGATTTAAGATCTTTAGAAAAAATTCGTAAACTCAAAATATTATAAGTGCATACTTTATGTTGATAGACTATTTAATGTTAGTGTCGGTATCAAAGAAATGCAAACAAAATTATTTTCATTTATTTTATAAATTTTAAATATATTTTTTTATTCTTAAAATTTTGCAGTGTTTTATTAAAAATTTTTAAAAATATAAGAATGATTGAAAAAATACTTTGTTTCATTTTAACGAATATAAATTTGTTTGACTTTTTAACAAAAACACAGATTTCTATTTTAAAAAACAAGTTTTGTAGAATAATGTATTCAAATTTTTTTAAACACAAATAATATTTGTAAAGAAAGGAATAATTTAGAAATAAAAGTTGATTTAAGAGATAATAATTTCATTCTATACTCAAACCTATTTACATATTTACTGGTTGTAGATTTTTTCAATAATATTATGTGTAAATTATAGCTTTATTAAAATAATAAAACAATTATAAAAAAAATTAAGGAAAATAATATTTCAGTGCTCAACTTTTACTGTCGATTTTTAGTAATTTTTGCTTACTTACAAAATACCCAGATCTTATGATTTTCATAAGTAAAGTATGAAATTATTTATTATTCATAAAAATAAATATATTTTATGAATTTTGTAATATTTTTTTTTTATAAAAAAAATTTTTTATAAATCGAATCACAAATTAAATTTATAAGTCTTTCATAATTGATAGAACTGTTTATAACTATTGCGAGGTTACAATGTAAATAAACTTCTTTGGCATTAATTTAATTTCTTATAATACTGTATTAGTTTAAAAAATATACAGAAAGCATATGTTCCTTAATATTTTGAATTGTTTTTAAACATAGATACGAAATGATTTACTTTAAAAGTTCTCGATACTTTGAGAATTTTTATTCTATCATTAGCCGTACTCCGCTGTTTATCTCCAGTTTTTGTATTAATATTATCATTAACATTGTTTTTATATTTAAACAAAACCTAATTTTCGATTTTAAATTTTAATTGATTTTGAAATTAATTATTAATTCATTGTGAGCAAGTCCACTTATTTTACCTTTTCTAAATTTTCAAGTGCATCAAAACGTCGTATTTCGAAAATTCATGTAACATTACTTTAATTCATTTTACAATAGTTATAAATTAAAATCAGAATGATACATTATTTTGTAATATTAAATTTTGTTGTTAAAGTTAAGTAGAAATAATGTGAAATAAATTATAAATGTATTATTTCTTGAAGAATTAAAAAAGGTTTTAAAATTATAATAAACACGTTTAAATTTCCATGAAAGAGTTAAAGATCGCATACAAAATTTAAATAATTTTTGTTAAAATACCAATCATACCTAATTATTAGTATCGTATCATATAAAATTATGAAAAATTTTTTCTATTTTAATCTTGGTGTAAAATAATAAATTGATTAAACTGATTGAAAAATAATTGGTAAAAAAACGAAAATTTTGGTACGTATCCGATATTAATCAAATTAAATATAAGTAACATTTAATTTAATGAATTTTATATTTTTCCACGAAATATTATGTTGTATTCACATTTTTATATAATTGTAGTAAGCTGAAAGCATCAATACTTTAATAATAACATTTTCAAATAATATAAGATTCAAATGTTTGTTAACAACGTAAAAGTTAACTGATTTTTAGATATAAGCAAATTACAAAAATAATCATTTATAATAGGAATACAGCAGGTAATGAAATTACACGTGTTAATGATATTTCATCTTTGTATTATTCAGCTTCGGGAATCACAATGTCCGCTGTACAAAACAAAAAAAAAAACATTTATCGTCAGGAAATCGTGTACATCGTATACTATTTTTTTCGTTTCCATTCTGTCTTATATAAATTTGTTCGAATGTAATGACGGCAACTTGTTTTCCTTTCGCTTCAAATTTTTATCAATTCAATTTTTCAGCGATTCTATTTCAATACTCACGACTTGATCGAGCTGCTTTTTCATTTTCTTTTTTTTTTTATCTGTAACTTTTTTAATTGCTTCAACTAAATCCCTAGTTACAATGACGCGTTATATGGGACTCTTAAGAGCCATAGAAAAATAACAGTCATAAACAAACGTCATTCAATCAGCTTGTTTTTTGTTTCCTTACGCGGCGTGCGATCATGCGTTACTTTTAATTTTATTACACATTTGTTCACATCTCACATCGAGTGTCATGAGCTCTTTTAATATGCAGCGGATTAATGTCTTTCTAAATTCATATTCATTTTTAATTTTAGTAATTTGGCCTTTTTACAATGTCAATCCGCTCATTCGTGTCACAAAGTGCCGTTAAGTAGTTTTCGCCAGGAAAAAATTCAATTAAAGCATCTTTCTTTTTAATTTGTTGTCGCTCATGACATCCAATTGTAAGCACAAAGTCACATTCTTTTATTTAAATTGAAAATGGCTTGGTGCGTCGCTTCTATTCAAAAAAATCAAAACCGTCCGGTAAGCTTATAAAAATAAAACGATTCATTATCTCAGCTCAGTATCCCTCTTTCTTTTTTTTAATAATAATAATCAATGAAAAATTCTGATCGCTTGGAATAACGACACCGTATTGTCCTATAGTCTATATCGGCAAACGGAAAGAGCACCCCCTCCCTGTACTTTCTTCCTCTTATTTACGCACTTTTGTGAATTAAAAAAAAAAACATTGATCAAGATCGGCGCACGCGCGCCTTGATACTCGTCCGGAACATAACACCTTCGGTTTTATACGGAGTAACCTGCACACACGAAGTCTATCTTTTTTAGTCGGCGTCACTGATCGCACGTTCGTCCCACCTTTACTCTAGTTTGGGGTTAACGTTTTTTTTTTTTATTATTTGAAAGATCGTGTATTAATGTTTTTTTTTCTTTAAATTGTAAGCGAGAAGATACGACGAAAGTGCATCCGCAACCGTACGCGTTTTCATTTTCTTTTTCACTTTTGTTTGTTTCTTTACTTTGGAAGATTAGTTGTACCAGGCACTGGTAACCTTAATTACAATAGGACGCTCTCCCGAAATAGAAAAGCTAATATTTTTTTTCGTTCCACGTGACGACGTATCAAAGCAGGTTACTAATTATTATAGCTACATTCGAAATAACTGATTAATTCTTTTCTTTTCATTTTTTATACAAGAACTAATCATCACCACGACACGAGAGAGAGAGATTAATATATCAGCCCTAGTAGTACATTTATTAATGACTCTCTAATTCATATTTATTAAAGATTACACGTAGTTTTATTTACGTTTCTGTAAAAATTATCAGTAAACACCGTAGACTAAACACAAATTATTTAAAGAGAAAATGCGATAGAATTTAGTTCGAATCATTACTCGGATCGTACAAAATGCTTCGTTTACCCCTTTCTTTTTTTCTTTTCGACACAAGTCAAAAATACAAAGTTTATAGTACGTTAACTTTCCTTTACACTAAAATACGAATATCATTCTTTTTTTTTTTAATTCTCGTTTGCCATCACTTTCGCTAAGCGGATACAATCCAACACTGCCATGGGTCACCTTTTATTTCAATACCATTCCTAATTAATATTTCATTAAAAGCTCGAACTTTCTTTTGCTATCCATTTTGAGCAAATAGTTTTCCTTTTTTCTATGGAACAAATACTTTGCTATTCAAAGCTTTATAAATCGCGATTCTCCTTGTCAAAATAAAAAAAATCACGACGGTGTGTACGTGTATATATAATAATGATAATGATAATAATAATAATAATAATATTAATAATGTATAATTAGCATTATAGACGTAATTTTCTTGCTTATGTGCCATGACAGCATATGTGTATGTATATTCGAATATTTATCTTCTGGTTTTAAGTTCTTCGTATGAAAAATTGTATCAAACCACAAGTCAGAAATGCATCCGGCGCATTTCCATTTTCACTTTGCATACACACATGTACATACATACAGATACAAAACATATCCGATACAGGCGCAAGATTACAAAGATCTTTTTTTTTTTTTTACTAATCGTTCACAATTATTTATCTCTTTTTGTTTCTCTCTCTCTCTCTCTCTCTTTTCTTTCTTTCTCTCTCTCTCTCTCTCTCTCTCTCTCTATCTCTTTTTAGCTCGTTTATTACAAATAACACCATTTTCCTTGCGCTCTCGAGTTATTACAATAATCCTAAGTGCTTACAATTCATTGTTTTGTTTTATTTAATTTTATTATCGGCTATCGATCGCCACACAGAGAAAAGCCACACTTTCCTTTTTTACGCCTGCTTCCCTTCATTTTAATTCAGTCCTCGCTTTCGCTCGCTCGCGCGTTTACCGTAAAAATCTTAAACACTAAGTGAATACTTATGAATTAATAGCGCGTTACTATTGTTTGTTTTCTTTTTGTCACACACGTGGGCATTAAACTTTATCCCGCCGTCCGCGCTATTTTACTTATCGTCGTTGACAAATTTGTAAATGCGACATAACTGGCTACGTAATTATGTCTTCGAACTTTTGCGTTAAACAAAAACTCGGTATGTTTTATCATCAAACGCACTATTACACGCGAGCTGCTTCGATCGATCAATCGCTTCAACATTCGTGCTGTACGAGAATGAGAAGAGAGCCCGAGATCAATTCTATATAGCTTCCTTTGTTCCCCTTCTTTGCTTCGAGCTTGTTTCATGTATCAGCTATGCACGCGTGCTAGTGTGTGGGTATAGGCGTGTGTGGATTTGGATGTGTGCGCGGGCGCGCGCGCGTACGCGTGTGTGTTTACATTTATGAGTGTGTGATGAAGTAATCGAAACACTCGTCGACACGTATGAAGAGACGGCAAATGATTACGCGGTGCCAGTCACGAGGCGGCTGTTTTGTTGTGCTTGAGTCGAGGATGTTGATGCGGTGGTACTTGCGTTGGTCGTCTGCTCGGCGTTACTGTTTGTTGGGTTGCGGCTGCTTTGATTGTTAGCTCCTGACGTTGACCCCTGCACCAACAATTAAATATTAATTTTATCCTTTTTAGCCAATGCGAACGGCTTTAAATCAATATCAATCGCCAGTCATAAGATTCTATTAATTAATAAGGCATGACTCGTGTAACGTACCGAGGTACTCTAACGCCACTCACATATACACTCTTACGTCACTCACACATACAACACACACATACATCTGTACGGCTGGCTAGCGCCGCCGCCCCTCCGCCGATGAGCTTCTTAGGCCAGCGCGAACTCTCGCGTCAAGATCTGTTTATTCATTTTTTACCGAAAGTTCGTTTACTAGCTTCGCGAGCGAACAGCCGTCGTCGTCCCATAACCGCATACTTTATTCATTTGACGGCCTACGAAGAAAGCATTTGGACTCGTGGGTGCCGAAAACTTAAGCGAGATCCTATAAATCTTACGCTCTCAAATTATATTTTATTTGCCGTTTCAAGAGAGAAAATGTAACCGCGAAGTGCGAGACTCGTGTAATTACACTTTGTAAAAACCCCTGACTTGTTTATTATTAGCAGAGATCATTGGCCGATTCTGCATTCGGTGACAGAACATTCGATATTTGGCATTTAAACTTTCGGCGCCAAGCAAATTTAATACTTATAATTATCTTTCAATCCGACAAATTTTATATTAGATTGTAATAATTAAATCATTTAAGTGAATAAAAATTTTGAAATTAAATAAGTTGATAAAGCAATTTTGATAAACCCTACGTCCTGATTCCTTTACACTTGTTCCAAAATAAGAGCCGGAATTTTCAAGCAACTGCAATTGTTATGTGACATTGATTAATAATCATAGTTTGCACGCCTTGCCATATTTACAATTTTAAAAAATTTCCGAGTTGTTCTTTTGAGTTTAGTTTAAAATTCACCCGTTCAATTTGATTTTAGTAAATTCTTAGTTTTTAACGTCATTTTGTGTCAGTTTGTAATTGTAATACAAGCGAAGCAAAATAATAAATACAGCAAAAAGACCTTTACGCGGAATTATTTACAGATCGTAAGCTTGATCTGTACGTCTATTGGTCAACAATCATTACTTCAGTTTGTGAAATGTCCAACGATTCAAAAGCTCGCAGATGATATTTTGAAAATCGTCGAGCAAATCATCCGATTAGAGAGGATAAAATAGTAAATAAAGCGTAAGTGTTTACATACAAGGTTGGACTGCGCATTGTTCGAGAGTTGCTGGCCAGAATTGTTAGGTGGTTTGCGCTGCCCGGTACCCCTTGGGCCCCTGTAGCCGCCGCGGAAATTCTGGTTGCCGGTAGGTTGGTTGTTACGGTACATGCCACCGCCCATGTTGCCGCGGTTGTAGTACCCGCGACCTCGGAAACCTCCGCGCCTCATCGAGGCCACACCGAACGTCTCCGAGTTCAACTTGCGCTCCGTCCGCCAATCCGTTCGTTGAGATCTTCTATTGGATTTGTGCAATAGTTAAAATTTTCTTTTAATCCAATTTTTCGACTTTTCGAGCAATCCAGTGAATTCATCAACTACTCTTTGATAGGTAAATTTTAATTCAAGTTATCGATTGCAACAAGCCAAAAAGAAGTCTAAATTTAAAAAGTCTTAAGTCTTCTGTTTTATTTGCAACCGAGTTTTGCTTGTATATTATTAATATAATCTATTTATTTACTTGATTGGAGCGCGATAAAAAGCTCGATGAAGATATTTCTTTAATTTTGAGGGGAAAAAATTAATTCATTCGACAGTTTTTTAAAACGTTTTAATGAATTAGCAAGAGCTGGTAGTTCGCGCAGATATATTACTTAATTGTTTCATTGTAACTTCTTTGCAATTAACAAATACGAGATTTGATTAGGCAAAGCAGCACGTGTGATGTTAAAAAATTGCAAATGCAGAATTAAAGATTTAAAAGTATCGATTAACTAGATTGACTCGATTATTGAATACGGCAAGTGCAAATAATATCAATAAAATGAATGAAAATCTGTCTTATTGAATTGAGTTCTACCAACCCTTTACTCCTTTCAACAGCCTCGCAACTGATGTTGTCGAAAAATGACTTTGCTTTATCATAATGCACGACTTCAGGTTCCTCTTCAGGTTCGTTGTCACCAGCACCCGTCTCATTTCCACTGTCATCCTTCTTCTCATTTTCGGTACCCACATCAATTTTAGCTTTTGCCAGCTGCGACCTTCATTAAATGAAACAGTAACGCTATTGTAGAAATATCACCACCATTTTTATAATTAAAAAAATACATCTCTGAGTTATTCCCACCATAGATCGTATAATTATTGTCCGCAATAAATTATATTTAATCGTATAACTTTTTGTTTTGCAATCTAGTTTCTATGCTTGCTATAAAATCTTAAGCTTATTATGAATTTAAACGTGATTTATCTTAAAAATATTATTCTTAAATTATTACATTCCTTAAATATTAATTACTTTTACTCTAACGATCGTTTTATTTGTTCAATGAAATTTTCTTCTTTTTAAAAACACATGGACAAATATAACTTTTGACAAATAACGACTTAATTGTTTTTTTACTTTTTCATTTATTATAATAATATTCAAAGGCGCTTTTCAATAACAATCATGAGTAAAAATTTATATAATTTTATTCTGCAATATACGTGTAAATATATCACTCAGAATTTTTCGTTAAATTAATTTAATTTTGACAATAAATAAATCTGCTGCATTCCAGTTTCAAAATATCTTATCTTTTAAGTTATTTATTAAAAGGTGGAATGAATCCAGAATTAAATTTTAAGTCAACGACAATTTTTCGATTCCCGAGTAATTTGATATCTAAATAAAATTAATTTACTTTTGATGAACTTTGGTAAGCTGTAGTCAGATACAGAAGACGGTAATTTTAAATAAAAAGTTCCATTTCTTAAAATTAATATAAAACCGAATGCATGGCTAATTTGGAATTATTATTTAAATTTTACTCATTGATTCGTCAAAATGTTTAAATTAATTATTGTTGAATGTGAAAAAGATAAAATTTTACAAATCAAATAGATAATATTATTAGCGTATACTGCAGATTGTGTATTAAAAAAACTAAATATTTTTTCCACAAATTTTTTTAATCAGTCGGCTCTTTCTTAATTAATTAAAACAAATTGCCGTTACAGATGTTTCATGCACGTATCGAGGCAAAGCGTAGTCGAATACAAAAGGATTGTTTCATATTCGATTTAATGTTGCCGCGTTTTAATTTCGCATGGGTTCCACATTCGGTGTTTCAAAAGATAGATGAAACACATCCGGCACATTCCATGCGGTGTAACACTAATTTTTTCTGATATCATCAGACAGCAAACAAATGATTATACTATTCCTTAATGTTCGATAATAATCATTTGTTTATATAACATTGAAGACAAACGTATCGATGTAAATACATACCAATCATTTTTCGTATTCAACACAAAGTTTCTCTAATATTATAATGAAATTATTTATACAAATAATTGTGAAGTATTAAGGAATTGAAGAATAATATTAAGTCGTATATAAGAAACATTTTAAAGGGTTTTAAAAAATATTTTCGATTCAGCTCGAGACAACAACGCCCAAGTCCTTCAATCTCATATAAACTTCATGGATTTACTATCGAGGAATAAGTATTTTCATTCGTTGGTTGTGCACGAATACGACGCGTGTAAAAATGCTTAATCGAGTAGCGAAAGGGTAATCGCAGTAAATACCTGAGCTCCTCGAACTCCGTATTGGCCTGCTCGAAATCGTAGTCGTTGTCGAACTTGAGCGTGTTTTTGGGCTTTACACCAGCACCACCGGGTTGCTGATTCCTAAAGTTGCCTGCCCCGGTTCTACCGCCACGGCCACTTCCGGTGCCGCCACCGCCGCCACCGCCCCCGGGCCTGCCTCCGCGCATCTGACCGCGTTGATTCATCCAGCCACCGCCTTGACCGCCACCGGGCCCACGGTTGCGCATACCTTGTCCATGCATATGACCCTGACCCTGTCCGTGATGGCCACCGTGCATAGGTCCGTCTTTGTGTTGCTGCTTACCCTCGCTGTACTGAGACATGCCGCTGGTCCGTCCGCTTCCATGACTAAACCAGAGAAGACGAGTAAATTCGTTTATTTTTTTTTGTTGCAGCTAAAGATGCACTGAAAATGCACACCTCGAACATTAAGTCTAATTTTTATAAAACTAGGGAAATCAAAGAATTTTTTATAAAAGAAAACACTAGCTTTTATTATACATGGCATGACAAAAAGGTTTTTTTATCTTCAAGTTACTTTCAGACTGTTAACGTTTTTCATTAGCTTATAAAATGTTGGTGTAATTTTACGCGTTAGAAACTGGGCTTTTACTCGAGTAACTTTAACTTTTTAGCCAACTTTATTCTTATTACGTTTAATCGCTCTCCTCGCTGATAAATATTCGTACCTATCTCGATCTCGGTGAGACGCTTGAACATTCCTTATACTCTGCTTATCTCCGATCTTACCGATGTTGTTAGACTGGCCTTGCTGTTGCTGACCTACCTGCACTCCTTGATCCATCGTGGGGCTCTTCCTGGTTAGAAGTGAAATCGGAGTTGTTGGACGAGATCCTCCACTAATAATGTCTAACACACCTGTTTCAAACGTAAAACAAAAATTTAGTTTATAGCACAAATAGATTTAACGTTTTCATAAAGATCTATATTATTTCGTACAGAAAAAAGTTCTATAAGAAATTTTTTATACTTATGTACGTGTATATAATATACATACTTTCGAGTTTTATACTTTAAGAAAGATCAACAGGATCTATTTTAAAAAATAAGTAAATGTAAGTATTTATATATTGTTGCAAAACTGATTTTCTTATATTACTTGTGCATTAACGAAATATGAAGATCCAAATAATCCTTCCACTTATTTTATTAACACAATTAAATACAATATTAATTTATGATTTATAACTACTAATGTTGTACACGAACAAAAAATAATACTTTCAACGCTTTAAATTTTGTAAACTTACGAAATAAGTATCAATTAATTGATCAATATTTAAACAAATTGTTTTATTATATTTATAGATAATTATTTTAACGTTAGAGTTATACTTAAAGTTAAAGAACATATAAATAAAAGTGTTGTAATATCTTTAAGGCAAATATAAATAAAATATCCAACAATATTTATTGAATGTATTTTTGCGTTTTCATATATATATATTTTACATAAAATTTTAACAATGATAAGAAAAATATATAAATTTATAAAATTATAACTAATAAGTACTTCTAACTGTTCTTGCTACAATTGTTGTACTTTTCTACTCCAACATACTCATGGCAACTTTCTGCATTTAAAATGAAGTAAAATTAAGGTAAACAGTGAAATAAAAAAAATCCTGGTGATATTTACAATCAAATTTGTGATGTGCATAGATAAAATTACTTTCGATGGATAATTATTTATATACATAGCAGTGTTATTTGTAAAAAAAATTATAAACTTAAAATAGTTTCTGTAAATACGTCATTATTTTATACTTCTACATTAAATCTAAATAGGATAAGCTGTTTCATTACAATTACCTAGTAAGTATTAATCTCTAATTACATAATTTCAAGAATGCAAATTAAAAAGAAACAAAATAAAATTTTATTTTATACAATTTTAGCATGCAAGTTACAATGTTCAATAAATCATACTTAAAGTACTTACGTGAAATTATTATTTTATGATAATAATTTTGTTTAATTAAAAACGTGTATACAAAAATTTATTATATAATTTTCCAAATATATCCAAAATATTAATGTTAAGGAAATTTAGAATTTAAGCATCATGACTACAAATCCTTAAATATAAAATAAACTTAAAAAATAAAAAGATTAAAATTTTTTCATATTTATTGAACATCACATAAATAAAGTACTTAATATAAAAAGCAATGTGCAAAATATAATAAAAAAATTATACTCACAGGAAGCAGTTTCAGATTACAAAGCAGAAGAAAGAACAATACATGCAGTCATAATATTTCTTTGAAATATTTTAATCTTTAGATAAATTGACAAGAAAACCATGCAGTGATATTAAAAAAATGCTTGATAAAGTAAATTCAATATTTAAGTTTTAATTTGTGCAGTAAATTGTGTCAGTTTATCAAAATACAAATTTCTGAATAATATTGCAATAAATCTCAATAAAATCAAATATTATGATTATGCCATAAAAGAATTCCTTTTTCTTTTATTTAAATTATAATTTATAAATATAATATATATATCAGGAATGATATCAAATTTTTTATTTCGGAAAATGTTTTAGAATAAATATATTTCATTTATAAAAATGAGAACATGTATAATCATTTCAATATAAGATCATAATCATTAATCATTTCAATATTAGATAAATATAATTATGAATTTAAAAAATATGTTTATTTATAAACCCCTCAATATATATATATATATATAACTAAATTAAGTAAATAAATGAATATCTAATTATTATTCCTAGTAATAATAAGAAAAAGTATTCTTATAGATTTTATTGTTAATAAATAATAAAATATTATGGTATTTATAGGTATATGAATATTTTATTAGATACACAAATTCATATTAATCTGAATTTTTTTTATAAAGCATGAAAAAGCTACTACCTTTATTTTTCTATTGTAAATTTTTGTTATTAAAAAATTAATTTACTATTGTACATGACTTTAGATACTTTATCAATTTTCAAGTCTACTAATCAATAAAAGGTATAGTAGAATTTTTTAAAAATTTTATATAAGTTTTATATTAGTTAATGAAATTAATATTTACATACTGCAAGTAACTACCATTTAAATGATTTTAATAATGCTATTAATTACAATAAAGCCTCCCTTGGAAAATTTTGTTTTTCGTACAAGCAAGATACTTTTGAGCATATCTCAGCAGAATCAAAATCCAGCTTTTTTAAAAACTATTCATAATGCAAAACTTTAGATAGAAGAATCAATGTAACCTCAGCAGCAAGCATGCCATCGGCAGGTTAGAGATAGAATAGCAAAAACAGTTTACCATCTTCCAGAGATTGGTCTTTGGGCAATGGCTCAACATTGGCGGCCAATTGCGAGTTTGGAATAGAGATGGCGCTGGGTTCTGTAGGACCCAGGCCCAACTCACTTGGCTGTTTAGTCATCGGTTGCCGATTTGGTGCCGGCCCCATTCCCATCATCGGGCCCATCGTGCCCATGGACATGCCATAAGGCGGTCCATATTGACCACCCATCGGCCCCATTTGACCCATCATTGGATGACCATAACCAGGTTGAGGTTGATAGGACTGCTGACCCATCGATGGTTGTACTGTCATCTACAATTGCGAACAGACAAGTTAACTTAAGTAAACATAAAAATGATAATCTTCAATATTAAATAATCAATTTGAAAAATAATTATTTCTTTAAGAACTTTAAGTATACAATAAGAATATATATGAAGTATGTGAATGTATATAAATATATTTGTTATTTTCTATATACCACTCACACATATCTGCTTTTTATTATTACAATAATTTTTTTTAACAAGTAAGCATTAAATATGTAATTATTAATTAGCATATATTTATGTATTTAAAATTGTTTACAAATCCAAAATTTTATAAATTTTTTATTAATATTATAATTAGCAATAGCAAAAAAATTGTAATAAGTCATTCAACAAAAATACTTTAATTTGTTAATTTCTTAACCTAATGACATATTTTGGAAGGATATATTAAACTAAAACTTATATACGAGGAATATATTATTTATTTTAAAAAAAGTTGTCACTTAAAAAATTCTAAATATTGACATTCATAAGTAGTGAATGTGTACAAAATCTAGTAATGATAAATTAAATGCTAAGAAATTTTTAATAAAATTTCAATTTACTTTAAAAATCATTAAATGAATATTTCAAATTAATTGTATTCTAGGTATATGCTCATCTGATTTTTTATAAAAAAGGATTAAGCAAATATAAAGCAAATATAAAGCTACAAATATTTTTATTAAAAAAGCAACATTAAAAAAAAGTTTGAATTATATTTTAATATTAATAAAAATTATTATAAGAATTATTAATAAAAAAATAATATTAAAACAAAATAAAAAAGTTATTATTCTGAATATTCCTATTTGTGAAACAGAATTCATAGTTTTAAATCATTAAAAAAATAAATATAAACTGTTAAATTTTTAATCTATGACAGCATTATATTTTAAAGAAAATAAAATTGATAACAACATTTAAAATAAGTTAATTCTCTGCATTATTTATTAATATTGATTATATTTTCTAATATTTGTAGAGATTTTTTTAATACAAGATTATAAGAAAGTTTTAACACATATGACAGTGTATTATTAATTATAAAGATATTTATTATATTATTAATTAAATTTTTATTTTATGAAATATAAAGAATTTAAATCATTTTACATTTAACTCTATATAATAATTTTAAATAATACTTTTGATTCAAATATTTACTTGTTAAATAATAAAAATAAATAATTAAATTTTAACAAAATAATATTCAATACTGTTTTATCATAAGATTTAATTTAATTTGAATTAAATTCTGGTGATTAGATTTTAATTGTTTCTCTGAAATTAGATGAATTGGAGCTTCAGGAAATATATGTATACACATATTTATAATAAATATTTATCTTGCATACCCTTTTCCTTTTATTCTAGACTTTAAATGTAAATCTTCCAATAAATTTTATTATCAAAACATGTTATCATAATTTTAGACAAATTTCATTAGAATAATTCATAGAGAATTATGTAATCATATATCTTACAATCTTAAAATATAAATTATTAGTCATTCATAATGTATTAATTTGATTTGTATTTTATCCAGGAACAAATTTTTGTAAATAATAAAGTACTTTTATAGCAAAGTAGTTATGGTAAATTTATTTGTGAAATATTTTCCAAAGCGTGGATTTTTTTATACATTATAAAACATAACACTGAATTTTGTGTAACAACAGTTTTATTATTATTTTATATAAATGTTATATTATTTCTTAAATGTATTAAATCTTAATAAAATGGTTAAGAAACAATATTTTTAACTTTAAATATTTTGAATTCTTTGCTTTAATAAGTGAGCTAAAATATACTCAACGTTTGATAATAAAATTGTAAAATAAAATAAAAATAAATTAAAATTAATGTAAATATCATAATTAAAATTTTAAAGTAAAATTTTAGAAAGTGTACATTCAGATATAATTTCATATTTTAATTAAAATAGAAATTATGTTATGCATTAATAAACAGCAACTGATTAAATATAATTTTAAATTTAAATATTTTAGTTTTAATTATACTGTTAAAATTCGTAACTAAAATTAACTTAATATTAAAAAAAAAAAAAAAAAAAAAAAATGAAAAATTAAATCTATTAAGAAACTCAATATTATTTTAATATTATAAATTTTTTCACCTGAACAATGGCTGGATCATTTGGCAATGAACTGACATTGTTGACAACTCTAATGTCCTTGATATCAGAACCACGAAATAGAATATACTCATACACTTGATTTTGAGGTGCTACGGGAAATTGTGTTTCACGGTCTTCTGTACCAAAAGATTTAACTAAAACATCAAAAAATAAAAAATTCAAATACTTTATTTTTATTAATACATTTTGATTATTATAGGTGATGAAATCAAATTATTCTATAAATTTATTAAAAAATATATAATTAAAAATAAATGTTTGTATAATTAATTATTTGAATTGATTCTTTTTAATTCTCAGATTTTTATTATTATAAACACAGATACAAAAAATTTTATCATATATTTAAAGTATTATAAAAGTTTTAAATTCTTAAGTTGAAACTAAAATTTTTGCTATATAAATGAAATTCCAAATAATTTTGGAGCATCCAAAATTTGGTATCAACTAAAGTCATTTATTTTCATATTCATGTATACAAGTTCAATCTAATTCTTAATGTATATTGTATACAGGTATCATAGCATGGTCAGTCAAGGAGAATGAAATAAGTAAATGTAAACAATAGGATACCTAAAAGCAATGCAAAGAAAGGCTTTCATTAAACCATACGATTTTTGTTTCAATTTAAGTTAACCAAGTCTAATATTGACTTCATCTAATACTTTGATTATAAGAAAATGAAAATTATAAATAAAAAATTTTGTACAAAATTTTTAGCATATTTGAACTAAATTGAATTTTCTTTTGTATTTGATGTATGATGATGTGTACACCCGCGCGCGCGCGCGCGCGTACGCTCATAAATACGCATTCATACAAAATATCCATAGCATACATACATATATATGTATATATATACAACAAAACTTAAAAGAATTTCATTAATTTTGTCCTTTTAACTATATAAGTGTATATTTATACATTATATATGTTTGTAGATTTTTCTTAATATATGGTTATAAATACATGAACGTGTTAAACATACAGTGAGTGAAATCGCCTCTAAATAGAGAAAAAAGAAATCATAATACGAGTTCATTTCATGAAAAATAAGAAAATGACAAAAATGAAAATCTTGGACTAAGTACAAATTAATCTTTAATTGAAGCATCGTAAAAATTAATGTGTAAAAGATGTTAAAATTCTTCTTTTCTCCCTTTCTCACATACAACGTTATACTGAACAATCTTACAGACTCTGAAAGAGAACGAAAGAGAGAGAAAGAAAAGAGACCGGGAAAAGGTATTAGAGAATCACCGGGATGGTTTGACAATATTGAATAATCTTAAGAAAAACCATCCAATGTTTAGTATTTACAAGCTCTAAAGGGAATACAGGATGCCAACGGCAAGCCGATCGGTGTCGGCAGAACGAAGCGTCGATTAATACGCCGCTACAGAAAACATCGCGTCCATCTTGGAATTAAAGCGTATCGCTGGTTATCTCGATGGGAACTTACCGTTGGCCAAGGCGATGGTGCACTCTTGGGGATCAACAGTGAAGAGTCGGCCCTCATAGCGTATATCAGCTTTCGATATCAAGCTGATCTTTGAACCCAGCTCCGGCATTCCAGCACTCATCTTTGCGGCTTCCTCTCAGTGCGGCGATTGATACGATATTAACGGATTCGCGACACCATATGACAACGACACTGTTCGTGACGTACCAGCTGACCCCCCCTCTACGACCTGTTTTTCTTGCGCAAAATTTTTCTCGCTGGTGGCGCTAGCGTTATACGCGACGGACCAAGTTTCGAGTTTGTGACAGTCAGGCAAATTTTTGACTCAGAATTTTTGTATAAATAAGTACACAGCGAGTCTTACGTCTGCAAAGGTTTTGCTATGGATTTCCTGAAAACTTGGTGAAAAATGTATCCATAGTTCAAAAGAAGTTTTACTCTTTTCTTTATTTCTTTCTAGACCTATTTAATCTTTAAAAACTTATATACGTGATGAAATAATTTAAAAATAAAGGAAGCTTTTGCTCAATTTCAAGATATATCTACATATATAGATACACACACGTATTTATTGTAATTAAATTAATAAAAGATGTAATCGGTAAAATTATTTTCCTTTTTCAAATGTCTACCATAAGAAGAAATTAATAATTAATACCAAAATTTAGAATAACAACGATCAACTTTTATAAGTATTTTAACATTATTCGCATATAAATTACTGAACTGAGTTATTCTATTACATAATTTTTCTATTTTCAGTTTGAAATTTTGTAATAAAAACGAAAAATTTTTAGATCAATAAAAATTATATTTCCATGTTTATATCGAAAAATTAAAATTTATATTTTTTATGAAAATATGCTTCCGTTTTATAAATATCAAATAACCACAATTATACAAATAATTGAATAAAATAAAAAATGTAAACGCATATAATCTTGATTGAAAATATTTTACAATTAATTAAATATAATTCTACATGTAGATATCATTAGTACGGGTAAGTTATAATTTAATTTAAATTTTAATGATTTTAAATACTATAAATGAAAAACATTTTTAAGTAGCTTCTGTAATTCCATAATTATATTTCCACATTTTTTTCATTAGAGAATACTTTCCTTAGAAATTATTTTATTCATTTGGTTGCTAAATTATTACAAAAATTTCTTTTTTCTGATTCTATATTCTTATAAACAACTCCTCTCTTCAAACTTATTTTTAATTTTATAGGAATTCATTTTCATAATAACGCTTTTTATAAATTTATCTTTTGTAATAGCCGGTTCGATCTTCGTAACTTATTTTATATTGTAAAATATTTAGATAAATCATATTTATAAGCGATTTATACATGAATTTATTTTTTAAAATTCGTATTATTCAATTGAAATTCCGTTGTGGCATAGTAATATATGTGATCTTTTATACGACAGATGAGATGTTAGTGTGGAATCAATAAAAATCAGACAAATATTTAAATTTAATTTTTAACCATTTGTATATATAGAAAAAAATAATTTAGAAAATTTTACTCGTCGGTAAAAAGAAGTCGAAAGCATTAAATGATTTAAGTCTTAAAAAACTTAAATTAATCAGTCGTCTTATATTATTTTTAAATATAAAAGAAATTTTTGATATATTACTTTTGAGTAAATTTATAAGTAGAACATTTGAAAAAAAAGAAAAATATATAAGGCTTCAGAAAATAATTTGTAAAAAGAGTTGAATTCGAAGAGAGTTGAAAAATCCTATTAATGGTGAAGAAAATTATAACACTATCATTTTAAGACGTATTTTTTTCATAAAATTAACTTTTAAATTTTTAATTAACTCACTATTTATAAGGTTTCTCGTATGGATTTGATTCTAAAGAGAAAAAATAGAAAATACATTAAAATATAAACAAATGTTTTTTAATCGCCTGCAACTAATTTATATAATTATTCGGAGGATACAAACATCAATGATACAAAATAAAAGAGTTACAATACAAAACTAGGAACAAATAATTAATAATCATAAAACATAAGTTAAAATTTTGAAAATTTTAAACTAATATATGAAATCAAGAAATCATATATAGAAATGATATAGTTCACAAAATATACCGTATATAAAGAAAAGCTTTTATTTCGAAGTAAACTGTTTCTATGCATCAAGTAAATCAAAAATCGTTTTGAAACGAAATAAAATTTAACATCACAATTTCAATAATATTAAATTATTCATAATTTAAAGTCTACGCCTATTTTCAATAAAATATATTTCATAAACACTAGTTTTAAATAGTAATATCAGATAATCTTAATGTAACATTGGATATAAGACATTTTTTTCATGAAAACCGTTTCACGAAATTTATTTTTTGTATTTGATTTAATTAAAGTTTTGAAAGGTATTTTTTATCTTTTATATTATTATATCACTGACTCATATAATATGCGTCCAACTTTTATTCATTTTACATACATATGTAAATCCTATTGACATAATTTATTTGTTGCTTAAATAGATAATTTGAATATTAATTTTTCATATTTATTGAAATAAAATGAATGTATTTCAAATTATAATTTCGCTCTTTGAATTTATAGATAAAGGTTTGTAATAAAATAAAATAAATTTTATAAGCTTCACTTATAAATTATTTACACTAGGTCTTAGGCTTGGTATTATAATGTGATATATAAGCATTCAAATGATTTATCATTATTTATTACATAATTTAATAAGAATATAGAATTATTATTTGTGAGGTTTGCATGAATTTTTGAAATGAATACTATTAAATAGTAATTGTATAAAATCAATTACTTTTCTCATAAAAATTTTTCCATAAATAATGTTACTTAAATGTTAATTAATAAAATTAATGAAAAAACGTAATATATATATAAATAATTATAATGTATTATAAAATAAAAATTTATGCTTGTGTATCAGTTATAATAAAAAATAATATTTGATAAATATATTACGATTTTTTTATTTTATTTTATTCTTGTTATAAATTTTATGTATGTTATATATTAAATGTAAATCTATTGAATGTTTAAATTATTAAAAAGTTTTAATTAAAATTTATAATTACTAAAAATTTTTAGATTAAATAACAATTACATTAAATAAAAATTTTTTACACCGTGCAAAAGGTACTTTATTTACAGATTCAATTATTTGTTATTAAACTTAATTAAAAATTAATCCTGTAAATAATAATAAAATAAGATATATAAACGTCAAAATAATTTATCAATAAAAATATAGATATATTGAGTTAGCAAACTTAAATATTTATAAAGATAATTTTTTATTGATGGGGCGAATTGTATTAAAATGTCGTTGGTTTATAGAGACATAACGTTTGCTCTATTTTATATAAGTTAAGGTTTAAAGGTTATTTAACTTTTAATACTGAATTTGAAGTTTTTAAGTTAATTTCTCAAGAGAGTATATTTTTTTTACAATCATTTTGAATGAAGTATACGTTTAACCTATAAAAACTTTATTCAAATAAGCAGTATGATGTCTGCGCCTTTGGTATTCAAATGGCAATTTTATTAAAAGTTCAGTTTCGGATGTGGCGACACAGGTTTTACGTAGGTATCAGCTCATGATGAGCAACTCTGCACATACCAGCGGTTGCAAAAGTACAATTGAAGAATGAGCTTTATAAAAGCCGCGCAAGCTTGAACGCAGCTCGTAACGCGTAACGCATGCATAGTCACTTATACAGCACAGCGCAGCAAACCGGCGTTTAACTGGCGCTGATCTTCGCGCTACAGTCCGCTCGGTCGGGAATCGCACCTCTGGCCAACATGGCGGCTTCACTAGGACGGATTTGTCGATCAAGCATTCTAAAGCCGTCAAACGGCTCACTTTTCAGTCAGGTAAGCGGTGCTACGATTTCCCAAATTTTTCCGGAGCGAGTCTTGTTTCTTGGCGATTCATCGAGCGATTAATGCTTCTCAATGTGAAAACACGCGACTCGTCCTCCATGGTTTGTGCGAGTTCAATGTGTGGTGGTGAGCACTCAACCCTACAAAACCTTGTCGGCTGCTTCGAGAGCCGCTTTTTTTTTATCTTAACCGCTTCTCTGTTACCCAGATTATGTTGTGAAAGGGTATGGGTATCCTGGGGAGTGAAGGCGCAAGCTCATCACTGGGACCGTGAGGGTTGTGGTTCGGTTAAAAGTTAAAAGTTCGGTTGCAGATTTTCTCGCGTTATGTAATCTTACCAGGGCAGCTGTGAAAATTTTCACGATATACATGTGTGGGTGATGTTGCTATAGATTTTTCCAAAAACATGCCCAACGTATCAAACTTATTTTTCTTTTTATATAAGAAAAATTGAATTGTATTGAATCGATACTAATCGAGAAATCTATGTAATTTTCTGTTCTTCTATTTCGAATTATTTGAATTACATCAAGCACTGATAATTTAATACTTGAATTAAGTTTTTTGAGAGGATGATAGATTTTTTAGTAAAATTTTGTTTTGGTAATTATGATGAAGATTATTATAGATCCATAAGAATATGCTGTAGAAAATTAGTTTTTATACGATTATGTTTATCTTTAGTCTTCAGTTATGTCATTCAAAATTTCATAATTGATTCGTGTAAAAATAATATTTATATTTTATGGTACTATAACATTTTTTAAATAAATTAAAAAAGTAAAATTTTAATAATTTTTTATATTATTAATATTATCTTTATAAGGTTTGGGCTCATACATTTATATTTATAACATTTATTTCCATTAAATAAATGTATAATTTCTAATAATATATATATTTTTAATTTTCTTAGAAAAACATGAAATATACATTTTAAAAAAACTAATTAAATATTAATAAACTAATAACAATTAATTATTAATAGTAGATAATAAACAGATAAGAAATTAATTGTTATCTTAAGAAGTCAGTTATATCACACAGATGCTTTATTTATAAACTGATTCTTATAATAATTTAAGACAAATGTATTTTATCAAATAATAATTAATATTTATATATAAAAAAATTGATAGAGAAACTTACTCAGTTCATATAAAAATTATTTTTAAATGATGTATAAAGTTTAAATGAAATTAGAAAATGTATAAATTATATAATAAAATATTAAGAAATATAGATTTAATATTTGGCAACAACTTTTAAAATATAAAGGTTTAATTTCTAATCTTATCTAGTAATTAAATAAATCAATGATGTTTTTTTTTCATATTAAAAAGAAAATTTGTTACCAAATCATTGCTAACTATATATATTTATTAATTTGTTTGATGTATCAAAATTTGATAAAAGTTTTATAGATTGTAGTGTATTTATAAATTTAATTGTACAATGCATAATAAGTGTTTAGTGACTTTTTTAAATTGAAAAAAGTTTAATGTTATAGATATTATGAAATCGATTATTGACTTATAGAAATTTATTTTAATAGAATTTTATATTTGTTATATTTTATTAAATTTAAGTATGTAATTTACTCGAAAAAAATTTTATTTGGTGATAATATTTATAAAATTTTCAACTGTTTCAAATTATTATTATTATTATTATTATTATTATTATTGCATTACTTTTTTTTTTATTACAGACTAGTAACTTTTCAACAACAAGAGAATGGTCCAGAGGTCGACAAGTGGTAAGTTCCTATTTTAAAATACAAAGAGCTTGATATATTTTTACCATTTTCAAAGACAACTGATTTTTCCATTTTCTAATGAACTACAAATATTAATAGTAAGTTTTTCTTGATATTGATTAATTATTTGATGAATAAAATTAAAATGTTACATATATCTATTTCTACTTTTCAAGGTGGCAACATGTTTGGGTATTGCTGCTGGAGGAATTGGTACACTTTTATTTACTTTAGATAGATCGGTAAAAGCAGTTGAAATAATAGCACATCCACCGCACTATCATTGGAGTTTCTCTGGCCTTTTTCAATCTCTAGATCATGCTAGGTAACTGTAACTTTACTTAAAATTAATTTAAATTATTTATGAATTTATAAAATATTTTTTAGTCAAATATCACATTATTTATATGGTAAAAAATTACATTATTAAAATAAAATAATTTAATTTCTTTTTAAATAAATTCCAATTTTTCATTAAAATTCCATTTTTAAGTTTTATTAAAATAATTTTTACTATGAATGATTATTTATCTTTAAATTAAGATTAATTTGACCAAAATTGTGATCTCAATGATAAATATTATAACCGAAAATATCTAATTATGAAATAAAAAAATCAGTGAGTTTTAGTATAAAAATATTACTAAGTAGTTTATAACATTTTGATTTACTGATGAAAGTTCAATTACATTTAATAAATTTTCTTAAATAAAGTAAATCTTGTTTGAAGTTAAAAAAAATATGTATATGTATCTTTTATGTTCACAGTATGCGGCGAGGATGGGAAGTGTACAAGAATGTATGTTCTGCCTGTCACAGTTTAGAATACGTTGCATATCGTCATCTTGTTAATGTAACTCATACAGAACAAGAAGCTAAAGCCTTAGCTGAAGAGGTTCAAGTAAGTTGTAACAAAATTCAGTTATCTTTTAAGAATCTTTTTAATTATATTTGAACTTTTAATATAAATATAAAGCATGAAGCATTCATAATTATATTTAAATATTTAAAAATTAATTTTTTTTAAAAAATACTTTAGATACAAGATGGTCCAAATGATTTAGGTGAATATTTTATGCGTCCCGGGAAACTCTCTGACGGTATTCCTTCGCCATATCCTAATGAAGAAGCAGCGCGAGCAGCAAATAATGGTGCCTATCCACCTGATCTTTCATATATTATTAATGCACGACATGGAGGAGAGGTAATTTTATTATTTTATTTTATATTTGATAATTTAATATTTCATTTTTAATTTATGAAAATTCTCTTATTATTTTCATTTGTTAAAATAAATGTTTGTAGTTGAATTAATTACATACATATGTATGATAATAATTTTTTTTATTTCAAAATAAACTTGATTGAAAAAAAAATTAATATTAAATATATAAAAAATAGTAATATTATATAAATGTTATTATTGAAATTATATAAAAATATTTTATCGAGAATATTAGTTTGCAGACTATTATTATTTAAATTTGCACAAGATCAAATATTTAATTTTGTTAATAATAATTAATAGTTGAAAATAATTTTAAATTTATAACCTTATTATATTATTTAAAATAATATTATCATTAATTACTAAATTTTGTTATGAATAAGAATATTTTTCATGAATTTTAAATGTTTTAAATTTAAATTTAAAGTTATGTAATTCATGTTTTTGTAATTTTAGGATTACGTTTTTTCGTTATTAACTGGTTATCAAGACCCACCCGCTGGAATTTCTTTGAGAGAAGGCCAATACTACAATCCCTACTTCCCTGGTGGGGCTATTGGTATGGCTCAGGTTAGTATAATTAATTTAAAGGCATACAAAATATTTTTTTAAATAATTTAATATTTTTTGCAATTTTTTTTATTATTATTAAGGTATTGTACAATGAAGTAATAGAATATGAAGATGGTACACCAGCATCAACTCCTCAGTTAGCTAAAGATGTTGCCACATTCCTTATGTGGACTTCTAATCATGAATATGATGAAAGGCAGAGACTTGCTATTAAGGTAATTAATATTTTAAATATATTATTATTTAAAACCTAATAGAATATAATAACCTTCTTTTAGTAAAATTTTTGTTTTTTTTAAATAGTTAAAAATAAAAAACTATATATATATAATTTAAGTAAATAAATAAAATTAGTCTCTGTTAAAAAGATGTTTTAATTTTCCATAAATATGATAAAAATAAATAAATTTTGAAAAAAGATTCTATAGATTGTTCTATTATATTGAAAAACTAAAATATGTATTTTATTAACTATATTATGTTGATTTATATTAAAAGTTGAATTAAATTTTATAAAAACAATTGTTTGCTAAAATTTGTATCTAAGACATAACATTAGGTAACAAATAATATCTGCAGTTCTAGTATTTGTACTATATATTAATCTCGTTTTGGATTAGAGGATTCATTAATTACTCAATTTTTTTAATTGATATGAAAATCAGTATTAAAAATGTTTCAAAGATTAATTAAATTTTTTTATATAGATACTGATTTTAACGTAAACGAAAATTTATAGTGAATATTTTTATTCTTATATCATTATACGTGTCAATAATGTTAAAAATAATTTTTGTTTTAGGTTATTGGAATTTCTGCGATTTTGTTAACATTTTTCGCCTATTTGAAGAAACTTAAATTCAATCACATTAAGTATACCAAATTAGCATTCATACGAAAGAAGAAAAATTAATTGAGAAACATCATCTACATTTAATTAAATTTGATAGCTCACGGAAATTGCTTGGAACACATAGTGATTCTGGTTACGATGTGTAGTTTTATAATAATTTTAATTAATTCAGTGAAGACAATTTTAAACATCCGTGTCACCGTTATTTCATCAATGTTCAGGGTTTTTCTAATAATGAAAGAACCTTCTTGTTATCAGCGCCAAATGAATTAACTTGTACAATGTACATACAATAATACAAGCAATGACATCATTGTTTTGTTAAAGTAAACCATTAATTCACCTAGACATCATGTTGTTTTAAAATTTTTTAATTTTTTAATTCGAAAACATGACAAATAAGTATCGTGTAAATTATCATCAAAATCTTATTGAAAAATAGTTGTTTAAATTTCCAATGTGTATAATTGTGTTGTGTTTATATATATATAAATATATATATATATATATGAACAAACACATGTACATAAACTAAAAAAATTAGTCAATTCATATAAAATTATTTATCTTGTTATATATTTTAAAAGATTGCAGATTTTTGAAAAAATGAAAAGATACTCTGAATATAGAAATATAATTACAGTATTTATATTTTTTACTTTACGAGAAGAAGGTAGTGCTTATATTAAAAACAACGAACCGCAATTATTTTTAAATAAATTATTTGATTATATTTTTCTTTTTGATAAATTATAACAACATTGAAATTTGTTTTATATGCAACTTTAATCATAATAGTATCATATTAAGCATACACAAGTTACTCTCAAAGCAATAGTAGAACATGTATCAAAATTATTTTTAATTATTTTACTTCTATATTCATTAATAATTTTGTTTTAAAAATATCACAACAAATGTTAGATTATTTCTTTCATTGTTACGTTTACTACATTTTAAAACTAAAAATACTTATGAAATTTTATTTATTAATTTTATGAATTTAATAAAACAACTAATTTATAAAAATAAGGGAAAGATGAAGAATTTATATTGACAATATATAGTATGAAAGTAATCTTAATTTAATAATTTTTAAAAGCTTGTTGAGAAAACATGGAATGAAAAAATTTGAAATAATTACTACTCATGGATTTACTGCATAAATAATGTACAGTCTCGTTATCATAAAGTAATTTCATGTAAATTTTAAATAATTTACAATTCCAGAATCATTATTTTCTACATTATAGCACATATAAGTTGATTTAAAAGGAAATTTAAATTTTTTAAATACAATTTTCATTTAACATTTTATTAAATAGAAGAGAAACTTTGTTCAAGAATTATATATTACGATAATTATCTATATAATAACGATTTTACAAATGTTGCACACAAGGGGTTAATACTGAGAATTATAGATTGCTTTTAAACTCTTAATATTTTGCATAAAAAATTTACTTTTTAGAATAAATAATTTTGTTATTAAAAATCTGACAAATATAATTATTACTCAATTGATATTTTTATTATGATTTTTAATATTATTTAAATTTAAAAATTCTGTGAAATATTTACCACAAACTTTAATACAAATATTAAATTTTTTAATTTTTATTGTTTAGTATTTATGAGATAATACACGTATAAATATTTAATTCATTTTGTGATCACGAAAATGGAATTATTAATAATTTTTACGATAAACAAAATAGTGGATATCTTTTAAGAATTTCATTATTATAAAATTCTAATTCTTTGGTTTTACTAAATCTATGACTATTATAATCTTCTGCAAGATATCAATATTTATTAAAAAGCTAAGTTGTAGTATATTTGTCAGATATTTCTACTTTAAAAAATTTTTTTGAATTAAAGACCAAAAATATTCTAAAATTAAATTTTGAATTATTCACCCCTCGAAAACAAAAGTTCAAAACATGATTTTAAAAAAACATTAAAGTTATCAGTCAAAATATCACTTACAAATGTGAAAATGGCATCAATAAAATAATAATAAAATTCATTAAATCGCAATACAGGCAATATTTCACTCAAAAAACTCTGAAGGCATTATTTTTTTTCATACTGAATATGAATTTTTATTACACAGTTCGTGTTTCCAGCTTTTCCTTTTTTTAAGGTTCAAAATATGACTTCTTGCTATATATTAATAAATTTTGGCTCGTCGAATCTGTATTTTCTTGTTCGTTGATTGTGTAAGAGTAATATAAACGCGATTGCAGCTTAAATATTTTATACGTGCCTAGAGTACAGTTATAGGTCTGCATAAAGCTGGGAGCCTGTCAGCTAAAAAATTACTAGTGGTATTTAATTCTAAGAAATATCTTACCCATGCAAATAAAATACAGATTCGACCATCCAACACACAAACACACGTTATCTTCATGTTTATGAAGGTATGTGTACACTGCTTCGTTAACTTTTTTTCCTTTATCATACGTCTCCATCGGGTACCAGTGCAATATTATTTGGTACCTTGATAGTTTTTTGTCTCGTGCTATTTCGCATACAAGAAAAGGTGATAAACTTTACATGTTGTTAGGCTAAAATGAGCTGCCCTCGGGTGGCTGAGATAATTTCATATTTTCCTTCAGCGTCATTAAACGACGTAATTCCGTAAGAACGGTTTTAATTGTGTATTCGCGTTGCCACTTTGATAATATTGGAACACTCCTGTTGTCCACCTACAATACACAAGATTTATTGTCTACTGGTAACATATTTTATGGTTTTCAGTTCATTGAAGTAATTCAACAAAGTTATTTTCATAATTTATTATACATTATTATTTTAAAATATTTTATTGTTTTATATTAGAACAACATTTTTAATGTGCTAGGTTATGTTCTTTTTTATTTATTGTTTTTTGTCATAATTTAATTAAGACAAATATTCATTAATTCAATAACTACAAATAAGTATATAAAATAAAAGATTTATTTTAACTAATTTTTATAAAATTAATTTATTCGATGAAATTTAATATAAAATTAAATTCAGATAATCATATAAGTTATCTTTTAATACGTAAATTGCTTAATATATTATTTTTAGATTATTGATTATTATATGATAAACAGAAATAAACAATTTATAAAATATATATATACAGACTTACAGCTCCTGTGGTGCTATTAATGCAGTTCATATTAATTCTACTTAAGAATCTAACACTGGGAGCATCATCTGGATATCTTTGACCACAATCAATTTTAAGACTATACATTCTATTTTCATAAGGTGTCTGAAAAATAAAGATGAAAAACTAATTTAACATTAATAATTATAATCATTAAAAAATATTTTCATCTTATTACATTTTGGATTAGGTTATTTATAATATTATTTTTAATATTCAAAAAGTATTAGCAAATGAAATGTTTGAAAATATTTTATATAATTCAATTTTTATACGAACAATAAATAACAAATATAGTAATAAGGAATAAAAACTAATAAATTTTAATTTACTGTTAAATAATATTTAGTAGACATGTATATAAATGAAAAATATTCAATAATTTTAATTATAAAAAAAATAAAAATTTGAATTTACATTTTACATAAATAAAACTAATTATAAAGATTTAAAAAAAACAGTGTTTTATAATTTTTAATTTTATTAAAAATTATTTAACTCAAAAAATTTTTTTGTTTTATTATTTTAAAATCAATATTATAAAAAAATATATACTAGATTTTTAAAAATAAATGGTAGATGTCGATATAAATTTTATATAATAAATGATCATTTATTTTTTTTTAAAGTTTAAATAAAAAAAATTTATTTTATGTTTTATTATATACCCTAGGTGGTCCAATAATCATTCCAGTCCAATGAGTTAATGTCATATCATCATCATTTTCTAAACCCCAACTAATTGTTCCATCACCAACACCCTTTTGTCCTTGTTCGAGTTCTTCTAATAGACGGAAGTTTCTTGGTACAACTATAAAAATATATAATAAATTTTTTATTATTCTTTACTAAATAAATAACTAAATTGATAAGAAGCATCAAAATTATAACACAACATTTTTTATATTTGTTCAATAATTACTATTTAAAATTAAATAACATCAATTTGTGATGAAAAAGTAACATAAATTTATAACACTGGTTAATATGTTTAAATATTTCATTCTATAAAATAAATTAACTATTCTATAAATAATATACCATTTACCATTCATAAATGTGTCAACTAAAATTACTATTTTTAAACAATTAATCAGATTTACAGATTTTTCTAATAATTATATTCTAGTTATCCTTATTGAAATTTATTTTAGGAGCACACTTTTACAATGTAAATTCCATTTGAAATATATAAATTCATATTAAGATAATTAATTTGATCATTGTTTAAGCTAAATTAAAAATACGATTGAAAGAATACTGGATAAATGTGTTCATAACCACATTTTATATTTGTCAAATTAAAAAAACAATCATTTTCGAACAATGTATAGGCTTTTGAAGACTAACTTTTTTAAAATCATGATCCATTTTATGATAATTTTTACTAATCTAGTGAAGTATCAAATAAAAGAATTCTTACTCCTAATTTGTTACCAAGCTAAATGTCAAGGTTACAATCATAATGTACAAAAATCTTTTCAATTAAATATAAAAGATTAAGAAAAATAAAAAAAACAAGGGGTAAATACGAACCTACACCGGCCGTTGGCACCGCCATGATATCCTCGTGAAATTCGTCGCGAGGAAACGAAATAAGAATACACAGCCACTCTTTAATACCTGCACGCGTGTTGTAGGACTTCACAGAGGCGTTAATTTTTCGTCTCTTGGTCCACACCACGGTAGAAGGTGTATAACAAAACTAATGCACGTACAGCGTGTGCGTGTACGTGCCTATGAACGACGTGTACGATTGGTATGTATGTATCACGCTCTTCTTTACAACTCGACGACGACGACGGCGACGACGATAATCTGTATCTCTTTTTCACGAAAGTAAGGGCGGGAGGGCGGGAGGGAGGGAATGAGAGAGATAGATAGATAGATAGAGAAAGAAAAGGAGAGAAGGAAAGAGAGAACGATAGTAAGCGAAGCTATATATATGTTTGCATGTGGTATATGCGCTGTGCTTAGCGCGAATGCTGCTGTGTGCGCGCGTGCGTGTCCGTAAGTACACGCCCGTTGTGTGTGAGCCGGCACTTTTCTGTAGAAAGAGAAGCGCGGATCATTGTACGAAGGCGTCGTTGAATTATAACAATATGTTTTGGAGGCAGATGCAACGGATAGGCAAAATCTTAGTTTTGCTATTCATTTAATGAACGTGTTCTGTGTTCTACGCACCGAAACGTCTAAGATTCGATCAGTTCCAACGAAACAAGAGCGCGTTTTTTTTATAAAGTGGAATAGGCGTAATTTTCAAACACATAAATATGTATATGTATGCGGACAGTATAGTGACCGTAGCATATTCGAATACGACTGTGGTCAGCTTAGTACACACCATACACGCAGTATAGAAAGAGAAAGAAAACGTCAGTGAACTGTGTCTCACCCGCCGTACATGGATTCAGCGATATACTATATACATCACTATGTATGCATCAATTCATGCATCACCACACATATTTATTTGAAATGTTCATGCACAGGTTTTTGTGAAAGCTCTCGGCAGCTAACGATGTATCTTTTCTGAACGGGTGAAATTGTATGAAAGATTGGAGGGGACAGTTTTATTATTATATGATTAGTGTTGTTAAAATTTTTGTTATTATTAATATTATCATTATTATTGTTGCTGTTGTTGTTATTATTATTATTATTATTATTATTATTATATTTTATAGTTTAGAACAAGAGACAGATGTTTCCCGTGTTATTATGTTGGCAGCCATTTCTTTCACGCATTCTTTAAATAGTTATCGCTTATAATTTTTGTTAATTAATTATTGGTTAATTGTATAATTTTTTTCTTAAGAAATTATAATTTATGTCATTTACCAATACAAATTCCAAATTTGAAGAATTCAAAATAAAATTAAACGTAAACACTTTCATAATTTTAGCGATCGACAATTACTCAAAAGGAGATAAAAATAAAATTAGATATAACGATTAAATTCGATCTTATATATGTCTGTTTCTTAATGTATAATATTGCATTATATATAATTTTATTCTGAAAATACTTCGAGCTTAATTGTTGATTCTTTTATAAAAAAAAAAACACTTTATAACTATATATATGCAATTTAACCAAGCAACATTAATTAATCTTACTAGATTTAAAAAAAAATTTATTTTAATAAATTTATAAATTATCTATAAAATTTAATGCACTTTTAAATAAGTTCAATACAAAATTAACTTCGAAATTGTTATAACCAACATTTTATAATTAATTTATTCTTTATTTCAAAAATATGTTTTTAAAATAGTACTGCAATAAAAAACTACAATTACTAAAAATTACTTAATTATAATGGTTATAATAATTAATATATCATATAGTATACATACAATTATAATTATTAAATCAAACATTATTAATATTTAAATCTGCTAAAGGAATTTAATTAATTAAAAATACATTTATTAATATTTATATTTAAAGGTCTTCATATAATTTATATTGAGAAGAACATTTTGTCTTTTATTTTTTTCTTTGGCATATTAATTTTAATATACGAAGCATACGCGTGTATAATTTTTAATTAAAAACATCAATTAAAATAAAGAATTGATGAAACCTTAAAAAAACAAAATTTTGTTTAATGATTCTAAAACTTGTAACTACATATTAATGATTAAAATATGTTTTAGGTTTAATACTTACTATGCATTAATTACAAAAAATCAATATTTATAGTAAAAGTATTACTTAAAAATTATTTTAAAGACATTTTTTTGTTTATATTTACTTATCAGATCAGGTTTTAGCAATTAAATTGAACTATTTGTGAGTAATATACGGCACGGGAACAAAGTTAAAATATTTATGATTTAAACAAAGTATATGAGCTGTATTTTACAATTTGTACATTATTACTGACGAATTTATATAGAAATTGGTTATTCACAAAAATTTGTAATTATTATACGATGGTTTGTTTAATCAAAATAACCTGATAATTTTCCTTAATTTCGTTAGTAAGTATTAAGAATTTTTATTTGTATTTTGATTTAATTTTTTAAAGAAAATAAACAACTATGACCAAAAATTTATTGTCTGAAATTTAGAGTTTTTAACGGAATAATATATTTTGAAATAAAATTGATTATGTTTATCGTGCTCAGTACTTGATCACTTTAAGCACACAATCTTCATAAGTGATTGTTTCTATATACGTACACAGAGTAGCCTATCGTTGGTCTTTATTAAATACAAATGAAAGACTTGAAAATAGTCGCTTATTATCAACCCAAAATTTTTTTATTGCTTATAAAAGTTTGAGAAGACATACGAACTTTAAATAATTTTCGTACCATGATTTTAGTGTGTAAATAAAGTGTAGATATTGATAAATTTTCTCAGATATGTATCATTTTCGTATAGATTATTACTATTTTTAGTAATTAAAATTATTGACATATGTTTCGAGAACGTTATTCAATAAAATAAGGGTAATAATGAAAATAATTAATAAACAATGATAATAATAATATTGCGGAAAGAGAAAAACAAGAAATATAATGATATGTTTTATGCTTAATATTACATGTTAAAATCAATTTATTATTATTATAGAAATCGAACTTAAATCCATTTTATTTTATTTATTCTCATGTCGATATTCTTAATATATTACTTACTACAATTACTAATCTACTTTATTATTTTTTTTTAATGAAAAGTTTTATTTCTGAGTAAACAGCTTTGTAATATTGACAATTAATTCTCATTGATGAAATGACTTAATCATAATACTTAATTATTAATAATAGTAATCTCGAAGAAAATTTTGCCGTCCTCGCTTATGAATTTACCATTCAATCGTTTAGACTATTAATCATTATACTCATGGCTTTTAACTTAAAATTTTTAATATTTAATCTCTTGACAATTAATACGGTACCTGATTAATAGAGATTAGGCTCAAGTGATCGATATCGTTCGGATCGAAGCAGATGTTGCTTCATTTTCTTTATTTAAAATTCACAAAGTTTTAGTTTTGAATATAGGACATATTTCTTGGATTTGTTCTTAAATTTGCACATTTTCCTTAATTCCTTATTTTTAACCTTTATAAATTTCAGTCTACATTTTGATATTTTGTAGTCAGGCCACCACCAGTTTGAAGTTGGATTTATTAACTTTGGTTCTGTCTTTTATTTTGAGAATAAATATATACCAATTACAGTTTCGGACGAATACTTTTCTTCTTTGTCAATTAAAGATGGATATGCTAAAATGTAATTTTTACTCAACAAAACTTAACTCGTAGCTTTTGAAAATCTTTCTAAGCTAGTTATTTCTTTCTCTTATTTACATAACTGCCTTAATAGTTGAGTGTCAATAGAAAGGTAACTGCGTTATATTTGGTCGGATTATTCATATGTGGCTTTCTAAAGCAACGTAGGGCAGCCGACTACCGAAACGGATGCTAATATATACCTGACTTGTTTATTGGGACAGTATCATTAAATAATAAATTAATTAAAACACAAATTAAAACCCTCTTTAAATTAAAGTATTTTACGTTTGATGAATTCTGAGATTTAATTCGTTCGCCCTTCTTTACATTACATGGGCAGTATGTAACCTTAAGTATCGCAAGGATATTGCATTCATTTTAGAAGGTGATAAAAATGCTTCAATAATTTAGAATGTCCATATATTCGAAGGTTTTAAGGTAATCTTATATTCCACTTTTCTATACCCATTTCTTTCCAGTCCACTGATCATATAGTTTTTAGGTATTTGACCTTATCGACGTCAAAGTGGGTTCATCCACTTTTTGGAGAATTTTGTTTACATTTATCTCTGTTTGTAAACAATATAACTATTGCCACATTATAGATATCTAGATGTAATCGACTGTTGTTATACTTGCAAGGCAGACATGCTGCTCTATAAGACTTCGCTAGGAAAACTCCAATTGTCGTCTTTAAACAATGTCACTCATTTTTATGCGAATACACGTGAATATCTCAACATTTTCGGCATTTTAAACATATTATTTATTACTAAATACTGCTCATTTTATTTCTTGATCCAATTTGTTTTTATGTTATTCAGAATATTATAGATTCATATGTCTAATGCATTCAATGCTATGTTTTGCCATTGGCTATTTTATTGAATGGATGCCACCCACGTCTAGCAGAACAGCGGATATTGAACATTAAGCCTTATTGGAATTTTACATATTATCATAATGTAATATTTAATTATAACATATAGTTGATCTTATTTTAAATATAACTAATATCTTAATCTATTGCTATATCGTTTCGTCTTCAATGCATATTCTACGATTAAGCATCTCTAAATACGTTTGCGAAAAATAATAGCAGTGCTGCCTTCCCTTTAAGGATCATGAGTAGCTACGGGCTTCTTTAAATTAAGCCTAAACTACCAGGTATTTTACATAAAGACGCTATTTCATTGGTCCGATGGGACACGCCTCAAGGTGGCATTCCCTAGAAGAAGGATTTATGAAAAAGATACATTTCATACTGATTACATAAATGAACGTATTTACTAATTCTTATGGTAAATTAAAACTAATTATTTATTATAACTATTAGTATTATCGTCAATATACATATCTAAGTTTATTTTGATCTTTATGAACTCAACCATATAATAAGCTATAATTATCTACAATTACAAATAAATGAATAAATGTGTATAAAACATAATAATAACAATGATTTTGCAAGCATTTAATTTTAAAAAAATTATTTAAGATTATATAGTATATAATAAATGATTTCACTGTATTTGAATTGTGGGATATTTTTTATTACATTTTATTTGATTCAATATTAATTAAAAAATTTTTAAACGAGACTATTTATTTTAATATTGATTGTAGGTTTATAATATTTTCTTGAATTTTCCAAGTAACTTTCTACCTGTTCGACTTAAATTATTTATTTTATTTTTCTAGTCAAAAACTATCATCGTTGTGTTGAAAGTTAACAAATATTGTATTGAACTGGTAATTTAAAAAGGCTCTCATAAAATTAATATGATTTATAAAGCTACGAAACAATATTTTAAAAATAATTTTATAAATAGATTAATTTTATTGCATTGATTTCCTATTATAATTAAGTGGCATTCTTAAATTATTGATTTTCAGTGGTCACAAAATAAAATATCTGTACTTTTTTATATTTAGTTCCAAATATTTATTAATTTATTTAAATATTTCTTGTATAATAAACAATATAGCATGAATCAGTGCATAAATGAATTTTAGTATTTTTACCATAAAATTATTATTTTTATATCATTTTAATCGCACCTTTACTTAATCTGAAGTAATTGTTTATTTTGTTAAATATAAATAACATGTGCATATCAACAGATTTTTGTCAAGTATTTTATTTTTATTAAAGTACTAAAAACTAACTTTCAACAATTGAAAATTAAACAATTTATAGTTTATTTATTAATCGATTTAATTAGTGCCTTCTTATTCTTTAAAAATATAAATTTTATAATTTAAAATATTTTTGATAATTTAATTTATTTAGAAAATAATATTTATTTAATGTAAAAATATCCATAAAGACCTATCATTTTAACGATATTTAAAATTTTGTTGAGTAAAATTTTTTAAATATAAACTGGCTTATCGTATATTAATTATATTTTATACTTTTATACGTAGAAATTTACAAAATTAACAATAATATGTGCACTAACGTGCATAAATATACGCAATAACTCTAGTCTCAGAATTTATAATCGAGTAAAATCAATATTAGAGATCGAGTACTACACTATAATATAATATAGTAATATAATAATAGAAATAATTAATTAGTTCATTAATTAATTATATTAATATTCTTAAAAATATTATCGAGAGAGAACATTAAAATAGATTATTTGACAACAAAATTAAGTTTATTTATTTAATTCCTATTATGTCTATTTGAAAAAACATAAACTAAGTATACTAAAAAATTTTGAAAACCATCATACAATTGTATTATAATTATATTAATGTATTAGATAATTTTAGTTTAAATTGTAATTTACGTTTTACCATTTAATTTGAGATATACTTCATTCGATATAAACAAATTCTTATTTCATTTTATAATAAGAGGATAATTCTCAATTCATTTTTATAAAATATTTTTTTTAAGTAAAATTTATATATTAAAGAATAATGTTGAATGTGAATCAAACCGTAAGTACAAATAGATTACATAGATTTAAAGTATATACAGTACATAGAATTAAAGTTATAAGAATATTTATATTTAGATGCATTCGTTTAACACTTATTTTATTTAGTAAATAAGAATTACAGAATCTAAAACAATTTCTACAAGTTTATTGAAATACATTAATATGCATCACACATAATTTTTTATATTATATTATTTACGTTTTAATTGATTAAAAAATTTCTCATATTTAATCGACGATTTTTATCGAAACTTGTGTAAAAAAATAATACAATAATTTGAAGTATAAAACAACAACCGTGACATTTTTATAAGTGTACATTAATTGCAAAGAAATTTTTACCGATAGCCAATAAAGATTTAATATAATATGTTGAAGGAAGATAATTAATTCAATAGTAAAAAAAACGTATAGTTATTATAATAATGAGCAATTAAAAAAAAACTTTGCAAAGTTTGGTATTCAAATTCATCTATACTATCTACTTGATATTTTTATATTTCCACAATATTAAAACTAAAATGTTGATTGAATATTATCGGTATTACGACAATATATGAATGTTTACGATTTATAAAATCAAATATTTTTAAATACTTGCAGATATATAAATCAATAAATTAAATATACAGTAATATTGTAATTAAAATATCCTTGTAATATTTTTGGATCATAATCATGCATTTAAATATTTTTGTAACATAACATATTGAGTGCATGAAGTTAACATTTAATATAATGTAAAATAAAAGAACACACTTAGAAAAAGATGGTTTCAATTTAAATTTTAATATAATATCGAATATATGATAAAAAGTAAATTAAACGAATAACTTTAATTATTTAAAAGTTTGAAAAATAAATCTACTGCTGCAGGTGTTTATAAATTTATTTTATTAATATAGTCATTAATAAAATAAATAGAGAGGAACTTGAATATAAAAATGTTTTGTATCATAGTTTTCATAAGCACAAGCGCTACATAATTTTTTTGTTCAACAAACAACCGTAGAAAAGCTCTTAAAAATAATGAAAAAAAATTATAAAATTGATAAAAAAAAAAATATCTTGTTGATTTATTTTCATTCAAAAATGAGATTTAAGTGAATTATTTTATCCTGTGGATTACTGCAAGATTCCTAGTTATTATGAAAACTTTACGATATAGTATTAATGGTCTTTTCTGTGCTGATGGTCTGGTGTTTAAAATTTCAATATTAATGTGAGGTGCGTTAAAACATGTTTCAATAATACATTAACCACTTTACTGGTACCTTTTTTATTTTTATTTATTACTGTATTTATTGTATAAATGATTAAAAATATGAAGTTATATATTTTAAATTTATTTACTTATTTTGAATAAGCTATCCAAAATCAATTATGTATAACATAATTATGAACAATCCTTACGAAAAGAACTTAAGTTGAATTATATCTGCACATAAAATAGTTTTTATATTAATTAAAAATTGTACACATAATTTAATATGTGTAAAATTTACGTTAGACAATATATAAAAATTTTAAAATATAAATTAAATTTTGATTATTAAAATCTTATAAATTTTATTCGGATGAATTAATATTAAAACGTAAATGCATTAATGATTTAACTGTTTTATGACAATGTTTCACTTATCTAACCTTTTTACGTAATGTTGTTTGAAGGTCTGTTCCGTTCACGTGGTGTTGCTATTTATTGCAAAATATTTTTTAGCAAAATACGATCTTAAATTGTGGCGTTTTATTTAAGCATATCTGATATTAATTATCAATAATTATTAAAAAAAGAAAAGGTATTATCTTTTTTTTATCAGAAAGTATTGTTGAAATTTATTATATATAATTGCTAATATAAATAATTGTTATTACACTAATAATATTTTTATGTGCATTTTGTTTTGCAGTTGTAAATATAAACATATAGTAATTATTTCCAGAAAAAATGTCAAACCGAAAAATTTCAAATTCTGTTGCTGCTGTACGTGGTATAAAAATAATTATTGATGCAGTGCTACGAGAACAGGAAAAAAAATTTCCCCATTTGATGAAGCAGTGTAATGTTCAAAAATTTTTGGATGACAGGTTTCAAGGTTTGGAAAAACTATTGGTTGATATAGATGAAAGTAAGGTTCCTGTAAGTTTCCAAATAGACTAATTTAAGAATAATTTTACACTAAAAATGTTACTAATAATGTTTAGTTTATCATTATTTTTATATTTTGATATATATACATGTGTGTGTGTGTGTGAGTGTGTGCATAGATCTACTTAGAGATTTTAAAATTTTTTGTAACTTTATTCAAGGTTATTCAAGTTATTCATGTTTTATTTTAGGAAAAAATAAAGAAAGATTTGAAGGAATTTACAGAAAGGTTGTATGTAATTGAAAAAAGTCTTTCAGAATACACAAAAATAAGATTTGATGAGATTTTAAAATCAAGTAATATGACAGACATTTTAAAAAATGATTTAAATGATCTGAAAAAGAAGTTATATGTTTACGATCAATCTAAAGATCCAAAAGAAATATCATCAAATAAATTTCGGAAATTAGATATTAAAGATGCTACAAATATTTTAAGAGATAGTCAAAATAAAACTAGTACAAATATAAATGAGAATGAGAATGAACCGATAAAATATTCAAGTGTAAAGGAAAAAATTGAAACTATTGGCACTATTTATACAAACATACCAAAAATTGAATTATCAGAAAAAGACAAGAAATTGTTAAGAAAGTTAGAGCTAGAACACGAAGAAAAAATTAAAAGTCAAGAAAATACAGAAACAGAAAGACTAGGTAATAAGCAATCAAAACAGTTATCAAATATAGAAAATGTAAGTCCAAGTGTAAAAAAAATACCTCTACCAGATCCAAACAGTAAACCAAAAGACATGGTCAGTATTATTTTTTTATTTTTTTATAATTAAATTTATACATTAAAAATTTAATTTTTAAATAATATTCCTTAGTTATCAAAAGATGCAAAAGCTAGAAAAGTTCCAGCAACTAGAATAGGAAGAATGATTAGTTTTGGTACACTTGGTGTTGGACTTGGGATTGGTACAATAGCTGAGTACACACGTAGAAGTTTGGGAATCAAAGAACCAAGTGTTGGTAAAACACTTGATAACATGTTTCTTACAAAAGCAAATGCTGAACGAATTGTATCAACGCTATGTAAAGTTAGAGGTGCAGCTTTAAAAATTGGTCAAATTCTCAGTATTCAGGATAATTCAATTATCAGTCCAGAATTGCAACTTGCTTTTGAAAGGGTTAGACAAAGCGCAGATTTTATGCCTACTTGGCAAGTTGAAGTAAATATTTTTTATATTGATTATGGTTATGAATATTTCATTATTAGAATATACCAGAAATATAATTATTAAATATTATGTATATATTTTAGAAAGTTCTTTCAACTGAATTGGGTCATGATTGGAGAGAAAAATTGGCAACATTTGAAGAAAAGCCATTTGCTGCAGCTTCTATTGGTACTAATATTATTTGTGCATTTAATTAAAGTATTTCTAAAATTCACTAAATTGTACTTTTTAAAAGAGTATAATTAATTTAAAGGTCAAGTACATCATGCTACTTTAAAAGATAGAAGGGCTATTGCAATAAAAATTCAATATCCAGGAGTAGCTGCAGGTATACAAAGTGACATCGAAAACCTAGTTGGTCTAATGAAGGTTTATAATTTGTTATATTAAGATATAAATAAAATTATTATAATTCAAACATATTTAAATTATATATATTTAAATCTTATATTTTATTAATTGAGATACTAATATTTAAAATATATAAATTAAAGAGTAAAAAGTTTCTTTTCAACTCTAATTGAGATCAAATATTTAACTATATTTTTTATTTAGATATGGAATATGTTTCCTGACGGTATGTTTATTGATAATATTGTAGAAGTTGCTAAACGAGAATTAGCTTGGGAAGTCGATTATATTAGAGAAGCTGAATGTACAAGATTGTATAGAAAATTAGTTGAACCTTATCCAGAATATTATGTTCCTGAAGTGATAAGTAAATACATTTGAGTTAAATACATATTATTTTATATAAACATCTCGATTAGATTATTATTTTTTCTCTAGGTGATTTGTGTACCAAACAAATATTTACTTCTGAGTTAATTGAGGGAATACCAGTTGATAAATGTCATAACTTAGATAAGGAAAATCGAGAACATATTTGTAAACTTATCATGCACTTATGCTTAAAAGAGTTATTTATATTTCGCTATATGCAAACCGATCCTAATTGGTCTAACTTTTTCTACAATCCATCAACTAAACAAGTATTTCATGAATGTTAAAATAACTAAAATATTTGATTGTGTCTTTTAAATTGTATTAATATTCTTAGCTAATACTGCTGGATTTTGGTGCTTGTAGAAGCTATGAAAAAAAATTTATGGATAAATATATTGAAGTGATTAATGGTGCTAGTGAAGGAGATAGGAAAAAAGTATTAACTTTATCCAGGGAAATGGGATTTTTAACTGGATATGAATCAAAAGTAATTTTAACTACTTTATTTATTTTATTATATCAAATAAAAGAAAATTTAATTTCAATTTTTATTTTTAAAATAGATCATGGAAGAAGCACATGTTGACACAGTAATGATTTTGGGTCAAGTATTTGATAAAAATCATGAATTTTTTGATTTTGGAGGTCAAGATGTTACAAAAAGGTAACGTTAAATATGCAAATAAAATCAATTTAAAAAAAGTTATTAAAAAAATTTTTTTAAATTTAAAAAAGTATTAAAAAATTTAACTTATTGCATTAATCGTATATTGTTAATTAAGATAAAATATAATGATATTATCGAAAAGAAATAAAGAAATTAGAATTTATATTAAAAATATAAATAAAAATTTTTTTAAAATTATTTATGATTAAATTAAATTTTTTAAATTTATTAATTTCATTTAAATAAACCAATAATCATTTTAATTTTAATTTACAATTTTAGAGTACAAGATTTAGTTCCAACTATTGTACATCATCGACTTTGTCCTCCACCGGAAGAGATTTACAGTTTGCACAGAAAGTTATCCGGCGTATTTTTATTATGCGCCAAATTAAAAGTCAAAATTAATTGCAGAGACATGTTTCGTGAAGTTTACAAAAATTACAAATTCGGATAATAATTTATTTCGAAAGAAATTGTTTAGTAATTAATTTATATAACAAAATTGTTATTGTATTATATCGATAAAAAGCTTTAATAAATTAACTTTTATTATCTTATTTAAGATAATATTTTAAAATAATAATGCAAATCATGTTTGAATTACTTTGTGTATATATGCATACTTAATTAGAACATGTGAAAATTTATTCCTGCATATATATTGAATATTCTTTAGAAAAATAATAATAATTTTTAATGTAACATGTTTGTATATTAAAATGTGATTATTTTTAAACAATATGAATTCAAAGTTAATTTGACTAATCTCTGAGATTTTGTACTTAATATAAGAGCTACTCTAGTATTTTGATAAATACTTTACACAATTTCTAAATTAATCCATGTCACTCGTTTTTTAATTCTTTCTCAAATGTAAATATATTTTTCACTTGTTTACTTTCATTTGTATTGTAATTTATAAATTTTTAAAATCATTCCTTAATTATTACGTTGATTAAATATTTAGAAATTAAATGCTTTTACCTACAATAATCTCAAAACAATTTTATCAAAAACTCAATTCGGTAAAATAATTATTATTTTTTAACTCATAATATTCCATAGATTTCATAAACTGATTAAATTATATTTTTAATTGATATACTCCATAATAGTATAAATGTTTATTTTTTGAAAGTTTTAAAAATAATATTGTTTATTCCATATTATGTTTACATACGTAAAAGACAAATTGTATGTTAAGTTAAAATTTGCAGTAAATGTAAATTTAAGATAATCTTAGAAAAACTTTGCTAATAAAAGAATTATTAAAATTTTTTTATCCTTAATCCATTATTATGTAAGCCATTTATTAAAATAATTAGTCTATATATACGTTTCACTTTATTTTTTTAAATTTGGTTTTTATTTATTACAAGAATGACGATACAGACGCATATCTTCACCAGTTATTGGAAATCGACCTAATTGATCAAAATCTGGACCTGCTTTCATTTTTTTCCTAAAATCAGTCCTTTCTTTAGGTATATACTTTCTATACATTTTAAAACGCCAAAATCTGTATTAAAATATTGACTCTGATTATTGTATTTGTATTAAATATGTTTGTAAAATAAAAATTATTAAATAAATTTGTGTATGTACGACAATTCTATGTGCATACTTTTCCAATGGATGTAAAACGATTTCTTCACTCGAAAATGGCAGATTACTGAGAAAGGTTTTCCAATCTTTGCATACTTTTTCATTTTTTAATGAAAGGGATCTGACATCATTATATTTTAATTTTTCTAAAAATATTAGAGTAAGAATATCAGTATCTGTTCCTAGGTTTTCGGGAAAATATTCACGTAGCAATTGTCTCATCAATTTATCATCCCCTAAAATTATTAAAAATTAACACACTAGAATTTATTATTTTAAAAATTACAAAGAACTAACAAAAAAAATTATGAAAAAATAAATTTATACCTTCGACAAAATTTTGAGTATCCATTGTACCTGAAGTGGTATTATTTTTTGGTGGTTAAAATTTTTAATAACGAACTTCTTTTTTTATTGTAGTTGCCCCTATCCATTATTTTATAGATTGAAAGCATAAATTATCTTATCTTTTAGTATAAAATTAACTTTTTTTATGTTGAAGTGTGAAATATGAAATTTATATAAATTTAAATATGAAAATAATGGATTTTATTTATAAATACAGAAGTAAATAATTCACTGTTCATTTTATTTTTTTCAAATTGAATATAAAATTGGACATATTTTACATTAGTATTTTATATAAGTATTTTCGATTATTCGATTTTTTTACTAAACAAACTTTCAGGCAAAATTTGATTTAAATTTTTTATTTAAATCATTCCATTGATTACAATTGAGTATTATATTTGTTACATAAATATAAATAGAGGTAGTTTTGAACTATAAAAATATTTGATAAAAAGCAATTCATCAAAATACATGTCGATTCCAATACTTAATATTTTTTAATTATTTTAAAAATTATATTCAATATTACTAATTAAAAAATTAAAATTAACATAAAATTTTAATTGAATTATTTTTATAAAAGCTTATACTTGAAATACTAATTAATTTAATACAGAAAACTTGGTAGATAATACATAAAATAATCGTTATCTAATATTATAAAATTTTTAAATTTTAATTTACAATTATAGGTAAAAAAATAATTTAATCATGATTTTTTTAATAATTTTTATATGAGACGTAAAAAAATACAAATTTGATTACAATTATGTATATTAATTATTGAATGCGACAACTTATACTTATTTAACGATATTTATAATTGATACATTCATTTTATTTACAAGTTATTTTATAAATTAATTGCTTTGAAAGAACCTGTACATATGTATTTAACTTTAATTTAATACGTATTATTTTGTTTTGTGAACAAAAATTCAAGTTTAATATAGTAAAATTTTATAACTTGAACAGTCTCCTATTTTAAATTCATATCTGAATTTATAAATATTATTTTTTGATATTAAAAATAATATATTTACTTTCTAAAATTTCTATTAAATTAAAAACTTAAAAATTTAATATTGTGTTCTATTGGATTGGAAATATAATTAAAATTATATATTACTTGCTCGTGAAATAAAAATATTACTTATAGTCCCATTTTTCATAAAATTATTTTTTCGCTGGTAATTACTATTAGCGTTATTAAAAACAATTTGAACAAGCAGTGATCATAAAAAATTTCAGTAAATAAAAATGTAGATCTTTATACATACATGAATCAATAATAATAAAAATATAGTTAATATTAAAATTTGACTAGCATAACACATTGTAGGAAAATTCTGAGAATCGACCCATTCATTAATGATTAAAAGATATTTCTTCAGATTTATTTTTCTCAGGTGCGTCTTTTTTATATCTTTGTTATCCTATTTTGTTCAAAGTATAAACATATTCTTTTTTCGTTTTCTGTTATTAACATTGCTTTCAATTTCACCAATAGCTTTTTTGCGTTTATTATTTATTGTATTACCTTCTGAAAAAAATAATATACAGAATCATTAATACTTAATTATAAACAATTAGACATTCATAAAACCGAAAATATTGTATACAATTTTAAATAATAAAAGTTAACATTTATATCTTTAAAATAATTTTCTTATTAGACAGGTATTATTTAGGTAAAATTATTGAAATTTAAATAAAAAAAAATAGTAACAACGTAATTATTTTTTAAAGATTTAGAATATATTTTAAATTATTTTGAAAAATGTTTATTTACCTTTAATTTAGTAAGTATAAAAAAGTATTCATTATATTTAAATCTATACAGATACGTCTAAACTAATACAGTTTTTAAATAAAGATTCATAATAATTAACAAAATTCTCGAAAAATATGCGTAATAAAGAATAGATGAATTTAAGTAGTATATATACTTAGACTATATGTATAATTTTATTAAGAAACGATAAAATAGTTTAGCCCGATAAAGATAAACAAAGTTTTAAAACGTATAAAATTATATATAATAAAAGATAAAAGGATCAAATTATTTATTTTGAAATTGCACGTTAATCATATTTTTCGTCGTTAATTGATCATAACGAAAATGCATTAAAGAAGTATTTTCAATATTTGAATTGTCCAAAATAATTACAAGATTTTATTATTAACTCGAAACAATCAGAATAAATACAAGGCAACACACACCTTTTTCAACATTTTTAACGGCTTTAGCATTAGATATAGGAATGTTATTATTGCTATGATTCGATATCGAATCTTGGGTAATATCTTCAGTAGATTCAATCTGGTCTTTCTTTCCAGGCTTTGTTTTCTTCAGTGGTTTTTTTCTCGCTGGATTAATTTTAAAAATCATGTCTAAATTTGTGGCCATTGTCGTGACCATCATATTGCCAAACTCATCACGAAATTCCGACATTAATTCAGACTCGCTAAAAGCTTTTCTTCTTTTTCGTTTATAAGCATCTTGCTTGAAGACGTAGTGAACCTCGTGGCAGCATGCGTTGCAATTGCTCAAGCCATTAGTCTCATTGAGAGAAACATTTTTCTCATCAGCCATCATTTGTCGAGATTTGAAGCGAGTGTTATGTCGGTGCGTTTTTCCATTAGAATTGTGGACAAGTCTTTGCTTCAACTCGTCACTTTCAATGTTCAAACTTTCGGCAGCTAGATTTTCGTCTTCTAGAACGACTTCAAGATTTGCCTCGCTGTCACTTTCATCGCTCGAATTTGCTACATCTAAAATGGCGGATTGTTGCATTTCATGGTCGGACTTTATAATACTTTCGATAGCCTTCACAAGCTCTATTTTATTGACATCGCTTTTGTCGTTGCTTTGAAATGATGGTTCGAGTACGATGCTCTCCACTAGTGGATTATTCTCCTTATTATCAATTCTCTCGGGTTTATCGATCATTATACTCTCAACCGCCTTCACGGTCTCTTCCTCGCTCTTCTCTATTTTCGTTCTTTGGATCATTACAGGTGCAGTTGCCTTGTCTTTTACTTCTAGATCCTCTGTTTCAATGTTCGGCGGTAAAGATTTCAGTAATTCGATGGGAGGCTGAATGTTGATCTCAGATAATATAGGATCAACATTAATTATTTTTACTTTTGAATGTTGCACTTTTTTCGTTTCCTCCTCTTTTAACATCATTATGTGGGAAATTTTCGTATTCAAGTTTATAGGATTTTCAGTCATCTTTGAAATACTAGGAGTCTCAAAAATTTCGCTCTCAGCACATATGCTTTCATTCTTGGCGGGGGTTTCTTTCGTCCATTCCTCTATTAGTTCCTCGGGTTTATTTATTAAAAATAATTTTGCTGGTGAAGTTTCAACAGTGTTTTCGATAATTTTTTTATCTTTCGAATCATTGTTCGGTATATTTGTTGGAGATGCACCTACAAAAATTTATTTCATGAAATTTATTAAAGATATACGTGATTAAATAAATATTTACAAAATTTTATAAAATTACTCGCATACATCGTTTTAAAAAAAATGTATTAGTTTTATTACGTATATACAAAATTAATTTAACAAAGAATGCACAACTGGAAATGGAGGCATTGAAAAAAATATTAAAAAACATATTGAAAAGTAAAAATAAAATTATACATTTTATGTAATATCGAATAAATTTGTTTGTATATAATTTTGTTTCGCACCTGTAATACTGCTTTCGTCGTCAGATGAAGAATATGGTGTACAGCTCTTACAGCTACACGATGAAGACGTTGGAGAATAACTTTTTAAGCTTATTTCTTTTTCTCTGTATATCTGCTCGTTTTGTTTTGGCGCGTTGTCGTCTATTTTTTTATGCTTTAGCAAATTTTCCTTAATGACTTTAAACTGTGTAATTTCTGATTCTTTGGAAACTTCGACGATATTGAGCGTTGATTGAAAATTGGATGAATTTTTCGTAGTCTACATTTGGAAGTAAAAGTTACACTTTAAGTAAATATAGATATTTATGAACTGTAAATAGTATTGTAAAAATATTGCAGTCTTGGAGAAACGAAGGAAAAAAAATGTAGCCAAATTTTAATAGCAGAAAGAACTAAATAGATATAAAAAGAAATAAAAAATATAACGTGAAATAGAAAAAAAGTACGTAAAGCAAGTTTAATTTTAACCTTAATGAATAAAAAGCAGAAATATTATTTATCTGAATTATATACATTCACGCGCAAATAACTTTTTACCTGCAAGTTCACGAGAAAATTGCTATCAGTTTTTGGCGGAGTTAATATAATTTTTGGTGTAAGGGGGCATTCGAGTGGTGTAGTCACGAGACTTTGAATCGTGCGCGAATCTTCGCTCAGTTTCGAGATTGGCATCATCAAGCTACTGCTTCCAGGACTCAAGACTTGTGGCGTTGGAGGAACTTGTAGCGTATTCTCATCCTTCTGCGGTGTTTCCAAATCAAGTGAGAAATCATTCAAGGACAAGCATTTTCTATCCGAAATGAACGAGGACTTGGTAATATTTGTGTCGAGGGTTTTCAGGCGCGCGTACTTTTTTTCGACTATTTTACCACGTTCTACTTTATTTACCCGATCGTAGATTACTTCGATTTTTTTAGAACAATTATTTTTCACATTCGCATTTGTAATTATACTCAATTGTTCCTCGATTTTGTCGTAAATCATAAAGTCTTTATTTTCTGGAGAATTATCTTTGATCTATAATAAACATGTTATTAATTAAGAAGAGCATTTAAATATGAAAGGAATTATACAATATAATAAATTTGATTTCATAAGTTCTTATGTAGTATCATCACCTATGCAAGATATAGACTAAATTTAATACTTTATTGAACACATTTATTTTATGAATATAATTTAATTATTAATACTTTGCCAAATGTATTTATTCGTTTTATTCGTTACACTATTTTATAAATTTCTCTTAATTAAAGGCTAATATTTTTCATGAAATTTCATATAGCAGATACTTGTACCTATGAGTGCTATTTAAAAGAAATGTGTTCGTATTTGAATTAAAATTTAAAAAATTTATTGATTTAATGAAAACAGCAAGAAAAATAATAGCAATATGCAAATTATTATTTTTTAAATAACTAACGTAAAATATTTAAATAAATACTTTTTTTAAATTTACTTAAATTATGAAATGAATCTATTTGTAAAACAATATTTGTAATCTCGTGATCTAATTAAAATGATTCCAAGACAATTGAATTAGCTTTATTACGATATGAATCAATATTAAATGTTTCCAAATATATTTAACGTTATTTTACAGATTTAAATGTACATAACTAGCTAGAAATATTTTTATTATACCTTATTATCGACTTCCTTTACTTTTAAATCATTTACAAGATTAGATTTTTCAGGAAGCTCGTTTTCTACGATTTCACATATCGCTGTCATAGTTTTATTTTGTAATCTTTTATCATTATCATTTTTTATCTTATTATTTATTTTAGTTAAATTATTCATCTCGTCAGAGGCCAGTTTTAATACGTCTTCTTCTTTATCAATTCTATCGTTATTTATACTATCTGATAATATTTCGAGAAGATCTTTTGATGTGTTGATCTCAAGTTTGCTTGAAAGTTCCATGGCTTTATCAACCTTTGGCTTTTTTTCATTAGAGTTTTTAGATTTTTCTTTTTGATCTAGTTTTTGAAATGTAGAACTTTTTTTAGGTTCGTTTACCTTTTCTAATTTTTCTAATTTTTCATTTCTGTTTCTCTTTTTAGGTATAATTTTTTTACCTATTTCTTCTTTTATTTTCTTCTTGAGACTCTGTTTTTCTGGCTCATTTTTTCTCTTAGTTTTAGATTGTCCTAAACTGTTTCTCAACTCGCTATCCCAACTTTTATTTTGAATATTTTTTTTATTTTTAACAATTGATTTATCATCGTTGTTTCTTATTAAACAAGATGTTTCTTTTGAAATTTTATCGGAGCACTTTATGTTGCTTTTATATATTTCTTTTATCATGCAGCTATTGTCATTTACAAGATCTAAATTTCTAGCATCTGGAAATAATATTAATATAATATATTAATTAATTTAATATATTATATACATATTTATAGTATTTTAATTTATCTTAATATTTCTAATTAATTGTATCAACCTATTTATCAATATTAAAAACGTTAAATTAAGTAAATAAATAAAAAATTGTATTTTTTTTTACCTAATACATCCTCTCGAAGTAAATCGCTGGACTGCTTCTGTTCGATAATATCCGAATTCGTGAAAGGCGGCGATTGAAACAATGATGATTTGCAGGAATTTTTAAGATTTTCTTTTATTGTTCTAGTAGACAAACAATGTTGTTTATCTTGTATTTTACTTTCTGAGTAAGATTTATTAATAGGTGTGTTGAAGTTGAGAGCTCGTATGTAATTACTTGGCTTTTTTGGCGTTGATAAACTTAATCGGTTGTTCTTAGATTGATTTTCTAATAATTTTGTAGGTGTTTGCTTCATTATTATCTGACTTCATTAAGGAAGAAATAGAGGATGATGGTTAACTTTTGTTAGGTATTTTTAAATTTAGATTTTAATTGTTTATATACACGAACTTGTATTATTAAAAATTTAATAATAAAAATTAATAACACAGTTTTTATTTGTCGTTCTTTATTTTTTTGTTTGTGCAATATTTTACTCGATACTCGTGGATCGAGAGGCGAAGAGCAACTACTTTCTTGAATGCTTAAATAGACGTCATTTACATAAGAAAGATCAAAACAATAAGGGGTATTTATAACGAGGAAAGTAGAAGACAAGTATTGAATTTGTTATCGCTGTTGTTTATGATTGCGACCTCCGGGCAGCGCGTCGATGGGCTCCACAACGCGATGTCATAAATTTCAAAGAATCGAGTTGCCACATATTCATATTTAAAACTAAATTATATTTAAAAATTTTATGAAAAATCTCGAAAATTCATTCGATAATTATATTGGAATAAAAGTTGTTTGTGTTCTTATAAAATACATTTATATTTTTTTTTTACAAACGAAAAATCTTTTTTTTTTAATTTTTTTATTTAATTTTTATTTAATTTTACTTAGAATGTGAATATAAATAATTTCATGAAACTATATTAAATAAAAAAATGCATATCTCTATCAATTAAACTAATAATTAATATTTTGTGTCATATAAATAACGTAGAATAATTATGATATTTTTACTACTATTGAATCAAATAATCAATGAAGGGTAAATTTAAAAGTTTAATAAAATCATTGCATCGAATTGAAAAACATTATTTTAAACAATATTTATATGTATAAACGTCATTAATATTTTAAGTTACATGTATAAAATATTGAGTAATTAAATTTTATATAAAATTAATTGACATATTAGGTATACATACCTTGCATGTTTAAAGAATTCTTTCTCAATTATGGTTTCAGAATGACCGGGATTGTTATTTGTCGAGATCTGTATTATTTTATTGTCATTTTTTTCAACTAGAGCTTCAAATTCATGAGGTTTCTCGTTTATTAAACTCTTTTCAATTTGAACATTATTTTTCTCAGTTTTATTATCAGTTACATCAGATTTTTTATGTATTTTTAAAAATGGGGAAAGACCAGTTCCTGTCAACGTAATCGAATCTTCTACCTCAATTTCAGGTATAGTTAATGGAGTTTTGACCGTACTTATATTATTATCCATACCATACAACATAATTGACTCTATACTAAAATATCTGTTATATTCATTATTATCTTTTAAAAGTGGAGATAGAGTATCAACATTTCCATTTGATTTTTGTGATGTATGCAGATTAAGTAATTCATCTATCACCTCAGAACTCTTTTGTGTAAATGGAGATGTATATTTGGAAATAATATTTACCGGAAATGTCGGAGGAATATTAGTTGAAATTTTAATCTTTGGTGAGTACATTTCAGGTGTTTGTAAAGTTTGATCTATAATTACAATATAAGTCTAGTAATATCAAAGTAATTATAATTAAATTGTATATTTTATTAAGTAATTTATTTTATTTTTAAATATTTGGAAAAAATTATTTTGATAACTACCTTTCACTGCACTTGTTGATACATACTAATAGCTGTAATTCTTTCTGAAACTTCACTTGTTTCTAAAAAATTTACAGTAAAAGTTAATAAAAATGTACTTTATACTATTAGTAAAAAATATATAATACAATAGTACCTTTGGATATAATAGGTGATAAACAAGATGACATAGTAGTTAAACGTGTTTCACAAGCAGTATAAGTGTCTGTAAAATCAATATAATAATAATTAATATATATATATATATATATAGGTATATATAGAATCAGTGTTTCTTTTTTAATTCATCAATATTTATAAGTATTACTCGTTTTTAATGGCATAGCTATATCTTCTTTATGATAAACAATATTTGTTTTAAGTAAATCTTGAGTTGAAAACCAATCATATGTATCTAAGTTTTGTACTGATGCACATGTTTTAATAGGCGTTGATGTCGAATTATTAAAAGAAAAAAAATTAGATCTATGTGCATTTTTTTGGCCTAGAATTGGTGATTCTAAAGGATTTAATAACATTAATGTGTTGTTCATTAGCATATTTTGTGCACCAGTAATTTGAGAATTTCTTTTTGTTGAATCCACTTGTTTAAGAACTGTAGAATTATTAGACAACTTTTCACTTTTTAATAAATCAACTTGGTCTATGTTTGTAGTTTTATTAGTGTTTTGTACGTCCATAATGTTGGATATACTTTGATCTATCTTTTCTCCTTCTGTTGCTTTAGGAATATTATTTTGAGAGATATTTTCTTTAGAAAATACTTTTATTTTTTCTTTAAAATTATTTACACTATTAAAAATAATAAAAATATATTTTTAAAACTTATGTAATAGGTATTATGTAATAAATTTATAGAGTGGTTCAAACATATACTTACTTTTCATTATCTACTTCTAATTCATCTTCTACACTTTTAATTTCTTCATTATCTGGAATTATTTCATTGAGTAATTTGAGAAATTCTGGATCATTTTCAGTCTTATTTCTTGCTACTTGAAATGCTTTATTCATTTCTGCTATAAAAGGCTTACTTGATGCTTCTTTGGCTTCTTCATTAGACTTATCAAATAAAGTTGATTTTATTGGATCTAGTATTCTGTTTATATTGTCAGCTATTCTTTCTTGTATTTCTGTACGATTTATAAGTTCTAATGATAAATCCTGAAGTAAAGCATAGCACTATTATTTTAATTAAAATATAAATAATTTTTAAATAAAAAAAAAACTTTTTAATAAATATGAATTTAAAAATAAACTTTAAATTAAGAAAAATTCTTCAATAAAACAATTATAACAATAGTTAATACTTTTCTATGCTTACAGTTAAAATTTCAATACATTCATCATTTGGTGCTAATGTTAAATTAGAACTTATGGTTTGTACTTCCGCATTTTTTACATTTTTAAAATTATTTTTAGTACTATAAGTAACAGCATTTTTTTCTAATGCACTACACCATCTTTCAGAAGTTTGTACTCCACAATTACTATACATTTTTAAATTTTCTTCTGTAGTTGAAATATTTTTATTTACATTGTTATACCTGTGATTATATACATATCGATTCTCATTTTTTATTTTCTGTAATATAATTTTACCATCAAGTTCTTCATTTTGTAATTTATTTTCTATTTTTGAAGTTTCTTTTGATTTTTTAGAAGATTTAAGCTTAAGTGTTTCATATTTTTCAATTTGTAAATCTTTAATATAACCAGGTAAATCTTTTAATAGTGTAGTGTCAACTACAGCACTGTGTTCAACTGAAAAAATTATTATCTGTCAATATAATAAAATAGCGTACTAATTGTACTTTTTATACCAAAAGTTTTATTTACAGTGTGTTCACTATCAAAATTTTATTACTCTTTTTGAAATAAATGTTATTGAAATACTAGATATTTACTTGGATTAAGATTTGTTTGAATTTGAGGTCTTAGTTCTTCATTATACATTTTTCCTATTAATTTGTCTTCATCTTTGTTAGAGCTAAAAAGTTTTCTACAAGATTTTGGGGTCAATTCATTTCTGACTGAAGATTGATTCTATAAAAATCTTTATTTAATATATTTTATTTAAGTAAAATTAGTAATGATTTAATTAGGTTAAAATACCTGTGAAGTTGTGTCAGTAGTTTTTACCATAAAATGTTGACCTCTATATTCTTCCACAAGAAACTGAATTCTTTTAATTAAATCATTGCAATATTTGAGTTTATCAGTATTATCAAATTTATTAACTTTTTCTTGCACTGTAATTATAAATGATATAATTTTTAAAATGATATTAATAGTAAAAAATTTATTATTTAATCTTTAAATATATTTTAATTTAATTTATTTTTTATATGATAAAATAATGAGGTTTTAGTTAATCTCTATTACTAATGAATATTTTTATTTTTAATATAAAAAATGACTAAAATAAGAACTTTCAAATATTATAATATTTATATGGAGTTTATAAGAAAATACAGCTCAAAAGCATTGATGATATTAAATCTAAAAATAATAATTTATAACAAAAAATAAACATTATTATATATAAATTATGGGTATCATTGGAAATTATTGAGGTGAAATTAATTTATAATAAACTCAATTTAAATATTTAACAACAGCTTACCAATAGAATTTATAATACAAAATTTTTCCAAAATATCCATTAATGCATATCCACAAACACGAGTAGTGAAATGTTTACCATGGGATAAGACATTGCGACACTCTTGCAAATTTGGTGATTCGTTAAGAAATACCTTTGCTGTTTCCAGACACTTTTCTTCAATAAGGTAACCTGTACAAAAATCGTATAAAAATTATTTTTTTTAGATAAAATGAGAAACATATTTATACTTTTTTGGAACAAAAGAGCAAAAAAACACACATATATATATGTATATATGTACAAGTATATCTTACTCAGGTATTAATTTAAAAAAGTACACAATTAATAAATATCTAAAATAATTGAATTATAAAAAAGTAAAAAAAGACTCCAAGGTAAGTCCTTGAAAATGTAGAGGTTAGTATCTAAATAATAAAAAGCTTACCATAAATTAACCGGGCAATTTCTGAAGGTAAAAGTGCTTCCAGTGCCATTCTGTGTCTTCGCTCTTGGTGCACTTACCAAGTACGCGAATTTCCTATAAATCCATTTACATAAAGAACTGTGAGAGAACAAACAGTGCACAATAATTATTTACAACACAAGAGTAAAGACTATTTATTAGAACGTGGTTTTTCGCGGGTTTATTTCGTTGCGCGCTTCGAGTCAAGAATATGCTGCTTCCAATTGGCTGGTTCACAGCTGTTTCACGATGCGTGCGCATACGTAGTAAATAAGAGTAATTGACTACGCGAATTAAGAACATACTATGCCAATGCAACTTCAATTGTCTATATTTTTTATCGTTCCAAACTTATTACAGTGGAACATAGGTTAAATTAAAAATTGTTTCTAGACATTTTTTCTTGTAAATTGCTATATATTTTATTTTATTCGAGTTCAAATGGGTAAAGTTATGAACTAAAGTTTATTTATTGAATGAAATTTTTCAAAATCATTTTTAAATTTCATCTTTTTCCTGAAAAGTAGTTTAATCTTTGACAAGTTATTTCAAATATTTAATTTTATTAGATATTACGTAATAATATAATACAAACTTTGAATTATATTTTTATTTTTTCTAATGTATGTTAATCACATTCAAGTGAAATATATCATAAGTTTTAAAGTTTAAAAATTGATTTTTACACAATATATCAAATTTAAAATAGGATGGAAAACGTTATCATTCTAGCTTGTGTTTTATTTGGATAATAATTTTATAATCAATATACATATTATTATTTTGTAATACTTATTGAAATATTTAGAAATTACAATTTATTAAAAACATTTGGAAAAAATTTTCATAGTTTCATCATAAACAATATGAAAAATATTTAAACAAGGTTAGGTTTATTGTTTACAATTTTAGAATTAATTCAATATTATAATATATTTTTTTATATTTATTAATTTTTATTAGAATTAAATACAATAAAATTAATTCTTGTAGAAACATTAAACTTCTAATCAATTAAGAATAATGCATAAACTTGTAGTTATTTTTTCAGATAAAAATTTCTAATAACACATTGAATAAAATGTCAAAAAAGTTTTTATATTTTGCTTATGGTAGCAATATGCTTACAAAACGTATTCATATTAATAATCCGACTGCAGTACAAAAGTATATAGGTAAACTGAAGGTAGATTTTGATATTTATTTATATTTTAAAAAAGAAAAATATGTTTAAAACTGTTTTAAATTCATGTAAACAATATCATTACATACAATCATTGTGAATTAATAAAAATTATTTACTTTTTGTTTATATTATTGAAACAAGGATCATCGACTTGATTTTATTACATTTTCAAAAAGATGGCAAGGTTGTGCTGCAACTATTGTCCCTTATCCATCTCTTGAAGTTTGGGGTGTAGTTTGGGAAATTGATATGAGTAACATGTCTAATTTAGATGATCAGGAAGGAGTGCATATGAATATCTATTTTGCAAAAAATGTTATTATTAATACCATTACAGGAGAAAATTTAGAATGCAGAGTTTATCAGCAATGTAATTTACCAGAAGAGTATGTCAAACCACATCTTTTGCCTGATGAAAGACAGCCTTCTTTCATTTATCTGTAAGTTATTTATTTAAGTATTATTTTAAATAAATTTTTTAAAAGATTGTACATAATTGATTATAACATCTTTTGTAAAATAAATATAATATTTATTAATTTGTAAAATTTAAACTATCAAAATATATTTTATTATATTCTATACAAATATTTTATTTAAGAAACACATTAATAAGAGGAGCTAAAGAACACTGCATTCCTATTAATTATTTAAAATACCTTGAATCCTTTTGTCATAATGGATATGATGGTGAAATTGAAGTAGTAAGTATATTATATTTATAATGAACTTTTAATAAAAAAATAATTCAAAATGTAAATGTGTTTTTAAAATATGAACAAATTCAATTGTGTGTGAATATTATAAATGACTAAAACTCATAATATCAAACATTCATTTAAAAAATAATAAGAGAATTCAAAGTTTAATTATTGTCGCAAATATTTTTGAGCATTTTATAATTGTAACAATAAATTTTAATTCTTATATATAATTTTATTTACTTTATAAATATGTTTCTTAAACGTATAATTATTATAGTCTATAGTTAAATGATTATGTCTATTTATTTTTTCTATATCTTGTTACTAATAAACCTTAACCTTTACTTTTAAATAAATTAATAGAGTATTATTTAAATGTTTATATTTAATTAATGAGTAATAATTTACATATTCACTCAACAGAAAGGAATCTCTGACTAAAAATTTGGATACTTTTGACTCATTATCTATATTCAATTACTACCAGACATATTGGTTAGCCAATGAAAAAGCAATAACAATGAGATTTCCATCATTTATCCTTAAAACAATGAAGCCTTAATAGTGTTGTTTTAATAAAATTATACAAAAGTATATTTGACAAAATAATACGATGTGAATAATGAATCATCATTATTTTCAAAAGAATAATTACATTGTACTTATTGAGATATAAAAATTGCTTCTTATTTTTAAAAAAATATTAAAATGAAATAGATTTTCAATTATTCTTTTCGGTTTTATGTCATGTGATTCGTATATAACATATTAAGATATATTCTAATTGCTTGTCTATTTTTATACAATTATATTATTTACAAGAAAAAATGTTAATAAAAATATGTATATACAAAATATAAATGGCTTGTATAAGTACACTTACTCTTAAATTCATTATAACAATTAACAATTAGTATATTATTCATCAATTATTATTACATTAAAATTTCGATCTAAGTATTCAAAAAGTTTACAAAACTATAAAACTCTATTTGATCATATTTCAAACATAATAATTTCAATAAATTAAGATAATTAAGTACTCGGTTTCAATAAATTAAATAGAATGGTTTTTTTTTTTAAATTCATGTAAGTGTAATGGCTTAAAATTATAAATATAGTCCTTGTATCAACAATATTTTTCATTTATGCATTTGAATTAACACGTTATAAAAATATCAAAAATCTATATTCATCTTTTAATATGAAAGTTTTATTCATAAATTCAATAAAATATAAGTATTGTGTTTCAATTTAGTACATCACAACTAAAAAATTTGATTTGATAAATACAATGAAAGCCATAATAATAATAATATGCAATTAAGACGAGGGAATGTTAAAAAAAATCAATTTTTATTAATCACAGTGAATACGTATTAAACAGTAAAAAATATAAGTGTTTTTTTGTATTTTTGTTAATTTTTTTCATAAAAAATTGATGGAAAATGGTATTATCTTTTAAAAGTTATTTTTTCTTAATTTTTAAAAGCATGCACACTTTAGCATGAAATATAATTTTCATTTTTATGATGCATCCTTGATCGAGTAATCTGTCGATTCATATATTCTACACTTAAAATATTCGATAGAAACTCGATTTATCAACATTAAAAATATGTTCTTAAGGAACAAAATTTAAAAATTATTTAGAATGATTTTCGATTAACAACTATTGAATTTTATATTTTTACTTTCTTAACGTCGAGTAAATTTATCTTTAAACGCTATGTTTTTTAAATAAAAAACGATATAAAATTAATCATTAATAATTATATAAAAAACAAAAATTATGCTTTGAATGAACGATATTTACAATTTTTTTTTATTTAACTACGTTGTTTACGAGAGTAATTATGACATGGAAAAAATAATAAAACATTCGGAATTATTTATTTTATTTTGCTTGAACATTTTAATAAATGTTAACAAGATACATATGATTTAATAAATTAAAACAGTAGTTTAAACAATAACTAATGTTAAATTGGTTCGTAACATGTATCTCGGTAAATCGATTACATTGTATTTTTAATTGAAAAGTGCAAATAAATCCAGTTGTAATGTTAATATTTTTAATTTAATGAATGATTCATTATAAATACTAATTTATGTATCTGCACGATAAACTAGAAATCGGACTAAAATCATTGAACATTATTTTGATTAAAATTAAATAATATGGAAAAATGAAAAGTTTAATATTTAAGAATAAAATAATTAACGCATCGAAATGCAACATTGTAAGTTTTCATAAATGAAACCATTTCTTGACAGCAATGGATAATAAAAAAGAGCAAAATATTCGGTTAAGTCATTTTTATCCTTGTTGAGAGAAATGGATTTATCAAATTTTGACATTAATAATTTTTCAATACCAAAAGCATTTATAAATTGATTGTAATCGAGAAAATAATTAATTTGGAGTATTTAATTAGACCAGTCGTATACTTGGGAAAGTATCTTTCAGTGATTTAATTAATCTAAGCCGTCAATTTTGCAAACTAAAAAATAAACGTCTTCTTAGATAAAAAATAATATCTATTGTGTAATTAATAAAAATTGTCCTTAACAGATGTCCCATTACTTAAAATAATATAAAATATTGTGAATATTTTTATTTTTGATGGAAAATTATAGAAGATTCTTTATAAAGGATTATTGTATGTGCTGTTTAGTAAATGAGATGTGACAGTACAATAAATATATAACTAGTCTTTAAAAATGGAAACAAAATAAAAGTAAGTGTGACAAGAATGTATGCATTACATATATATGAGCAATCTAAAAAATTTGTTTAAAAGACCATTTTTTTATTAATATAATAATTATTTGTTGGTCACGACGTTCGATTTACTAATATTTCAATCGAATTCTGAATATCATTCGCTACGTTTGAATCTCTTTCGCAAATTTATCTGAATACATAATAAATACATGCACACATACAACTGGATATTAACTAAAAGTAAATTTTGATGATCAACAATAACGAACATTATATTCTTTTAAAGAACTATGTTATTAATGAGAGCGCAACTTCATTTATTTGTAATAAATTTTAAAAACCAGCTAAAGTATTCTCTATTTCATACAGTACTTAAATAATTAGATGCTAATTAGTAAGTGGTAAAAACGAAATGAGTTTCAGGATGCACAATAATATATATAAACAAATCTCGAGGAAAGGAAGCGGAATCGGAAAAGATTACATTTTACAATACAAACGAAGCTTCTCAATCGAGAAAATTATTATATTAAAAATGTAATTTGCAAATATTTTATTACTAAAAATTCTTTTTACAATTTATTTTACATTTTTTATAAAAAAAATGTACATTAAAATTTGTTTATATACTATATATTCATTAAAAATATAATAAAAATAAATTAGGCTAATAATGTACTTATTTGTGAGTCGATTTTCGTGGTTTCTATATTAATAACCATTCCGCCACTTTTATCTTGAAGCTCGATCTTCATGATTATTTTATTTTTCATATATGTATTGTATTCGTCATATTTGAATAGCAGTCTGAGTAAATTAGATTCATCGGTCATCTCTTGCAGTTTATCATATGCGATGCGAATTTGTAGTAAATCTTTGTTATTTACCTGCAAATATAAATAATAAAGTTAAATCATAATGTAATCGCAATTAACGTTTATGATAAATAAATTTAATGAAAGTTTCGTTCAGTATCGTAAGTAAATATTTTAATGGAAAAAACTCGGTTTGTTCGAAGGTTTCCTTACTATTTTTTTAATGATAGATATATAATATCAATGATAGGCTTACTATTTATCAAATAAAATTTGATCTAACTGATGTGTAATAATATTTCTTTACGATACAAAAGGCTAATGAATTTCAGTGATACATTTAAGTAAACGTATTTGTTGTGTAATAAATATGTAATAAATACGTAGTAAAGTTTAAAAATATGCATAAATTTAAAATATATAAGATTTTATTGTAAAAAATTATGATTATTTATGGCATGATGCATCTCTGAATCAATATAATAATAAACTCGTTGATATAATAATAAAATCGTTATTAAAATTTTATTTTTAAAAGTTTTTATCAGGATAAAATTTTAAAAAGCCTGGGCGAATTTATTAAAAACATTATCATAACTTAATTTCATTTATAATTAATAATCTATGAATAACATTAAACGTGAATAAAAAAATTTGTTTCGAAAAAATTTTCATTTAAAATACAATAAACGTTTTAAAAAATTTTTTAAATTTACAATTACCCAATCGATAGTTTTACCGAATCTGACAACGTTAATAATGTTTCAAAAATATAATTATTAAAAATTAAAAGCAATAATAAAATGTATTTAAATATATTTAACGATGCAATCCTTTTCCATAAAAATAAAAAAGTTTTAAGAATTTACGAAATACCTTTGTAAGTCAAAGTTATTTATTTATTTTGACCCTCAATATTTATACTTAAATTACACTACATTAAATTTTTCTGATTGAGAGTTTCTAATCTTTCAAAATTGAGAAAATAATAGTTTTTACAGCAAGGTAATCCGAAGCCTCAAATTCCTCAAATTGCTACAGATCTGACGTGGCATGAGAGACTAAACACAAAACGACTCGTCTTCAAGCATTTTTAAAAATGTTTAAAACTAATCCTTAAATACGCGACATTTATGAATTTAATGCAGTTAATAACTTATCTTATATTTAGGAATTTAAAATACGTTCGTGGGAAAAATTCCTCTTTCCACGTACTCACTTTTACAAAAACTTTCATCTGATAATCGGCATCGACTTTCGGCCAGTGCTGTTCGAGGACACTTTTATTCCAGAGCAAAGAATCGTCTTGAGATATTTTTTTGGGTGCTGAACACATACCATCCCACAACGCTGAGGCGAAGTGCGGTGCCATGGGTGCAATCATGATTATTAATGCCCCCAGGGCTCGCTCGAATTCGCGACTCTGTTCGATCGGGAATTTGTTGATCAACGAATGCAAGAACCTCGTCAGACCTTGCAGTTTCGTAATTGCAATGCTCAGCTGCTGCGAATTTACTATATTAAACGTCACTCCGTGCAAATAATAGTTTCGATTGTCATTTATATTAAACTCGGTCTCTAAAATTTGATCGGTAGTCAAATCAGTTCTTGGTTTCTTATTGGCGATGGCCATTCTGCAATTCCTAAAATTTGAGACAAGCTTCCAGAGACGGATCTCCCAACGCAAAATTCCGGGTAATACTGTAACACAATTTTTTTAAACGAAAATTTGAAAATAAAATTTGAAATATATGCATATAACATTTGTATAAGGAAAAGGAATAAAATGAAAATTTATAGAACAACGAAAAGATCAAAATAAAGAAAAGGATAGAGAAGGAAAAAATATTCAGAATTATTGAACAATAAAACGATGAAAGAAATAGGAAGAGCAGTAGAAGAAACAGCAGAAACTGAGAAAACCTTTAAAAATTAATTAATAAAGGAAGAAAATAAGCAACAAATTGACAGAAATAAAATAAAAAAATATAAAAAACAAAAGAGTGGTTGACACAAGTTAAGAAGAGTAAGAAATCTAGGAGAAAATGAAATTACCAAAGGAAACTTGCAGGAATTGAGGAAAAAAATTATACAAGAATAATAAATAATTTGTTAAAAGATTATGAAAGCTTACAAAACCGGTAATGTTAAAAAATAGCAATCTTAAAAAAAAGTACGTTTGTTACTGTGGTGATTCCTCATGGCTGTGGCATTTCCAAATGCCTTCTATTGCATAGAATTTGAAAATACCGATTTCTTTAACGTTAAAAAATATTTTATTCGTTGTTTACGTAATATACTATGTCCAAAAGTGTAGCATATACGCGTTGCCTGGTTTCCAACCTCTCCTTGTCAGGATCGTCGAAACAACCTCTTTTTCCGTCGCAAATACAGTTGCAGGTACAAAGTGACCCGTAACCCTTTTGCACAACTCGTTGTTACACGTATGAAGTCAAACGAGCTTTTCCGAGATTCGCGGACGATATTAATGAGGTATTAGGTAAAGTCCAATCCGTACCTGAACGAAATTTCAGGAATTTATCTGTACATAATATATGGTATTATCCGCGTCAACTTTTCCGAGCAAATACATTTAATAAAAAACATGTTACCTGGGAATCCCATATTCGGCCACGTGACCAGTTAAACAGGGGAAATACGTTCGCGAATGTGAGTTTCATCGATACGTAACTTTCATGCCGGCCTTTGCTTTTCTTGAATTTTCTTTAAATAAGGAAACGATAAAAATGCTTGAATTTAAGAATAAAGACGTAAAGAAGAATATTCGACATAAATAAATGTATAACAATAGGAATATAGAAAAATAAAACGGCAGCATATAGATGATTAAAATGGAGGTTTTGGAAAATATAAAGTAGTTAGACACTGTAGGAAAAAAATATCTGAAAAATGAAAACTTTTGTGTAAAACTAAGACAGATTAAATAAGATAAGCAAATAAAAGAAATTTTGAGAAAATTAGATTTCGAAATACTCGAATGAAAACCAAGATATAGTGATGCAAGAAACGAAAGTGAACAAATATATATATATATATATATATACTAAAGTTTAAAATAACATTTAAATAAAGTATAATTTATTTTCTTGATGAGGTAATAAAGCATTTCTATTTTCATAATCAGTGTCCAATTTATTATAACATTGTTCAAGGTTTGATATCTTTTTCAAAGTTTTAATAATATATAATCTTTTTCTATGTCTAACTCTGTTTTTTTGCAATCTAACGGAAAGGGAACGATTTTTCTTATTTGACCTATCAATTTCCATATGCAAACAATGTTTACTTTTATTTGTTTTATACAATTTTTTATCTTTATAATTATTTTTTCAAGTATTACCTTTGGTTTCAAGATGTATTTTCTGTTAAAACCAAGCTTTCTTTGGCGTGTCAAACCAATAATTTATGGTATACTTTTTCTGTCATGGAATGGAGCTATAAGTTTTCCTGGCTTTTGTAATCCAGTTTTATCGTAAAAGGCAGGTTCCAGCAGTTTAGAAAAAGTACGAGACGCAAATTTATAAAAAAATTTAACCAAGTTTACAATTTGTTCAAATATTGCAATATTCCTAATTATGAATGTAAAAAAAAATATTATCGAATTAGTCTATCGCGTGTAATTGCAGATCAGTATTGAGAAACGTTTTTCTCGTATATCATTTTATAAATTTTCAAATTCACACTTTAATCGCGAACTCGAATAATCGTATAAATTTTGATTAGACATATTCGCGACTTAAATTGGGCGCTAAAACTTTACATACTTATCGAATCTGCAATTTTTTAATTTTCGACGGAAACATTTATTTCGTTAGGAGTAGTTTAAAAATAAACGTTTAAATATTCACAAAATCGTATAATTAAACGCATATTTGGCGAATATCAAATGAAGGAAATTTATACGAAAAGATAACAACGGGATCGTCATTTACTGCTGTCTGAAAGTGAAAGTTTATTGCTTATTAATCGCCAATTCGTAGCATCAAACTAAAAAAAAATCCTTGATGAATATCTTACATTCCCCTTTAAATTATTTATTTTTGTTATTAGTTTATAACTAAATAGTTATGTAAGGATGCCTAATGATTTTTCGTTATGTAACATAATGTTAGCACGTTTAAATAAGACATTTAAAAAATTCAGAAATTGAGGAATAAAGTATGGAAAAAAATAAGGTCTATAATATTAATCTACAATTAAAACAGTAACATCGACAAAAAAGCAAATGAGAATTAAGAAAAAGCAATCGAATCACTAAGAGTATTTAAAAATTACTGCGAAAAAAAATTATAAAATTTTAAAAAGCAGAAGATAGAGAACGATAGATCTCAGATAAAAAGAAAACAAATTAAAAATAGTTAATAAATTAAAATTTATATCACACAAATTTTAAAAAGTATTAGGGATGAAGTACATAAAAATTTAAAAAACTTACATGTTGTTGACCACTGTTTATTTGAAGTTGGTGCATTGTTTGCCAACATGAATAACCTGATTGTATCAACGCTGTGAGTTTCAAGCAATTCTGATGGGTCGACGCTGTTATTTTTAGATTTTGACATTTTTTCCCACCTTTTAGTAACAACTTCGTTAGTATCTTTTATTACGTGTTTATTGCTAATACGAGTAACGTCATTGGAATTAACATATTTGCCATTTTTTGTAAAGTAAGATTCGCTCATTACTACTCCTTGCACCAATAGATTTTTAAATGGTTCTGGAGTAGGTACAAGTCCTAAATAATGTAAGAAATAACTAACGAAACGAGCGTAATAAAGATGTAGAGTTGCTGAAATGTTATATTATTCATTTTAACTTTTTATTTTAAACAAGTATTGTACTGTAAACATTAAAAATTATTTATTATTAAAAAAATACAAAACAATAATACAATACGATTATCATATAGAATGTAAAATTTTTACAATACTAATCTAATGATTATGGAATTATTATAGCAATGATTAACATTTTACATAATCTATGTAATAATATAAACATTAATACTTTCACAAAGATTGATTTTTTGTTGCAATATACTTTCAAACTGTAAAAAATTCTAATATATTATTATTTATAAAAAAATTTATTAATCTGAATGCGTTCGATGTTAATATAAAAACGATGTCTATTTTTGTATTTTTTGAAATAATATTAAATACTAATAGAAGATAAGCAAAAATTAAAAAAAATATTTAAAATATAAATCTTTGTTTAATTATACATAAATATTCTTTATTTGTTGAGAGAATATTACCATGTTCTTTTCCGCCTATGTAGAGATCTACAGGTAAGCAATCGAAAGCATTTCTTTGTGAAAACATTTCGTTTTCATTTTTTGAATCAATAAATCTCATAAAGTACCAAGAACTATCGACAAAAGTATCCATTGTGTCGGTTTCCCTAGTTGCTGGGCCACCACATTTAGAACATACTGTTTGCATCCAATCATGGGCACCTTTTAGGCCTTGATGTAATCGAGACATTTCTATATTAGGAAGTATAACAGGAAGTTGATCTCTAGGCACAGGTTGACTGCCACATTGGTAACAATAAGTTATTGGTATTGGTGTACCCCAATACCTTTGTCTTGATATTAACCAGTCTTGCAATTTTGAGCTCACTGAATATCCTCCAATTTGTTGTTCTCTAGCAATTTTAAGAACATTATGTCGTCTTTCTAAAATTTCTCGATCTGTATATTTTGGGATTTCTTCAAAATCAATACCGACAATCTTACATAAATTACAATCATCAGGATTGGTTGAAATTGGAATGCCTAAATAATCATCTCTATTACTAGGGTAATTTATGGTCTCTAAAAACATTTATATTATGAATTAATTAAAATGAAAAAATTATTCATTATACTAAATTAGTTTAAAGTAAATTATCTTATATTAATATTAAAATTTATTAAATTTTCAATACTGAATGGTCTTAAAAGTCTATAAATGTTCACTACATTAGGTTCATGTAACAAAGTTATAGATAATTACTATTAAGATATTAATTAGATTATTAATTTATATAAGAATACATTAATTATATTATTAAGAAATTTATACCTTTGTCGATAACATATATCGGTAATTTTTCATTTGTAAATGGATTTATGACTTCAACTTGTAACTTAATAAAGTTACCATATGTATTTGATTTTTCAATTTTAGCAAGATAATTCTCATTAGATATTGCAACAAATTTAGCATATTCAATATATTCAGGTGTATCAGTCCATAAAGATAAAAATTTTGGATATCCATCAATTTTAGTAGCTAACTGGAAGTCAATTTGTGTACCAGTACATTCACCAATCCAATGCTGCTGTATTGAAACAATATCTCTCCAAGAATGTAAAGATTCATCACTCAAACCTTTTAATAATGACCTTTTAATATTAAATAATAAACAATTAACTTTCTACGCTATTTTTTATTATCAGAAAATTATAAAACATACTTAGCCAATGCTGTAGTTTTAATAAACCATTGATTTAGTAATCGCTTTTCCACAACAGCACCAGATCGCCAGGACTTGTTGTCTCCATCAATCTGTTCATTTGCTAATACTGTTTGATCCACAGGATCCCAATTCACAAGCTTTTCTTTTTTATACACTAAACCTTGTTCATATAATTTTAAAAAGAGTTCCTGAGTCCATTTATAATAACTTGGATCGCATGTAGTCAGTTCCCGCTCAGTATCAAATGTACAACCCAATTCAATCAACTGTTTACGCATATGTTCAATATTTTTTTTTGTCCACTCCGATGGGTGGATTTTATTTTTTATTGCAGCATTTTCAGCAGGTAATCCAAATGCATCCCATCCCATTGGATGGATAACAGATTTACCTAAATTCATTTTATGTTATAAACATTGATGAATTAATTTTGTGCATTAAATTTCATTTTATTTTATGTAGTAAAATTATTTTGTTTTGAAAGTAATTGATAGAAATTTTATCTTAGTGTGAAAATTTTTATAATAAATATGAAAAGAGTACATTAATAATTATTTAATTAAAAGATCTTTCCATTAGATGTTTGATGAATAAAGCAGATGCGTTTGTAATAACAGAAATTAAATTAAAATGGTTGAAATATATATTTTACAAAATTTATAAAATATAAATACAATTAAAATGAATATGATACGTGGAATCATAATATAACAAAGTTTGAAAGTTAAAAATTAATTGCAAGATACTGTAAAAAAAATATTAAAATAAGCAGTGATAAATGAAAAAAATGTTCGTTGATTTTATTTATAAAATATGTGATACTTATTTTTTATATTTCAATTATTTTTCAATAACTCTGGTTATTTTTTTATTAATTTTCAAATACATGAAATTATATTAGATTAAAATATTTTGTATTCAAGCAATGTATCTTCTTAAACAATAAAAACATAAAAACATAAAAACTTCATAAAATTTGATTTAAATATTAATATCAAGAGTTATGATTAAAAATTTAAATAAATATTAACTAATAGTATTATAAACACTATTGTATGTATAAAATAAAAGTGTGTAAAACCACTATATCAATCAATAACGTTATTTTTTTATATAATTTTATATCAAATTATTTGTAATGTTGTAAAAGTAATTTAATATTGTTACTGATTTTACCTTGCATTCTATAAAAGCGAGCAATTGTGTCACTTGTTACATAAACACGAACATGCCCCAAATGAAGAAATCCAGAAGGATATGGAAACATTGATAAAATATAGAATTTATCTTTTTGTTGTGATAATTGAGAATCGCTAAGTTTATGAATTTTATCCTTCCAATAATTTTGAATTTCAAACTTATACTCATTTTTAAAGTTTTCACCCTAAAGAAAATATTTTTTCATTAGAATTTTATTTTATATTGTAAAAAAAATTTTATTTTAAAGTTTGTGAATTCATAATTTTACCCAAATTTTTAATTCACTGGATGCATGTCTTAGAAAAATGCATTTTAAAATACTTTTGTTTCTTGTCCGATTAAAAATAAAAAAATTCATTATTAAAATAAATTAATAATAAATAAATAATTACAATAAAAATTATTAATAATTTATGTATGATTGATTATTATTATGAATTTTACATATTTACAAAATTAGTTTTGACATGAACATAGATTAGAGGTTAACTTATAAAACGTTATCCAGTTAGTGTCATCTTTATTTTATTTCGAACGTACTAATAATTTTTATGTTCATTCCATGATTTTAAAAAATCCCTCATAAATTGCAATTGTTTATAATTTATAAAATAAATTAATCAAATAGAATATAAATATGTTAGGTGTAGAATTAGAATTTATAATCTAAGATTATTATTTTTTAATAAAGATTGTACTAGTATAAATATAAAAGATTATAAAATGTAAAAAAACTTCTGTTTGCAGAAGAATTAATTTATCCAATTTTTCTACTAAAATTTTATTACTACATTATGCTTTTTTAAATAATAAATTATTTTTTTCTATTTAAGAAAACTTTTGCTTTATTAGTTTTTTATAATATTGAGTAACTTGAAATTCATTAATAATGGATAAAGGCATTTAATCGCGTTTATATATTTTATGGATATAAAATAAGAATGAATAATTGTAGAATATTTTCAATATTATCAACAAAAGAAAAAAATATAAAAAAAGGATTTATATTTTATAATCTATGTATTTATATATAAATCTTTGGAAATAGAATTGTTTCGTATTTTTATTATTCAAATGATTATACTACTTAAAGAGGTAAAATATTTTTATTTATTAACTTGTTTTTCATAAAAATTTTATTTTCATTACTGCATTGTATAAAATCTTTCAACATTATATATTTAGAGTTATATTGTAACAATATTTAAGAAGAATAACATTGTGCTTTTTATTTTAATTTTCAGTTAAAGGCAATCGGCATCTGAAAGTTACAAAAATACGTTAACATTAGTTTAATATCGCTCTTAGTATACTATAATATTTATCCTAAATAAATTTAAAAAATGATCAAATAGCTTTCATAGATTGTTAAATTATGAATAATGATATCAACTCTTCATTTAAGAACTTATGGAACGATATACCAAAAACTTCAACAACTTCTGTAAAAATATCACATTATGTTCATCAGAATATATTTTAAAGTTTCTAGAAATTATGAATTTCTCTACAAATTATAAATTGAAAAATTGTATAATCCAAATAGTAGAATAAAGATATATTCTAATTAAAAGGGCATTTTAAGTTTTAATTTGATAAAGTAAAAAATTCTTTTTTTTTCAGAAATTTTTTTTTTCTAAAATATTGACAATATTGAAAGGTTCAAATGTCTAAAATAATATAGAGGCGTGGTTAACTATCATAAAGATTAGTTTTTGGTTAAATTTTTTAATTGTGCTAAAAAAATAAAATACCTTAAATTCAGAATTTTAAAAAGAAGTTCATAATTATAAATGGCAAATCATTAACAATAATTTTTTAACTTTTAAAACTTAATAATATCGTAAAAAGATCTTTCAAAATACTAAAAAAGGATATATATAAAATTAAATACAGATTTTACGGTATAGTAAAGGATTTACATTAATAATTGAACAAGAAAATAATAAGTTGAAAAATAAAGCATTCGAGTAACTAAAGTTCTATGATGATAATGCAATGGTTATTACAAACAATTAAAAAATGTTTTAATATGTTTTATGTTTAATTTAGATTTAGAGCTTTTTCTATAGCTACAAGATCTTTATAATTTTCATTCAAATTAAAAACTAATTTTTAAAACAGTTAAAAATGCTCTTATTCTTCGTTTAAATAAACCCGCATGTTATACATTTATTTTCTAATACCTATAAAATTTTCTTATAATATAGAAACAATAATAATCATTTATAATAACAATTTATCATTAAAGCATTTGTGAAATTATTTTATTTCTGTAATTGATGCGTGAATTTTATATAGTTAAGAAAGTATATTTCTGCATTGATCCTGTAATAAATTTAAAATGTTGAATATATTCTAAATTTCGTAGGAATATATCTCAATGCTAAGAATATTAAATATTAGTATTAAGAATCATAAATTCGAATCTTTATTAATTTTTCAATATAAATTGTACGTAAAAATGAAAAATATTATTGTATAATATAAAAATATAATATATAATATAAAAATATTGTATTAATGCATTCTACAATATTTCAAATTTTTGTATAAATTTAAATATTAAAATTATTGTTCAATTATTCAGCAAACATAATTGATATATTATAAATTGATATATTTTTTATTAATATTCAATGAATATTTTTTCCCGAAAATATTACTTTTTAAAATTTATATCTTCCATCTTTATATTATTCTAAACGTGCAGTAATAATGTTTATTAATAAAAAAAATTGTAACTTCATAGTGCATAAATTCTTCTCACTTAAAAACTATTTTATTATAATAATATTACATTTTTTTAAATTACCGACAGAACTTTCAATTATATCCTACTATTTAAAAAACATCATTCGCGCATGCCTACTTTTTAATAATGCATTTAAACCCATAAGCTTATAATTTATACAATTATTTGTTATGTCTTTTTTGTTATTTTAAAAAGCGGTGGTAATGTACCACTAATTTTAGTACTTATAAAAACAAGTAAACTAAGTTTAGTTTATAATTTAAAATCATTTCTCTAGTTCGGTTGAACTCGTATTTCCTACTCCCATTCCATTTCATTCCTTTTAACATTCAGTAGAATATGTGTTGGTATTATTATATATTTGGTTGAAGACCTGGCTGAGTCTGAGTTCTGAGTTCGCGACTTCATCGATGGTTTATTCATAAATTTATAATTTTACTATAAATTATATACGTATTTATAATTACAAAACAAAACAAAAAATGCGTGCAATTAGCGAAGGATTGTATTTAGGCTGGTGCTACTTGTTTATATCAAAATTCTTCGTCATCATTGGTGCCGAATGGAACACTCATGATTACATGAAACGAGAACATTCATTAGTTCGACCTTATCAAGGTACACTCAAAATAAATCCTTATTTATAAAGGAAATTTGTTACAGTAAAATCAATTAATGTTTTTTAAAGTTAATTTACAAATGTCTATGCCACTAATATTTTGAACGATCAATTAGTATCTTTGATAATTTGTTTTCAAACTTCATAGTATTTAGGTTATGTTTTATCAGAAGTTACTGTTTTACATATCATCATTTAAATAAATTCACGAATTATAAATTGATTGTAATTTTCTAATAATTTACGTATATATAATATATTATATAATATTATTTTTTAATTATATATCAAAATTTTACTTATTTGTGATTAAAACTTTACATAGTTTTAATTATAGCTTTGTTTTATATTTATGAACTTTAGAATAAAATAATTTGTATGCATTAATATTTATAATTAAATTTTTTTAAGTACAGAGATTTAGACATTGAAATTTTCACTATAACAATTATTTTTTAATTTGTAGAAAAATTTTATTTAACAAAAATAGACATTTTTATATTCTTGATTTATAATACACTATTTTATTTTAAAATAAACCAACAGAAAAATTGAAAAACATGAATTTATAAATTTTTTCCTTATTATATATATTATATATATATGATGTTATATATGATAATATTTTTAAAACATTGATTTTATATATATATATATATATTAATATAGAAATATAGAATATTTTACATTATTCATGATATTTTATATTTTATATAATTTTTTAAAATATATAATATTTTAAACTTAATTTCTTATATTTTTAGAGTACTTATATTTTTACTCAATTAGTATATATAAACATATTTTAAAAATAATATTTTATTTGGCAAATTTAGATTAAATCTTGTAGTTATTTAAAATTTTTGTATATATAATGTATTATGGATGAACATTATTTAAAGTTTAAATTATATTTTTATATAAATATATACACATGAATTTTGATTACATAACAAGCTTTGTACTTTAGATTAATTGACTTTTTAATATAACCATTAAAATAAACTTGTTTTAATACCTAATATTTTTAAATGTTCTTGACATAAAATATTGTTAATGATCATATTCTAACATAAATAATGTATAAGTATATGTGGTAATGATGCTGATAGCACATGATTACATTTAATAATGTTTGAATACATTTAAAAACTTTAATTTATAAAATTAAATTTAAACTAAAATGATGTATATATCTGATAATAGTGATATAAGTGTAATTTTTTAATTTATTGTAAGATTTTTTTAAGTATAATCAATATTACTTTACATGTGAAAAAATATGTCTATCAAATAAATGAATATGCAATTATTTAGTCGAACTAAGATTAAAACTTGACATTATAGCTATTTTATCTATATTTATTTTAACATTCTTATATAATTGGATTAATATAATATTATATGCTCATATATTGTAATATTTATAGGTATATACAACAAATATAACAAACTATATGTAATTGGATATTAAATTATAAATATACTTTCAGTGTGATCATACAGAATAGAACAATACAAGTTTGATTACATTTTTAGCATAAATTTTCAAGAGAATAATTAAAAATTTATAATTAATCGAGTAAAAGTAGAAATAAATTTCAAAAGGCATATTGATTTTAAACCAATTTTGTACGTATCAAAAATCTTAGGAATCTAAAATTAGAAGATGAATATTTTATATTTCTTTTACTCATATGCTTATATTTTATTTCAAATTAAGAATTCCCTTTTAATAATTTTTATAAATTTTGTAATGGCTATATATTTATCAATTAATATGTAACCATAAGCTTTTAATAATCATAAAGCAATGTTTCCAAACAATATAATTTTTTAAAAGTTTCAAAGCAAGAAATATTATCTTAGTTTAAAATCAATAATTTTGATACGATTTTTTTATCCGAGTCACTGAATATGTTATTATAAAAGTGATGTTCAATTTTATTTTATAATAGAAAAAAGTTTCCTACATAAGAAACATAGATAAATAATAGCTCTAAGAATTCAAATTTCAAGATAATTTAAGAAAAAATCTTGAAAAAAATCAATTTACTATTTAACTTTAAAAAAAAATAATTTCTATAAACAATATTTAAATTAAATAAATATTCGGATTGAAACTATGGTCATAAACAATATAGTCTTTAAGACTAAATCGATATTTTCAATTGAAATTGTTAATTAATTATTTTCTATTTCCATTAATTACCAGGTAAAAAAAACTCCTTTTATATGTACGGAATCTGATAATTTATCAAATTGTTGAAATAAAGAAAATATTTTGTGCTTTGCCAAATTCTTTATGTAATAAGACATTAAAAATTATATTTTTAATTCAAATTAATATATATATTTTTATATATAGCAATAGAATAATATTATTTTTTAATATATTAAATGTTGAAGATAATAGTGCATTTGACTATACATTTTTTTTTATTACATGGAAGAATAGTTATTTAATTCTACTTGGTAGACTGTTTATTATTTTATAATATTTGATTCTTATGTATTAACTTTACAATAAAATATGGAAATATCGAATATTGACCAACGGTTGAATTAATATAATTTTTCAAATTTTTTATGCTTTATATTTTATGATTTTACAGTATTTATATAATTAACAATTAAAATCACAGGATCTGGAATGACAATACCATATTGGGATTTCATGGGTAGTACGTTGGTTACAAATAATTACGTAAGATTAACACCAGACGCGCAAAGCCAACAAGGTGCAATTTGGAATACAGTGGTAACTATTTTATTTAAAAATATATGATACTGAAAAATAAAAATATAAGTTTTCTCATATTATTTCTTGCATTATTTAAATTTTTTACAGAGTTATATTTAATTAAAAATTTTTAAATTAGACGCTAATTTAGTTTAATTTAAGTGCATTTAGAATTTATTTATATATTTCGTATAGCAGAATAATAATTATGAGAAAAAATATCATGCTGTCGTATTTTTAAGTTTAAAATAATTTTAAAAGTGTTTTGGAACTTAATGATGTATAAAAAGTTCGCTTAAAAACGAAATTTTCAAATAAAAAAGAATATCTCGTCGATAGTAGGTATCAAATTTACGGGATGCCTTATCAAGGTGACAAAAATTTCAAATGCAAATTAGTCGTATCAAATTCTAGATAAGATACGGGTTGACTCTATAAATAAATATTCGATCACTTAAAACTAATAAAATGTTAAAATTCTAAATTGAAAATACGTAATTTTTGAATTTGTACTTTATAAGTGTTTGAAATAATTTATTATGTGATAATCATTATACTATTATATTCCAATGTTAATATTACTTATGATCCACGGCACAACTGCAATATTGTTTTTTTGTGACGTTTGTTCAATGTTTCCTTGATTGATAAAAGAAAATATTAAAAAAACTTTTCAGACATTTAAATAATTGTTGCTTGTAAATATTGTACATAATATTTTATATAAAACCTGATGTGTCGGCGTATTCTAATATTATTAATAATAGACGTATTCGAATACGTTTATAATCTATTTTTTCTTCCTATTATATCTTTTATGGTTTAGTTAGTTCCGTTTTTACAAATATTTTTTTTAAAAAAATTTTTTACACGTATATTAAATGTTAAAACCAACTATTAAATAAGAATCTTAGAGTTTGAAATTTAACAATTGTATTTCAACAGCTTAAATATATTAACAGTTGAACAAATAATACGATTTGATGAAACTAGACTGATTATATTCATAATAATAATTAGGCTAATACAAAAAAATATAATAAACGTTAGCACTGCAAGCCAGTTTTTTATTTATTTTTTATTTAGGCATGCGGTATATTAAAATCCATATTAATTCGGTAGCAATATTCTAATTTGATCAAGAATTCGCCTTTGTTTTAAATTAAAATATTGTTAAAAATAAAATGCGAATGAGATAATTAATTTTAAAAAATCCCGTATCTATTTCTTGTAGCTTGTTATTTTTAAGTAAAAAGGGCAAAATAAATTTTATTTAAACAACAGTAATAAAAAATAATGATAGACTAATATGAAATAGTAATAAAGTATCTGAAAAATTATAATGCATAAATAAATATCGAATTTTTAGCCATGTAATGCGAGGAACTGGGAATTACAAGTGCATTTCAAAGTTCATGGTAGCGGGACAGATTTATTTGGAGATGGTTTTGCAATTTGGTATGCCAAAGAAAGAATGCACCCTGGGCCAGTTTTTGGAAGTAAAGATTTTTTCCAGGGCTTAGGAGTAATACTTGATACGTACAGTAACCATAATGGACCTCACAATGTAAGTGGATGATAATTAAAAAATCCTACTAAAAAAATATTATCGAAGAATTTAATTTAATAATAATATATGCCCAAACCATTAATAGCATCAACACCCTTACATCTCAGCAATGATAAATAATGGTTCTCTTCATTATGACCATGATCGTGATGGTACCAATACTCAATTGGCAGGTTGCGAAGCTAAGTTTAGAAATTTCGAGCACGATACTCACGTTGCAATTAAATATGAAAGTGATACGTTAACAGGTAAATTGCATTGGAAATTATAATAACTATGTATTTGAATATATTATCTTATATGTAATTAAAGTAGCTTTAGACTGAAACAGTTTTGTAAATTTTTAATTTTGTTACTTTTTATTTCTTGTGTTACGTTACTGTAAAATAATTACTCAACGTGCTATATTTTGTCATAATCCTATCACTTCGTAGATGATATAAATTTAAATATTTGCATAATAATAAAATTTAAAAGAGGATTTTAATTAAAATCAAAGGGCTGATAAATAAAAATTAAGCACTATATTTCAAAAAAATTTAATCTTTATTTATTCAATATTTATTTCATAAATATTAAATACTCATTAATCTATTTATTTATTTTTTTTTATTATTCTCAATTCAGAATGCAAATATTGAATTTGTATATATTTCTTTTTATTTAATGGTTAATTAATTATGCAAAGCTTTTAATCAACTACTAAATATTTAATTATTGTTGTAAATTTAAAATTTCAAATATTTTTTAAAACTTAATCATTGTTTTTTTGTAGTAAGTACTGATGTTGCAAATAAAGGTGCATGGAAAGAATGCTTTTCCGTCAAGGAAATTAAATTACCCACTGGATATTTCTTTGGCATTAGTGCTACAACGGGTGATCTATCTGATAATCATGAAATCTTATCTGTTAGATTATTTGAATTGGATTCACCAAATGATGTAAGTATAAACTTTACTCAATACTACAATATAATTTAAGATTTTTATTATACTTCAATTATTTATTTCATTTCATTTTATTCTTATTTAGACAAAAGATGAAGAAGACAGATCAAAAATTATTCCATCAGCAACATTCTTTGAATCCCCAAGAGGTATACAGCTAAAATTTATTTTATCAGTTACTAAATGTTTTAAATAAATGCTTATTGGTTCATTTTCAATTATTATTAATTTGTTGTCGATTCAATTTTTATTTTTATTTTTAAAATTCGTTCAGTAATTTACAAATTTCATTTCTTTTTTCTCATTATTCTTTTATGACAATTGTACGTTGATGTAAGATGGTTTTAATTAAATTATTTTAATATAAAATGTGTACTTGGCAACGCAACACTAATGATTTTATTATAATTAAACATAAAGCATACAGATAATTATTTATTGTTTCTGAATTGATATCTTGATAATGGTTTATAAAATTTATTTTTTATTTAATTTTAAAAATTGAATTTTTCTTTTTAGATCATGTTGATGATCCTAAGCCATCATCATTGAGCGGAGTTAAAATTTTTCTATTAATGCTTGTTGGTGCTTTAGCAATAATTGCTTGTGTTGTGATTGGAATTATGTTCTATCAGAAGCATCAAGAAAACAGTAGAAAAAGATTTTATTGAAGCTGTATGTATAATTTAGTGAATTTTTTATATGCTGACAGACATTCCTTAAAGAAAACAATTCAGCTACGAAGTGTTTAAATTAGTTTTGATGAATGCTGATAAATTATAAATATACATAATCTATGTTAAAATCAACTATTTGGGTGTTTGTGAATGTAAAAAAAAACATTTGAGAATTGTGTGATATTCAGGTATAGATGTATGTTTTATAAGTACAAGTCTACATAATATAGTGTTGGATTTATTTATTTGTATTACAATGAAACTAGTGAGTGATAATTATCGACTTAAATTTACATTTAAATTCATGATTTTAATGTGACATTTGATTTTAAAATATTTCTATTTATAATTCAAATTATAATTTACTTTTAAAATAGTAATGATATAAAAGTTAAATGGATTTTAAATATATAATATTGAAACAAAATTTTTGAATAGATGCAAAATCAATGAAAACTTTTTTGCTTTTGTTTACTTTTAAAGGTAAGAGAAAAAAATAAAAAAACTAGTATTTATATTTATTTATAATATAAATATGCACATCACATACAAGACAATTTTTAGTAAATGATGAATTACTGATTTAATATGTAAAATTTTAAATCTTTAAATTAATAAAGTTATATAAATAATCCATTTAGCTGTCATCAAAGCAATTTAATTTATAAATAATGCAAAGTGCAAAAAAGTTCGCAATTTTAATTTTGTTGCATTTCTTTATTCAAAATTTTTTTTAAATTAAATTTATAACATAAATAATCGATTGTAATTATACAACACTTAAATGAATTGCCTTTTTTCAGTAATTGAATTATTTACTGAATGTACATATACGAGATAATAATAATGTTTATGTCATATAGTCGATAAATATAATTAATAATTTATGACATTCACACATCGAGGACACCTTAGTTCCAGTGTATTGTGCCACATACGATAAGTCAGCGAAAACTGCAATAATTAAAATTGTTGACAAATAAAATAAATATTTTTATTTTAAATGTACAATGATTAACTTCATGTGGTTATTTCCAAAACTTTTTGAACTTTATATGTAATTTAAATTTAGAACTTCATTTTCGACATGTCATTTATTATTTTGGCACCTTAGACAATTTAAAGATAAATAATAATATTTAATAATATTTACTTGCAAGCAAGTTTAATTGCTAACTTAAATGTTCAGTTTATAAAAGCATTATACGTAATAATATGCCAGTATTTTATCAATTAATTTAATTCATAATTTGAATAAAGTTTGTTCAATTTTTTCATTATTTTTGCGAGGTTCTTCAATATTCAATTTCATGAAATAATATGATACCTAGATACAAAGCTCTTATAAAAATGATCTTTTACAAATACGACTCCAAATAAAACTCCAAATAAAACCTAACCTTTATTGGAGAAATAAAAATAAACTTTTAAATTAAAATAATAATTACGTCTTGAACATATAATTTCTAATATTATTTTTTTATAAATGAACCCTTGCTTTAATATTTTCAGTTCTTAGGTCTACATTTTTGTGAAATTCTTCACACAAAGTGATTCTTCTGTTCTTTATGTAAATGTAGATTTTATAAGCTTTTCTAGTCTTATATTTTAGATAGTAATTTTTCTTCATTGATTACTCATAATATTTTAAATAACATTTTTTTACGATTTTTAATGATGTTACTACAATTTTTTTTACATACAATTTTTAATTACTAACTCAAATCATGAAACTAATATGATTGTATATATAATAATTAATACAATCATTTTTAAAAAAATTATTATATAAGGCATATTAAGTCTCTTTTTTATATAGATCTTATCTTCTAGAAAAATCAAGTCATAATAGAATAGTAATACAATTGTAAATAAAATATAATATACTTGAATAGATACTATGTTATGTAAACATAATTATACGAAAGTTATTTATTAAACTAAAAGAAAGGAAGTTAGAAAGCTGTCTATGATTGGAAATAGCCACTAAATTACGGTCATTGCTTTATTATAAAAATATAGTGCTAAAATGTTTGAAGTGTTTCTTGCTATTTAATTATCGCCAACAATTATTCTGTTTATTTAATGTCTTCACTATTAATAGGTTTCCTGTTTGTAAAATACTATTTCCGATAGTCATTATTTCTACACAGCAAATGCGATTTATTTATGCGTAGCATTCATATTATTCTTGATTATCATACACAAATAGATAATATTAATAAAAACACTACAACAATAAAATAATATGAAGCTCGGATCATTACATTTGTTAATTAACAATTATTGAAAATCCCATCAAAAAATATTTAGTAGTGCATTTACTTAACTAGCATTGAATCAAATATATTGATACAAAATATACTATTTCTATAAAGAAATTTGAATTATAGTATAATAATTTTAAATATTTAACATATAAATAAATATAAACTATTATTAACTAAAATAAAAACTATTGTTAATAGTAAAATTTCAAAAAAGATAAAAATTTTGAAATATAATAATTAAATTATCATAAAACTTTTAAAATTAAAATTTCATTATAACATAAAACAAATATAATTTAATATAAATAGTAATGTCTTAAAAAAATGGAAAGAAAAGGTAAAGAAATTAGCAAGATTGCAATGATAATAATAATATAATAATGATAATAATGATAATAATGATAATAATAATAGGTTCCAGTAAACCAAAGATCTATAAAATCAACTTAAAAATATTAGTAGAAGTACAAATAATAATATAAATAAAGCATTACAAATATCGTTCAAAGGCCTTAAATTACTTTGCTTTTTATTCCATCTGCATTTTAAAAATCAGTTGTTGTCAAAACATTTGCTTTATCAATATTGTCAATATGTTATAAGTTTTATTTTTACAATAAAATTTAAGTTTTGAGAGGTTCTTTATTAATTTAATAAGTTTATTATATAATCATTTATAAAATTTTAAAATATGATAAAATATAATAAAATAAATCTTTCGCGATCTATAATAATAATTGATGTTGAATAGCAGAACTGATAAGAACGATGTGCGTTAAAATAAATTGTATCTTTGTTTAATTTATGTCTATGCCTTATCATTATATTACTTTTATTTTCGATTTACAAATTAATAAAAATAGAAAAAAATATTTAACACTTCAAAATAATGTTAAAAATTTGTTGTTGTAAGAAAAAATATCATAACTGAATTTTGCGTTAATTAACATCCAATAGACATAGAGATTATTAAATTATTAAGAGGAAATCAACACATGTGAAGAAATTAATTCACAATTTTTTCATTCTTATTTAAAAAAAAAACAACAAAATTTTAATCTTTATTGTTCTTAGAACTATACTAATCATAACTTTTGGATATTAATTAGTTTTGTAATTAATTGTTTTATTAGAGCTCATTATTTATCCACTTTTAATTGATAATTAAGCTCAGAGTAATTTGCTACTTAAAAAATTCGATAATCTAACATCACCTAGTTTATTTATGCCTTTTAATGTTCATTTAGCACTTATGATTTTTAAAATGACCTATATACCATTATTTTAATATATACAGTCAAAAACAATTAATAGTTTAGTGTGAAAACTTGTATATATCTACTTATGATTTATAGAAAATTAAAAATTGTATATACATATAAATTTGAATATATCTAGAATAAGATAAAGAAAATTTTTAATATAATGCAATAAATTATTTATGATAATCTTAGAATTATATAAATAAGTATTTAACGCATTAACTGACAATACAATGTTGTAAGACTTTGAAAAGTAATTACTAACAAATAAAATGTTAGATGTTAAATAAGAAGAAAAAAAACGAGGTAAAGAAATTTTAAATATAATTATATCATTCCGGTAACTTTGGCGCAATAATAGAGATAATTTGTTAATTATTTTTTTTTTTATAATTTATTCAGTCACGATAATTCTTAAAAGCAACCTAATAATAATATAACAAACAATTACGATAAAATTTTTAAGAACAAAAATATTAATTACTTTATAATAACTTTAATGCTGTATTTATGATGATATTTATATGTATAAAAGAGAACTTTAAACAAAAAATAATTTACATAAAAGTTATTCTGAAAATATAAATACTAGGTAGATTAATCAATATAGAAAATTTTAGGTTTAATTTTTATTTCTATATTGATTTATTCTATTTCTAGAAAAATTTGAAGGGTTACGATTAATGAAATTTATCGATCATTTTCATAATGTCTATTAAAAACTTATTAAGAAATACAATAAAACCACGATATCCTTCGTTGTTTTAAAGATTATTGTTGAATTCAATATTTTTCAATTGATGTAAGAAGTCTTAAGTTATTAAAAATTATTAGTCGCTGGATCTCTGCGTTTCTGTTGCGAGTATTACTCGATAATAATCGTGCCAGAGGATTTTTTTTTTTAATTTATGCGTTTGAATGTGACTGGATCAGTTCACTATCAGCTTTCTTCTCTCTATTTCCAGTATCTCCTTTACTCAGAATTATATTATTATTAAAGTTAGACCATGAAAAAAAACTATCGGGAAAAGCCCATCTCATAACGTAAAGGAAGAGATAAAACATACGGGAAAAATAAGGAAGTAATTTATATAAATTACTACTGATGAAAAATGAGATTCAAAACTTTCTCTCATATTTACAAAAAATGAATATAAACAAAAATTGAAAAACAAGATTTTATTTTATTGTTAAAACATAATTATTGATACATCATTTTTATTATATTTATACAATGGGTGAATCATTCACAAATATAAAATTTAATACCAAACTAATAATACATATTAAATGATACGAAATAATACATAAAATTTATAACATCAAAAAAATTCTTTTCTATAGATCAATTAAATTCAAGGCACGTTGATTTTACAAATTTTGCAAATCAACAATTTTAATTTAATTCATATTCGTTATTTTTTTTATTATATTATTAATATTTTTTAGATGTCATTTTTGTATAATTATTTATGAAATATTATTCTTGAAAAAGATTTTAGATTAATATATATGAAGTTAATTACCCTTTTCTCTTTTATTTGTACTGCTAAACTTTAGGCACAATCACGATTATTAAACTTCATAAAATTTTGATTATTATTAATGAACTACATGTTTCAATTTTCTCTTTTAACGAGTTTTCAATATACATCTAATATAATTTAATTATACTAAAAACAAAATTTGACACATGTAATCACTATTTATGTACTAATGTCGTGTGTACGTAAATACTGTAATACTACTTAAATTAAAAACAATCTATAGCTTAACAATTTATAATTGAAGTCTTTTCAAACTAAAAGTTATTCTAAGTTATGTTTATTATATAACGTAATAAAAAAATATTTTAAATCTTTATTTTTACATTTTTAAGGTATAAGATCTTCTTTTATAAAGAATATACATTTAATAATTAAAATAAAAGTAAATTGTAAAAATAAATTTACATTACCGAAGCTTAATTTTACATTTGTTATATAACTTACAATACTTCTGAAAGGAAGAAAACATTGTTTCATAGGAACAATGTAAAGTTGTCACATTGTTTGCTCATTAGTACCTGAGTCAAAGGTAACAAAATATATTTGAACGTATATTTTCTAAACACCATTTAGATTATTCAATAATAATAGCTAAGTTATTGTTACTTTCATCTTTTCTCCTCATATTGTATTTAACCGTTGAAACTGGTATTTTACTTGAAATATTAGTTTTAACAGAAAAAATATTTATATAATTCAAAATAACTTATTTTTTTATAAACTTTGTAACTAAACAGGAACATTTAATTTTTCTTCTAAATATTTTTAATAAATGTTTCACTAAATATTACACATTGGTAAATTTAAAGACTATAAAAATAAAAATAAAAATAATTAATTAATTGTAAACTGTTTAATTATTCTTTTCAAATCGATCAATCTTTTATAATTTAACCCAATTTGTTTCTAAAATAACAGAAAAAAATTTAATTAAATTAAAAAAGTATCTTGTAAAAATTTGTCAATAAATATTATCGTGCAATTATTATAACTTATATATTCCTGCTTATTAAAGAATAAAAAAATCCTTAGATTTTTCACATAAAGTGTAACTCTATTTAAATATCACTATAGGATTGAGAATGAAATTCAAGATCATTTTAATTCCTAAATAAATACCTCTGACAGCATTATTTAAAGAGATTTTCTGTCTATTTCTCTTATAAGATTTTAAATTTATAGTGTGACAAACGTGACAACCAACTTCTTCTAACATTATATGGGGATTCAAACCACCCAAAAGAGATTCACCTTCGAGGCCACCATTAGACAGTGTACCAGAGAACCAAATTTTATCTCCCGGATAAATATTGAGGCTGAAGTTAGCAAAAGACTGATCACCAAGAAGAATAACTTGGGAGTTGCTGCTCCAAATGCTATTTTTCATTTTCACGGATATTTCGAAATCATAAGAATTCCAAGAAGTCACGTGGCATCTACTCTTCTTCTTGCGAACGTTCAGATATGCTTTGCAGTTAAGTTTGCGGAGGTCATTACTGTGTCTGGTAAAAAAAGAAACATGTTATTTAGTCCGATAATTAAATTGATAATCAAAACAAGTTTAAGAATTGAAGAGTTTCATTAATTATATATTCATAATTATATAGTAATTATTTTAAAAATGAGCCAAGTACTGATTTATTAATACTTGAAATTTGGGCAATCCTTATGCCATTTTTCTAATTTAATTTAATTGCATAATAAATAATAAGCTAGTATTTTAAAACTAATTCTATAGAAATTTATTTTACTTTATTTATTATTATTAATATTCAAAAAAAATTTTTATCCACTTTTTTACTTGTATTTTTTAATTATTCTAGTTAATAATGAAAAATGTTAAACAAATTTTTTAACAAAATATTGTTATATTTAAAATTTATTATTAATAAGAGATGGTTGTATAAACTTTCCTATGAAATTATTATTTTTCAAGCATCCACTTGAATAAGTTTTTACAACGCGTAATTTTGTCGTCTGAATTATTTAAAAAAATTATTAAAATATAAATTTAAAATTAAAGCACAACAAATGTTCTCACCTGTCACAATTATCTTTATGTGGCTCGCCGAATGTACAACGCAGTGAATTAGCTAAAAAGTTGGGTAACTGATCCAGCATTAGAGACAGGTTATTTCTAATAGATTTAACGCGAATGTTGGTCACGTAACCCTCCCAATATACTGGAATACCTTCAAGTTGAGCGCACTGAACCTGGATCTGGGCTTTAGAGGCTGACTCCTCCCACGCTGGTTGATGACAGTAATTTTGGTATTGTTCCCAGGAGAGATCGGAGGGTAAATCGAATGGACTGCTTTCGATACCCGTTTTATCCTTGTAGCCCATAATAACTGGCCAAATGAGAAATGCACCAGCAGAAAAACCAAGAATTAACTACAACATAAATACAATGAACGTACTTTAAACTGTTTGCGGTTTTATATAAATAAACAAAGTATTGTACTACATAATTTCTTTTCTTTGCTTAACTTATATTTTTTATGTCATTTTTACATTGAGATTTAATAAATATTAATTTCATTAATAATCAATATTAGCTGTTATAAATATTCTTGTTTTACAATCTTCCTTTTTTTACATAAAATAAATAAAACTTCTGTTTTACTTCGCTTAAAATTAATTATGACCTTTTTAACGACATATTCTCTACATTATCTTAACTATCTAGTATGTATAATTAAAAACACACAAAAGTTTTATGAATGTAAGAGTGAATAAAATTAATTAGATATATTGTTTACAATAATCGAAAGTCATAACAACACCAGCACTGTTTATAGCGTACCTGAACACAAGTGATAAACCAGTTGAATCGCCTTGGAGCTCTTCTTTTCCTCAAATACCAGGAAACAAAAAATGGCATACCACCGAGTATACCAGTAATTATCACCCGCATTATCATATCGCTCTCCGACATATATTTGGCCATGGCGACAATGGGCAACAGGATTGAAGCAAGACCAACAATTGGCAAGAACAAGACCATCCCAACAAGGGCCAGGGCGCCTCTGATTAAACCGTACCAGGTTGCACTTTGGGAGCTCAAAACAGCTATTTGCCACCAGCTGAGTGTCACACAATGAGGTATTAATGTTCTGTAAGTTCCTCGCCAATTATCTTTCACGGCCATATTAACGAAAACCGCAGGTATGAGTAGGTAAAAAACTACACGGAAGTTCAAGCAGAATTCGATGCCATTGCCGACGATGTAAGAAGCAAAAGTCGGTACTTGAATGTCGAGAAAGCGCCAAGTCTGTGCCACCACTAGGTCCATTTCGTAGGGATACTTAGCGAGGACATTGAGGCTAAAACTGAAAAGCGCCATAAGGTCAGGACAGCGTGAATTTGTTTCTTTCCCGACGAAGCTTAATAAAGTGATAAGCGTTAGCACGAAGGCTATCACTGTGAACTCCGACTGCGGTGTCCACTGATGAGCTATCACTGGAAATAGTATGAGATTCACGAGTAGAGCTAGAAAAAAATGAGCGTAAGGCTTGAGATTATTTCTGCAGAACTGATATTCGGCCTCTTCGGGGTTCAACCCGCCGGTAGAGTAACTCAAGAAAAGACGGGACCATATTCTAAGATCGGTCAATTCGCGCTTCCTCTGGAGTATTTGGAAGGTGGCTATTATCATGACAACGAAGGAAAGATAATATAGAGCCAGGGGTACGAAAAAAACAACGCTCTCTGTGCCCAGAAGGGCATAAAGTGGTATTAGTACTATTATGTGCAAATAACTAATAAAAAACTTGTGTAAGGGTAAACCGCGTCGACCGAGGATTTCGACGAGCCACATGTAGAGGCGCTTCAAGGAGGCAAGGGGATGGACGAAAGCTCGCTGTAGGAATGGCACTGCATCAAGTTCCATCTGTATAGGCTCGGCAAGACAAAGTACCCGTGAAATGACCGGCAGTGAGCCCCGGGCATACGATGCTGCTGCAGACACTATAGCTGCTTCCGTTATCTTCTCGCCCTGGTGTACCGACCATTCTGTTTGAAATAAGAAATGCTAAGTTTTAGTAACGCTCACCATTTTTGGAGTATAGTTTTTTCTTGCAAGAGTACAACGATTTAAACACGGTGGTTATATACCAATTTCAATATTTTTATTAGTAATGCAATATAATGTTCAAAACATAATTCTCTTTATAAAGTTATTGTGCACTACGTTGAATAACATTTTAATGCTTGATAAATCTAAATTAAAATTTACCGAATAGAAAAAGTTTTAATAAATATAATGATAAAAAAATGTTATTTTTTCCGGAATAACAATCTATTCAAATCAAAATATTATACTAATTATGGTCGATAATTATAATATCATAGGTGTATATATGAGAAGGCTTAATAAAAGTTACATAAATTTTAAACGTATATTTTACACACGCTTATATATTAAAAGATTAATTATAAGTGTTTGTTGAAAACATTAAATAGCATATTTCGTCAATAATATCAATTAACTGCAAATTGATTTTTCCAATCCATTTGTATTTTTCGAAAATTTAAAGAAATGGCTTATAGACATTTTTTAACGTACACTTCTTGAAACTACGCTGTTTTAAACGTTAAAATAGATTACTTCTCATTATAATAAGTATGAATAACACAGTTATTCAAAACTATTTGATTAACAATTTTTTTTATTCCTATTCGATTAAATTATAAATATAAGTAATCAAGTGCCTTCCGTTATTACTATGTACATATATTACCTGATATTACATCTTGTATTCTTTCTTGGTTTTTGAACGATAATTCATGATTTGATTCATCATCTGATGGTATGTCTTCATCATAACTCTCTTCGGTTAAAGATTTCTGAATATGATTTTTACCATTAATATATCGATTGTTATTAGACTTATCGCTAGCAGAGGGAAATACTAAATCTCTCATACATCGTTGTAGTTGTTCAGTTGTGATGAATTCTTCACCATTCGATAAGCTATTTTGTATTAAACAAAATTTTCATTCATAATTCAAAATTAATAACATATTTTTATTGTAATTATTTTATAAACTTAATTAAAAACAAAAATATTATTAAATTACAATAATTAGCTTTTTTTAGTTTCTTATTATCTTTTCAGGTTCTTTAAAAAAAGCAAAAAAATTTAAAATTAAGTTTTTTAAGTGTAAACTAAATAAAATGAAACAATAATTTTATAAAATTAGTTTACTTGGAAATATAAATTATTGGTATAAAAATATAAATATAGTTTACAACTAAATTATTACTGTATTTAAGTTTTATATTTACCTAGTGAATATTTCTCTGGCAGCTCGCCTAGCAAGCTTTTCGTCTTGTGACATGTCAAGGCAACTTTTTACATCATAATAATTATGTTCAGTTATACCTCGACCACTGGCCAAACACTTTCTTAGAATATCTGTGGCTTCAATGTTACCCTGCTCAGATGCTTTGGTCAACCAATAAACACCTAATTTAGCATTTTCCTCTTTGTCAACATCCAATTCTAAAGCAAAAATTTTCAGTCAAACGAAATTGTACGTTTGACGGCTAAAATATTTTATTAGTAAATTAAATTCAATAGTATTTATAACTAAATTAATTTTACACTCAGTCCCATATACCTTCGATAACAAAAACTATATTTAGTAGTTCTAAAATTTGTTTGAAAGCTGGCATAAGTAAAACAACTCACCGCAACTTTCTTCCAATAATCGCTTAGCCAAAACAACTTGAGAGTCAGGACAACCATCTTCAGCCAATTGAGAACGTAATCGTTTGAGTGAGCCTTTTGGTCCATCTACAAGTATTAATCATACTGTAGTATAAAACTATCATTCTATTGTTATACTCTCCATACTTTGTCTACGGTGTCAAATACAACCTCAATAATCAACTCAAAAGAAATCATAAAACATAGAACGATTTATTAAACATTTTATGAGCTATTGCTTTAGTTGATAAAGTTCTTATCTCAAAAGTTAATTATTTCTCATTCAACAAAATATTATTACAACTAAAAGAATTATAAAATTTGTTATTGACCTACATTTTTATAAAAGGTAATAAAATTTAACTCTTTACAGTTAATAATACTTAATTTAAATGTTAATAAATGTTCAAGAGTTTCTGTCAATGAAATATCTTAATAAAATATAATAATGCAATAAAAATGCATGCTAGTTTATTTAAAACAAATAATTTATAAAAAAAGTTCTTTTTTAAAATAATTTCAATAATAAAAAAAGAAATACTATTTAAATGCTCATAGAATATCTGCTTAACTTGAAATATATATATAATACAATTAAAAAATTTTAATTCTTGAAAAGACATTTAACTATGTAATTTTAAACACATTGATAATATTCTTTTGGTAATAAATATTTAACCATAATATATTTAAATAATTTACACAAATAAAATAAATTAGATTTAGTATTTTACTAGATCATTTCATTTTTAAATAATTTAAAACTAATTATAAGATTAAGTTTTAAATAAAGGAACAATTAAATATCAATAATAGTAAAAAATGACATAAAATATTTGTCATGAAAAATTAGGCAATTATAAGTAAGCTAAGTTATTTTTTCAATCTTAAATACTATTGTATATATAACAAGAAGTTTATCAATGTAAAAAAATAAAGAGTGTACTCCAATTTGTATTTCGATAATATATCATTCAATTTATATAAACTTATAAAAATGATTATTTTTAATAAAATAATTATTTAGTATATCTTGATGTATTAAAAAATTATTATTAATTTAGAAATTTAATAAAGTAATGGTTATCAATTCTCTGAATTATTTTAATATATTTATTACATTTATAAAAATTGAAGAAAATAAAATATTTTTTTATGTTGGATCTTATTTGTACATTAAAATTGCCTTTTAATAATAAATAATAATAATTAAATAACAATAAATTATCATTATTATGTATATTCAAAAATGAAACAACTAAAATCATAATAAATTAAAATTAAAAAAACATTTTATGGATAAGATATGAAAACTATTTTACTTGTTTTATTTATTACTACATATAAATGAAATTTATTTTAGTATTATTTTATAATATAAGTTAGAAAACTGATTATTGCAAAGGAATTCGAATATTTAAAAAAATATGGTTAAATAAATTAAGAAATACAATAAATAGGTATTATTATTAAACTTCTGTTAGATTGTTCAAATTAGTTACTATAAATTAGCGAAAAGTTAGATAGTGTGAGCAGACATGCAGCATTTGCAAAATGCATTTTAGAGATAATGAAGCACTTGACGCGCTCAGGAGATGCTTTAATATAAACTTTACCGTGCAATGTCCACTGTTTCCTACCGGATTTCCCGGACAGTGGCATGACGCCGGCCATGTCGTCCACGTGCCGCAAGGCCTGCACTCGAAACAACTCGTGTGCAATCACTTTTATGCCTAATTTACTAAAATAATAAAGAAAATAGTATTCGCGATCTGAGCATACTACACTTCCGACGACGAAGCGTCCACTTTTCAACGATGTGTACGCGCGTGCGTGTGTGCGTGGGAAGACTGTACCGCGTCTTCTTTTATCTTCGACTCTCTTCGTTTTACTGGTAGTTCTTGACGCTACACTGTCGCGCTCTTCTCTCCTTCTCTTCGTCTTATGCTTTCGCTTTTATGGCTGCTTCCTTTCCTTTTCACTCTCTTTGGGTTTGTAGGTTACAGATTGTTGCGCGAGCAACGCGGTACCTGACAGATCCACCTGGTGCGCATGCTCCATTTATAAAAAAAAAAAAAAACGAAAAGCAAGCACGCAACTCCAACACGAAAGCAATTTTCAGAAATTTGCAGAGTTGCTTCCTTTTTCTTTCTAGTCAAAATCAACTACGCATTATTTCAGAACGAAACCGCGATCTTTACGAATGCGCTCACATTGTTGTATTACAACAATACCCGTTCCCATTGCAAAATGTGTGTGGGTATTTGAAAATAGAATTGTGTTGCTGTTAAAATAATACAATAATAATAATATCTTATTCAATATTACATTTTTTAACTTATGTTGCTATGCGCTGCCAGCTTTTCTTCATACTCCATGTATTTATTAGTACAATATATTGAAAGATCAACGTTTTCTTTACTTGCGGTTTTTCAAACTTATATTCATGATTAATCGATGAAGACAAATTATCAAATTTAGTGAAATTCTTTATATCTGTTCAAAGCCCAATATTTCAAAGTTCTAATAATAAGTGAATTTGGCATACAAAATTGCAAACAATTTGAATATTATTCGTTCAAAACACATATTTTAAAAAAGAAGCTGATAAAAAAAGCTCACCTTAAGCCTAAATTTATATGACTGTAAAAATCATTTAAAATAAAAATAAATAATTAAAAGTAAAAATATTTTACTTTATCGAATAGCTAACATTTATTATTGTAATTTTTGTAAAATGAAATGTAAAACGTATATAATTTAAATCGTACAGATTATTATTTATCGTATGGATCATAACTATTCAAAACTTTTAAAAGTGTAGATAATAATAAATAATAAGTTTCAGTACAGTATAAACATAAAAATATGCAATCAATACTCTTATAATTTTTGTATTAAAACTATTATTGAATATAACGATTACAGGAGTTTAATATTTTTTTAACTTAAAAATACTTTTTTTATAAAATTTATCCAAAATACTTAAAAATATTTAACATCTTTTAAAATAATTTCTGTATAATTTTTCAATTTTTGTTTAGCCGAAATCTTTTACTTTTTCCAATAAAACTCATTTATTTTAAAATTTACTCAATACAACAATATATAGTTGCTTTTATAATTAACTATACGTTCTAGTTGCTTGATAAATATTTCAATAAAGGAAAATAGTTGATACACGTTCGTGAAATTTAAATAATAATTTTTTCAGTTTTTACATTAAATAACTTTACCTATTTTAAATAAAGAAAAAATAAAATAAATCTATGAAATTTTTTTTAATTTTTGAAATTCAAATAAAGTTTTATTGATTAAACCTCATAACTCGAAAAAGCACATTAAAATAAATATAAAATCGATGTATACTGAAATATCTTTTATATATTTTATTTAAGGATGTACATGTCAAACTTATTATTTAATTTATTTTAAAAAATATTTGTTTTACATTAAAAAAAAAACATATGCTTTACAAAGGATCTGTTCGGAAACTGATGATTATCTTACTGCGATAAAATAGATACATGCACAACATAAATTAATGCTTTTATTTAAAATGCAATAAAAATAAGCTGTTTTTTTAATTTCGCATTTTGGTAAATATATTATTAAAATAAATTCTAATGTATATTTAATTTATATAATATTTAAATGTACTCTATCAATTTTTACACTTTTTAGTTAACCATCTTTAAAATAAATAAATTAGTATTTTTAAATCAAAATTATACGAATTAATTATAAAAATTCTATTTCTATTTATAAGGTATTCCAGGTACTCAACCGTAGTTGATTTATTTTTAAAGCGCGTTATATTAGTGATAAAACAAAAAAGTGATATTTGAATTGAAATTAAATATATTATGAAAAAATAAAAGTGAACTCTCTTACTATTTTTTATCGTGAGAATTTATTTTTTCCCACTATTAAATTTCCATAAGTATAAAATTGATCTTTTAAAATCTCAATTGTCGAATATTCGTATGTTTTTTTAAACTATTTTCGTGATAAAAAGAAAAATATGTCACCAAATTTTCGACTTTCTAAACATTTTAAATAAATTAAATTGATATTAAATCTATACAACGTCCTATTAGTTTTATTTTATTTATACATAAAAATACATAAAGAATTATCTATAATAAAGCAATTAAAAAATTACCTAACAATTTAACGTATATAATATTGTCCTTGCGAAAAAATTCATCATTTAGTCGATTTGTATTCGGGAGCCAGTTTCTGTAAACATTGTTTATATATCTAATCTGAGCGATTGAATATAAAATTGATAAGCATAAAATGATCTTCTTTTATAACTTCTTCATTTGTAATGTTCTGTTTTTTGAGAACGAAGTCATCATTTTTAGCAAAACCATGTTTGAACCGGCTCCTCGTGTAGTCAAAAATCAGCTCGAATATCAGCACCAGAACTAAAAATATAAATATTTACTAAGTATTATATGTTAATAGTATTAATTTTTATTTAATATAAATTGAATTTATATAAAAATCTATTTCAATCTTTGATATATAGATATTAAAGGTATTATTTATGTAAATATACATTTTGTAGACGCGTAAGAATATGAGGAATGCGAAACGAAGGACGGAGAAGATGGATCAAAAGCTGCAACGCACGTTTTTTGAACAATTAAAGGAGATCTTATTTTCTTTTATCTCATCATAATTTTGCTTCAAAAAATGGTTACAGAAAATTTTTCTTAATAGAAATTAAATGGTATAACTCGCTAATTTGCAACAAATACATTTTTTTCACATATGTCCATTCGTAACAAGATAATGATATTTCCTTTGTCTTAAAAAAAGTACTATTTATGTATCAATTAAATATAAAATTTTCTATGATGCAATAGCTCATGTTAATTTTTCTTGTAATACATTATTTTTTTTAAATTTCTAAAAGTATTTTCTTATTCGAAGATAAATTATGGTAAGCATTTACGAATAAAACACTTTTTATTTATCATTTTTTTAAATTTTCGTAATACTTGTAAAATTATAATAAAAATTAATAGTTTTCATTTTCTCTTTATAGGGAGTAACACAAACGTTGAAGAAATTAATACAAGGAGAAAGAAAGGATTTAAAATGAATAAATATTTTCCAAAATACTTTTCTCAGTAAAGAGAGAGATATAATATATAAAATGATTTAACTTATAATCGATGTCTAAATTTTTAAATAGCAATATATAAATTGTTCCTAGATAAATAAGAATAATAATAATAATAATATTTACTCCTAAATAATACAGAAATGTTATAAGTTAAATTATTATTTACGATTAAGAATGGGTTGAATTGTATTGCAATGAAAATAAGATTTTAGAATCTCAGTGATTATTAATCTTTATCGATTACTATTAATTTTATCTGTTTTCGTAAGGAAAGAAATGTAGAAAATATTATATTTTACAATAAAGTACAGGGCATATAAAGATATTACTTTTTTCCAGAAGTTTTTCAAAATAATATAATTCTAATTGAACTATTTGAGAGAAATCAACTTAACGAAGATAAAATACCGCAGTAAAAGATACGAGAAAAAAAAGAGTATTTAAGGTATACTTAAATGTTAAAGCATATAGCACAAGTGAAGTAAATTGCGTGGTATTTTTAATGCATCTTGAAAAAATTTAAAAAATCAAATCTTTAAATGTGCTTTATATAATTACATTTTATATATATAGCCATCATTTATATACGAAATTTCAGCTACTTTTAATTGTTTAATATTCATTGTTAAAGCACTGAATGGTTCTTTAAAAAATAAATTAATGAAATTGGAAAAATTGTAAGACTTTTTTATTTCCCATTTAATACCATCAATTTTCAAGATATAATCTTCATTCTCATGACTTCTTCTTAGTAATTTTCTTTTATAACCTCCATTAGAGCAGTACTTACAGGTTGTTCGGGCTGACGTATGGCGGCGGATTTGGACGAATGTACTTATTACTGAGATCCTTCGCAGTTCTAAAATGTATTAAAAGCGCAATTTACTTTTTCTTATTATATAATATTATAATGGATTATTTTGGCAGGCTATTTTATCAAGGCATTTTTTATTTTATCGTTCGGCCTTTAATAATTTATATTTAAATCGAGCAAAGTATCAATTGTGCTATCTCTTAAACAAACAATAATTGTGATACAATAATTATCTGCAATACCGAGGACTGCGATTGATCGACTGCGAATCACTTGGCGTCGGGCTGCAAGAAGATTGAGGCCCTGAGAGCGAACGAAGTGTACCTCTGCTGCTCGACGTGGTTGCGTACTGAATCATTTGAACTCCATTCGTAACTCCACAATTGTCCATTAGCAAAGTAGAGTTTCGCTTTTTATTCAGCGTAATCCTGAAAAAAGTACGATAATAATTTGTACAATAGAAAAATCTAGCGCTTTTAATTGTGAAATTCACTTCTTGATATTTTTTATAAAAATAATAAGCACTGGTAATTATTTGCTGCTGGTGTTAAATTAATTGAAACGGTCGCATTTCAGTTGCGATAGTAAAAAAGTTTTAAAATATTGCACAAGATAATTAATTCATTATTGGGCTAAACTGCTAAAATTGTTTATCAATGTAATCGCATAATTTTGTTGCTATTGGGTTACTTGCAGCCGTGATAATTATAGTAACTTAATATTTGTAAGACGATTCCGCTCGAGTCCTAATTTTATTATTTTAAATCTACACGGTTTATCCACTTGTACTATTACTTGAATTGCGATTTAAAAAAAATTTTACACACTTTCTATTTCTATGTACGGATAGTTTGACTCGGCAGCGTGAATTCGCCGGATGACCGTTGCAATATTAGCATTATTGTTTTTATTTTGGTTGTCCACTCGAGTCTAATCTAGCTCCGGCAGTCGAGGAGTTCCTAAAACGAGGGGTGGAGACGAACATCAGTGACGATCTGCTAGGCAATCGCATGGCAACAAGATGGTCTAAGCGATTCCTCTAACGAACCACATGCTGCTGTTTATCGGAAAAACACCGAGGACCATCTTCGCACACAATACTAATTCAAAGCATAGACGACGAGCGATTTATTTATTGAGTTTTTGAAAATCTAATATCTTTCAATTATTTCAACGATATTTATTTAAGCGGCCTGCGAAATCTTATAAAAATCCATATAATGCATCAAAAATACCCATCAACCATTAATCGATCACCGATATTCTTCATTTGCGCAATATTTTTAATGCAGTTACAAAATATCAATTAAACCCTCATTGTATTATTGTTATCATCGTTGTTACTACGGACAATTGGTCGATAATATAAGCAGAGTTTAGAATAACTTAACAAACATATTTTTAAATTAGAAAAAAATCTGTAGCTAACATTTTCAAATATCTCTCATTTTTACGTGCTACAATCTTTGTATAATACAATAAAATAAAATAAGTAATAGATACAAATAAACTAATCTTTTAGAAAATAGTTTAAATGTGATATTTAACTTTCCAAAGAAAGAGTTATTTCAAATAAATTTTTTAAACTCTTATACCGAAAAAAATAAAAGCTATAACGGACAAATAATTTTCATATAAATGTTCTAACATGATTGTTATTACCCGGTTCTATTAATCCATAATGAAAATAAAAATGTTAAAAAACATTACATTTTATTTTTTAAGTCAAGATACTATTAAACTTCCGTTTTTATAAAATAAGTTTTTCACGCAAAATAATCTCGTTACCCCCTGAGTTTCAGTCAAATTTTCTTCTCAGGCCTTAGCGCATTACTGCATTAAAGGGAGCGGTTATAAATTATCGGTTAAATCTTAATGAATATTACTTATTAATTAATATTTCAGATAAATATACTCAATTAGTAGCTGTCGTGTGTTAGTTTTCCAAAATAGTGAGAATCTGTGAAACGGTGAGAGAGAGAGAGAGAGAGAGAGCCGATATTTAAAAATCGTCGTTAGTTTAGAGCCTAGATTGCTAATAAAGTCTCGCAATCTCGTTTTTAATTCCAAGAATAACAATAGATTAACGCGTTCTTTTATACAAAGAAGGTCTTTCAAAGAATCAGCTTAAATACAAAGCCGCGCGTCAGGCTTTAAAATCGCGTTGTCTAGTTGCCTCTTTCAGACTACAGTTCTCTCTCCTTTTTTCTTTTACCTCTTTCTCGCGTTTCATTTTTTTAAGCATTTCGCTATTAGTCTGCAAGTTGTATTTAAAAATTATTAACTTTAACATCGCAGCTCCAATCGAATTGCGTAAAATTCACTCGCTAAAATAAATTACTTACGCTGCATTTTTGTTATTATACATAACATAATCTTCATGTTTCATTTCAAGTACAATAAATAAATATAAAAAATTATGCATTATGATAAAATTACCGTTTAAAAGAAACATTATTTCAAAAGCTTAAAATAGTAAAAGACGTCTAAAAATAATATAAATAAAAAGTTTGTACCAAAAGGCATGTGTTATACGCACGTATTTACACGCGGTTCGAGTTTAATAAAGTTTTATGTACTTACATGTGTGTTTCTACATGTAGGGACACACGTACAAATCTTTCTAATCTTGAGGTGTAATAAAATACAAAATTGGAACTTGAAAAGAAACAATGATTTACTCGATTAAACTATAAATTATCCTTGATTATTGAACACAGTCATTATAAAAGTGATTATTTTATTAATGTTGATTGATTATTTTATCAATATTCTGTAGTTTTACTAGAAAAATATTAAAGGCGATACAAATTTAATAAAAATAAAAATTGAAAATGTCACGAATCGTTTTATCACAGAATTTCAATAAATTTGATGATAACATAAAATTAAAATTAATTACTGTGTTAATATTCTCTAGCAATGTCATTTCCAGATGAATTATTTAGAATTTAAATGCTGAAGATTTTTTATATTATAAGATACTTATAATTTTTTATTCTTACTTGGTAAAATAAATTTTGATGAGTAAATATTTCGCATCATACGATTTAAACATTATAACGATTAGTTTTGTTTTGTTCCAATATCTTAATAATTATTCGCTTATAAGCGTGGTATGACAGAGAGAGAGAGAGAGAGAGAGAGAGAGAGAGAGAGGGAGATCGAATTAGTAATTGGAAGTGGGGTAATGAAGATTGAAACACGGCACTTTATAGTCGGAACATGTTCGCACCAACATGTCGACCTCTGACCGAAAACAGAGTCCTGCTGTAGTAACATTTGTAGGGAGATCCCGGGGCAACTTCTAGGAAGCTGTCGTTGCCAAACAGTCCTCCGTCGTTCAAATCATGCAACAGCGTTTCTCACTTCTGCTCGAAAAGATATCCATCTCTTTTCGCCCAAGAAGGTCGTGAAAAACTGGAAAGCGTACGCGAAAAAGACGACAAAAATTTTTTGGCAATACTCGTGTGAATTCAAAGTGAAACAACGGCCGCGGGAGGAGGAGCTATTGCGTTAACCGTTTATTCCACCAGTCTCGTCTCTCTTTTCTCCTTACGCGGTTACCTCTTCAGAAGGGAAGTCTCTGCACGAGTGTGTAAGTGTCTTCGACGTATTGCCGCAGAGCAAAAACTGAACTAGACGATTTAATGGAATATAATAGCGAGTGTTTCCCCCCCCCCCCGGCAAACCGGCCCGAATAATGTTACTCTCAACAGAGTCGAAACAACTAAACATTTTATAAATAAAATGGAGAGTAATTAATCGAAACATTGCTAAGCTTAGTTTATCATTGTCTCAATTTTTCGTCAATTGCGTAAACAATAAGTTGCTAATAAAAGATATAGTAAAAATTTAATTAAAAGATACGTATACAGCGAGAAATTTAAAATTTCTCGTTGTTATTTTGACCGATGCGAATTATACCGGCACATCAAATTATAGCCCAATCTCAGTTAATGATCCTCGTACTCCGAAAAGTGAGAATTAAAACTTTTTAACGTAGACCGAATAAGTTGCACTATTATTCGATCGCTCCACAAAATGAACGGGTGCACACTTATTTATTCGATGAAGATCCCTAATAATTATATAAAAAATTTTAAATCATAAGGAGAAGAAAAAACAAGTCGCCGTTGAAACTGCTGGATTTCTATTGGACAAACGTAGCAACGAGATTTCAACGAACTTTGAAACGTTTGAAGAGCTAGAGAGTGTTTACGAGCTTTGGATTCTGTAATAACAAACTGGACAGGAGCTAGACGTATCTGCGTTTTAATCTCTCGAGCGAGAGTATATAATAAGGGTAGATAATGCATGTTGACACCCTCGTGCAAACGAAATGTGTACACCCGTAAATAAACGATCTAATTGCCATCTATGTGTATTCTGTGAGATTAGATCTAGAGTAGTCATCTGCAGATAAATAAAGTTTATATTATCAGATTTTTAGTATTTATAACTTTTATTTACGTTTAAATGCAATTGTTGTGTTATGCATAATGCAAAAATTTCATTACGAACGCGCGCGGGCGCGCATGTGTGTGCATGTGTGTGACAAATGAAACTGCGCTTTTTGATGACTAATTTTAATATCTCGAAGAATAATTAAAGATTAAAATTTATTACGCATATAAAGTGAATCTTTTAATAAACATTGATGTTGAAGTTTTAAATAATAAACTCGAATTAATCATTTGTTATAACGTGTCAACTAATGTTGTAGTGTTTATTTCATTTTATAAGTGTTCTAAGTAAAATGTATAAAAATCGCCTTTTTTGCATGAGTAATTCCATTCGTATATTAAAAAAATAAAAATAATATTGTATTTGAAGAAATTATCGTCACACGGTAAACAAGTCATAAAGATGTATGTCATTTACTTGTGCGACTAACGCGGTACATTACCATCTTGCATATGCCTGTATTTGCCTCTACAAATTATATTGATTAAACAAAAATCTACGTTGAATCATAGAGGTGAGGATGATGATGAATAGTAGCGTTAAAATTTGTATTACAGCTCCATCAATGATACTAGAAGATTATATAAATTGCGTCAACGCGAATACGAACCGGACTGTTTATACTCATACGTGCGTCACGCACGTCCAAGTATTCCTCATACATTAAAGCTAATTTAAAACATTGTCTGTGTCTGGTAAGCGACCATTCGCTTAAACTCTATTATTTAAATATTTCTCTTCGCTAAACTACTGGAATTGTCCAACATTTTTGTGAATTATTTTGTTAATGAACTATTTGCTATCGAACAATGTTGTAAATGTACTAAAAATTATATACAAATTCATAAATTTCAAAAATATTCGTAATATATATTATATGATATACTCAAGTGCCGTAATAAGTAGTCATATGCAATTAGCAAACCGAAATATCTTCTTTAAGCTATACTTTTTAATATTTCGTATTTCAAATCGATAAAGCCAATATTTTCATTTGCTGCATATGAAACGTAGGTATGTGAAAAATAAGCTATTACGGAAATATGGGAATAAAAGAAAATTTGAATAAATAGAAAAGGTCCAATGAACATTCGTAAAATAGATACTAAGTTTAGATAAAAACACCCACAAGTGCATAATTTAACTGCATTTAAAATAAAATAGAAATGAAAGTGGAAAAAAGCAATTAGATTTTAGAACAATAAAAAACCAAGAAGAGAGAAATTATAAATGAATGCATTAAAATGAGAGTAAACAAGGAAGTATATAGGAAAGTTTTACAAATAAGATGTAAAATAGAAAGGAGAAAAAATTTTGATGATTTAACTACTACTCCAGAAAAGAATACGAACGAGAAGAAAACATATTGGTGGCGGTGAAGGTGAAGGGATATAAATGGACCAACAACGATGAATATGGATTCATAAATTAGAAAAATCAAAATTTTCAACTAAAGTAAAATACTAGTATAGAAAGCATAGAAGAAATAGTGCATACACGAAGAGAATAAAGAGAGAAAAGAAGAATGAGATTGAAGATGTTGAGAAGGTTTAGAATCCGTAATGGAGCGAGAAAATAAACATTGAACGATTGTTACAAAGAAGATACATCGATTGTGCAATAATAATAAAGAAATACTGAAACCCATTAGACTAGTACAAACTTAAACCGGAGCTTATTCAAAGAGTTGGGAGGAAACACTGAATGAAAGAAAAGATTAGAAAAAGAAATACATTGTAAAAAGAAGAAGAAGAAGAAGAAGAAAAAGAAGAAGAAATAAACTTGGCAATACAAATAAAAAATGTACAAAATATGTAAAATATTATGAGGACAACAGAATCAAGTATGGATCAATCATTGAGAAAAATCTAAATATACAGAAGAAATAAAACAAATAGTATTAGACAGCCTAAGATCAAAAGCATTTATTTGTGAAAAACAAGGAAGGAGAAGAGAAAAGAAGCGGTATAAAGAAATTAGTAAGATACGGAATGGGTAATGAAAGCAAAGCAAATTAACACTGGCTGACAGATGAGGTAAAAAGTGTAGATTACGCAAAGAAAATAAAGAAACATTTAAACATATTTTGCAGGAATGTAGAGAAATAAAAGATACAACAAGGGATTGAAATAACTGTTTAAAGGAAAAAAAGACATAAATAAACTATACAGAATACACTGGATGAGAGAGAGAGAGGAAAAGAAGAGAAGCAGAAGAAGTATGAGAATAAAGAGGAGTGAAATCGTGAAAACAGAAGACATAAGAAAAGAAAAAAGAAAAAATATAACAAAAAAACTAAGAGAAATGCAGTTGTAAATACAAATAGGGAGAAGAAAAAAATGTAAATAGACAAAAAATGAGGTTGAAATTAAAAACGGAAAAAGATAATATCAAGAATTACACATGAAATAAATGGAGAAATTAATGATAGAATTAATGATAACATAAGATTACATGGTAAAAATAATAAATACATTTTATTTCTGTAGAAAACAAATAATACTGTTAGCAGTAGAATTTGAATTCAATGCTGCATATTCAGTTAGATTAACAGTAAAATACGATAGCAACAAGAAAATAGAATTCATTAGGATTATAAAAAGGCTAGGATGAAAGAATATACATATACATTAGTGCTTATTTATTAGTGACGATAATATAGAAGAATTGAGCCTAAAATTTTTACACTGAGATACATTTGTTCGTTTAGATTATTAAAGAAGGAATAAGATTTATAAAGAATATTTAAGAATTAAGTAAAAATGAAATAGGTAAAACATAAGAATATAAAATATACCTAAAAAAATGAATTATACATAGATTAAATAAAGAATAAAGTAAAACAAGTAAACATGTATACTAGAAATTAGAAAATAGTGATATACGATTTAAAATGTAATTAAAACAAAATAATTGTAAAAATAAGTATATTAAGCGAAATAACAATGTAAATATTGTTCAATAAAATATTCAATTATAAAGATAATTATTATAATTGTAAAAATGAATGGCATGAAATAAAATTTTATTTTTCATGTATTTTTATGCAACAGTATTAAGGAATTAATAATTTGTACATTTTTAAAAAATCGCTATATTATTATCTCGAAAATACAACTATTATATCTTGTATAATAATAATTATAATAAAAAATTTTTTGTTCGATTAAACTCAATAATTGATTTTGTGGTCTGCAATAAATCTAATAAATTGTTAATGAAACAATAATAGATTTAACATACATTTCTTTATATGAACATTAAAGCAACTATAAAATATTGTGATATGATAATGTAATATATACGTGTGCGCGTCCGCACGTGTGTAAAACGTGTACATGTACTGTACAAAATTATTCACAAATGAATAATAATAATGATTAATCTGTAGCGAAGACAATTCCTATAAATAGCGAAAGGCAAAATTAACTATTAATATTAATCATCGTATATTTACAATGTGAATTTAAAAATTTTTAAACAACAATTATTTACTAATTTATAATTAAATTCTTGTAAATGAGAAAGTGATTTAACAGTACTTATCATTTCTTCATAATACGTACTAATTGCATTTATCAGGAATACACATCATTCTTTCTGTACAAGATATGTTAGTAGTTAGCAATATATTTTATTTATAGTATGAAACGAATAATTAATCAACGAACAAATTAAATTAAGTTGCCAAACAAATTTACTAGTAAAAGATATCATCATTAGCTATATTAAATTTTTGAATTTATAATTACTCGAATATTTTTTGATTGGCTAAAAAACGTTGTTAAGTTCTATGGTAATTAAAGCACTTTACTCTTTCTCTGTATTTATTCTTTAACTTCATTTGATATTCAATTTAATACGTAAAAGATACAATTGCGCGTGCACATTTTAAAAAGAAATGTATTCAGAGGTACTGCGCTGGGAAATGAGTAACAAAAGGGTACAGAATACAAAATGCGTATAAATGTACCTTGAACAACGCAATTGTTTTTCAATGCGTGTATCGTCAAATATAAAGTAAATTGACTCGATACTAAATTGCATTTTGAAATATTCCAAAGAAAAGTTTTGAACAGTTTGTTGATAATACGAATACAGGCAGTTGCGCGGTGTAAGAGTATAAAAATATTTTGTTCATTTTCACGTTTGACCAAATAGACAATCGTACCTTAAGCAGAGAGAAGTTTTTAACTGAAACAGTAAACTGGAAGATTGCACGAGCTGAAGGCTTACTAAGTAACACTTGTGCGCTAGCATGTGTATTACTAACTTAATCTTATGCATCCTTATTTATACCTAATGGATGAAAAGAGTTTATTATTACATCATTTTTTTAATACACGCGGGTGTATAAATAAGCTCGGGTTGACTAAAAAGAAATTGCAAATACGCGAAACGTCGTGTAAAACGAATGCAAAAGGAAGTCTTGACGAGCCAACGCAATATCAGACGATACCGCGTCCGATACTTTGGACGCGTGCAAAAGGTTCATCCACGCAGGAGTCGACGTGCAAGCGAATCCAATACTCACAGTTCGTCGTGGTGGAGGCAGAGGGCAGTGCTAAGGAGGCCGACGAGCAGCAGCAGCAGGAGGGCGGGGACGAAGACGCTCGTGAAGATCTCCCGCTGGTAGCTGCGCATCGGCATGCTCGACTTCCGGGGTCGCGTCCAACGCCACTCGGAGCGCTCGGACATGCTGCTCGACGACGAGGATGCGGGTGGCAGACCGATTATGCTCGCGCTCATGTCGCGACGTGCACTTTCCCCCTGCAGCCCGTAGCTCTCCTCGATCTGCGCAGGGGAGCAATTCAGCGCTTGATCGCATTGCGACTCGCGGTACTCGTTGGCCGACAGCGCAATTCCGCGGCTTCCAAAAATCCCTCCCACCCGCTCGAATTCTCGATCTCTCGGGCTCGGAGAAGCTTGGAAGCCGCGAAGGGGCAAACGGCTATGGGACGAAAAACCGCGAAAGGAAAGCTCCTTATTCGCGCCTATGCGCCTCTTTGCGAAAAAGTTTGCTCGGCAACGACTCGACCATAGAGTTACGTAAATAAATTTCGACGAGTCGGAATTATTTTTTAAAAAAAAAGTAGCCACTCGATAAACGGTTAGTTCTTTAACTTTTTTTGTTTACTTTTTATTTTTTATTTTTCTCATGCCCGAGGTTTTTTCGAAGGTAACTTTATCCTGCCGTCAAACGCGAACAAACGGCGCAACTCCACAAAATTATTGGCGTATCGACAAGTTGTTATCCACTCACCAATCTAAAGTAGCACCAGTCAAATTCGAATCCCGCGAAGAATCGATCGAAAGATACTTTCTTGAAATCGCAAGTGGTAAACTTCTTCGTCGTGGGCTCGAGTTCCTTTTCCAGGCTTTGCAAATCAGCTGAAAACGGCACGGAGCTGCCCAATCTCAGAACTGTCCTGTAACAATAAACAAAGACGGAGACGTTTAAAATTTTTGTTTTTAGTTTATTATTAAGTGCCACGGCGTACGAAACGCGGATGGAACGGAACGGAGCTTGACTTTTCACATTTTTCATTCCTTTAAATCAGGCAAAGACTAGGCTGTCTTTTGTCGCGAGCGCTTCTCTTAATTTTAGCCGCGTTATCTACTCGAGATGTAGCCCATCGGATTTGTAGTGGGAAAAGACCCTCCACTCCAGGTATTAACGGAACAAACTTTATAACTTAGGCTAATATTGTTCTTGCAAATATAACAAGTAGCTGAGAATTAGTAATCTATGAACGAAGAGCGAAGAAAAAGGAGCTATTATTATTACAATTCAACGAGCATTTATCGCACTCCAGAGTTTTGTCGCTCCGAAATTATAGGCGCTGTATTTATGCCGTGCGCAGTGCAAATAATGAGAATTATTGTTACCTAACAGAGATACTTTTCGTCAACGCAACAAGTTACACGCCGAAGCGGCATTACACTGACAGTATAGAAAGCAGTTTGGTATCAAGCGACTACAGTGAAACGTACAAACTTCGCCGACAATCATTCTTCGGCCGAATCCTTTCTCGCGTAAGTGTATTATTTTTTGCAGTTAGAATTTGCGTGTTAATTGTAATTTCGATGATCGCATAAAATTGTAACAAAATACACGAACAAAATATTTACTTCAATGATTTATGGCTAGCAATTATAAATGCGAGGAACTTTTTGATCAAAATATTATGGTTGTAATCAATCCATCGTTATTGTACTTTAATTTGGTTAAAACTTACCAATATCTACAAATTTAAGTGATCTTGATTATTACGTCCATTTCAATTTTTATATCTTCTTGAAAAAAATCGACTATTTATTTATTCTTATTGTTTGCTTTTTGTTCTCTTATCAGTTAACCGCCTTAAACGTGAATATGTGGATTTTAAAAAAGGTATGTAACGCGCCTTTTTTAACGCTAAATTGTATAAATTAACGAAGTCACCAATATGTTCTTTTCTACGAGTGAAGGGAAAATCTGTACGTAAGAAAAGACGATACACTATTAAAAATTGTTATCAAATATTATTTAAGGTTGTGCGATGTCGAGAGATAAATAAATTAATAATACTTTCTCGGTATATTTTACGCAAAAGTTTCTAAAAGATAAATAAGCCAAGCAAAATGTTTTCACACGAATTTAATTTTTGTTTCGAAAACACAAGGCAAAACTATTTTTCATGCAAGACTGCACGGGATCCTTAAAGGGTTGATAAAGTTGAATGCATTCGGAGTATTACACAAATGACATAACCTTACTAGTTTGAGTTTCCATGTATAATACGCATTTAAAAGCACTCGATGATAGGACTTATAGGATGGCATACACCACTTTTGTACATAATAATTGTGAGTTATGATGCAAAAATTGACTCCGGGGTTTATGCAAATATCATTAGCTGGTATTCCAGTGCCTCGATTTCTCACCACTACACTCGCGCTTCTCCGCCTTTAAACGACTAGCAAAAGTCCTAACTGTGACATTCGTCGAGATAAAACCAAAGATTAACATTGGAGTACAATTTGCACAATGTTATAAATAAAATAAATAATTTTAATCGATATTCAACTTTTTATTTTTAAATTATTACATTCGTTGTTGTATAAGTAAATCAAACCTGCTTACTCTGTCCAAGTCCAGAATCCCATCAACAAACTGTTACCCTTAATCTTTTCGTTTAAATTAAATTTAATATTTAATCTAGATTTATCTAGAAATCTTGAAACTTTTGTATTCAGATGGTGTATGTCAAGCATCCAGTTAAATTCCCACAAGACGAATCGTAGTTATCCTGATTGGTGGTGGTATCATAATCAGGTTTACTTGGAAGGCTATTATTAACATACATTTTTTATTTTTCTAATATGGTTTTACCGTCTGCATCTTTTGCGCATTAAATGTATATTACAATTAATTAAAGAGCTTGAAATGTCTGCGTTAATGCTACTAGCCAAAGATAAAGTTCGCTAGTTGGGGACAAAAATCTAAGGCAACGATTTAAATGATTGAAAGAGACACAAAGGCGATTCAATCCCGATGTTTATGCACGCTTTCTCTCTCTCTCTCTCTCTCTTTTCCTTTTTTGCGTTTCTCTTGATTCCAATCTAATGTTCTTAATCTTTTTTACAATTTTTCCTGACTCTATTTCACATTCTCTCTTCTCTCTCTCTCTCTCTCTCTCTCTCTCTCTCTCTCTTCCTCTTAGTCTCTTTAGCATCCATCTCAGTCAAGAATGCATTGCTTGTGCGTCATAGGCACGATGGACTCCAAGGATGTCCGGTTTTGCAAAATATAACAACACAATATATGAAATCTATTTCATTTAATGCATTCACTTTTTTATACAGACTTGACTTTTCTAGTTATCTTTTTATGAATATTATACGCACGGAAAAGCATCGGCAATCATACGCATAAATGCAACAAGTGATCGATCGATAAAATTTAATTTCTTTAAATTATAATAAAATTGCATTTTTAAATTTGTTTGTATTTAGTCATATGTGACATTTACGCTTAAGCCTCGATTAGAAAAATACATAAATTTACTTTGATCAAATTACTGAAGTCAATGTTTTTACAAGCACTAGTGCTATTTGTTCCTAACAAAATCACACATACAGCAATAATATATTTTTCTAATTTTCTTAGATCCAATAATTATTTTAGAAAAACTACGTGTTATATTTCTTAAAAGTAAAATTGTGCAACTGTATACAAAAGGATGTAAAATATTAATGCAGAAATATGTACTGTTTCGGTATCGTAATTATGGCTCATCAGTTATAAGTTACATTTCTATTTTTAAAATATTATGTAGTTGAGATATGTATTACCGGAGGCTCGTCGACATAGAATAAAATGAAACGCCAATGTTTCCAACTATTCTAATATTATTTTATAATTTTATCGCTCTCTAATTGATACGATATTTTTTATTTTTTTTGCAAAACTTTTTATCAAATTAAATATATTTTATCAGTATAAACATTTATCCGTTTAATAGTTTTTTTTGTTTTTGGAAAATAATTAAAATTTCCAAGCAATAATTATTAAATACTAAATTAATGTGTAATCTTAGTTCCATCTCTGACAATAAAAGAACTAAATAATAATGAGTTAAAGGATATTTTACATATTATTTAATTTTAAATAATGCGAGTAGTATATTTTTATAAAATAATGATTAATAGTAAAAATTTATTTAGAAAATATTTTATAATGTCATTAATTATACATATGTTTACTTAAACATCTACATATTTACTTATTATTATTACTTACGCTCGTAGTAAATATTTATAAATAAATTGGTTAATAAAGAATAATATATTTTAGTAAAAGTAACATAAATAGAAATATGAAATTCTTTTTATTCACGTGTTCACATTTACTAGAAATTCTTAAACATTTAGAAATTTATTTCAGCAAATTATTATTATAGTGCATTGTATTTTTAAAGCTTAACAATAGATTTTAAAATCAGATTTATTAAACAAAAGTTTCAAACTATAGAATTTACTGACTTTTACTTTTATTTGTGAAAAAATAAAAAATAATATTTGATTTACATAGGATTCGTAGGTACTGATTATAAAATATTGCGCGTTCAGTAATTATTAAAATTATGTAGAAGCAATATTGAATTGTTATATTTAAATCGAAAACCAGAATTCCTAATAAAAATTAAAAAGAGGCTAAATATTTCCGTTCACAATGATTTTTACGTAAAAATTTCATATTTATCTGATATATGAAATTAAGCAAGGACGAATTAATTAAAAAATACAAAATTCTAATCATTCAAAAGGAAATATAAAAGTGTAAAACGTGTAAGCGTTTTAATTTCCGTATATTTCTGATTAGCATATCTTCTTACGTCAAACACCCACTCATAAATTAAACATGACTATCAGCAAGTAAGGGATAGACCGCCGGAGAAACAAGAAGAAAGAGTGAATAATCTGCCGCGTTCGCGCATACACACAGACACCTAGTTTAGATGCATTAAATTTTCATAAAGTAGCTAACTTTGATCGTTTCTTTTAGTTTAAAACTACACTTTTGTATTCGGGGCATATCTCGTTGTGTATATTACATGCGTCGATGCCAAATGCATTTATATTATTATTCACACGTTAGTTCGAAAATCAGTTAAAAATATGCGCGCACAAGTTTCATGGTGCATGCACTAGAGAGAGAGAGAGAGAGAGAGAGAGAGAGAGAGAGAGAGAGAGAATTAAAATATTTTAAAAGATAGGACGAGCTATTTAACATAGACAGAGAAAAAGAGATACAGAAGAAGGAAAGAAGGAAAGAAAAAAGTAATAAGAGTAGTGATGTATATGAAAAGACGAAAAATTTATATACGTCTATCATCACAGTTTCCAGACATGTATATAATTATCTTAAGTTCACACTAAAGAGTTTTGACACACATATAACATAATTATTTTTCAAGAATTTTATAATAAACATTCTCTAAAAACCCTAATTACGTTTATGCGTATGAAAATTTAGCATACAATTAATTGTGTTCATAATTTTATTGTATTCTAAGTTCTGTGAAGAACAATTAAATTGTAATTAAAAAACTTTGAATAAAAATGGAGTATATAATTATATTTGTATAATTTAAATATTGTATTAGAAAACATAGGTATATAAAGTAGTAAACATTAAGAGAGTCAAATGCGACAGTAAAGGAAACGCTGAAAATAATCACTGAAAAGTAGAAAATATTGAAATACAAGAAACAACGGAGTTGGACACAAATAAAAATATTGAAACAATAAACCGTCGCTCTCTGCTGCAAATGTCATCTTCGAAATGCTCTAATTTTTATTAGTTATAACGTTCACTCTATTTTACAAATTCCTAATAAGAACAAACACAGGTACGATAGCTTATTATTTGTACTATTTCATGCTAAAAAAATTGTAATTTCATATTCAATATTTATCGTTAGATTTGTATTGTACGAAATATTTGATATCTTTTCGAATTGGAAAAAGAAAAAGGAAAAAGGAAGGGAAAAGATAATAACTAACTTTTAGGATTAACGAAGGTAAAATGCATATGTCTCTTATACTTTATATATTCAATTAAAAAATACACGTTAAAAGTTATCTATGCGCACATCTTCGTGTGCGTGTATTATTGTATGGATTTTAAGAAAAAATATAGTTCTACCGATAATGAAACGTTTCAAATCGATCATACGGCGCCTGAAACTGCCCTCTTCGTTATTTCCAACTACCATTGTAGTCGTGTTTTATGTTTTAAAAAATAAAACTAAATTGAAATTAAAAATTGAACGAACGAAGGTAAATTTTAAAGATGGATTCTTTTTTCTTTTTTACGCCAGACGAGCGCTATTTTTATTTGCAGGCTCAACGCGGAGAAACAATTTTCATCTTATATACAATATCAATTAGTTGTTTTAAAAATGTAATAAACTACCGATCAATTGTATTAAAAAAAAAAAAAAAAAAACAATCTCCGTGCGAATAAATGTTGAAGCAATAGTCGTCATAATTGAAAGCTAAACAGAGAGAGTCAAAGAATATCGAGGCAGAAAATGTCGGGAAAGAAAAAATAAACAGAGAAGTGTCCCCAGAAATTATGAATATACAGATCGCGAAGGAAAGAAACAGTTAAAAGAACAGCGAGAGAGAGAGGGAGCGGGTGCGGGAGAGGGAGAGGGAAAGAGCAAGATAGCGACAGGGGCGGAGGAAGAGAGGGAAGCAGGCGCGTGACGAGTGCGAGAGAGAGAGAGAGACAACACGCTTTGATAGACTCGCGCGCGAGTAAAGTTGGCCGGTGCGCACAGCCAAGAGAAGCCAGCGCACGAGTTCAGTTGGCATTTAGCCGTCGGTGCGGTGTCTTCGAATTAGGAGCCGTGCCCGCGCGCGCTCCGGCTCTCCGACGTCGACCTAGTCGTTCTCGTTCTCGTTCTCGTTCTCGTTCTCGTTCTCGTTCTCGTTCTCGTTCTCGTTGACAGTATCGCTTGTCGCCGGAACGTCCGCGTGCGAGTGACTCTCCCACGAGCTTGCGTTTGTCCACGCATTCGCTCGTCTCTCCGTCTTTCCTTCCTTCCTTCCTTTCGATCGGCCGGTATTTCAAGAAACAGTTGATGTACGCGGGAACACCGAGAGCAAGAACCAGAGAGGGAGCAGGAGACAGAGAGAGAGAGAGAGAGAGAGAGAAAACTGGATGGACGGGATACGTCGGCGTCGTAGTCTTCGCAGGCTGGGTAAGCTTTACGTGACTCGCATCCGCGATACCTCCTCCACCAACTCCACTGGGCTCAAACTTTTAAGCGTCACGAGGATCTCTACCTTTGTTTCGTCGCTTTTCGTTGTTCTTCCGGTCAATACTCGATCATCCGTTCTCTTTGTATTTCCGTCGCGGCACTTGTTGCACATGTACACTCTTAACACACGTGCAGGCACACCCAACGCCACGCGGAGTCTCGAGCTTCTATTCGACGGGATTTAGGCGAGTCTAACCGTCCGTTCTCGTTTCCATTCCAGCGCCCCTTTACTGGCACTCGCATTTTCAGAGGTTTGTTTGATTTTTTACTCAAAGCAAATGCTCCCGAGCCAAGCGCTAGATAACGCCGCTAGATTGTATCGAAACTTCCATTGTGGCACTCAGCTGCTGGGAAAATAAAGAATCTACAAATGTGTTTGAAAGCAGCGAAACTTGTGCGGTGCTTTATAACGAAATTCGTGTTTTCAAGTTGGCACGCTATAACAATAAGTATTAGCATAAAATAGCGCGAAGCCGCTCGTTGAAAATAAACTGTTTTGATAATAAAGTGAAACGACAAAATTGTAAGTTTGTAAAGTTTACGAAATCTATTGGTTCGTAAAATATAAAACTTTTCGATGCAATAAACTGCCACTGTTTTATAACGTTAAAAGGCTAACTTCAAATTTGTTTGTTTACAATTCTCGTCCCCAAGACTAATCTCGTAAATTTTTTAAAATAGTTAAAATGTGTCAAGAATATATCTTTTGATTGTAAAAATGCGATAACAAATCTATTTTTCTCAGAATGAATTGTATCAATGAGACTGTTGCTAACATACAGTTGGAGATTAAAGATTTAATTTACGGCAAAACCACATAAATCCAGAGAACCAACATTTACACGCGATCCGTTAAATTTAGCCGAGTCCAATTAATGTACGCGTATACAAGTTTAATTCAAGCTTTATCGGACAAATTTTAACAATTCTTTTTAAAATTCACAAATAGCAAAATGAACAAACTATTAAATTACGTCCCATTATTGTGCATCATTAATTAGGTATTACAAATTGATTCTCGTTATCGGAAATTTCTTTAATCACGTTCTTTACTCGTAAAAAAGAAATATATATGTCAAAGATATTTGAAAATCATGTGATAGGTGAAGTTTATGTCTTAAGTAGAAATGGCTTGGAATAGTAAGACAATTCGATATACTTTTATTCTTCACAATTAATCGCTGGTGGCCATGTGTCTGTGGTTCTTAAAAAATGTAACGTAATTCGTACGACTCGATTCTAATGCTCTTTCATGACCGTAATCTATAAATATTTAATATTATTATGCATTGCTTGAATTCTTCTGAATAAATGCTCTTTTAAAACTACTGTACAAGTACTGCATTGTGAAAGCAAAAATAGCAAAGTTATTAAAAGATTTTCATAAATGGTTATTGTTGTAAAAGTAAGCTCGACGAATTATAAATTTCAAACAAACTAAAAATTCTTAGTGCATTTCTGCAATATATAAAGCTGTAGGAAATACTATGGCTACAATACATTATTGGTATCTTTTTTATAATGCTGAATATTTTTTATTGCACGTTTACGTGCAACAAACACGTGACCGCCAGAATCTTAATAACCAAAAATTGTTTAGAAAAATTATTTTTTAACAATTGAAAAATATTTTTTAATCTCTTCAACTATATTTTTTAAACACTTTAAAATGAGTTTGAAAAATATTAATGATTCTTCTTTACACTGTTCTGAAAGAATTAAAATTTTTTTGAAACTTATAGAGACATCGTTTAATACACAATTATTCAGTACTACATATTATACTTTATTACCATATTATATTACTCTTTAATACTCCATATTATGCTACATATGAATATATATAAAATAAAACTGTTCGAAATTAAATTTTGTATTCTAGCGCATCAATCTATACCAACTAAAAAACTTACTTGGTTATATTAAGTTTACTTCTATTTTATAAGTAATTGCATTCAGCTTGAAATTTTGTTCCATAAAAGTTTTTAGATTCAAGAAATTTCACTAAATTTAAATAATAATCATAACCGGATTTATCATGGCATAAAAAGTACAATTAATGTATAATACACTTGTACAATTATTTTAAAGATGTTAATCAGCTATTGTATAAAGACGAAGTATTGAAATTATTCCTTTCGTATTATGATTTATCAGGTTTAATTTAAAGGAGTTTTATGGTATTAAGTAGATTAAGATGTATAATTATGCGAGGGCAATTATTCGAAACGCATAATTCGTAATCTAATTGATAGTAGATTCGATATTCTTAATACCATATAAACGATTGTGTATTACTCAGTTCAGTTACTCGTTGTCAAAATGCCTCAAATTTAACTAAACGAATGCATTTTTATTGTAACGAATTCATATCAGAATTAGTTTCGAGCAATTTTATTTAAATTAGTGTGCAGAGTGCAGTTAGTATGCGTGGAGTAAATCCAGAATGGCAATATTTTAAGCAGTTATGACCTATCGGGAAAAATTAAGCCGTTCACGTAACCGTCTAACAGCTGTGCCTATGTACATATTATTACTTTTTAAACAAACACCTAATAATAGTTCAATAATCATAACAAATAAGACTAATAACACTTTTAATAAATATTGACATGAATGCTTGGGCGCATAACTTTAAATACAGTCACAACTAGTTAAATATTGGTTAATACAGTTGTTACTTGTTTTTATAAGGCATGTGCTATTTGATGAGATTAGAAAGTTATACTCAAAATCGTTAAATTTTACAATACTCCGCATGATTTACAATACGTTACAATCGTTCGACCGTCTCTTTTCTGTGCAAAATTATTCAGATATAAATAGAATTAATTGATTACTACGAAACCGATTATAAATGATAAATATGGTTTACATATATACACGTACTAAATTATTTCATAATTTTGCTTCAAAACGAGTATGGAAAAATTAAACTAACAATTCATTAGCACACGTCCTTTTACTTGGTAGACTAATTCTCGAACGATAAAAATTAAATATTTTAATTGAAATTTTAATTGTAATAATTATTACATCTAAGTCTTAATTTAATAAATAATATGTATCTTCATTTTTGTTATTTAAGCTAATTTATTTTTTACGAATATTATAACCTAATGTCTTTGAAAATTATTGCTGATTTTATTATTAATATATATCGTAGCCATTATAAATACCATTGACATGTCAGGCAATAATTATTTCATGACTAAACGAATGGCAATATTTTAAATTACAATTATTTTTATAAAAAATATTTTTAATACTTTTAGCTATCGGAATTTGTTTAACAAATGTGTTAATTGGTTGTGCAAACACAGGTCTTTTTTGTATCGAACCTTATTAATATGTTCGGTTCACATTTTAAAAAAAAAGTCAAAATATATTAAATATATATTTTAATTAGATTTAATAGAGCTTACGATGTTTGAAAATAATTGAATAATTGAATTTGAAGTATACATATTTATATATGCATAATTTTATATATAAATTTCAATAGGTTATATTTAAATATGACGTTCTTATTCCTTAAACTTAAATTCGTATTATTTTTCTATTGAAATTTTTATTTAAGACAAATAATTTTGGTAAAATGTAGAAGAAAGCAAGCTTTATGTTGACTAAAATTGTTTGTAATTACTGTCAATGTACGAGTATATTCAGTTACTTTTTTTCTTTAAAAAATTAGAAAATAATTTTTAAGAATTAAAACTAATAAAATAATTTAGGAAATACAGCAATAAATGTGAAAATTATTTGCTACCGTTAATCTTGAGATAATAGAAAGTACGCACATTTTGAGCAATAAATAAACTAAATTGAGAATTAAATAATTTAACTCAAGCATTTCTTCAGCGTAAACGCAAATGTATTCTATAGCATGTATATTGAGTATTTGGAAATCTTTAATTGTTATAAATCGATGACTATTATCAAATGAATTATTTTTAAAATGATACTTAAATATAAATCTGCAAAATTTAATAATATTATAATTATGTAATATATTCATTAAAAGTCAAGTACACGTTACTTTATCGGTGCAACTTCAAACTTCTTTTTAAACGTAGAATACATTTTAAATGAGAAAGAAACAAAAATTATACGCCTCCTAATGTCTCGTTCACTTTTTTTATTTGTCTTGTAAAGATTTATTGTAAAAGCTTTGCAACTTAAGTATCAATTTTCTTAAGTGATAATTTTAGCTAATAAATTAATTATAACATTTCTTGTACGATCAATTAAAATTTTCCACAGAAATATAGTTTACTACTCGGGTTTCGCCTACAATTTATAGTCGTGGAATAAAACTGTAAAAAGAATTAATATGTGAAACAAAGACAGAAGGTCAGGAAGATATAATCGACTGGTTATTATTAAGAATTTAAAACTTCAACTGTAAATCTAAAAAGTTTAATTACAGTTTTTACCAGTTTTAGCGAATAACTAATTCAATAACTAAAGTTTTAAAGTTGGTTTTGTGACGTTTATGCTTTAATCGGTACAATAAATGGTACATCGGGTCAAAATAGTGAAAAGGAAAGTAGTTGAGAATAAATGGCCGATGCGAGGTTGTGCTTTTCCATAATGTCGCGGGAGAGGTGGTAAAGGAAACTCGGGTAACTTTAAATTAATTTAAAAAATGGTCGATACATCGACGCTTGGGTGGATCGTTATTTTGATCACGAGCATCTGAACGCGCGGAAGGAAAAACGGTTTCCCAGCTGTCGATTCGAAAAGGTCTTAAAAAACGATTAAAAAGAAACCTGTAAATGTTGAATCCGAACGAGTGTTAATAAAATTTTTTATCTCTCGATTGTGTTCTCTCGTAAAGACGAGTGTATAGCCAAGATAATTAGCCACGTCGTTAAAAAAGCTCCGTCAATGACTTAATAAATTCCTTGAAAATCCGTCGAGTAATTACATCGGAGATCAACTCTCGGGGCTGCAGTATCAAGTATTATTTATAGCTCGTGTGCGATTCGAGGAGCATCGAGGAAAGCATCTATGACAATGAAACGCGGCTGCTGCAAGTGGCAAAAGCTCCGGGCCGATGATCGAGCTCGAAAATCCCAAGGCGTCGGCGTCGGCGTCGGCGGCAGTCCGATTTCGGTTCGACGCAGCACAAACCGAAGCCAAGCAGCGAATCAACGCCCGATAAGAAATCTCGAGCGACGCAGAGGCGTCCGTGCGAAAAAGCCAACTTGAATACAATTCACAATTCGCGAGTCGGTCGCTCGCGGCGCACACGTCACGCCGTTCTTTTCCGCTGCTCGGATGATTACCGCGTTAGCGTCAGAGTGATAGCGAAGGACCGACGTCGTCTCTTGCCGATGCATCACTCGTTTTCTCGTTTTCTCCTTTATTTTACTCATTTTCACTTGAAAAGTCACGAGGGCCGTGTCGATGATAAATGCACCCACACTTGTTCGACTTGTCCCACTAACGTTACGAGCGCTTCCGGTGTCGGTGTCGGTCTCGGTCTCGGTCTCGACTAGATAACCGTTGCGACATCCACTGATTCAACATTCAAATCATCTATTAGTGCTTCACACCCAACAACTAACAACAATGACATTCGCGCGCCCGCGCCGAATGATATCTGAACGAGTTTACCCGAAGGATCGTATCCTACTCTCCGTTACTCCAATATTATGCTCGAGTCCACCTTATTTTGAAAGCACTTGGCAAAATAACCTCAATTTAAATAATAAATTACTGTCTTGCACAGTCACCGCGACATTTTACCACAATGTTTTGCCACAGCAAATAGCAAACGAAAAAACTGTTTTGAAATATTGTAATAATGGCGTCTTTAAATAGCCTCTCGGCACACATGCATGCTGCAAAAGTTTTTAATTTACCACCTAGTCTTTTACCATTGTTGACTAATTTGCATCTCTTTTAATAGCAATCGAACTTGTGCTGCACATTTAAATATACGTTATTAATTAATGTCGAACACGTATATTCGTCTATTCCATTGAAAATACTCGCGGCACTTTTCTCTACTTTGATATTCGTATTGATTTATTCCTCTTGAATGAAAAATAATTTCATTCTGCACTTAAATTTACACTTCGTCGATATCACTTTTCGTTTTAGCAAATCAAATTCAACTTTTGTAAATGCTTGTAAACTCTTATCCAAAATATCATTGACAAAAGAGAATAGGTACATTTCAGGTATTCTAAATTGCACAATAATGATGCTGATAAAGGTGATGATCAAAAGTCTAATGGTACTCTTACCCAACATCTCCCCCGGGTTTCAATGGATAGCGCGCGCCCAATTCCACGGCCGGTGCCAGAAAAGTAAGTTGCAGATCCGTGGCATTTTTCCAGACATTTTTCCTGAAACACCACCAGTGCAAATTCTATATGTTGATAAAATGGTTTTCATTTACACATTGTTGTTTTGCTTCCATAACGTATTTACAAAATTAAATCGATTAAATGTATTATTAAATGAACTTCTTCAACTAGTCTGGGTAACTGCTCAGCACTTATAATGGCAAATAATAATGCAATAAACAAGACGACAAAATTTTAATAATGAATGATTTTCAGCAACGAATTTTCTACGAATCATGTTCAAGGTTTTTGCATCCATTCGTTAAAAACTTATACTTCATACACGTGTACATGTGCTTGAAATTAAAATATTTAGTAAAATACTCCAAATTTGCGAACCCAAATACAGAATATTCGCATACGACACCAGTTTTATTTATTTATCTTATGTTACAATTAAACCAGCTCTTTGAAAATTTCAGTACATGCATACGTACATTTAAATTCATTTACGAAAAATTACAATTTTTATAAGTATTTGACAAAATAAGTGGTGAAACTTGATTTGAAATGTGTACAATTCACTATTAACTAAATATTTATTGAAAAGGAACTTTTTTTATTGTTTGTAATTGTTTGAATAATGAGAATTTTAAAAATAGGATTTAAATATATCGATAAACTACGAACAATATCTTTGTTTAAAATTATTTATTGAAGAAAATTCAGTTGTAATAATCATAATATTCGTATTCGACAGCAGCGCCAAAATTTATGATTATTATTATGACTTGCAACAATATCATAATTTATGCAAATAAATCAACGCGATATATAATTTAATTTTTTTTTAATTTAAACAAGAAGCAATAAGCAAGAAAGAGATTCGTTCCTTCAAAATAATTTTATAGCCTTTAATAAATTTAATGTAAACTATTTTATTATAACTTGATTTAAATAAATCATTACTAATATTATTAATTATTTGTTGTTTTAATGTTCTGTGAATAAAATAAACTTTTCAATGAATACTCCGTTTACATAAATTCGCGTTCACTTTTTATCGATATATTTAACAGAAAAGAAAATGAAGATAATAATAAAAAGTTACCTAAAGACTTCAAAGAAAATCTCAGTCCTATTACGATCGAACATGTCTTCAACGTTCCAATTATTGATTTTTAATTGAATTTGAAATTTCGATGCGCTGTCGTTTTCTGATACTATTACTTCTAGCACCTTTTCTCTCGTCTCGTAGGTTTTCTTATTCAGTGCAGTGATTTCTAGCTGAAAATAAAGATCGCCGTTTAAAAAATTATTAAATATCGCATAAAGAAACGATACATAAGTGTACGTGTGCGAGCTCGTAAATCAAATTTACTAGAAATTTTTGCTTAAAAGCTCTTTTTCAGTAGCTGGTAAAGGTGGTAATTTTGTTCAGAGCTTCTAGAAACTGTAAAAAAATTCGTGTTTTGAAATTAGAAATGCGTTAAATTCGTACTTTAAAGTTCTTTTGATCCTTTGGAGCAACTCCATATAAATATCCACGATGAATTCTTTTGCTATAAGTATAATGAATCCACGATGGTAAATCTGGTGAATCTAGTAAAGATGCTTCGTATCGGTATTCGTTTCTTCCATCTATAAAAATGAAGAATATTCCAAATCTGTATTAAAATACTTTTTTTTTATTGCATCAATTTTACTAATTGATTGTTTACAGGTCGACTTTATACAAATTCCGACACATGTGTTTTCGCAGATTTTTCAATTTTGCCAAAAATAACATTACGAGATTTTGATTTAAAAATAATTTTCAACTAATTTTAAATTAATTCTCTTTAAAAAGCGAAATTAAATATTTTTCCAATTTTTAAATTCAGTCAAAAATGATAAAAAATAATCCTTTGAAGCATTCAATTACAATTGTTACTTGCATACTCATTTATTCCTATTTTAACAATTGATAGTTGCAAAATCGACTTGAAAATTTTCGAAAAATGTTCTCACAAGAGTATTCAATTACTAAATTAAATGGGTGTGAATTTTAAAAAGCTGCGCGCTAGTAAATGATGTTTTGTAAAATATAAAATGCTATGGAAAGAGGCAAAACTATAAAAAGTGCTAAGAGAGATATTTTCTTACTGTCGGAAGTCCAGTTGAAGTATTGCGGTACAATTGGTATAGCAAATACTTGTAACGAGTAGATGTTTATATCAGTTGCAGCTGTAAAAACTGCAAAGCTCAATAAAGATAGAATAGCGATCGCGTGCATCTTAGTTCAGATCTATGCGCCTTATATTCTGAAATATAAATTAAAATAATTTAAAATTTAGTTTCATAATGCACTTTTCGACATCTAGAAACAATACATAAATATTCAAAGCAAAACCTCGTTGTTACATTGTTTGCATTTTTGTGCATAAAAATAGGTTTTTAGAGAATTTTTAGCAACGAGTTATCTAAATCTGAACGACTGTCCAAGCAATTTGCATTAAAGAAACTGGGATTTTATAATATAGCTTTTCTTGTACATCGAAACAAAGATTTTCAATGAAAAACAAATAAAAATTGATATTAAACGGAAATATTTTATTAGTTTTACGAAGAAAAAAAGAACGATGTTTTTCAGGGTGAAAACGCGAAGTTGAAATTGCATATAAATCCCTAGTTTAGCCAAGTTACCTGTTTTTGATTAAATTCTTATTCCGTTAAACGACTCGGGCGATTTTCCCCATCGCTGCGGAAGCATTACTCGGGAAAACTCACCTTTACTCTTTGCTTTACGAAGGAGAAGTTTTGAATTTTGAAGAGAAGGGCAGAGATCCGAGAAGGAACACTCGCCGCGTCCACTTCTCACGGGAAGTAAATCCAAATGAAGGAAAGAGGAAGTGCCCTCTTGGCGATGAGGTCGCGGTGCAGCGAGCGAACAACGAGGAGCGCAGCTGGGCCTCCGAGATAATAAAATTTGAGAGCGCGGAGGAGTGGAAACGAGGGCAGAAAAGTGTAGTGGAGTCGCGGATGGTCATACTACGCCGCGTGTGTCACGTGCACCAGCTGAAAAGAGAGAATTTTCGCGACGTAAGCAGCTGACAGAGGAGACGAGGAGTGCAACCGGTGCCGCGGAGCTGCACGCGATTGACGCAACTCATTCAACGCGCGCTCTCGCTCTAGCGGAAACGATACACCGGCGAGTCGCTCGCGAGTTGTTGTCGCGCCAACTCGCGACGAGGGACAACGCGAGAGCGAACCGCCTGCCGCTGCCAGTGAAATTGAGACACTCGCGCGTCCTATACGTGTCTCAAGGTGCTATCGAGTGACGACTTCGCCTCATAAATTTCAATGCCAACGAAAAGCCGACGGCGACGATCTTCCGTATGCCCGATTTGCGCATTTGAATCTGCGAGCCGGCGATTTATCGACGAGTTTTCGCTACTCAACGGCAGATGCGATGCTTTCGTTGCGTTGGCGTTGCCACGATTTGGGTTAACAAACACTTTCCTCCCCGATCTCTGGATTTAATCGGAGGAGCTGGGCTTGCGTTTACAGTCGAATCGTTATCTCTGCGCGCGTGCATTTGATACATTTGATACTCGCCCGAGTTGCCTGTAAATTTTAATCCCGGATTTTCGCCGCAAATTATCCTGACTATTCCGATCTCTATTGTTCACCGAGGAGACTGCATTTGCTTTTAATACCCGATTCAAATTCTTACATCCGTTTCACCTCAATAGCTGCGGCTTTTTCACAAGCAACTCATTTTACGCGTACTTTCATATTTTTCAAACTGCGTATCAATTATTTTTACAAATCATTCGTAATCAAGACTTAAATTAGGTATTTAAAAGTTAGACTGCCCGTATTGAACTAATTAATTTTACGATCAGTTATCTTTCTTGACAAACAATCTTGTACACTTGACAAATACCTTCAGATTCGTTGATTCTTTTTTTCATTACACGGTGCCACAACGAATCAAACATAAATTTAGCATTGCAAACTAATCTAATTTAATCGTATCTATTAATTATTATTTCTATTCGACAAATTGAATTATTAACAGTTAGTGTTGAATATATTCGTTCAAATATTATTATTATGTTACGCAATTAACTCTTATGCAGATTCTAATTTCAGAAGTGAAATTTAATTCATTTTATTAAACTTTATCAAACTTAATATGTACCGGTGTTTTGTGGTTTCCAATATATATTCATCATTTAGCATATCATTTTAATTAATAATTGCTTTATCAAGATTCATAAAAAATTAACTTATATAATAAGTGTTTAAAAATAAAAAAATTAGGGATTATTTTTTAAATTACTTTATTATTTACGTCATTAAAATTTATTATAATATGTTTATGTTATACTAATAGAAAGATACATTTATCGCAATATAAAATTAAAAATTATATAGAATTTGGTACCGTTTATCATCTAATAATTAATAGGCTTAATAAATTTTTAAATTAATGCAAGTGATAACTAATTTTCTTTATTGTCTCATTTAGAGAAGAACTTTATGGAAAATAAATCGAACCCTGGTATCTTAAAATTGTATTATAAATTGTAATAAATTTAATAAAAACTTTAAATAAAAATAATAACTTAATTTTATAATTATTAATTGATACTTTTATAACTAATTTCTGCTTAAATTGCTATATATTTACAATCTTAAACATTTTTATCGTGACTTCTTATTAATATTCGCAATTTTTCTATCCTAATGATCAATAAATGGATATATGTATAATCTATATAAAGTTCGTGATAATTATATTATAAATATATTATACGATTAGTTTTATATGGACAGAAAAAAATTGTCTTTAATAAATACATCAAAACGTATTATATACTGTTTCAAACCTGTATAAAGGGGGAGATTATTATATTACGTGACGAAATATATATACATATATTTTTTTTCAGTTAGCTTTATAATCAACAAAATTAATACATATATATATATATATATTATCGATATATTGTTATAATATAATTAGTCATATTATATTTTCGAAGCTTATAAGAATCTCTTCTTAAATTATTCATTAATGTAATTCATTTTTAATTCCACGATTTTTCATTACACAGTTTTATGATTACTCGGTTATATATGTGAAAAATATATTTTGAATTCTTTTAAAATTTATTTCACATTAAACAATTAAGAAACAATATTATAATATCAGAAAAAGAGAATCATTAAATATACATAGAACATTTATTGCATTAATCTATTTTCTGAAATTTATTTTGATCAATGATAAATTATTTCATTATAGGTACTTGATTATAATAAATTTCTGTAATAAATTATATTCGGTATTTAGAAAATGTATTTTTTAGTAAGAAATATAATACCCAAGTTGAAAATTATAGTGTTTAAATTTTATTTCAAGTCTAGACTTTAATGCTGTAAAATAAGCTTATTCATATATCATATATATCATAGATTAAAAATATTACTTTAATAAAATAATGAGAAAATCCTTTACCGAGTTATATTGTTAATTATTAATAATAATAAGAAATATTAAATATGCAATGTAAGATCCGTTGGTAAATTTGAAAATGATGAATCATTGTATTGTATCTAAAGTTCTTAAAATACTTAAAAGCTGTAATTAAAGTTTTTCAATTTATCGAAAAAAGTTATACATTGAAAAAGTTATTGAATATCTACAATTAATTCCTGTTGTGCTTCTGACTAAATTAATTAACCGAATAATTGTCCTTGTATTATTTTTATATAAATACATTGAGTTTAAAATTATCTTGTTAATATAAATTTAAATTTATTTTCAACGTAAAAATAAACATACATTTCTTTATGACAAATGTTAGAAAATGCGAAATCATCTGAATTTTAGAAATTTGCATTTAACTGACTTTTATTGTTGGAATATCGTACAAAAAATGAATGCTTTTCTGAAAAACAATAAACAAAGAACAATCGAAAAAATAAAGGTAAATAAATTGTTTTTACTCCGTTAGACAAATCCAGCTGATCTAAATATATAAGCTATGCTTTTAAAATTAAATTGTAATTTTTATCGCAGAGGAAGTATATTTTTCGTAGTTCCAACAAGATAGAATTTCGTCGCTGGTAACAATTTTCCATTCGACCGACAAAAAGTTAATTATTTTTCGTAATTTTTACAAACACTGTTGGCTGTATTTTTTGAGGCTTTAAGTACATGGCTACGATCACTGAAATCTATATTTTGCAGCACTAGTAAAGGACACCTCGAACCCAAAACAAGTACGAATAATTCGTCGAGACAAGAAAGTTTCGTGACAAAAAGCAGAATAAACGCGGGTGCATAGCTGCGAGGTAAGAGAAATGGTCGAAGAAAGAGGAAAGAGTCAAGGGAGGTGTCAATATTTCTTGGTCTCGTGCTTCGCTCGAAATCCAACCTACAATATCAGTGCTTATCGCTGAATCGGGGAAAAATCGCGTTCTCTGGCTGACGGAGGCGGCGACACCCAGTGGAAAATAAAAATAAAAAATGAATCGCAGAACGTACCTCGTGAAGTGGTCGGAAGGGGGCCGAGGCAGAACTTCCTTCCCGGAAAAATCGCGAGACTCAACCGCAATTCAACAGGAGACGATCGCAATCCGGGGCGTCGGGCATTTTCGTCCTTCAGCGGCCGATGCGCAGCCGCGCGCGTCTGCGCCGACGCGTAGCACAGGGTCGCGTCAACCGAAAAACGGCGCCCCGACAAAACTCTACTTGACTCAGGGCGACGCTTGCCGAGCAGTCCAGGCGGAGTCGTCGATCCGGATGCACTTTTCCACTGGCGTTGTGTGCGCGGACTGCCTTTGCTTCCATTCGCGTGCGCTCGCCAGCCTCGTTCGTCGGCAAAATGTTGTACGCCCCGAGTGACGATCGTCGTCCTGCACTGGTGCCGAGTCTTCGAGTGACGTAGAATGCGATTCCCTGACGAACCGACGAAACAAGTGTTGGCGTGCAACCTAGTCTAGGTAACCTTTTTCGTAAATTTTTCGTTACTCCTCTCTCTCTCTCTCTCTCTCCCCGTCGAGTTTCCTACTCTTCAAGCTCGCACAGCCTCGCTCCAAACTTTCGCTCCTTCTTCTTATACCTCGATTCATCCATTCTTATCCAACATTCTATATTTTAACGCCGACATATCGGCAATTGTAGTTGTGAAAATTATAAATATTCAAATCATTTTTCTAAAAAGTATTGTGCGTGCATGTGTACATTCCAGCAGAGAGTATCTAGATTAATTTACGCCCACTTAACTTTCTAGATTAGTCACTAATGTCAAGATGCACAAGATTTGAAGCGATACTGCATTGTCTCAAATATACGCGCATTTGCACCGCGTAATTTCACTTGTGCTGATGAAAAATGAAAAATAGCTAATCCACTTTAATCTGTTATCATTACACGTGTTTCTCATTTTTTGTTAACGAACTAACTGCCGCAATTGTATTTATTATAAGAAAAGGGAATAAAAATATTTGAAGTTTGTATGGAAAAAAGTGGTTATGTCATCTTGAGGTGTTTATACTATATCAATGTGTAACGGCTTCGGTAGATAAACAATAAATCAGCAAACAGGATTATTCTATAATTTGGAAGATCTACTTACCAAGTAATTCTGAAACCGTATAAAATAACATTTTATATCCCGGCACTCGAACTATAGTGTTTTAAGCAAATAAAAGAATCCAATAACTTTTAGCAATGCTTTTAATAGAATCAATTGTCGAGTTTTATAAGTAGTACATATTTGTATAAATTATTTTAATTACGAACATAATATTTTCGGTAAACTTCTTAATTTACTTTACGAAAGATCACACACTTTTCAAAATAATTAAATTACTGTAACGATAAAATCTCTTGGCTACTATTATTACATTTTAATGTAAATATACTTTTATTATGAAATAAACGTATAATGTAACTTATACTAATACAAAGTATACGAAATCATAAAATTTTGCAAACATATTTTAACCTTGATTTTACCCAATCTAATGAATGACAATATCTTTTGATAATTATCGAAACTATTGTAAAGTTTTTATCCTTAAAGACTCTTAAGTTTTATGGATAATGAATATTTAGAATAAAATTTGTTTATGAAATGAAAAAATTTGAGCTAATTTTTAGAGGTTGTATCTACACTCGAAGCATAATTCAAAATTATACTCTTGTAATAATATTTTCTAATACGCTGATGTAAAAAAATAATGTCTCTTTAGAGACGTCCCTTTCGCATTTTCGAATCATTTCTTTTCTCTAAGTTTTAGTAACGTTTCGTGCTTATTTCATAGTTCTGACTAAATTATATTACAAACATTTTATATAACTACGTATAGACATATATTTTGTTATATTACAAGAAAGTAACTTACACTTCACACATAATAAATAATAAAATTTTCAATAGGAAAAATTTTACCGTATGTAAAATTCACGGATGCGCATTTACGATAAATCGCTTTAGCATTATGGCTTCTTCCAGTACTCACTTTAATTATTGATTTATACTTGGATTGGTTGTTCGTTATATTTAGACATTGTATCGTTCTTAAATATTTTTACGTACAAAATTATATTCGATACAAAGGCCGTGGCATTAAATTATTTATTTTATTTTATTAAAATTTGAAATAATTTACGCATTCGAATAGAGATTTCTTTTTCGTAAATTTACAAAGATGAAAAAAAACAGCGAGCTAAATAGTTTTCATTAACCTTTTTTTTTTAAGTATTATTTATTTTAAAATTACTAAATTATTATAAATATAAAATATAATTTCCGAATCTATCTTGATATCTTTTTTAAAAGCTTTTTTATGCTTAAAATGCATTTTTTTAATTAGTTGCAATAACTGCTTTAAATTTTATTATTAATATCTATTTTTAGTTATTTCTAGACCGTATATATTTACTAAAATATCTCCCCTTATCTTCCAAATATGTCGAGGATAAAATATTAAATAATAATGATAATTCTCTGCTCATTAAGCGTTAGCATAGTTACATAAAAAATATTAAGTTCTTTTATTCCTAATTTTTTAATTATTGTGATTTATTTATATTTATTCCAAGTGTACATTTAATTTTTCGTTTTTTCATTATGATAATTCATTTGATAATTATACTTATTGCAATAAGGCTTAAAATGCCTTTGTATATTTATAAGTTTTGAAATAACTTTAATTTGTGCATCCGTATGTTTATTATTTAAACTCAACGTAACGAGGCTTTTTTCCTTTAAAAAAACGTGAGCTATTTACAAATGAATTCGGATAATAGCATTTCAGTAAAATTATTACTTCGAGATTAGAAATATTATAAACTGATACTGTTAGAAGCTTAATACTTAAAATTATGATAAATATCATGAATACGTAATATTTAGCGAAAAACAAAGTGATTTTTGTCGTTTAAATTAAAAAACGATCTGTACAGTATTTGATTGCGAATCTTATGAATACGCTTGGATTCATCGAGAATATGAATAATGATAATTGCAGAATAAAAAATAATGTGTAAAGAAGATAGCACTTACAGAATATTGTTTCGCATTCTCGGGAAAAACTGAATAGCATAAATGATTCTTAAATAGATATTGCATGTGTATAATACACGAACTGCACAGTCATTGAGTTTTTTTTAAATATTCAGATTATTGAAATTAGCTAAACTAAATAATAATATTACAATTGAAAAATACGAATTACAACTGAAAGTTCTGAAATCTCATTTTGTAGGTTAAACGTATATGTATTTATCTAAATAAATGTATTTACTTGTTTTAAGTATAATATGTTCTTTTGCTTTTTATGTTTTGAATTTATATTTATACAAGATAAGACTAACTTTATTTAAAAAGACATCATCAGCTGCTTAATATTTTTTACGTATAAATTTCACATCCTCTTATTTAAGATAAAAATCTCCGTATTGTAAAAAAATCTGCATTCTTTAATGGATATTAAACTGTTAGGATATTTTTTTATCCACGAAATTTTCTTAATTACTTTATTGTAATTTTCTGCCATAACGGAACTTTTATGCAAGCAAATACAAATGGCAAGTATTTCAAAATTGTTAACGATTCGTTAGAAATTGCTTGTTTTGAATATTTAAAAAATAACTAAAACCCTAATTTATAAAGGAATTTAAAAAATTTTTTATACATATTTATTATCATCCAGTGGATTTTAAAAAGAAATCTCCTAGCAAGTAAACGCAATTATAAATTTAAAAAATTCATACAAAAATCATTATAATACGAGATGTATCGATCGGTATTGACCGTCGCATTTCTAAATTTTCTTTACGAATTCAAATAAAAATCCTCTCATTAGCCTATTTAGTTTGATTTTTTCTTCTGCAATGCGAGTAAATGTATTGTATTGGTAATTTAAAAATTGTTGATCTTTGATCAATGAGTAGAACAAGACGGATACGGTAAGACATATTTTTACTCCGATTCTCGGGCTTTATGATTTAATTATTCTTAGGATCTACTTTACTTTACGTCGCACTAATCTTTTTAATAAATTTATTAATTATTTATAATTAATATCTTTTTAATCTGAGAAGCGTTGGGGTAGTAACGAGTAGCCTTTAACTCTTCTCACTGTATTTCGTTAAAAGTTTATATTTTGTTAATTAATCTATTGATCGCGACGAGAAAAATATTTATTGCTATTAGACAGCAGTTGATGGGCTTGAGTCTTTTCCACATCTCAGTTGATGTGGACAATTTTGAAGTTAGTATAAAAGTATCGGCTTAGCACTTAAACAGTAACATCTTAGACGTGAACTCGGCTCGAGTGTTTGCCTTTCGTGAAACACGAGAAACAGAAAGGGAAAATTCCTTTATAAGCCCGTGGGAGCGAGTGATTGTCTTGCAGTCTGACGTCGGCCAAGACTCGCCAATGTCAATTCAATAAAAATAAAATTTAAATTCAGCCAAACATAATATTGACCTCTTTTTCTATTCCAATTACTGCCATCAGCTGCGCTGCAAATAAATATTGTCTTTGTGATTATTTAAAGTTTATACTCAAAAAATAGGAATCAAGCGTGTTAGCTTATCTAGAAGAAAACTGTGTTTATATTCGTGTATTGTTAAGAAAAAAATGTGTTTAGGAGTTTTTCTATATTTAGATTTCATAAGTTTATTCTATTATAGCAATTCTTATTTTACAAATCAAACGTTTATTTAATTCATGTTTAGGTAAAATTTCTCGATAAAAATGTATTAATACATATACATAACTATATATATACATAAGTACACATGCACATATATTTAAATTAAAAACACGAACGTAAAAAAGTTTTAGATTGGATTCACAATTGTGTATAAAGATACAATATAAAAGTGTGTAAGCGTGACGCAATTAACTTAAGAGCAATGGTTACAGTAAAACACACATAGCTAATTAATCTAATCAAGGTACAAGACCGCTTCCTATGTAAATGAATTAAAAAATTACGCGAACTAAGTCACGTACATTTACTACGAGCTATTATCAGTTTTATAAAAAAATTAAAAAGTTAATTAAAAATATAATGTCATTTATTAGTCGGAAAATTCATAATGTTGCACAAAATAAGTCAATGACAAAAATTAATAATTAATGATTCTCTCAATTTAGACGAGTATCTCGTGGAAAAATAGTTTAATGCGGGAAATGAAATTTGTGCGCGATTCCTGTTTTTCTGTATACGTATTAATATTATATATATTATATATATTTTTCATAACTTTAGTTCAGTTAAATAATAAATTGTTTTATTAATAGTAACGAAAAATATTTTTTTCAACCATGTTCATGTGGTAAAAATACTATAATTATGTATTCAACTGAAATATAAAAAATAATCCACAATGCATTTGTATTAAGAGCAAAATTTATATTTGACCAGTCTATTTTTTAAGATCATATTAATATTACTAATGAATAAATATTAATATCTTAAGCATTAACTAATGGATTATTCGAACCTACAAATCGCATACATAGTACATAGCCAATAAATCACGAATATTTTCAATAAAAGCTTCACAGTCGAAGTGAAGCTTCGAGCAGTATTTTTAAAAAATAAAAGCTTTAAGAATTTCAAATAATTAAAATAACTTAATACGAAATTTTCATTGTATTATATTGTTGAATTAATTTATCATTCGTGAAATCGTAATTTAATGCATAGATAGTTAATTTCGCTATTCCCTTTGATTTTGTTTCTAAAATTTTCATAATAAGCCACAAAAGAGAGTTCGAATTATAAAATTATTATCGAATGTCAAAATTATAAAATAAATCAGTTGCGTAATCTTTTAAGCAATGATCTAGAAGTGACGGATTTGCACATTTTTAAACTTATTTAGATTACAATTGTGTTTACAAATTTTCATTCGTTTAAAACATGTATTATTAAATACAATCAAAAGATATTTTATCACGCAGATCGTCTTAAATTTATAACATCATCTCAGCAATTTTCAATCGAAGATTCCGAAGTTCCTGTACAGTATTTACATATTAATGATCGTTGAACAATAATTTTCTCAGCTTTACTTTTTCTCGTTGAGCGCGAATATTTTATTGAGTACAAAATAAGTAATTCGTTTTTATATATATATTGATTAATGTCGAATGAGTAATTAATGATTCTTTAGACATTAATAGATTACGACATAATTTTTCCAATACTTTACGATCGTTAATTTAAGATTTTTGAGTATTAATTAGAGTGTTAAAAATTTCGATAAACATGACTGGTGTGAGTGTCGCTCAACAATATCTTACCGGACATCTTAATTAAACTTGCGCGAACTTTTTTTATTTTTATAGATGCAATAAGAATGTGGTATTTAAGAAACTTATTCATTTGTAAAAAGTTGAGTTTTTTACCGTTATAAACTGTTGAATCGACTATTGGGTAAAAAATACGTACTGAATCGAAACAAATTTCCACGTGATTTTTAATCAAAGACTCGACGACGCGTTTCCAAAACTCATGTTGTACGTCCACGTGTAAAATACGCGTGTACGCGCGCGTGTGTGTGTGTGTGTAAAAAGTGTTTCGTTGAAACTGATTTCTAGATATTTAAATACGATACGTCTAAGATAATGCATCTGGAATTCCACACCGCGAGGTTTAACAGACTATTGATTATTATTATATAATAGCGAATAGTGATGATTAAATTGCATTTATTTATAGAGCTTTATTAAAAGAGCAGATGCAAATAATCGAGAAAAATCATTATATTACGAATAATTTGAGATTATTTTTTCTTTTACTCGATGGGTAATAAATTATTCCTTTAAAAATTGATAAGTTTAATCGAGTCATTTGGGTTAAATTGAAAGTAGCCAAGACCTATAAGACGAACAGGTTCGCGCATAATATCGCAGCAGTTGTTTATCAAATATTTTTGTTATTCCAAGTTATATAATATAGGTTACATGAAAAAACGTAAATAACGCACAAACAAGATGTAGAGGTAGAGAAAAAAATAAACACGAGACGTTAAAAAATACAAAGTGATTAGACAAAAAAGAGATTTAGCGAGAAAACGAGGAGACAAATAAAGGGGACGCAAAGAGGAGAGCAATAGAGAATAGATCAATGATCGAGCGACACCGTTTAACGAATTCACCCTGGTGAATCAAGCAAGCAGTTCCCTGGTGGAAAAGCGCATTTGGGATCACATGGTGCACTCGGACTCTATCTACGGCCCTGTCTATTGACGTCCTGTAGGCGTGGCCATAGTTAACTCATTCTCTCTTTCTCTATCGTTGACTCGGCTGCTCCGAATCCCTAGTCTCTACGTACACGCGGCTGCATACAGGGATATATTTACACCGGAACACGCGCGAACCCCTCCTTGTCTGGCTATCAGTCTTTTTCTATCGCTATCTCTATCTCTTCCCGTCCTCCTCCTCCCGCGCGCGCCGGCAGCCGTCGCTCACTCGCTCTCTCTCTCTTTGACTCTAGCTCAGCCATATGGCGTAGCGACGACGCAGCAGCAGTCGTGAAGTCTTTTTTCCTTTACCTAAAAATCGAGCTCGAAGAAAGAAACTGGAAGTACAAATGCTGGGCTAACGAGAGAAAAGGAGAGAGAGAGAGGGGGGGGGGGGGATTTCGCGCTAATGCTGAATTAATAAAAGGCCCCTCTGCGTTTTACTCTGCGTGCATTCGCCGCTGGCTCTGTAGTTTCCCGAGCTTTTTCTCTCAGCTGTTCGTTTCAGCAGTAGTTCTCTTCAATTGCTCGAGCCCGCCTCTCTCTCTCTCTCTCTCTCCGTTGCGCTAATCGGTCGCTAGGGAGAAACGCCCGACTCTCGACACAGTCACACACGTGCGCGCGCGAATACCCACACAGGGGCTCCCCTGCGAGGCGGATGGATCGCGATGCACTGGTGATGCCGAGGCCCCTGGACCGCCGGTATCGCCGCTACATCGCGGAGCGCGAGTCAACGTTGGTTGCGAGCCGCGGCGCCAGTCTGCGAGCAGCAGCAAGAGAGAGCGAGAGAGAGAGAGGATAAAGCCGAGTGCAGTCTGCGGCGCGCGGATCCGTCGGATGGAGGCTTCTTTATTATTGTAACGAGAGAGCCGTACTTGTACGCGTGGCCGGGGGGCGGGGGACTGGGTGCTTTTTTCGTTCCTCCGCTCGGTTCTCCGCTCGTGGCGTATTTTGTAAACACATTTACACATCCACGGGGAGAGTCGCTGGGCTCGGTTCGCCAGCACCACTGGGGAACCTTGCATTTCCACGGGTTAAAGGGGGATGCCGATGCTCGAATTGTCCACACAATTCGATGCTGCTCTTCCTAAAATAATACCCTCTTCGAGGAATTGCCTTGTTTCCGTAGCTTCAGACATTTTCAAATTTCGAAATTTCGAAGCGCATCGATATTGAATTCTTTTAGCTCTCGAACTCGGCGGTACTGTTGCACCGGATCCTCCTCGTCTAGATCCTCGCTCTCCTCCTATTTTCCGCACTTACCGAACGAGGACAGACACTCGCTAAAACCTTCGCTGTTGTTCGATCTTACCGTCGATGCCTACTTTCTTCAACTCGTAATTATAAGTAATTTACTATTCCCAATCTACTTATTCCCTTTGGAAACTGAAAATAAAATTACAACTCTACAGAAACATTCATCTATTAAATTTTTATATCGTCATTCGTCTTGCCATTACAACGTATTTATACTGTCTTAATTAAATATTCGTGTTCCACTAAAACAACGTATAGGGCGACTCAATTATGTTACAAAAAAATGTAGCGATGCATTTAAAAAAAATCTTTTTCATTTCGAATGAAATTACTTTCATCTCGTTACAAATAAAATCTAATTATTCATTTTCACATACCTATAATATACGTTATTAGTCTTATTGTTGTTGTTGTTGTTATATGATTGAACTTTTCTTTATTATAGAGTTATATCAATTACAATTATACGACTAAATTTTTAAATTAAACGAATCAAGATAAAATCAAAATCTCATCAGTTTATAAAATGTAATTATAACATTTTCTGGACAAACGTATTTTATTATTATAGAAAGAATTACTAATCGTATATTCTATTTTACTATTTTTATAATACTGTTTAATTTAGTTTCTTGTTATTTACGATTCAAAGTTGTGATTTATGTTGCAACTGCATATTCAAATGTTAAAATTATATTTTTTTCTGTTCTGCTCTGTATAATAATAAAAAGCTTTTAATGGAAATTTGGTACAGAAATTATTAAATAAACCGATGGCGATTATATTATTATCGTATAAATAATTTAACTTCAAAATTTTCTTAAGCATGAAAAAAGTTCATCTGCTCGTATTTAAAAACTATATTTTAAATTTTCATTCGAATTGAAGAGAAATTGTTGATATCGGATATAATATTATGTCTTGAAATTCCGTTAATAGTATATATTTTCAAATTTATATATTTACTTTATTTTATGTTAAAACATATTATTTCAGAAAAAAGCTTCAGAGAGTAAATAATATTTCAAAGTTGTATCTATGTGAAAATAACATGCGCTAACTAATTTTTTTTTATAATTCCCCTGAAACATTTTATTCACTTAAATCTTAAAAGAGAAGTAGATGGTGTACGAATAGAATATTATATAAAAATTGATAAAGTATATAATCATTAATAATACTGAATTGAAAGATCAATATATTCACTTGATTGCTCTATCAATATTATTTGTATTATTTAGTCTTAAATATACTTTTCTAATGATTTTTGTAAATATCAATATAAATATAATGTGTGACATATATTTTACGATAAATAAACAAGTTATACGTTTAAAGCAATTTTCGTAATTTTGCTATTGTTAATATTCGATTACAAGCATTACAATATAACACGAACATTATTGTTTTTAATAATTTATAAGATACATTTTTTTATTATAAAATATAATATTTGGATTATTAAGCAAAAGTAAGAAAATATTTCTTTTCATACGATTAAATTAAAAACTTTAAACTTAAATTATTAAACTTCTGAAATAAAAAAACAATTAGAAATAACTGAATTTTTCCAATTGTACCATATATAAGGAAGAGAGCGGAAAATTTTTTTTTATATTTTAATATATATAATGTTGTCTTGAAAATAAGGAAAGTACTAATTTTCAAGATTTTACAACTAATTTCGCTTTTTTTATTGTATATTTATTTATTTATTGTACTTATCTAAAAATAATAAAAAAACTTAATGTGAATGGTAAATTAATCGTGTAAAATTGGAACATTATGTAATGAAAAGGATTAATTGCTTTTGTGTCCAAAGGTTTCAAATTTTCCAAAAATATGTCACGATAAAAATTCATAATCACTATTAGCGAGTCTTATTTCACGATCGTTAAATTTAAGAAATTTATAAAACACTTCTAAATGAGCTTTTAAGCAAATATTTGAATACTCGTTAAACTTCTTCGGCGTCATAAAAATAATTCGAATGTACGTTTCAACATAACTTTTTAAAAACTTGCCGCTTTTAAATCGATGGAAAAAGTCAATTTACACTTTTCTTAATTCTTTGTCGGATTGCTTTTAAAAATACCATTTCTGATCGTTACCTTGTAAATGCTTCTATTACGGTGCATCGATAAATAAAAAAAATTTAAGCAACATCGCACGCTATCTCGTGATACAGGTTTTTCCGAGCAGACTTTTTTTATGAAATAGTGTTAGGAATAAGACAAATGTAAATGCAAGACTGGGCAAATTTTAGCATAAATTGCTTTAACTTTGCACAATTGAAGCGAGTAAAAGAAAACGGATAAATTTAAAATAATTCAAAGCCATTAAAATTTGATTTTTCGCCTCCCATAGATGTATTCGCGTCCTTATTTTCTAAAGTTGTATTTTTATCCGAGTGTAAATCTTGCGGGCAAAAGCCATAAAACGAAGCGATTAGTAATGAAAGATCCAAGCAATTTCCAAGGAGAAAAACATTTTTTACAAGATATGAATCGCGCAGAACGTGAGAGGAAGTCGCTCGAGCGGATTGACGTACGATTTGTGCGTGCAGCGGCTCCTCGAGGCTCCCCCCGTTCCCTCCGCCGCTTCCTCCTCTTGGCCTCTCCCGTTTTTACTGCAGCGATCGAAATTGATTCGGATTCGGCCCAGAAGAGCCGCGCGAGATACGATCTGGAGCCTCGGTCTTTGCTCAGCGAAATCGAGGCTTCGTTCCTCGCTACCGACTTTTTCGGCGCACCTGACATTTACTCGAGTTCCAGGGGCCAACCGTCCAACTTTTATCCCCGTCTGTGCGAACCACCACTAATGCATCGCTTCTTTAAAACGCGCCTCGGTGCCGACTACCGCTAATCTTAGTGCCGCGCTTACAACAGTTATTGCTGGAGTCGAAGTTCTCGAGGAGGAGCCCACCATGCGTTCTTAGAAAGATGTCTCTTTTATAACGGAGTGCGTGTAATAACATTTTGCGCGTTCGGAGTTTTACGGCTTTAAATTTGATAACTCGCCGAGCAGCTCCAACCAACAGGTGCGCGCGCGCGCACACGAATTCCCGCGCGGCCGACTTTTTGTTCGCTGAATTCGTTCGGCAAAAACTGACGGTACGACTCGCTGAATTGCAGCGCGAGCTAAGGAGAATACTGTTGAACTCCGGGATTGCAATTAACGTGGAAATTATACATCATAGGCGTGTGCTTATTCGACGATGCTGTGCAAATGACATTGCATTGATTTATGTCCGCTGTTACGTGTGTCGGTAATTTATACACGAACTCGCACATCGGGTACGTTCTGTTATTTCTTTTTGCCGTATTCGAGAGACCTTAGCAGTGCGTTTTTTCAAAATTTATTGTCGTTCCTTCTGCACGAGAATAATGTCGCTTACAACAAGTCAATGGCTAAGATATTTATAAAAAAATTACGAAAAATATATGCCCGTATTTTGGTAAATATGTCAGAGGAGCCGGAGATTTTCCAGCGATATTTTAGTAAAACTTACCGATTTCATGTACCCGTAGAAACGATTAAATTGTCGATCGATGAATTTACAAAAATTCGCTCTCATTACTCGTAAATAAGTTTAATTGATTTTGAAAAAAAATGGCACAATTTCCCTTTTAAATGCGTTTATGCGTAAAAGGAAATATTTCTTAAAATTTAGGTTTTCCACAGTGATAACGAGCAATTCTCTTTTTCAAAAAAATTAAAAACTCCCGTTGCGAATTTTTATAATTTAGCCATCGAATAAATTTTATAATGCGAGGCTATGATTGTTAAAATTTATATTCAAAAAGTACTTTGAAGTGTTCTTACTTTTGCATTTAAATGATTCCTCGTACGTAAAATCTCAACGCTTACCTTATACAAGACATTGTTCCAAAAGTAAGACATCCATTAGTCGTTTTACAAAAAATATAAAAAGTTTTTTAATTATTTGGCGAAGACAAAATGTAGTTAAAATATTTTTTTCGAAGAAAAATATTGTTGATCAAATTAATGCAGTAATAGTTTTTATAGCACCGCGAAGTAATGATTAATTTGCAGAATCGTTATTTTTCTTATAATCTAAATTTTACCCATTAGAAAAATATCGTACAATAGCCATTTATCTATTGTGGCTTTACCTTGTATTTATTAAAAATGAATAAATTAAAGTCTTTTTAAATCAGAGGCAGAAGAAACCTGAATATAATAAAAATATTAAAGATCGACACTTGGCTTAAGAAATATAATTTTTCTGCGTAAATGATACGATATAATTTATTTTGTAATAACTTCAAATGCATGTATTGATTAAAATAATTAATAATTAAAGAATGAATATTATAAAAAAATTGCAAAGACGTATGTACTTTGAGTAATATTAACAATTGATTTATTGACGGAATAATGAGATAGCTTAGTGAAAACTCGTCTTAAATCAGCATCTAACGCGTATGCTTACTATTTAATTACATACGCACTTGATTGTAGGTGGTCGAGTTAATACTTTCTTACACTTTTATAATCATGCATTTATTTAAATAGTCCATATGCGTTAACCACAATTTTTTAGCCGCCCTTTTAGAGCCACTTGTCCGATTTAAATATCAGGCAAGTTTAACAACAGCGTCTTGTTTGTTCTTCAAACAAATATTGCTACATTAATGTCTAAATCTTGTGCTTTTTTTCTTTCAGATCGGTTGCATTTGACTGCGTGAATGAAAGCGCAGAAGAGGTTCACTGTAAAAATGTCATCCGCTGGTATACCGTTTCTGCTTATTACCGCCAACGTCGGGAGTATCTTCGAAGAGGTGACAACTGTGTTTTCTTATTAAAATATATTAATAGCCTAATTCAAGATCTTAAAACTAACGTAACTCCGTTTGTGTTTCGCATAAGCTACACAAACATAAAGATAATAATTTTCGTTATTTTGACACTCGGTGTTTACCCTATATACATTGTATACGGTATTGCAATATTAACGGGCACTTTTTATATACCATTCCTACGTTTAAAATTTAAAGGTTATGTGCACGATAAACAAACCTAAAATTAGAAAAGGGAAAGTCAAGGGAAAGTACGCGTCGTTATGTATATATATATATATATGATTCAACCGATTAAAAATAGCGATTAAGATTACTTTCTTATTGCGTATTTAATGAAAGCTGCAACGTTTTTCAAAATATAGAAACGTACCGAGATTGGAAAAGCATCCAATGGATTTATTTAGAGAAAAAAATCGCACCTCGAACTTTATTGTATTTTTCATACAACTTAGTACGAAAATTCAATTTTAATTTATTTATACTTATCTCACGAATAATCTGTTAGTTAAAATTCAGTCTTAAATTTTAAACTTTGAAAAGGACAAAGTTATTATTCTAAAAGAATAAAATAAATAAATAAATTATCGTTAGATTTATTGAATAGATATAATATAAATATAATATACATAAAATAATATAAATAGATATAATATAAATATAATTCATATAAACAAACCGCTGTTTTATAAAGCAAGAGGAGATAAAATATCATATCGTTATAAAAGAGATAAGTACAATTGCATACTTGAATAGGCTTGAAGGATTTCGAAATCGCGTAGTCAGATTCTAATCGTCGATATTTCATGGATTTTGTTATCATATTAGATACTATCAAGATGTTGGGAAAGGAATTTTTTAATTTTTACGTAATTGAAATTAGGGATAAAATAAACTTTTCAGAAACGTGGATAGCGTTTGTTCGAATAAATACTTCAATAATTCCACGATAATAATTTATAAACACAAATGCAAATGCTGTATACGAGATTCATCGTTGAAACACAGTCGATAAAACTTTAATCTAACGTATCTAAGATTTAGCTTTGAGTAAATATGAAAATTTATGTTACGTTAAAATTTTATTAAAAACATCGCTTTGACGAATGAAAATTCGAAAGTTTTTTCAATTACTTTACAGACATTTTTATGTAAAATTTGTGCATTGTACGGACGATTCCTCTTTTTCCTAAACAATAAAATTTCGTTGTGGATTGTGAAGTTTAAACATTCGGTCGATGCCCGAGTCGAGAATTCGCACCCACGCACCCTCGTAAGCACCACCCGAAGAACCTGTGGAACAGCAGAAGAGACCATAACCTTTATTTATCAACAAATATGTTCTTGCATATGTGGAGCAGTTATGCTTCTCAATTGTCAACCTTCTTATTGTAGTTTATGAATTTTTTTCGCCTTCGTTTCGATTTAGGCTCTTTTACAGAAGGCCCGTCGTTGCAAATGATGTTAGCACAAATAGCAAAATCATCTCGAAGAATTTCATTGTTATTAATAGATTTTGCACGAAGTAAAAAGTAGCTGTAAAATGGTGTGCAACTCTCATTCTCTATTCATATGGAAATGGGAGCGGCAGTTGCCGTGCCACGCAAAAACCACAAAAGGTTATAATTTGTCTCGATACGTTCGCGATCTGATTAATCACTGGGCGTCCCCGTATTCTGAGGGAAAAGGGGGTTGCGACTCGCCTACTTTAGCCATTATTCCCGCTAGAGGTCGTCAATCTCCGCCGCTTCCTGTCTTTTCCCAAAAGAGCTAGACTCCAAACAATGATTACCTCGCGGACGGTTAACCGAAGCTATATTCTGGATCATCACGCCTCTGGAGTGGCGGAATTACGTTCACACACGAGACAATTACCTAATTAAATGCAATTAAAAATGAGCTCCGAATGCTTTTGTTGTTTTATTGCGCACTTCGAATAAATACTCCGATCAAATCTCAAACAATAAGTTCTGATAATGATAGGAGGAACTTTTAACTTTCAACTCTTAAATTTAAATACGAGCGATAATTTTTTTTATAATCGCCAAGTTTTTAAACAATATGTGGTTTTTTGTAAATAATTCAAAGCACGAGCTTTTGTTGTGAGTTAAGTGTTATCGGGCGATCACAATGCCAACTGTTAGAGGAAATTACATCGAGTTTAAACAACAACAACTTACTGTTACCGAGCAGCTTGCTTCGGAAAAAAATAGAAGAATAATCGTTCGAGTACTGAAAATTAGTAGCTCCTTGGCTTAACTTTTCAGCTTAATATTCATTAATATGCATTTGACGGCGACGTGCGTTGTTTGCACGTAATTTGTAATTGAAATAAACGTTTGTTATTGTTTTAGCCGGGCGTCATGCTGAAAATTTGGACCGAAGAATTCTTATCGGTAAGTAAACACAAATGCAAAGGTGCAAATAATTCAATCTAGATTTACTAATAATAATATGCAAAAAAGGTAAATGTTATTTTAAATTTGCTGATGTGTTTCAATGTTGTTTGCCAGACGGTATCGCGGCTCGATCCAAAGTTTATTGCCCTACATTGCCAGGAAGTCGGAGGGAAAAATTACGCAGAAAGCATGAGGCACGTCGAAGATTTCGTGAGGTACACACTCTCATTTACAATTACGATTACCACCTTACCCTGCGATTGCTCGCCTCGTGTATTCTACTCGAATGCCAGGACACCATTGAATTTGCAATGTCAAAAGCACAGATTTGCTGCGATTTTTAAAGTATTGATCGCGAAAATGATGTATCGCTTACAAGCTTATCCACTTGACAAGTTGCGCGTTACTGTTGGCCACTGTTAGCCACTGTTAGGGGCGATAATAGAGAAGTCGCTTGTTCGCGTGGGACTTGAGATAACCGAGTTATCGGAAGCAGAGCTCAGTTTTTGATCCGCAAAAAATGACACAGATGTACTCAAATATAGATTTCTCGTGTGGAGCTCGAGGAGAGACTTCCCGCGTATAAAAAGGTCGCGTAGTAACCGTCGCGAGTTGAAAGATGAAAGCTGGAAACGAGAAGACCGCCTCAAAAAATCTAAATGCTCCGACTTTTCTTTTTATAGCCGCTAATCTACTCTCTCTCTCTCTCTCTCTTCGTTGTCTATCGACGAGTGATCGGTGGATCGACCCCCTGACCCGGGCATCGATCCACACGTCGCCGAACGCATCCCGTCATTTCTCCAAGAAACGTTTATATTTGGGATTTTGTATTTCCAAATGCCCTCGCGCTTGCTGTCCAATAAACTTTTAAGCAAACTCTATTTATATTCCATTTAGTATTACATCTTTATTTGCATTTTTTGCCTTCTATTCGCAACTCTTTAATATCGCGTTTATTTGAAAGGTCGAGAGGATGATATTTATACGACGTTTTGAAACTTTTTAAGATTTAAAGAAGTACAAAGTCGTCGCCGCCGTAATTAATCCCATTGCTGCTCCAAATATTAAATTTATAAATTTGAAATTTTCAATTAATATTGCGCGGATTTAAGTTTTTCTTCTACCACGTATCTAATAGTAAAATAATTTATTTTCGTTACTTGTCTTTCGCGCGTAAATTCCAAATTCGAGTCTAGTTTTTTACGAATATGCGAAATCGGAGCCGAACAACAAGAACTGATGGTATCTGTTTGATTAAATTTTGGAAAATACGTTTCTAAGTGCTTCGAAATCGCAATGTTTTGAAAATTCGTTTTATTTTGAAATCGAAATATTATCGTTTTACAAATACAAAAAACAACTTTTCGTGAGATTTCTTTTTTGAGTTCCCTAGAACAAAAACGAGAACAGCATTTGAAATGTGTAAAACTTATTCTGTTACTCGGTGTGTAGCTTAGCTGCCATCGTGTCGATCTACTCCACTTATATATTTCATCGCGCAGCTTAATACGTCAAATCGTAGCTAACGATTCAAATTTTAAGTTTTCCAAAATTTTGGTAAGACGCGTAGAAAATGTCGCTCTTCGCCTCGGCTCATTAGGCGCAAAATTAAGTAAAAGCTACGGACGATTCTGCCTTCCGCAAACGAGCGTAGAATTTTCCTATACATAATGTGTACGTCATAAGCAAAACCACATTATAACTAAGTCTAAGATTTACTCTTGCGATACGAGGTCACGCTTTAATAATTACCATTCGTTTTAAAAAATCACGGTTTACAACACGGACTGTTCTTTGAGCAGAGCAATTGAATCGAATCAGGTGTACATCGACTTATTAGAGAAAAGAGGTGACTATCTTCTCTATACTATCGCTGCCTTTGCGTTGACTCTTAGGCGAGCGAACAAACGAAGAAAGGTATTCGAATTGCTTTGAGTATCGCGCATCGCTCGCGACTCTGCCGACGAGCCACATAAATTAAAGTTCTTGAAAATACTCGATAAATTACTGCCTCGATTAGCTCGCACTTTTTGCATCGAACGTCCTTATGAAATATTCAGAAAGTAATAAATGCACGCACACCGAGTCTATTGTATCTATAAAATTACAGAGCACGTTTCGGCGGCACCTTCGCATCGATTCATCATCGACGAGTTTAATTATGCACCATCAATGATTTCCAAAAATTTAATACGCGCGAAGAGAACAAATACAAAATCAGAATATTGCGCGATTACCTTAATTTGCTAAAGCGTTAAAAAAATGTTTCACGCGATAGAAATAGCCACCGGATTAGCTTAACTTCACGTTTAGCTTTTCAAATATCGGCAAATAAAATAATGAATAAAATAAATAAATAATGTACGATGCCAAATGCAGGACAATGATAATGGAATTAAAACTTTTCTCTGAATAACAATCCTCGAATCATAGTTCCTTCCGATTTTTTCATAGAAAGCTTATTAATAGTCGATTACTCGAAACCCAGTGGCTTCTGCTACGTTATCGAATGGCGCGAAATTGTTTCGGACACCATTTGCAACGAGCAGTGCGTTATTGCACAGCTTATAGCTAAATTAATTGCGATCAATTATTGGTTTGCGCGCAAATGTTAACCAAAGAATACGTTTTACGCGTCAACTTGACCCAGAAGTCGTTGGTCACGCATCTCTGGAATTTTCAATTCCACGTAATAATCGTTAGCTTTAGCCATTGGAATGTCAATAAGCTGTTTGGATTTAGACAGTTGGACTGTTCACTTTCAACTCGGTTTACTCATCGCGGCTATCCTAGATAGAAATAATGTTTTCGCTTGAATCGACCGAAATTTTAGTGCATTTAACATTGAAATTCCTCGATTTATCGCTGTGATATGAAAGATAATAAAGACGCAGACACGTTCATTTGGATTTTTTGGAGTCGTTTAATTACTGAAAATTATTATTGCATTCTTGTCGTTCATTTTATCTTTTCAAATGTGAAATTCTTACGAATTATTACGATTAATTTAACGTCATATATTATAGTTTGTTTGGAGATCGGAAAAACAAGTTCCTTAATATTTACAAAGCAAAAGGCCACTTGTAGCGAATTGATTCGTGACCGAGATTTTAATTTTAGGTGCAAGTAACTGGTTCACTGCTATCGAACGGTTAATAACGAATTATACGTTTTTTTAAAAATATATTCAGTACATTAAACTGCATTACATCGAAGCCTGTAAATTATTACATTTGCAATGTTTATAATATTATTGCACTCGTTGATCGGCAAATTATGAAAAACATTTTTCTAAAACAGCTGCGATTTAATTGCCATTTTACATATTCGTGCACGAACAAGCAAAGTTTAAGAATTAACGCCTATTTCCGATGTCGTGAAAAATGTTCGGACTTATAAGACACATCTCGTGAAAAACCAAATCGTAAATTCAGGTTTTCGAGTGAAACTTATCGAATGAAAATACTTCGAAAAATGTACGGGGAAAGTATTGAAATTTGTAATTCGTTGTATGCGAGCTTTTACTCGTACGAAGAATGCAATTTTAGAATTTTACTCGCAGACTAATAGCCATCGAGAATCGAGCACCGAACTGCAATAAAAAAATTTAATTTAGAGATAAAGAATCAATTTTAAGCATCGATCCCTCGATTCTAATAATGTTATCGAACTGTTATTTGTAAGCGTTCGAAAAAAATTTGTCATCCTTCAGAAAAGCACCGCTTCTTATTTTTATTAAGCATGTCAATGATTTCTTTTGAGCCGAGTATAATAAAATACACAAAAAGGTCAATCAATCAAGTTTAATAATACAGAAGCTTTTAAATCGAATACTTACGATCAATATGCATCGAACGTCTCGACACACGCGCCAGTCTTCTACCTTGTCTGTCTTGCGTCGACTTAATAGTCGCTCTTTCTGTGCATCGCGCAGTATTCGACATAATGACTCAATCGCGAAGAGTTGTTACATCATAGTTAATTCATCTTTCCTCGATCACAATACCTATATATACGCACATAAATTGACGAGACAGATTTTAGTGAGACATAAACGCGTAGAAAAACACCGAACAGAAGGATCGAACCCGCGCGAAAGACAGAGAAAAATAAAGGGAGCGAGAGGTAGAGGAGGGGAGTGGAGGGGCAGGAGAACGCGGGTGATTAAAAATAGATGTAAAATTACGCGTAGCGCTACCACAGTTGAGCGAACTACTTCAAAGAATCTGAACATATCCGAAAAAAGGTGTGCGTTATCGTGAGCATAAATAACAATGTAATAGTAACATCGAGGAAAAAAGTCGTCGAAATTAATATGGTAAAAAGGAGCTGTGTTGTTATGACTTTGTAAATCCAATGCACTTGCAATGTTGAATGCCGAGCGAGAAAAAATTAGAAATCATTTCCACTCAACCTTGTGTAATGTTGCACCTAAATTTTAGCTTTTATTTAAATAAAGAAAAGCATTTTTGCAAGGTTCAAACAATGAAATAAGATTAATATCCTGAATTTAAGAAAGGCATTTTTTTATAATTTATTTTATAACTTTCTTAAAAGTTTACTGTATAAATCTTGATATACGTCTTAAAAAATCTTTACAATTATATTGTTGAGAAAAGACCCTCCTCGGAAAAATTGCAGAATTCAATTTCACCAAAAATGAAAATTAAAGTCTCGAAAAAAAGTAAACGGATAAATGCTCCTAAGCCCTTAACGTGTTACTTCATAACCTTACATCTTGATTAGTATTCAAACGACTCTTCTAGGTTAGCAGTTGATATTCCTTGAACTACAAACTTGAAAATAACAAGAACAAACGCTACATTTAATGTAACAGCATTGCTAATAAAGTAAATGAGCCTTACAGACTGAATCGTAAAAAAATGTTTAATAAATTTACTCGTTTTACGAAAAAAAGTTATTCGGTTTAAGCTGCAAAATTATAAACTTGACTATGAAAGGCGATTATTTTTTATAAAAAATTATAACTTGAATAGCATGGAAATTGATATAAATAATATTAATTCATAACATTTTTTTATTATAAACAAAAACTAAAAATCACTGATGAGATTAATATCTTTTGTTTGTTATTGGTTCGTAATGTTTTTGAGATTGACCTTATCAATTTACTCTCGATATAATATATTGATAATTACAAAAAATATATAATGGACGAGCAGTGGATTGTTTTTATTAAATGAGAAAAATTTGTAAAAAAATTTTGTGACAATCAATTTTCCTTCATAATAATAAATTTACCATTATTTGTAGTTTTAAACGACAATTACATTTTTTTAAGCGTTAAAAAACAAGTTATGCCATAAATTAAAATAATAGATAAGAAATTTATCGATTATACTTCGTATTTGTTTAAAATATAATAAATTTTGTACATTTATACGTAATCAAAACATATTAAGTAATGTAAAGTAATATTTTAAATTATTCAAAATTTATTAATTTTATGTAACTTTTAAAAAATTGTAGCAATTAATAATGGACTTAATTATTTTTAAATATAAAATAAATTCCTATACTAAATGACTGTTTATACAGGCTATAAGCAATTTAAATTATAATTAATTTTTCACTTTCTATTATTATGTAAAATACATTAATCCTTAAATTAAATAATTATTATTATTAGTCGATACGTTGTGTATTTTTAAAATTTTAATTGGAAAAAATATGATTCCGTTGCAATATTTCGTACTTTTTTTATGTCAACTTAATTTCGAAACTTCTAATTTACACGTCATTTTAATTTCAGATTATTAATGTCTTCAGAGGAACTGCGATTGTTTGATAAAGTTAGAGTCTTCCTTGATGAAGATTTTTCTTCGGCTGAATATTTTACAGTACGTTAATTATTATTTTATAATTATCTAAAAACAGAATTTGATTGTATAAATGAAAAAAATTGTATCAAAATGTTTAAATAGATTAATCCTATGGTGTAAGAAAGTATTATTATATATTTAAAATAGTTAATATTAGTAATAAATAAAAATCAAGTAAAAAGCATTTTTTACACCCTTTTTAACGTTTACATAAAGAACAGAATAACAGATAGATAGATAACAAGTCCGTAATATACAGAGCGAATTGTATTACATCATTATAATTTAACTAAATTGTATCTCTTAATCTTTCAGGCACTTGGGAATTTATATTTTGCTCACGAAACTGTTAAGGATGTACTACTGTGGGATTTCAAAGGTATGTTAACTGCAAGATTCGTATCAAAATCCAGCAAAAAATAAATTCATTTTATATTTTGTATTTCTACTTTTTTACAAGGATGTATAGCTTCGATAAATTCAACATTATTTTTACAAAAACATTATTTTAATTGCTGTTTCTTCTACTTATTTTTTTCAACGATTTTTTATTTAGTAATAATCTCGAGAAAAAGCAGTTTTAGGTTTTTTTTATTTAAAATTAAAAATTTTATTTTGTGCCAGTGTCGTATAATGGCCAAATTTATTATTCTAATAAATAATTCTGTCGAGTATTTCAATTTATTTCACAAGGTTACTCACATCGAATGCATCGATATATTTTCACACAACTAAATTGTCAAACTTTTAATTAAAAAAAGATAGAATAATTATAATTTTTGGAATAAATTTAACAATAGCCATTACTAATTTGTTGGTATTATCAATTAAAAAATTTGGTTTATAATAAATAGGTGAATTTAAAATTAATATTTCTAAGCTCGCCACTAAAAAATACAAGTGTTGACTATGTATAGTGCAGGTGTTCTTTGAAGGTTCTAAATAAAACACATTGAACATGTTTAGCTAATTCTTTATTTAACAATAGACGGTTCACCTTTACTCACCTTCCCGTATTTCGACCACTTTTCTCTGGCTCGGTCGAGGCTCTTATCATCAATCGCTATAAAACTAATGATCAAAAATCACTTTTAAACCATACACGATACAATGCAAACGCAGTGTTAAAAATAACGTTAATATTATTCATGGCAATAGTATTATTAGATTTATATTTCTCATACAATATTAAGAATTCTTCATCGGGAAAATTGTTTTCAAGCGCGAGAGCAATTTTCATTAAAATAAGATATATTTCCATTAAAATACATATTTCCTTCAAAAAAGAAGAAAGGAAATGTGTTTTAAAAATATCACAGCATCTATTGGTATCATCCAACATTATCCTTCCCTCGTGATAGAACTCGAAGGTCTTTTAGTTTTATATAATTTTTTTATACTTCGCATTTGTTTGGAACGAATGAACGAATATGGCTGTGTGGTCCTAATGTAATAAAGCAGAGGATAATAATTTTTATAGAGGGAACCTTCGTACCGGTAAACGGTCGAGAAATTCACACTCGGGTAATATAGAAGCCGTCACGGTCAAAGAAAAGGCTAAATTCCCGCAAGACTTCTTTCCCGAGTGTAAGTGGTCGAGAAAAGGATTCCTCAGAACGAGATGGAGCATTAGTGGCACAGTATTTGATCTCATAAACATTCATTTATTCCACGATGCCAGTAATTTCATCGCCATGGAAACGGTAAGCTCACACAGTCTGTATGCAACTTTACCTTTACTGTCGCGATACGTGAAGCGAGACTTAATCCTTAAAATATCAAATTCTGCATTACCATCGTTACACAAAATGCCAGCTTCCCATTTATAATATGTACGAATATTTATGTTTTAGTTCCCGTCAGTCTATAGTAAAACGCGCCGACGAGCCTTGGAACACACGCTAGACAGGTTTCACAACGATCCTTATCCGAATGCGCCATACTTCCTTTTCGGGGATTTTAATTTCAGAACAGACACGGCCGGTGTCATCAAGGTACGCCATCTTTTAGGACTTTACTTCAAACTCGCGTTCAATTATGAATGTTGCATTATCTATTCTATTACCCATTATTAACAAACCCTTATCAATGCTCCAAGCATTTTCAAAATGTTTTATTTTCTTAACAGTCCAAAACACGCCATCTGCTTTTGTGTGCTGTTTGTCAAAAGAAATATCTGTAAGCACTGGTTTGAGTTTCAACGAGATAACTCCATATGGATCTTTCGTACTTAGGGATAAATAAATTGCAACGGTTGCTGAAATTTAATAATGAAATTTCGAAGTGCAGTCAAATTTTCGTGCAAATATTACAATTGTGCGAGTAATAGTTATAAGAAAGACTTTTGCTATTATTCCTTACGGAGTTAAGAGTCGAGAAATTAATCGGTCGATTAATTAATTTTTATCGCGTAAACACTATTGTTATTTTTGGCTATTTGTATTTTATTTCAGACAAATATTTATTTAATCAATAGCATTGGGCATAAGTGCCGAATAACAGATTACGTTTTGGATGTATGTATTTTAACCCGTTGCATGTAAACATAGGCCTGTATAAAATGATTTGTTTAATCGTCACTTCTACAAATACCCTTTTCTTGTTAAAGAAGGTCTATGTCTACCATTAAGGAAAAATTTGGGCTCGCCTGTATAAGTGAAAATTAAAAAAGTTGTGACTTTACTGTTGTTGCGGTTTCCTCTCGAGATTAAAATAATGATGAGTTACGTATTATTTCCATATTATTGCTAATGTTAAAACACGCACGTCACCTGCGTATTAAATATTTCTTAATTTTTCCGTAAAATGAGAATTGACATTTCATATCCACATCTTCTAAAAATATATCTAATGATAAGAAATACGTAATAAAATTTACAGGTTTTCTCTATTATATTTTATGAAATGCAAAATATATATCACGTGACCCGGTCATTTCGGATGACAATTAAAATTATAAAAGCAGCTGCTATAATTAATGCGAGTTTTTTAAGATCGTAAAAATGAAATTAACTAATCGCGAAATAAAATAAAAATAAAAATAAAATTAACTAATTAACTAATATCTGATAATGTACGTAACACTTTTCTTATTAAATATAAAATTGATAAAACTTATTTATTCAAATTTATTAACGGTAAAACAGATTGTGCTTAAATTTAATAATCTAAGTTTTGTCTAAAAATTGTCGAAAATATTAACGAAACAAACATTGTTTGTAATGAAACACTCTTGGCATCGTTTGGTGAATTATTGCTTGTTGCAAAGACGTGTGCAAATACATTTTTATTCGACAGAAACTAACGGCTGATACGCATGAGAGTAAGCAGTCGAACAAGGGAAATCTATCAAAACTACAATTCCGAAACGAGAAAGACGATCTCATTCTGACACTTGGCAAAAAGGAATTTTCCCATCGTGAGCATCGGCAGGTCTTCGTGGAAAATAGCAGTAAATGGGTAAGACGCTGAACGTACTTTTCTTCTTCCAAGTATTAGGAGATTATTTTGATAAGCTTGACTTAAACATTACGGCTTATTCTTAATCTACGATGCTTTACGAAAATTATACAATGAACTTTAAATATAAAGTTTCTTTTGGCAAAATATTCACATATTAATTTAGATTCGTTACAACAACAATACAAAATTACAATACAAAATTACTTTATCAAATTTATTTATAAAAAAAAACGACAAATTTTTTAAAAGACTTGAATAAAGAATATTTATAACAACACGGCATTTATATTATTGTATAATAATTGTTATAAATCTATTTTACGATACAAATATTTGTATTCAAAACACAGTAAATTAATTATGATTCCAAATTACCTAGTCCATTTACACAATATAGTTGCTTTCAATTCAGTATAGACTACCTGAGACTTAAAATATCAGAATAATAATATGTCTCAAAATATATCAAATAATTAAAGCGTTAATTTATTATGAATAGGTTATCAATTAATTACGTTTATAAAAGCATAATGATTTGTGGTGATTTTTTAAAATTATTACGTAATGTATTTAGTGTGAATAAAACCTCAAATGACAACGAAACCTTTGAATTATCATTATCGGAAAATATAATGCATTAAATTTTAGATTACTTCCATTAAAAAAATTGATTGCCAACACTATAAAAAATCGATTGTAAAAGTACTCGCTTCTTAATTGAACAAACTTGTTTCAAAAAATAGCATTGTATCTATTACGTATTTGAGCCTTTGCTTTTTGCCTCCTTCTCGTATGACATTTGGTTCTCTATGTGTCCGTAGAGTTTTTTTCTTCAAACAACAGTAACATAGAAGATACACAAACGGATAGAAACAATAAATACCGAGTGCAAGCACATGTTATTGTGGTATAAAATTCAATTACTTTTTATTCTCAATGTAAATCGCGTACGCCGCAAAAGTGCAAACAAATATCTTCAAGAAATCTCTACTAATCATTTTTATACTCTATAATTAATTTATGATTAACCGTTTGTCAAACATAAAACACCACGAAAATAAGCTAATAATATAATGTTTATCGACATTATATAAATCGAATAACAATTACAAGATACAATAAACGTATGGGAACTTTTACACAGAGTTACATAACATTCAAGGTTCAGGTACATGTTCTTTTTATTTTGCCCTGATGTAAAATTTAATAAAATAATTTACATATAAAGTCTATTCTCTTCTATATATTTGTGACTTCTTATGAATTCTTTATGGAAATGTGAAAACTTTTACAGACAATATTAAGTACAGACTATGTGACGAAACAAGTTTCAGGTATTTTCAAAGTTTTTGAGTCGAACTGTGGCAACTGTACCAACTTTTAAACGTTATCGTGAAAAATAAAGATAAACAAGTGTCCAGAAAAATGCATTTTACTATCAAATCAATGATACTAAAATAATTTGGCAACATTATTATAATGATAAAAAAATGCAAGTTTCAACTACCAAGTTTCCTTAAACGAGCTTGAATTTTTTTTTCCCTGACAGATATAAATTAATTGTTTTTTCACTTTGCTTAGTTTTTTCTGAAATACTTGGCATAAATTCATTAATCATCGCGTGTCATAATTCTGTATAAAAAGTCTAAATTCTTCTCATTACTTTTTGAATATTGTTTATGCCAAATATTTTCGTTGATGCTTTGGAACAAAAAATTTTCTTCTCCATTTTGTTTCTGAATTTTTTAATCTATAAGGGATTTTATCTATTTCAACTACACCTGCGGTAATTATTACGTTGATAACAGTTTGATCAACATCACTAAAACTTAAATAAGTTGGAGGTTTTCAACGTATTTATACGACTTTTTTTACGTTGTCATCGAAGCTTGTCGGCACTTTTTCGATTAATTGACTTATCTACATGCGATTTATACAAATTTAAAGTGCAATTGTTTATTTTAGTTCAGTATTATCAAAAAATATGTATTACTGTTTTTCCTTAATATACGGATCTTTCCGAAAAAGTGTGTCAACCTCGTGAAATACTACGTACATAAATATTGACATTGAAAAAATATTAAAAAATATATAAATGCTATTTCTTTAACGAGGTATACAATTTTATTATATTCGCAGAAAAAACAGAAGAAAATATAGATGTTCTATCCATAACTCGTAAATACATAAACTACAAAATAAGTCTGAAAATTTTCTCAAAATGATCGATCTATAATCTCAAAGAATCCAAAGCTTTATTAGCTGAAATCATTCTAAGGACACACAGATGAAACTTAATGAGTCATAGATTTTAAGACTAATTATTTTCGAATCAATAAAGTTATCTGTCCTGTTTTCTTTTGTCGTCCAATCAAAGAAAAAGCTATTCGTTAGATGTTATAAAATTATACTTAAATGGCCGAGAATGAAAAATGGCGTGGCAATAAAGTGTGTGCAAAAGTTGAAACAAACGTTAGATACAACATTCTTAATATGAAGTCAGTAATGAATTACGTATGACCGTAACGATTTTGGTACCACGTGAGCAAAACATACGTGAATCACCTTGGAGTCATCCGCGAAACAGATAAAGAGATAAAAGGATAAAAAGGATAGACAATATCGGAGGGGTTTTTTCGCGCTCAGTTTCTTTCTTACGACGACGGTTCATCTGGATACCCGACATCTGGTCTTCTCCGCTTTTTTATTGCGATTTAATCGCACGACACGTTTGAACGATCTCCTCTCGCTTCCTCGCATACAATGCACTCGTGTTCTCGATGATGGAAGTTTCGCGCTGATCGGATACTTATCCTGATTAGGGTTATACCAGTACATTTCTTTTTCGTCAAATAATAAGTATTGAGAATAGAAAGTTCAAACTCCGTCGTTTGCAATTGCTAAACATTTTATTTTTCAATTCGATATTTTATAAAAGCAAATATTTTTTATTTTTTATATTGTGCTAATGTTGGCATCGACAAATCCAAAGTGTGCAATTATGTAATTTTTTAGCCTTTTTTGTAGTTTTTCTGAAATTCAAGTATTTAAATGTGCGTTGTCGCTGCATTAATTGAAAAAATTGAGATTTAAGCTTTTAAAAAACTTGTAAATTCTAATTCATTTCGATCGTTTCAACTTTCTGATTAAATTTATTTTAAAAAAATGTAAACTAAAAATGTCCAATATTCCATCTCTTTAAGGTTTCCATTATTGTATACAAAGAATTTTAATAATAGTCATAGCAACGATATTTGCAATGATAAATATTTCAAAAAATAAAAAGCAACTAATTATTACAAAAATTAAAACGTTTTTTAAGCTTTAAAGATTTGACGTTTTAACGCAATTTTTACAATTAAAAAGTTTCAATAACAATATTACTGTACAGATTACAACTGCAAAATATATAAATATACGATATAAAACAAACACGACGAAGCTCATATTTTCAATAATCCTGTAATATATAGAGGTTCTTCTCAAAGCAATTCAAATAAATAATAAAATATGACAGTTGGTTTATTAGTTTTAAGCCGTAAAGTAATTTAATCAATTGAAGACGTTTTGTAGACGAAACTATTTCGTTTTAACTTGCATGTGTCACAGTACACACATATTTATTATTATGATTCCTTAATAATTGGTAAGTCAATATTAATACCATTAATTATATAGCAGTTATATGATTGTTGTATAAATAGATAGCAGTAGAACCCTTCGAATAATTAAAAATAGAAGATATCAATTTATAAGCAATTGACCTTCTGTACGCCTTCAATGAACGCGTGTAGAGAAATACTTATTTTCTTATGAGAGTATGACTGTAAATATACACACGCTTGTTTATATCGACGGGTATTAAGCAGTTAGATCACTTAAGCCCCGCAGCAGCTTAAAAACGGACATAATTACGATAATTTTTTTAAGAAAACAATCTTTGTGAAAAAATAAAGGTATAGTGCGCGTCATGCAGTGCCTATTGTAAACTTTAAAATCACTTTTTTCAATTGCGCTGCAGTGCCAATAAGAAAGTACATCTTTACTCAAATTTGAAAATGGTTTTTTTTTTTTAAATTTGTAATTATTAATTATTAATTTGGAATTGGAAAATGTTTTTCTGTTATTATAAACGCTGCTGTCTAAAGAAAAGCGTAGAATATTTTTTCTTTGTAAGCGGCGTATATTTGCTTGAAAAACAATTATGTAAGTACAAATTTAGATAAAAATTTTTAAAGCTTTCGAATCCACGAAAAATTCTAGGCTTTTATCTGCGTTAAAAATTTCATAATAATTTCAAGCTAACGCGATGAAAACTGCGCGAAACTTTGTTGTAATCAATTAAAAATATTCGAATGTAATTTGAAGAAAAACGTTTAACGTTTTCAAAACCAATTTTTTCACCTTACAAATCAGAATTTTTGCTATAGTAGAACTGCAACGATGCCGTTTGGCTCTAGCATCGTCATTCTCTTTGTAGTGTCGCGTTAACACAGAGAATGACCGCGACTATTGTGCGTCACCTTCAAACTACACGCCGCCCGTTTTGTTTACAACAACTATAATATTATAATTTCCATAATAAAAAATTCACAATTGACCATGCGAACGGCACCATTAATAACCGTATCGAGTATTGTTTTGCTGCGCGAAGAGCAATTGTGTACTATTTCCATACTTCCGTACCATTGAATTAAAACTTTGGTTGCAATTTTCCATTTACCCTCAAAAGTCACGATTAAGACATTCTTCGCTCGTCAAAGCTTAAAAGCAAAAAACTCCAGAATATTAATAACTTTTAATAAAGATTTTTTCATTTAAATACTCTCGAGTCCATTGTTATCTATAAATTTTTACCGCGTATATTCAACGCGATTCGACACTGGATGAACATTTTTGGTGTTGTGGCTTTTGAAAGATCATTTTTTATATTTTTCTCCGATTCGCGATTCTTACATCTAAAACATAATGGGTTGTTCACTCATCGATGAATTTATGAAATACTTTAATAACTGATATTCCTAATGTTCGTACAAAAAATAAAAGTAAACTTCTTCAAACGTTCAGCTCTGCTTTGTTACAAAATCAATCGGCACTTATTTTTTTAATTTCAAGGTATCGTTGAATACAAACGGCAATATTTTGAAAACGACTTTCGAATGTACGCACGACTGTATCCATTGTGCAAACTATTATGAAGTTTGAACGTTCGGTCGATCCGAGTCGAGAATTCGCACCCACGCACCCTCGTAAGCACCACCCGAAGAACCAGCGGTGCCTCCCTTGCGAAGGAAGGAACGAGCCCGAACCCACGATATTCAAGAAAATTTTCTTGACTCTCTTGCATGTAGTATTAAAGAAGAAGAGAAATGTCCAACTAAAAGAATCGATACGTATCCGACAGCAATGAAAACTAGCGATGCAACTTTGAAAAGACACCCGTTATCCTTTCTCTTTTATTTGTTATCGACAGCTCCAAGAATACGACAAGGAACTGCGAGACTTCGAGGGGAGGTTGTTCGAGTTCCCGATTCACTTTATTCCAAGCTACCCCTTCGAGGAGGACACCAAGGAGGGGACGAACTACATGCAGACTCGAGTACCGGCCTGGTGTGATCGGGTCTTGCTCAGCCCCACCGCAAAGTCGATGGTCAAAGATGTGAGTCCATTGATTTCCTTCGCTTTATAAATTTGCGCAACGAATAGAACAAAATATTGCAAGCAGAATTACGTTCAAATTAAACGCTTTGGGTTGATAAATCCAGGCTGGATTAAGTGCGGCTTAAGTCGATGGCGTCAAAGGCGTCATCAACAACTGCACATCTAAAATTGTGTTCGTCTTCAATAATTACTCTTCGTCGAGTCTTTTTTACTCGAATTATTATTAAATGTGTAAAGATGGATTATACGCACAGATGTGCTAAGTCAAGTGGTTCTATTTAATTGCAAAGACTTAATTCTGTTATTGATAAACCAACCAAGTTTTAAAATAATCCTCGTTTTATTGAAAATCTTGTATCGGTACAGAGTCCGTACGATTAAGTTAATTTGATCGAATACGTAAGTTATAAAAAGTATAATAATTTATTTTTGCGGTAGAAAATAATCATAAAAATTTGTCGTTGTCGTCGTCGCTGCTGTTTTAAAGATATTAACATTACTCCGCAACTTTAAATCTACAAATAGGAAATATTTACCAAGTGCACGTTGCGCTTTATTATTAATTATGACTTTGACAATTTCTCGATTGCAGTATCGAATAATAATTACTCGCGTTAAATCTTGCATACGTAATCTACTTCGAGTGTTCTATACGTTTTTTATCTGCCAAAGAAGGAACGCGCGCGCATTCCTATAATCGCAACGGCTTATAAGTTTATTGTTGTCACATAAAAGTGATAATAGTAATCATTGGCGAAAACTTTTCACAAAAGTGATTGTATTGTGGTTACGTTCTGCAGATTTCGTCACCCAATGCCATCGAGTACGGCATTATCGGACAGCTGACGTGCATGGGTGATCACAAGGTACGTAACGAACGTCTATCTCGAAAATAAAAAATAAAATAAGAAAAAAATGAAAACACGTATTGTTAAGAAAAGTAAGCGAGTAAATAATAACGAGGAAGATAATGGAGGTGTTTCTAAATTTTAAACTAGACGGTAAAAGTTGAGACTAATTTGAAAATAAAACGATATACTGCTTACGCAGAGGCTATTCACACTGTACTTTACGATTTTTTTATTCTGATAGTGAAATTTTAATTATTATTATTATGTGGCTGCAGCCTGTTTTTCTGGAGTTTCGAATGAATATCTAAATCGACGCCGAGGTACCTATTTCTCTGTCTTTTAATAAAATCATCTTTTTGTTTTTATTTAAACTCTATGTTGTCGTATACTTATTTCCGTTTTACTTGTACGATTTTTATGTATTTTAGTATTTGTACGTAATAATTATACATATACTTATATATATTTTTCAAAACTTTTCTTGTATTTTCGACATTTTTTTGCATAATATTTATGTCTCTGTCTCGTACCTTTTTATCCGTGTTTATATTATTTATTACTCCGCCAAAATTAACCCACGTCAGATTCATTATTATGTATCTATGTATTCTTAAAGTAATCCAAAGTTCAGTTTGGCTAGTTCTCTGTTTTCCCGCTCGATTTATCGAATTGATCGACCTACATTCAGACTTGCTTGTTCAATTGTTGTACTGATTAAATAATCATTAAGCATTTGCCATTCGTTCATTTTCGCTCCTTTCGAAATTCTCGTTTGCTTTCCAAGTCGCTATCACGAAATCCGTGTTTTTCAATTAAGCCCTTTAAGACTCGCTTTTATCACAACATAAATATACGCGCTCCTTTTGTTGAAACTTTTAAACGTCAAAAGTATCCGAAATAACGAATTGTGCAATACTTGTCAGGGGCCACCGCATTATATAAACTTAACGATTACTTAATTTTCAATCGGTCTCCTCAATAATAATTAAAATTATTTTAAGTATTAAACTGCATCGTGTAAATTAAATAAATTGTCTATATTTACATTGTTAAACCAGTTATTCAAAGAGAGAGAGAGAGAGAGAGAGAGAGAGCGAGAGAGATATTTATAAAAACATATTTCTCGGTTGGCAAACTGTTATAATTTTACCTTTCCCAGTATTCTTATTAAATATTGCGCCCTTAATCGGATTTTGTAGTAATTTGCTCTTCAATCATTTACCTCTAATGTATTTATTCTGTAATAATTAATTTAATTTGTTTTTTGTATGAATAATTGTTAATATTGATGAGTAATATAAATTCCTATCAGCAATTTACTAATACTATTAGACAATTGTATTTTTTCGATATATTATTGTACTTTGAATGGCAAAATATTTACAGTGAAATAGCTAATAATAATAGATGCAACGAAACATTCCACCTTCTTTTATAAATCTAAGCCAAGTTAGAGATCGTCTATACCTAATTTTATGTCCGCCAAAACTATTGAAATATCATTAAAATTCACTCACATATCCGTGAAAAATTCTTACTCGCCTATTGAGTTCTATAACGAGAAACCGCGTCGGTTCAACCTATTATTTATTAAAACAAAATCATTGCAAATATCAGTATATTAAATGACAATACGCCTACACGAAGGTGAATAGGTTCTATTACTACACTGACATTCTTTCTTGTACACATACGACCGATCGTCTATAAATATGCGGATTCAACGTATGATAATATATTTTACTGTTGCCCTTTACGAACAATAAAATTTTAATAACCAACTGTTGATTAATGAAAGAAAGACTTTTCTTATAAGTAATTCAGTTATTGAAACACACGTGTATAAGAATTAAAGGCGTTTTTATTTAGTGACAACGAAGGGTTCAAGTTTTGTAATATTCCAATTAATAATTCTTCTGCTAGAGTCACGTATAAGCAGCTTTAATGCTTGCAGATTTATGAAATTTTACGAATCAAATTTTTTAATACACTAATCCACAAAACGCAATATTTATTGAAAAGATATATTTGCTTCAGTGATTTCCGTTTCGGATGTTTAAAGAAACACTTTATAAGCAGGAAAAATATTTAGATATATTTATCGTAAAGAAGTTATTAAACGAGTGGAATATTTACTTAATTGGAGTTATTAATACACGTGCAGTTGCATATTATAAAAATAGTTGAACGAATTATTAAAAAGTTCTTTTCCGGCTGCTGCATAACACGTTAAAACTATCACTCGATGAGTAATTGCTTTTAAAATTTATGTAATCGACACTGATAATTCGTGATACAGGCAATTACATAGCTAAATGCAAAAACTAATCGGCATGTTGATCTAAATGTAAATTTGAGCAGATATTTGATGAGTAATAATTGATAACGTAGTTGCCCCTCACGAAACCCGTTGTTCTTCGTAAAAATAAGGAAAACAGTTCTTTAGAATAAATAAAATGCAGCGTTTGTATTCTTTACTTTTATGCAAGAGCAAATTAACTAGTTTAATAAAAGTTGTCGAATCTCTATCGCGTTTTAGTGATTTACGATAATAATTGTTATGCGCATCTATTATCATCGATAAGTTGAAATTGGTTAATTGTAGTATCACTCTTTCATAAAAGGCAATACAACGTGGCGGAATAATAAAGTAACTTCTAAAACGATGAAATGGAAAAAAATGAACCGTCTATTTTGAGAATTGATAACGCGTCTAGAGTATTGTTAAAAATTGTTTCGTTTAAAAACAGCTCGGTCGTCGTATGGTTTGGCTCGTTGATCAATACCAGTCAATTGCAAATATTTCCTCGAGCACTTATCGAATAAAACATAAAAAAGCTGCAAGCATGACTTGGAGCTGCAGTTGGTCGTTGCAATTTTTAACAAACGACAATATTCGCCGTTGCAAGGACGAAATTGTTTGTTCTCATTGTTGCAACACCATAATGTTCGATGGAAAATAAAATGCTTTTAAGCCAGTAACAGGCGCGTAAATTGCAAATGAAAACGTAGAGCGAGTAGCGTTGCTCGCAGAAGAGGGGGCAGCACCTTTAAAAACATTCTCTTTTCCATTCGGCCGCGACGACACCTTGATTCTATTCGAATGCAATTAGCAAAGGCCCAATTGCCGCGAGCCCAATATCGAACTAGAACGACCCATCCGAGCGAAAAAGAGAAGTGAATAGAGCCAACCACCCGAGTCATAACTCCTGCACACACAGTCATTTTGTTTCCCCTTTTAATGTGTTTCCAGCCAGTCTACTTGAGGGTTGTGCTCGCCTCGGACGCAGGTATGATAAATTGCTGCAGCACTGTGGGCTCTGAGCTCTGCTTTCGCGTGCCAGAAAGCTACTCGGCTTCCGAGCGCCTGCCACTCACCATATCCCCATTACTATCCTCCTCGTCAGTCCTGCCTGGCTGTCGTAGTTGCGCACGTGTCGCGACAGTTGAACACTCATCGCACAATAATCTCCTGCACGCAGCCCCTCTTAAGCATGATCCCTACACCCCGGACAGCATGGACAGTCCAAGCCCCAACGCGATAGCCGTCGCCTCGGAGAACGTACCCCCGGACCTGGACGCGCTCTCCGTCTCCACCACCGACGAGCGATTAGACAACCTGCCGGAAGAGCGCGAGCGAGCTCTCAGACACCTGGACAGGGCCGTGTCCCCGACCCTGCTCAAGTCGAAGCTGGAGTCGATCGTCCAGAACAGTCGCTGGGAGCAGAGCAGACCGACGAGCGGATTCGGATCCGCCAACTCCGGCTCCAACTCCAACTCGGACCCCGACAACGAGCCTGGCAATCCGAACGCCGAGGCCTGGAGCGCGAGGAAGAGCCGCAGCAACAGCGACGTCTCCTGGCAGAGGTCGCACCTCCTCACGAGAGCTTGGCTGCAAGGCAAGAGCCACCAAGCCTACCATTCCTTCTCCAACAATCTCCATCGCACCGAACACGACGAGAGCCTGATCAAGGAACTCTCCAACAAGAGCAGCGATCACAAGTACCAGCAGTTCGCGTTCGGCGGCGACATAGTCATTCCGAGGATAGCTATTATCAACGCCAGCAATTTCGAGTCGAACGCGAGTTCCGTCCACTTGTACGACGACTGCGGTCCGAAGAAAGCTTCGGCCCTCGCCACTGGGCAGCCGTCCTCCGATCAGTACCTGGACAACTTGTACGCCAATACGAGGACCAGGAGTCTGAGCGAGGCCGACTCCAGCCAGGACAGGTCTGCAACCGCGTTCACCCTCGAGGAAGACGAGTTGCAGGGGCAGAAGCTGGAAGAGGAGGAGGAGGAGGAGGAGGAGGACGACGAGGCGCGAGTGAACACGCGCTTGGCCGACGATCCGATGGACGTTAAACCAGCCGAGTCCCTTTTGGAGGATGCCGATGTTACGTCGCGAACGCACGCAACAACCGGCGGTGACATAAAGGTTGCCGCCAATATCACCGGGGCGCTGGAGACGAGGCAAGAAACCCTGCAGACAACTGCGACAACCGCCTCGAAAGACACCACCAGGAGTAACTCGATACAAAGCCAGGAAGCGAACATCAGTCTTAAGTTCAAAGCTTATAACAAGGTCACGGAGAGATGTAAGCGCAATATCGTCGAGAAGAAGAGTCGCTGTGAAAAATGCTGCGTCCTTTCCTGATGCGAGTATCGTTTTTATTTCCTCGATAGTAACGAGCAATTTAAGCTTTTATCCCTACGCACAATTGGGTAATATCTGCTTCTATTTTTTACAAAAATATTTTCAAATATCGACGAATGTGTTCTTCCAATAAACATCCGCCAATCTTACTAATATTTCGCTAATATTTATAAAATTAAATTCTCGTGCCTGGCAATAAAAGAGCTTTCACTTTTATAAACAGCATTGCGTACTTCGTGGATAAGTGAGAAAAACGGCGCCGCGACATCTTTTTCGTTTAACGTGTATGATTAAATTAATTTAAATTAAATTAAATTAATTAAATTAAAACTAACCAATTTTGTTGTCTCCTTTGCGAGCAAATCTCGAATACGTCGAATTTCTTCAACAAATCCAAAATGGACGCTTAACAAATGTTTATTGGAGTTGCACTAAAATAAAAATTTGAAAATTATGCGATCAACCAGTGATATTGTTCAAATTTATACATGTACAAAGAAATGTAACGCATTTTCAAATTACTCGTTTACTATTTCCACGAACCACGCGCAATCAGTGCTATTGGTTGTTTCTCAACCCATTGAGAAAATTCTAACAAAACTGTATCAGTTTTTAGAATTATTTAAATCTACAGTAATAAAATTACTTTGTATTTTATAACGACACTATAAGTCAAATGCACAATTAGTTTAAATTCATTTAATGAATTGTAAGCATCAACACAAATACGAACTCTACGCGTGGATTTGAAGCATCGATCTTAAAATTAAAGAAATAATTAAAAAATCGACTGCTTCGATTCGATCGATCTTCTACATCGTGTGGCAGATTTTTATTCTTAGTTTCATATTATATATTTTTTATACAATTATAGCGCATTCGATGAAACTATGCACATCGAAGATTCCAATGTTCGTTATCGCAATTTAGTAATTAAAAGATAAAACTCTCAGATTTTATGCGCGACGTATGTCGCAACATATTGATATATGCGGATTTGTAACTTGTCATTTCGTTTAAACGTCAGATGTACACTGATTGTGATCACAGGTTCCTGTTCAAGCGTAACAATAGTTTCGCTTCTTTTAAGTATTATGCATTAGTATATTTGTTCATAAGTTTTCCAATAAATATTTACAGTAAAATGACCGTTTGAATGAACTTAACAAATCGATTAAAGTGCAATTGATATCCGCTCGAAAAAATTCTTTTCAGTCGAGCCAAGTTTTGTTAATTAGGCGATTTTAACAGATTTTATAAAAATATTGTCTCGTATGGATGAAAATTAGATGAATTGATGGAAAAATTATTTTTCAAAAGAAAGAATAATGAAAGGATAGTTAATGAACATTCTGCTGCAGAATTTAATTAAAATTGTCCATCTTCGTTCAAAATGGCAATTTCTCGCGGTTTATATTTAAACATACGTAGATTATTTTACGAAGACTGCGAACTAAAAGAATATATATATATTTATGGAGCATACTAACTTTTATCTTCAAAAATTTAAGCAATTACTTATTAATGGACAAACTCGCGATAAAAATTCTGTACAAATTCAACAACTTTTAAAATATAGCCTTAAGTTAGATTTTTTTAAATTCGACTTCAAATTCAAAAGAGTAACAAAACAAGGTCTATTTTTTATGAAAAGTTTTGAAATTAGTTTTACAATAATGGTATTTAGAACAAAAAATAATTTTATTATAATAGCTTAACAAAGTGCATTCGACTATTAATCGTAAAACTTGTCTATGTTAATTGGACTTAACTGCCAAAGTTAAACTTAAAGCTTATATTCATAATTTAATCCATGTTGTAAAAGTTTATGTAGATAAACATTTATTGTGTTTGCAGAAACTAAAAGAAAATCAAATCAAATACTTGTGTATGACATTTTAAAATGTGACGCGGATCAAAGTTTAATCAAATTGACTGTCTACCTCTTAAACATATATAAATATTCTTGATGAAATCATTAGTCACTTAAGTGTGTGTAGTTTTTTACAACTTATTCAGGCAAAAGTATCGGTGAAATACTGTACGAATAAGGAACTGACTGAAATCACATTAATAAACGGTTTATAGTTAATATTAATCATCAGAGAAATTCAAATAACAATGTCGACAATTAATTTCAATTCAATAACTTCACCAATTATTCAATAACTTTTATTTATAGCGAAAGTTTAAGCAAATACGACTTTAATATTCGTTGTTGAAAAAAAAATTACTTATTTATAATTAATAAAGCTGCGCGTGTTAGTTGAAACGTAATACAATTTAACGCTAAAGTGTAGCAGTAAAGTTTTATTATATTTAATGCGATTTACAAACGAAAGCCATTTTCGTTACTTTCGAACAGGTTATAACAGGTTTAGACGGCTTAATCGTTAAGTTAGAGCATCGCGTTGTTGCGAATTTTATCGTTTACCTGACGAAAATTTTTAATAATCGTACTTGTAACATTCAATAATTACATTATCATTATCAAATATATTTATACACGACTGATAACACGGGAAACCGATAAACTTCCTTGCTGTATTTACCCGCAAATTCGATTGATTTCGCTAAATTCCAGGAGAAATCATGACGACCAAGCAAAAAAGAAATTTTAATATTCGAGGATTTTTTAATTTACTAACACGTGTTGTCACGTCTTAGATGTTTGTAAATGATTTTATTTAAAGTGAATTTCCGTGTCAAAAATAACATCAACTGAACAATATTTACAATTTTACCTTTGCTTGTTTCTTGAATTTATTAAAGTTTAAAAAGATTTTTTAAACGCTTATTAATCCGATCGTTTACAACGGCAAAATTAGCCTTACGATTAAAAGTAATTTATAGACTAATTTAAATTTGTACCATGTAAATTTTTTTATATTTTTACGCGACAATAAAAAAAATCGATTTATTCTATTATTCGGGAAATTTTAGGGATAGAAGACAATTATTTAGCTTCGGCGTTAAAGCTCGCACTAAAGCTTCCGATGTAATTGTAAATACGGCTGTTTATGTTTGTTTCAAGTGTGCATTTCATGCTCTCGTCGAATTTTCTTATGCCACCTGCATAAGGTGTGCGACGTAGGTTATAAAACAAACGGTGATAATTATACGCTGCGTATATTTTATTTTTAAAAACTGATACTTCAGAGAGAGAGAGAGAGAGAGAGAGAGAGAGAATCAACGTTATCCGAGCTTCGCTTACCCGAGAGCTATAATCAAACGATAGAGGAAGCAATTGTTTCCGTTTCCGGATAATCGGCTTGTTGTTCCACGTAGTTAATGTGTCTGCGAAACAGTAGTTGCGATTGCGTGAGAAAACGAGACAATAGCGCAGATTTACGTAACAGTAGGAGCCTCCGTATTTTTCGAATAACGTACTTCGGAGACGATAGTCTTTGGCTACCATGTATAAATAGTGTTAAGTGTAAAGCTGCAAGAATTAGAGTTAAGCTGTAAATAATCCACAGGCACACATACTGTGAAATTTATGCATGCAAGCACACGCGTCATACGTATGCATAAAACATTCACATATCAAATTTATAATATATACGTATCTCCAATCCTTAGCTGTTTACAAATATAATTGCATATTTTTTCATAAAAACTTGATTTATTTTTATTTCTTCATTATCTGTCTTTGCATCCTTCTCGTCGATTAGTTATCTCTTGTATTCGCTATGAAAAATATGTCTACCTTCAATATTGGCACGCGATATTTTGCTTATTTTTATTTAAACGCAGTTTTGTTTATGTATTATACTTATTAATTTATTAATCTAACAACTAACTCTTTAATTTTCTCTATTATACATATGTAGTAAAAGGTTTTTATTGATATGTAATATTTGCATTGCTGCTTGTTTATTACTATTATTATTGTTGTTGTTGTTGTTGTTATTATTATTAGTATTATTATTATTATTATTATTAGTATTATTATTAAACCTGTTGTCGGAGAATTTTATTTGAAATTTTTGCATATGTATGTAATGATTATTGCTCGTATTTTGTACGATGAGTTTTTTTACAAATACCTTGATGATTTTTGAGCTTCAAAAAGCAGCTTTATTTTTGTAAATGTCCGTTGTTATATTTGTTTATTATATGTAAAAAGATCATCTAAAGAGCGGCAAATTAAAGTATTTGGCTTATGGTCATTCGTTACGTAACGAAACGTTAAGTATTCGCGCTGCTTCGAGCCGACAATTACGAAAACTCTAACGTTCGCCACTTTGTACCAGAATTTTTACTTCCCACGCTATTCGTCATTATCTAACAAATAAAAAACATTATTGTTAAAGGCAATTAAAATCTGAAAAATTTATAGATTTAATTCGCGCCGAATGTTATTCGCGGAAATAATAAATATGAAAAAAAGATCGGAGTGCATTAGCGTTGAAAACAAGATTTGCATAACCAACATCTATGGATATTGTCTCGCATCTCCGCGCAACAATATTACTCGAGTCATTCTGGCTAACTATTGCGATTCGTTCGTTTATCGTTCAAATACTTTAATTTGTCGCGCCGAAAATTGCCTCTCGCTCGCGCGCAAATGGAAAAACAATCCGTTGGACGAAAGAGACGGAGGAAAAAGAGCAGCGAGCGAGAGAGAACTATTAATCTAAGAAAGAGAGACAGATAGTTCAGGTTGAAAAGAGGCTTTTCTCGTTGTTGGACTTTGACAAGCAGATCCCTGGGAGTCCGTGAAGGCAGTCGAGGAGAAAGAAAGGATGATCAGTTTCACGGAGTCGTTGGCGAAGACGGACCTGTGCGACGCATCCACAGGCGAAAACGGCAGCATCACTCGCTACATCCACATCAAGCACGCGGACTCCACGGTGAAGATCTTCCGCGAGACGACCGTCTGATGATGTCCTGGCCAAGTGTCGTTGAAATCGTATGAAATTTAAGTTCGGCTGCCCCAAGAAAACAGTTGGTGCGACTGAATTTATCGTAAGGAAACACTGATAAATGCTGACATTCTGAGTTAAATAAAGCGGAGGAGTTACACTTTTATCTTCGTGAAAAAGTTAAATTGCGATATTCCGTAGCAACATCTGATCAACGTTTTAGGGAGATCTATTCTCTATTCGTATCTCTAAAATATCGAATTACTTTAAACGGCGATTTTAATACATCAACTTACATTTTTATTGGTATTTTTGAATGGACGGAACACTTTAAACACACACTTTTCTACCTTTCACACGTTTCCAATACCCTGATTTTTTACGAATCAAGGCGTATTTATTCAAACTCCTACTACTACTACTATTATTATTATTATTAATATGTTAAAAGTAAAAAAAACCTGCTTGGGTAAACGTTTCTCTAATTTAAAGAATTTTTAAATGATTTGTAAATAAGTTTGCATTCCAAAGTAATTGCTTTTGTTTTGAAGACGTTGACCTTAATAAAAAAATATATAATACATTATTTTTAACTGCAAAAATACTAGGCGACACGAGATGATTAATAAAATCTAGTCATTTATTTTTAAGTGAACGGATATTTTGCTAGTTTCACTCATTCTTTTTTTTCGCGTTGCTCCTTATTTTAATCAAGCGACGATGTACAATCCGTAAAAATATACATCATTGAAACTCTCTAAAGTAAAAAGCAAAGACAAACGATCTTGGAACGAATTCACCACTTCAACTACTTTCGAATATTTTTCAACAACAAAGATGTTAACAGATGTTGGAAATCTAAGTTCTTCCATATTTTTGCACATGCTATAACAACAATTCTCTTCGTTTGAACACAGACTTCACATTATAAGATAGATTAATTATAAAAGTAGTTGTATTTTTATTTAAGTAAATAAACGAAAATAGTTTTTCATAATTCTCTGCTCTCGTCCGAGTAAAATATGAAATTTAATCGAATTCGGTACAATATCCTTTCCCCGAAACTGCACAGCTTCAATTTATCTAAATTAACACGATTATTACCATACACTTTCAAACTGTCATTCGAAAAAAATACCAATTTCTTATTAGTTTAAATTATACGCGATATTAATAAACATATAATTATCGATAATGTACCTCTTGTTACGGTATGCACTGATTGCCAATATTACTCAGCATTGGCTTACAATTAAAAAAGGATACTTAATCGCATAGAGGTAGTTCTATTGAAATAATTTAATGAATAATATACTATACATATAAATACTTAATAAAAATATTCCATTTTATTTCGTAGCTAATTATGCGAGCGAATATTGCATACGTATACTTGTAATCTCAACAACTAGACGTTACAAGAAATCTCGTTTTCCATTTCATGATAATACATATATTTATTTTCTTATTATATATTGTAACATAATTTGAAGTAAATCACGAAAGCATTATTGTTATTGTAGAATAAATTAATCTAAGCAAACTTCAGACGATCGAAGATGTTTTATCTTCGCATCTAGGACATTTTGCAGAACATTTTTTAAAGATTTTCTCGAGGTAAAAATTTTTTTGAATTATCATTAAGAAATACGGAATGCCAAATTTCACTGCTTCACCTCGTTAAAGGTTCGTAATAAAATCTCTAATTTAATTGGTAAAAAATCGCCTTCATTTTCACATTGAAACTTTTAAACCAAATATAATGCTGTTAAAAGACAAGGCGTACCTTTGATGATCGAATGGAATATAATATATTGCAGTGAATTGTGTTTGTAATATGCGAAAACGTCCATTATCGTTTTGAAACGCGTAACAAAAATCATCGATAAATTTTATTGCCGTTTCCGATTAAAGAATAAACTTAAAAAACAAAATTTCTCGTAATCGAAAAATTTCTGATTGCAAAGGATTTATTTAATACGGCACTTTCGCGAAAATGATACGTAGACTCGATATACTCATTGAATAGCAAAAAAAACAAATTACACGAGTCTTTTTCTTGATCTGCGAATTAGCAAATTAAATACTTAAACTTTTAACAAATAAAAGTATCATTAAATATCCTTGAAATTATACATTGAATACATTGCATAAAAACGCTAAAATGATTGCGAAAAATTTTTCTTTAATTTAATCTAATACCGTTTGGTATTCTATTTGATAAAAAACGTAAATAATAATTTAAAGGATAAAAATCTTCATGTTAGTGATTTTAAGATTAAATGAAGTGTATTCATACTAAAGACGCACACACACACACACACGTATATATATCCATAAAAGGATGAGGAAAAAGTGTGTGTTGTCGCGTTACTTTATGATAAAATTTTAAAACTCTGTAGTGCATATATGCGTATAAAAGTTATTTACTTGATCTCGAAATTACGTAGGTTGTGGCACTTTTATTATTTAAATATAGAATATTTATTTCAGAAGCTGTAATGAAATTTTTTTATTTGTCAATGTACTTTCCAATAGAACTTTAATTTAAACCCTTCAATCTTGTAAACATATTTACTATCGAAAGGAATGGTCGTAAATTATGCATTAAAATTGTAAAGGGAAAACTAAAACGAGATCAACGTATAAAGATAAATATGAATTATTTTAAACAAACTTATTAAATAATGATTTTATGTCACTTCCATATAATAATTTAATGATGAAATACCATTATTACTAAATAAACAACAAATTTTTAATCAGTATTTTTCATTTTTTTTTTTACTTTACCATATACTAGTTTTTATAATTTATTAATTTATAATATATTATTGTAAATAAAGACTTGGTTCTTCAATGAAAATAATATTTGAAAAAAATTGATGGTTTTTTAATGATTATGATAAATACTAATTTACAAAAAATATTAAATCGAGCAGTATTTTGAAACAACTTTTTCTAATACTTAATAAAATGATAATGAAAACTAGTAAAGAACCGAAATCAATTTACTTACCATAATTAAAATAATTCAGAAATTTCTATGAATACACATTAATTAATAAACATGATTCTAAACTAGAATAATGTACGATAAGGTAATCAATTTTTTAACTAAATTGCTTAAAATACTACAAAACGTTTTCTAATACTATTTTTCCCATGTTTATACTAAAATTTTCTCATCGAAAATATTTTGTACAAAATTTTTTAACCTAAAAGTTAGGACATATGCACTATCAAAATGTAATTGCTTTTTTATACAGTTTAATATAAATTATCTTTTACTATCCTCTCCAAATTTTTATAAATATATAAAGATTTATTTGAATTGCTTTATAAGCAAATTTAAAAAATGACTTGAAGTACGAAAAAAAGTTGTCATCTTAAATACAATAGTATTTTAAAAATGAAATACTCATGAGAAAGATATTAACCTTTTTACAAACGATTATTAACTTTATAATTAATTTTAAGAGGCAATGTGTCAATAAAATGTGAAATCATCGTATTCAAACGTTTAATCAGTAATGAGAACCACAATTTCAAATTGCGCTAGTAGGTTTTTCAAATTATACTTGTCATATATTTACTTGAGAGTTGATTTTAATCGATTACTTTTTTCCCTGTAAAAAATAAAATATTTGCTATATTTGATCAAGTTTATTTCAACAATATTGCAATAATTAAATAATAATATATGTTTAGAATCATAAATGTAAAAATAACTTCTCTGTTTGGGAAAACATTTGCCGATACGATAATTTAAGATCTTAAAATATTACTTTATTGTTTCCATTTATATTTGAGACTAAAACTTTTTAGCTTTAAAAAATGTACGTAATTTTTCAAAGAAGCATATTAGAACATTTTTCGATGAAAAATAAAAGAAATGTTTATATCAAAATTTTGTTAAATATATTTTGTGTACATATTTTATATCGACAAATATGTGTATGTGTATATTTTATATTCCATAATTTATTTTTGAATTAATGAGATGGAAAACTGTTATTATTATTACAATTATTCGTTATTGTCGGTTGTTATAATAATTAAAAATATTGGCATTTGTTCTTCGGAATTTACTTCAATTATAAATTACAGAATTTCAGTCTGTTTGTTTGATGCATTGCCGAAAAACTAAGTCATTCCTAATCTAATTATATTGCAAAGTACGCACGTACCTTATACTTTTAACATTAATGAAGGTTTATCACATATTTGTTATGCAACATATTGTTTAAAGACACTGCGAAACTGTAACTTCTATCATGTCTTTTTCATAAAATTTCTGTAATACAATTATGGTCGTAAAAAAATATAAATGTCGAATACGTCATAACAATGGCATATAGTTTCATATAATTTCATCATAAATTATGTATGTGTATATTATATATATATAATGCATTTGGAAATTCTAAAAATAATTATGAATATTAGGCGATGACGTTGTTCGGGATTATATTGTACGAGCAAGAATGTCGGATATCGTCTTATTGCATATATACAATTTGTGTTTAGAAGATATTATATGAGACTATGTATGGGCAGAAACTATTGTATACATAGCAACCTAATGAAAACCTCGACTGACAAAAAGTAAAATATCATTTTAAAATATTGTTTAATCGCGTGTCTAATTTTTTATCCTTCATGACACAGTTGAGCTTATTCAATGTTCGTAGGTAAACCGATAGAGTTATAAATTTTAATAAAAAACCAGTGTTGAATGTCGTACAAAAATGCTACCAAAAATTTCTGTATTGATAGATTTCGATGTTACGATGTTATGACCACTGTAAGCGTATTTTTTATGCGTTTAGACGTACTTAGAAGCGACGCATTTTGTATTTCAACTGTTTCTGAATCAAAAAAGAGTTGTAAAATCGTTAAATCGTCGATAACCGAAACGACCGATCGAGCATTTACCGATCGAGTCCTCGAATTTACAATAGGCAAAACATTGTGATGTATACGTATTATATAAATGTACTAGTCGATAAAACTGTAGACATTAATTAAACTTAATTCTTAGCATCAATAAGACCATGTCTTTTCACTTTCCCTTAATTCATACGCACCACCACCGATTTCGTACTTTAGACCACGTGCTAATGTGCGTGCAGACTTTATTTCGTATTTTTTGCATTGACGTACAACTAATTTTAAATATTATATACAATGGAAAATTTTCGATTAAAATATATATTTCTGAAACTTTTTATGAATATTGCAAATCACAAAAAATCATCGATAATAAAATGTTCTTTATATAAATAGAATTATTTAGTAAATTTGTTTATTTAAAAAAATAATAATAAATAAAATATTATCTATATATTTAATTGATTATTTAATTTTTAATTTTATTATAAATAAAAACCAATGTTATGTAATCACCAAATATTTTATAATGCTTTTAATATATAAAATATTGCGAATATTACACTAATGCTTGTATTCAATTTATTTAATAATAAAATTAATTTTACTACATTTTATACGTATATTGGAACTGCAATTGTGAAATTTATCATTAGGTAAGTATTGAGTAAGCATATTATATATTTAATTGTTTATTTTGTTTAAATAATTTATTTTTATTTTTTCAGCACGAATCATTATTAATTAATATTTCGTTTAATTTAATGTATATAAAATCTTCGAAATATTATGTTTTTATATTTATAGCAGGAAACTTAAACGTTGAACCATTTTAGATGATTAAAACATTATAATTAGAAAAAATACAAGTGTTTGTAAAATGTTCAAGAATTTTTTATTAAATGTCGTCGGTAGCGGGTAAATCCGTATAAGAAAGTAGAATGCAAATCAACATTGCATAAATAGTAACCATATATTTTCTCTTATAAATTTAATAGATGCATAATTATGCTTTTTGATACAATACAAATAAAAATTATAATACGTCAATTGAATATTTCCGTCGGTAATAATAAAAATTCACGCACAAAAGTTCAATTGAATTAAATCACCAGCCTCTTTTAAAACAATCTACAATTTTTTATTAGAGTCTGATTTCTAATTTATGATTTCAAACTGAATTTTATTTCAGTCTTTTTACATGGATTCGTGTTAAATGTTATTATCCATTATAGTATAGTATATTATTTTATTAAACACTATTCTACAAAGTTATTCCATGTAGCGGTATTTAATTTTACATTTTATGTAACAATTTACTTTTCTGGTCTTATTTAATTATTTACGCATTTTTGTATTAGTTACGTGAAAATTACTATACTATTCAATTAATTATTATATTAACGCTTATTTCTTATTATACATACACATTATATTACATTAGCTACTTATATACAATTTACATAGACTTAAAGGATATTATTGCATTTTACCAAATTTTCTGTTTTTACTCATCTAATATTCCATTTTAATCGTTAAACAAACTATAGTTATTTTAAGATTTATCATTTTACAATATAGCTTTTCTATTGCTCCATCTGCAACATTTGTCAGATTCTTAGAATATTCCACTATATGTCCGGCTCATTTATGGGTTTATTAATTACTAAATTTATTTAAACTTGTACCTTTTACTCGACCATTAATAGGACTGAGCTTTAAATGTTAAGAAGGTGCAATTAACCTGCGGTAGTTTTAAGATTATTCGTTCATGATCCTCAATTTCTGCGTACTAGTAATTGCTTAATCGTCATTATGGCAATTCCATAAATGCTGGTATTATTATTGTGTATATTTAAAAGATTTTACGTTGCTTATTTTGAAATATTGTCATGGCACTTTATGTTCTACTACTCGATATTCATCTATCTATTATCATTTGATTTTAATTTTTTCTTCGTTACTCTTAATATTGCCTATTTTGTGTATTATTTTTGTTTCTCGTGCCTGTTTTCTTCTCTCTGTTTTGCCTATATCTTCATTTCCATTCTGCTATCCTTTATTCCTTTATTTTCATAAGTATAAATATTTTTTTCGAATTTTTTTTATCTTTGTGCAGTTTTTACTGCAGGAAGAAACGTATAAGAGAAAAAAGAATTTAGAGGGATATAAAAAGTAATAATAGGCCAGCAGCAGCAATAATGCACGTACGAAAAGAAAGATGTAAATCAAATTTGTTTATATTCAAAATCGAAGCGTATGTATTATATTATATTATTCAAATAATATAATTTGAGCATAAAATTGAACTGAAACAATCAACAAATAGCAAAATTCTTAAACGACACAACACTCGGAAATGCAGGACTAATGAGTTTGCTTTTCTTGAAATAAAGGGTTCGTTATATCCAAATTAAGTAAGCTTATAGCGTTCGAATGATATTGACCACCGGCTTCCCTTTCCACCACTGCGAATGCTGCTACCACCGCCTCACCCCTAAACTTGGCATTATTTTCATATTTAAGACAATTTTCGATCGCACAAACATCAGTGAAAGCGTGCTTAACACGTTCGACAGTTGTAAAGTCGAAGCTGTGGCTCGCAGCGGTTCTCTCGGCGATTTTACACAAATGCCATTCGCGCCGCTATCAGAGCGAAGCTCTACGACGAGCTTAAGATCTCGCGCTCCGAGAAGCTCGAGTCGCAGTCGGTCGTCGATAAAAAGGCCGAACATAATAAATAAGAGAGATTCGCGCGATATGCCGAGGCCGGCTTCCAACGGTGAAGATTCGAGACGCCGATCCCTTCAGTCTTATCACGTTATCAGTAAAATTGGCGAGGGTAGCTACGGTCAAGTGTTCAAGGCTATAGACAGAAGTGCCGGAGTGATCGTTGCTCTGAAGAAGCTTATGCTAGACAACGAAAGGGATGGTTTCCCTATTACAGGTGTGAGAGAAATCAAAATATTGCGACAGCTGGATCACAGAAATATAGTCCGTCTTCGAGAAATTGTCACGGATAATGAAGATGCCACCGATTTTCGCAGGAGTAAGGGCTCGTTTTACTTAGTCTTTGAATACATGGAGCACGATTTGATGGGCTTGCTGGCATCAGGAATGGTTGATTTCAATGAAATGAACAACGCAAGCATTGTGAAGCAGTTACTGGAAGCCGTGAGCTACTGCCACAGTAAAAACTTCTTGCATCGTGATATTAAATGTTCAAATATACTTATGAATAATAAGGGGGAGGTTAAATTGTCTGACTTTGGCTTGTCTAGACATTACGATGCTGAAGACAAGCAAGGCTCTTATACGAACAACGTCATTACTCTGTGGTATCGACCACCTGAATTATTGTTAGGAGAAAAACGTTATGGACCTGCTATCGACATTTGGAGCTGCGGCTGCATTTTAGGAGAACTTTTCTACAAGAGACCAATTTTTCCAGCCGATAATGAACTACAGCAATTGGATTCAATTTTTAAACTTTGTGGTACACCAACACCAGCGGTATGGCCATCTGTGATAAAATTGCCGTTCTGGCATTTATTAAAATCAATTAAGGTATACAGGCGACGAGTTAGAGAAGACTTTCAATTTATGTCACCAACAGCATTAGATCTGTTGGAAAAGATGTTGGTGTTAGATCCAGAAAAGCGTATAACAGCTGCGGATGCATTAGTTCGCCCGTGGCTCAAAAACGTACGTCCGGAAAATATCCCAGCACCGCAGATGCCGACCGGGCAAGATTGTCACGAATTGTGGAGTTTAAAAAGAAGACGTTCGTTGTGGACACCATATTTGCTTTAAATAGTCTTTAAGACTATTAAGAGGAGCGATGCTTTCAACCAGCTTCGACAGCTTTAATTAATAGCCATACAAACAACGTGCCAGTGAAATTTTTTCGTTCAATCTTAGAACTTCGAATAAAATTTTTGTTAAATATTAAAAGAGACGTTTTCAATTCCGTTAAATTGTTCATAAGACTGGTACGTGGTTAAATCAGATAAGCAGCTCACATAATGTATTTATAAAAATAGCTCCGTTATATTTTAAATCGACTGATTGTAATATATATTTTCAATATGAAATAACATTAATATAGTTACGAACAAAACGCGTTATTGCCTTGATGTTTTATTCGCGTCAACAACTTATTCAATAAATAATCATTAAAGTAAATAATACATCATTTGTTACAATCGTCTTTATTGATATATATCTTACATTTGACTTAGTGATCACCCACCTATACTACAATTATTGCTCTCCGCAGTAATAATAATAATAACTCAACCATCGCATACTTTCCCATAAATTAATCCCTTTCCCCCATCATTCCTCGTTTACTTCGCTCTTCATTTCTATTGCATTACAAGCATCTCCTTCTTTTGCACTTCATTCTAATGCTCTTTACGATCAATACACACATTTAAGAAAACCCAAGTGAGATTGTTACATTGATTTCTTATCTATTTATTGTACGAATTTCAAATGCAATTTTAAACTAATTGAACTAAATCTAATAAAATAGCCAGTAGGAATTCATTTTATCTTTGGCAATTTTAACCCTCATAAAATATAACAAACAGTTTTATCGTAATATAATCTTTACTATTAAATTAACATTTGAAACACTTGGGATCAATACATTTGAATCAGTATTTAAATGAAAAATATCTTGATTTTGTACAATAATGTCGTTCCCTTAAGACAAATTAAATTGTATTTAAAACACGCAAATTATACTTAATTGGCGGTAATTACTGTTTATAACTTCACTCTATAGTTTTTATTTTATCATAAATAAAATTCAATGGAACCATTTGATTTATTATGAAACTTCGTTTAATTTTTTTTTATTAATTTTATTATATCGATATCATAAACGATATCATTAATATCGTTTAGACAATAAAAAGCGCGTATGTGCTCATATACGAATAATTATTTAATTTAAAAAAGGCCGAATTTACGTAAAAATCGGAAGCTGAACAAATGCTAAAATATACTTAACTTATAAGTATATTTAATTCTAAGTCTGCACATAGGATACTTTTCGGCATCAATCAGAAGACTATTCTAAAACTAAAATTTAGAATTACATTCGCTAATTACAATTGTGGCTCAGTAAGTAAATGGAAGGAACGACTCCCCTTTAATAATGTAATGTAGAGTATTTGCAACTTTTCTTCAAGCTTAGCCTTTTAAATTATGATGATAACATCGTGTACGCACTATATTGTAGCTGCTACATATATATATATATATATATATATATATGTATATATGTACAAAGACAGAATTTCAAGAAACTCAGGTACAAAGCTTGGGAATTCGAAAAAGTATTAATATTTTGTGTTCAGTACGTAAACCATCTGTAAGGCGGGGAATAAAAAGGTATTAAATGATACATTCAGTTTTACGTCACATTAATGAAAGAAGGTCTATTCTATAAATAAAAAAATCAAAGGCCAATCTGCTGTTAGTGAACTTAATTTATATGAAAACCTACTTTGATGATAGAATAGTTCGTCTAAATCAATTTTTCAAATAATAATGCAAAATTAAATAAAGTTTTATGAATAAGTTTAATGACGAGTCATTAACATATAAGATTTATTTCCAACAAATATAACAGCTTTAACAATTCATATATACGTAAATTTATTTATTTTTTTTGTAAATACCAACGTTGATTTATTTTCTTCTTATTAATTATACATACACATCTGCATATCCGTGAAATTTATAAAAATTTTTTAATTTTTAAAAACATCATCAAATTATGGTTATTGAAAATGAGAGGTAAATTGCTCAAATAAATGAACAAATATTTATGATAGTTTATTCTTAAATTTTATTTCAAATTATATTAATAATATTTACGTCAGCGAGGATGTAAACCACCACGTGATTTCTATATTTCTGTTTTTGTATTACACATACATAATTACCGCTAAGTCTTTGCTCTGCAAACTTTTGCAGTGTCGCATCAACAAAGGTGAAATAATCATATCTGTAGAAACGTCTTTTCTTTCTTAACTCATAATTTTCTTCTATACGTATACCCATTAAAGTATTACATTTGTAAATAAGGTGTTCTTACTTCTTCGATCATTTCATGAAAAAATATTTTTTAAATTACATACACAAATGCTTGTAAACTGTTGTCCATTTTTCATTGCATATACATGACAATGTGTAATTATTTTACTGTGTATCTTCTGCACTACCAACATTATGTATCCTCTTATGCATTATACGTCACACATAATTATTTAATAGATTCACCAATAAAATATATTTACATGTAATTAAGGATTATTGTGATTGTTATAGGATGTTATGCATTATAATAATAAGATTATTATGCATTAAATTTTAACCAATCTATAATGAAAATCTTAATTATAGAAAAAATAAAAATTCCTTTTCCTTTATAATATTTTATTTTATTTTTAAAGCATACGCCTTATTAATTGCATTGCGATTGTAATAATTGCCATACTGATACAAACAAATTTAACTTTCATTATAGATTCATCAAAATAGCTTTGAGATAATTTCATGATAATCCATCACAACTTTTAATTAGTTAGTTTTCAGTCTTTCACAATCCCTACGAGACGCGTCTCTAAGGAATACCTTTCTGCAAACAGAATTCTTCTTTTTGAAATAGTCTCTAATAATCAATAAAAGTAATCTCTAATTATATTGACGAAAGAAAAAATAAAATAAAAAGTTTCTCTGAATGTTAATCATAAGCGAAGCAACGATTCTTTGAAATATTTATACTACAGTGAAACTTTGTGATTTTAAGAGGTATTCTGTAAAATAATTAATCACCCCGTAAGTATGAGGATAACACGCGAAAATATTCTTAAATTACACTAAATTAAATAGATTTATCGACCAAAGGTTATTTTAGTTTTTAACTAATTAAATTATAAATTAAATAATGAAATGAAACAATTATTGAATTTGTTTTATTATCACTTTTTTTAAATCTTTCGAAAATATATGATTTCATTGAAGCTTAAAAAGTTTATTTAACAAAGTATATATAAGATAAAATATACATCGATGACGCGTTAAAATATATCAATGTTGCTTCTCAAAACATCCATTGGGCACGAATTCGGGTTTCATTTTCTTTTCGTTATATATTAGATATAATAAAATAATCACACTACACAGACTTGGTGTAAGTATAAAACTTTGGCATCTTTCGACTTAATCTAAAAAAATTGATAAAAAGTAGTGTCTATATTACAAAACGCGTTTCAAAGTTTTTTCGAGTTCTTTTTTTCTTGAATATTTTACGAAGGAACAAGATTAAAGTTTCCGGTTGTTTAATTTACTTATAATTTTGTTTACTGCAGTCCTCGTTACAATGTCTGGCCATTGCAAATATGAATTGGAAATGTATAAATATATAAATCAATCGCTCGATTAAGATAAAAGTGGATAAATTGGGTCGATAATCTTCCTAATAAAATAGTTGGAATAGCAGTGGAAGGCCTTTTCTACAACTGCACGTTTAAATTTCTACGGCTTGGTTCAAGCTACAAAGAAAAAACCATTTTCTTTAGATAAAAAAAATGAGGCGCTGTCAGAATGCTGTCATCATCTGCAGTTACCTACGATGGAGGAACACGACAAAAATGCACATTGATGTCACGTAGCGACACACATAATGCACAACTTGGTGCTTGCATACTAAAAGTAAATTGACGCGAGATTTAAAAAAATGCATTTTCAAGGTCGTCATAGCGTTTTACACCAAATACCCAAGCTTGCATTTATCGTTTGTTGCGTATGCATGAAAAATCGCGTTCACTCTTCTCTTAATTCAGTTCTACTTTGTTGTCTACTAGTTTTGATACATTACAATAGAGTTGGAATGAATTCAAATGCGGCGCTATTTAATTAGCTTTTAACGGTGAGATTACACTGATGTGTATTACGTTGATGTGTTTTTAAAAGCTGCGGTGTCTAGTGCAACTTACAATTAACTCTACGTATTTTACTTAAAAAATGCTCAATTTCAATACTTTGGATGACTTAAAACTCGAGAAATAGACACGTTTGGAGAAAACACAGACTGCGCTATCGCAAAGCATGCATCCGGTAACAAACTCGACATCACGCGCTATTGTATGCACTATAAGCAGGCGCCCATTATGCAAGTGGCTTACAAGTATTTTCTTATCTCGATACGAGAAGATAATACTATTTGTATAAACACAATTACACCGCTTACGTGAATTAAATTGATTTTCACGTATTCGACAAAAATGCAACCAATTTTTTAATACCGATGATAACGAGTATTCGGCTCGGTAATTTCGATACAATTATAATAAATAATTGATAATAAGTAATTCTAATTGAATCAAATAATTTTCATTGTGCGCGATCAATTGCGCGGATGCACGTGGGCATGTTGCAATGAAAAGAGGTGATTTTCGCGGATAAAATTAGCAATTCAATAGACTGAAAATTATTTTTTTTAATTTTTACTTTTTTTCCTTTGATCCTAATCGTTTGGTCAACTCAATTATTTTCTGCTGAAATGACCAAAGTGCTTTCCTAATGAAGCTGTAATAGGATCACCGGTTTAACAAGAAATATTGATTTATAGTGAAAATATTGATAAAATTAATTCAAACTAGAATTCATAGTTTTAGTCTTATAAGTATTTTTGCTCAAATAAGAAAGAAAATTAGATCGACTGAGCTAATACCAATTTTTACTAATACTAATGTTAGGATTTTTTTAATCTATTATAACTTAGACTTGATATTATATCGGTATTGGACAGATTTCAGCATAATATATTAATATATACATAGTTAATTTTTGTTAAAATCCTAATTTAACGTCCACAACTTGATTGGAAAAAGAGAGAATATATCCATTTTATGAAGTGGATTATGGAATTTTTAAACAGCGTCAATTTTGAAATCATGAATTTACAATTTCACTATATTGTCATATGTAATACAATGTAATTAGATATATATATTTCGATTTACTTAATTATATGCATAATAAATCTTTAGAAATTTTACTATATTGCGTATTAGTTTCCAATTTATATGTATTTTAAAACTTTAATTACTTATTTTTTAAGTAAATAATTGGAATGTAATAGAAATATTTTAAATAGTATATAATTCCATTGAATTTAATATAAAAATCATTTTTTTTTTATTATATGCGTATTAACTCGTACAAATGACATAATAAAAACGAATTTTTAATTTGGACAATGTATAGTGATAGACAGGGCTAAAAACACTGTAGCGTTGTACGTTACCTACTGAGCTGTGCAATGTAAATTTACCAACCCAGTTACGATTAATCGGTTCTAGCTTTGTTACCGCGTTTTTGCCGGTGACGCTTTGAACTTCAATAATTTAAATAAAACATAATTTTTTAACTCGCAGAGCCACAATTCACCTTTGCAATGAGTAAGGCACATCCTCCCGAATTAAAAAAGTAAATAATTACAGATTCATATTTTAAGCACGTAGAAAATATTTTACGAAATTTGAAAATAAATTTTAGGTTAACTTTCTATGTAATGTAAACTAATAATTTTTTTTACAGATATATGGATAAAAAGCTGTCATGTAAGCATTTACTGTGTTAAGTATGATCTTCTTTACATTTTTATATTATAAATAAAAAATTTTATTTTAGTAAAATTAAATGGTGGTCGACACGTTGTGGGTATTTTACGAGGATTTGATCCGTTTATGAACATGGTAGTTGATGAAAGTATCGAAGAATGTAAAGATGGTACAAAAAATAATATTGGAATGGTGGTAAGTTTCCTGAAAAATAGCTTGTACTGAACACTATAACCGATTCTAATGATTTTAAACCAATATATGTTTTAGGTGATACGAGGTAATAGTGTCATCATGTTAGAAGCTTTAGATCGAATATGATTAATATTAAACTTAGTATGTAAGGTATTTATAAGATAATGTATGAACTCTATAACATAAGTATGTAATAAATTTAATATAATAATATTATATTCTTTGGATAATTCAAATTTATTTTTTTCATAATTATAATAAATAAAATTTTTTTTAATCTTTGTTCTAATTTATTTTGTATTTCTATAATTATTTTCAATATATTAGTTTTAAAAATCTCGGCAATTCATATAAATAATTATTTTTATATTGTGATGTTACGATATTTATCAATATTTGTTTATAAAATTGACATGAAAAACTACAAATATAAATCGATATGTTAACAAGTTATCACGTTTTACAAAATTTCCTATCAACTACATAAAAAATTGTTAATATTCACAAGATATGATATAAGAACAGTGCAAAATTAATAATTAAATAAAATAATATATGCTCGCAAAATGACCAGAAATCAATATATTCACAGTATAAGGAACGTTACTAATTTACAAGGCACTCCATCTGTCAAAAATAACTATTCAAGTTAAAAACGGATTTTAAAATGTTTAAAATAATACAATTAAACTATATATTTGTTTAATAAGTCTTATTTATTTATGTTAATAATAAAGATGCATTTTATTAGTTAATTTAGTCTATATTTTAATCATATCACATAGTATACATCACACTTTAGTGACAAAAGCTATAAAAATTTATTTTAATGTTTGTAGTTGTAAAGAAAACTTGTTATAGAAGCAAATCTTCACGTTCTGTAAATCTTCATTGTTGATGTATATAAAATATAGAATTTATAAATTAAGAATATAAAACAATTTATTCCGCTTTTAACTTAAATGTTTACTTTAGAATAAAAATATCTATAATGTAATGTAAAGTAAATAAATGTTTTAACATTACCAGCAATTACTAGCAATCTTATCACAGAGAATATACTTTTTTTCTACTGTACAAATTAAATTCATGTAATTGTAAATAAAAATATGATTTACACTGAATAAAATATTTAACTAAGCTTGCACTTATTCTCAGTATTAATTGTATAAAAAAAAAATCAATAACTATAATGTGCTCTTTTAAAAAGAAGATACGATTTAAAATTAATTCTATTAGAAATAAATTAAATTAAACTAATTCTGTAACTCATTGTAGTGCTTGATAGTTATGATCTTGCGTGATGTATGTCACTGCTATCAATTTATCCAATGGTGCAGATTTATTGGAATTCACTTGCGTCTGTTTCACATTTAACAATAAAACTTCTTTATCATCCTGTTTTATAACTTCATAATTTTCATTCTTTCGAACATTATTTTCTAATTTAATAACTTTTAACATTTCCAAACAATCACTAGAATTTGGTTTTAAACCATTCACAATTTTAATATTAGTAACAGTACTCTTCAAGTTGATTTTATCTTCCTTTTTATCTTTTTGTACAATTTTTTCTTGATTTAATTTCAATTTCTTACAAATACTAGGTTTTAGAGTTTCATTTAATTTTTGGTCAATACTGTTTTGAGATCTAATTTCGTCATCCTTTGAGTTAAACTCGTTATTTGAAGGATTGGTTTGCTTTCTTTTAGTTGCTTGCTCTACTGAAAAATTAACAATTTCTAAAATTTAATTATTTTATAAAATCCTAAAAAGACTTACAAAGTAAAGTCATTAGCCTTTCGGTAAAAATTAAAAAGAAAATAAAACTATCCGTAGAGTAAGATACATTATGAAAAGAAAAAAAAGTAAATGAAACTTTTAAGGGACAAGTGTTGTGAATAAGAAATTAAAATTGAATAAGTGAATGAAAATATTTTTAATACTTTCGGCAATTCAGTTTTAAGATAGCTAAATATGTAGAAATTAAGAAGTTACATAAATCATAAGTAATGCAATTAATTATAACGATGTTTTAGTCGACATATATTTATAAGAGTTTACCTGTTATTCTAGTAATTTGATTGCAAGTCTTGCTATGTTCTGTGTACTCAGATTTTCTATGAAACTTCTTACCACAGTCTGGGCAGAGAGTAAATTTCATTGGATTATTAGCTAAATGTATCTGAAACTGCTTTTCGTTCTCAAAGCGTCGATCGCATACGGAGCAGACAAAAAATTCCTTTGAGCTTCTTCTTCTAACAGATCGACTTCTGGCAATGCAATCGACTTCAATTTTGTTTTCGCTAACGAGTTCGGATTTCCCAGTAGACTCGGGCCCGTGTAAGACTTCATTAATTAAATTTATTTCGCACACCTTGTCGCTCTCACCGGGCAAGTAACTTAGTTTATCAAATCCGGTTTCCGATCGATTTTTGGAGATGCTGTGCTCGAGCATCAAATGCCTCTTCATCTTGCTACTTGTGACTTGGCGCTTGCACAGAGTGCAAATGAGGAAGCCGTGCTTTTTTCGCATGTGAATATCCAAGCTGCCGCAGACATCAAAGGATTCGCAACACTCCGAGCATTGCTGCTTCACTTTGGTCTCTGGATATTTCATATGTCTTAACAAGTCCTGCACCGAGGGCAGGACCTTATTGCACATTTCGCAACGGACCTCGCCAAGCTTATGGTCTGCATCTAAGTGCTTTTTCATGACGTATTTATTGATAAAACCCTTCTCGCACAATCGACAAAAGAAACCTGGATTGTTTTCGTGCTTGGCTATATGCAGTCTGCAGTAATCTATCGAGGTAAATCGCTTCGAGCAGTGCGTGCACCTGAACTTACCTTTCTTCAACAACTTTTTACGCGATCGCTTCCGCGTCTTCTGCTTCTTAATCGTTACAGCGTCATCTAATTTTCTATCTATATTGCGAGTGGTGCCAGACAGGGCGGGCTGCAGCGGACGGACTTTACCAGAGTTTAGCACCTGAACAGCTTTAGGCGTTGATTTAAGTAATGACGCTGGCACTGAATGCTTCTCCTTTTGGTTGGAATTCTCGTTTTGGTATGGCCTCTTAACTTTCGGCACCAGGACTTGCGGCGTGCTCGAGGTGTCGGTCACGACGCTAAACTTTGGTGCCCCCTGAGTTTTATGAAGGAGAGACGGCTCCGACTTCGATTCAGCAATGGGCACAGCCTTGAAGGGGTAGGGTTCGTTGGGTATCACCAAATTGTTAGCGTTCGACTCTTCGATGGGCTCCTCGCTGATATTATTTGTTGGTGCTTCTAAAAATAGAATTGTCAAAAATTAATAAATTTTAAATATCCGCGAATATAATGTGTTAATTGTTGTCAATGTTTCAATGTTTCATAGTCGTATTGTGTCTCACGAGTTACTGAGAACTATTTAATTTAATTAATCTATATTTATTTAAAATGACCAATGCAACGTTATAATTGATTTTACTTCTCGATAATTAATCTGTTTTTAGAAAAATGTACAGTAAGGCTTCTTAATATTACAAATTGTTTACAAATAAAAACTGCGTTATCTTCACCTGTAGCCTTTTCGATTTGTTCCTCTTGTTGCGAATTCATGTTTATATTATTTACTGGTACTTCTGGAGTCGAAGCAACATTTTTAATTGTAGAAGTTGAATTGGTATTATTCGATGATAATGAAGCTACATTGATGTATTCGTGATCTTGTAGACTTGGAGTGTCCATAACATTAACAGTGCCACCATTAAAATGATCGGACAACTTAATATGCTTTGATGGCGATAAAGTGCTCTTTTCATTTTGATTATTACTGATACTGTTTCGGCATGACAATATAATGCTGGATATCATTTCACTTGTTAATTCTCTGTCGGTGTATGGAGTTTGCATTTTCTTGTTTCCAAGTATACTTTTTAAGTTGGTATTATTATTATTAGTATTATTATTATTATTGTTATTAATATTATTATTATTACTGCTGTTATTATTGTTGTTGTTGTTGTTGTTGTTGTTATTACTATTCATATTATTATTATTATTATTATTATTACTGTTGGTAATATTATTCATATTATTATTCATATTATTATTCATATTATTATTACTATTATTATTATTATTACTACCACTACTGCTAGGATTATTGTTGACAGATGGCAAACTTAGCTTTGAAGCTTTATACTGAGGTGGAGGCATTTTAGGTATAATGATGAGTTCATCGTTCTTTGTTAAAGTTTCCATTGTACGATTAAAACCTAAAATAGGATCAAGATAATCAAAACTTCGTTTTGCTCTTGCTACCTCTAGAATTTGTAATTCTCTTTCGCGCATTCTAAACTTGAATATACTCATAGAGCTGGCAATATTATGTTGATAGATCTCTTTTCTTCGACATCTTTTATGATTGATACGAGCCTTACGAGTTTTAAATGTAATTCCACAAATATCACATATGATACATTTATCACAACGATACAATTGTATTGTTGCTCTACGACAACGATCATGATCTATACTAAGGGCATCACATCTATTATTCTCACAATGTTTTGTAACTACTGCATTTATTTCATCCTCTTCAATGTTTGTGGAGATAAGAGGAGTAATTCCTTCTGCATCTTCATATTCGTGTATAATGACATTACAAACTAAACTTTCACAGGGCTCAAAATGACCACATTCTTTTCTTTTCCGTATTATAGGAACTAATAAAATCTCAGACTTTCCATTGCTTTTAGATGGCAAGAGGTTTTCTGTCTCACTTGTTTCATTATCTGGCATACTAATGACTTGAATGGATACATCTGGTTTGTTCGGTAATTTATATTCTCCATTAACTATATTATTTTTATCTAAAGAAGATTTAGGTCTAATCATTCTAAAAGCTGTAGGTGAATTGTTACGAGGAATGGCATGAATGACAATATTAGGCTGATTGAAGAGTCGTCGTACTGGATCAGATTGTAGAACCTAATAATAGAAGTTTTAACTTTTTACATTTTGTTTCATCAAAAAATTTTCAATTATTATCTAAATAAATAAATTTTACATAAAAAAATGTTATAATTTTTTTTTAATTAATTAAATTTAAAAAAGTTTATTGTTTATTAATAAAAAAATAGTCTGTAACAATATTATCATTTAATACTTTCAAAAAAAAATTGATTTACTAATATCTAAGAAAATGAAAATTACTTTGGAATGATTTTAATAGAATTAAAAATTTATGCTTGTTAAATTTTATTTATTATTAACCATTTTATTGATTTAATTTTTATATTTATAAAAATTTAATGTTTGATATAAAGTAATAAATAATGACTTAAATTCAAACTTAAAAATTCTCATATTATAATGTATGTTCTTATATATTCTTATAAACATTATTAAATTAAAACACAAGCTTTATTATTATTATTATTTTATTGCATTAATAAATTTAAAAAAAAAAAAAAAAAATTTAGTACACAGCACAGAATCTAAGTAATTTTCTGAATTTTATTAAATTACCAATTAAAGTGTTATTTAAACTGTTTTAAAAATTATTTGTCTTATAATACAAAATAAAACACCAAAATATTGCACTAAAATATTTATCTTAATGTATTTAATTATAAGATGTGTTATCATAAAAAAAGAAGGTAGTTTAAAATTTTATTAATAGTTAAAATTAAATTATTTATCCAATTCAATACATTTATTTTTAATAAAAAAATATTGAAACATGTAAATTATCTCCTTAATTCAATATAATTTATTGTATATATTGAGTAATTAAATTGTTTAATAATTTAAAAAAAATTAATGAAATAAATTTTTACATTAAAATATCTGAGCTTAAGCATTTGAATAAGATTATCAATTGTAATAGGGGTACCATAGTAATGATATAAAGATATTTTTTAAGTAAAAATGATAAATATTATTATTTATTTGTACACTTAAAATTTATAGAAAATTTTTTATGTACAAATAAAAATTAGTAGTAAAATACAAATTCACACTAATTGAATTCTAATAATTAAACAGAATCTCACTTCAACATGTGTTAAGAATTAAAAACCAGCTGGTGAAAGGAGTCTCAACAGGTAGAAATGTGTATAGTTTGTGTGAAAATAAAATATTTTCACAAAAATAATACAAAATGTAGTGACAAAAATTAAAACTTTTAATGAAATATCTGAAAAAAAAAATAATTAAATAATTATTTAAAAGTAAAACAATATTGTAATAAACAAGGTAAATAAAAATTACTAATACACTAAAAAAAATATTAAAATATCAATTAAAAAAAAAGTTAAAAAAAGTATTTGATATTGTTTCAAAAACACAAAAATTTATAAATTTTTTGCACAAGCAAATTCAACCTTTATTAGATGATTTTAAAAAAGCACTAGTTTTTATTAAGAAATATTTTACGAAAAATTCACATCAATCTCTCAAAATATCTCTCTTTTAAAAATATACATTTTTAAACTAAAAATAAACAAACTGAAAAACAGTCTTATATTTAAAACAACATTACCTGACTAAGCGATGAATTAGACAACATTCTCGTACCCTGGATAGGTACACTTGTCGCGGAGGCCATTATTGTACCTCTGGCATTTAAATCTGCTAAAAGAGCACTAATAGCGACGACGACGACGACGACGAATATTAAGGAGCCATGCAGGTGATAGTTGCGTGAGATATACAAAGTATTTTGTGATTACAGAAAGGGAGGGGAGCAGGGAAGGGGAGCGAGAGAGTGAGGGAAAGAAAACAAAGTAGAGAGAGGAAAAAACACGAAATAAAAATATGAAGAGTGCGATTAAGAGAACACGAAGATGAGTAAAATTTGATCGGAAGAGGTTAGGTCATCGTTAGGTAGACGAAAACCGTAATTTTCTTCCTCGAGGACTGCTTTTACAGCTACGGCTGCAGTAGTCCCGGTCGATGCTCGAACTCCAACCCAACACGACCATTCTGCCCTCACTCGACCCTTTTCGATATCCCTTTCTCCACTCCCTCTCACCTAGGCAATCACTCCGTCCCTTTTCCTCCACCGGTATGGAGGGGGTGAAGGACGCCCTTATTATTTTAAACACATATTTTACTATCACTGGTCCTTCACCGTTACGTGCATCGCTCAACGTCAGTGAAGTAAAAAAGAGAATGAGAATCACAAAAGTTAAAAAATAGCAGTTCGCCGTATGTACGAGGAGATTGGTGGTCGGACGCTGGGTAAAAAAGAAAGAGACGGGAAACGAGAGTTTCAAGTTTAGAAACGAGTATATAATATATATATCTGCATCGTGAGTCTGTCTCTGTTGTTTTTTCACTTCATTATGAATTTTCATCTTCCCTCTCCTTTTCTCTTTCACTTCACTCCTCCTCGGTTAACTTCGTTTCTCGCGCGTGCTCATTTGAGCGCATACGGATACATAGGTATACTCGGTGGCCGAAGGGCTTTGACGTTGCCTGGGTACGCCTGAACGCTCGTTTGCGTGTGTATGTGCGTGCTCGGGCTTTGCTCTGCTCCACACACGCAATCGACGAATGCAAGCGTTCCAAAATATTATGAACTCAACTTTCCGCACAAAGGGAATGCACCGCTAGCTAGTATTCCCGTACATTCGACCAAAAATTTAATAAATAAATGACCCGAGTGAATCTTTGTGCAAATCCGTGAACTGATGATTAAAATAAGGCATCTATAACAATCATTTGTAATTCGGATAAATGAACTAAAAATATTTCACTCTTGAATGAAATATTGAATGTAACGATAACTTTATTTGACAAATGTATAATTCTTAATGCTTGAATATCAAAGTAAAAAATTTAGAGTTTAAGAGTAGCCAGAAATAAAAAATTTTTATTTTATTCAAACACACATATTAAATTTCAACTTGAATTTCATTTTTAAAAATAACATCAGAATTTAAAAACTAAACCATATTTTTACCAATTGAAACTCAAGCTCGCTTTAAAATAATTTTCCACCGAACTACCTATTTTAATATCTCCTACGTTTGCCACTACCATTGTAAAGTCAGATTCTTATTCAATTAATCTTAAAACTTCTAAATTTATAATACACAGTTCGATATACTTTTACAGAGGTTGCAAGAACATATCTCCGACGGCCTGGCCATTTACTCAGATATACATTTTCTACCTATCGAGCATTTATGCTTATACACATAAATTAATATACATTTTTTTAAACATTTGCGATCGCTATTAACAAATTCAATAACCCACCGAAATTTCATTTATAAAAACCATTCGTTATTAATGATTTGTCTTTATTTCAAGTTACAAATTATTTTAAGATATTATTGTTTATTATTACGCTATTATCCTATTTATTATTTGCTATTCGTGTTAAAAAATTAAGTTTTATTTTATGTAATATCACCATCTGAAAACAATCTATTTTTGTCATTCCAGACAACCAAGCAGTAATTTAAAATTTCATGTCATGACTATAAATATACATTTCAGACATTAAAAGAAAGGTGTCTACTAAAGTTTTTTATCAAAACTTTTATAATATAAATGTATCAAAAACTTTCTCATTTACTCCTTCCCATTCGAGTAGACGTGGATGTGTGTACATTTGAGTAAAAGTGCCAATAAAGATAATAAACATTTCTTGTACCAGTTTCAGGCACCTGCAAGCTCAACATTAAACACCTACTTATATTACAATATAATATTTCTAAATATTATCGTTAAATTAGAAAATTTAAACAGAATTTTCTAACGTTGTACAAAGGTTAGATCGTATCAGCACACAAGCTCGCGCGTGCTACATATGCGATGTGTGCACGCATGCACACATATATATATATATATATATGCATAAAAATACATAATATACATATTATGTATACTTGTTTATTGATGAATTGCATGATTTATATCATCTAATAATAATTAAATATATAAATTTTATTGACGAATATAAAGAAAAGTAAATTACAGTTCAACACAAGGATAAAACACATGAAAGCAAAGGAAAAAAATAGTTTCATTTCGGAATAAACGTTGCGGTCATAAGACGTAGTTGCCAAATACAGCTATAGTTACTTTTTGAAGAGTTTTATTTAATGTTAATAAATATAATATAAATTTAATTATTTATTTATAAATTTAAATTCTTCCCAAGTGCAAAATATGAGTTTTACCTAAGCTTGAAGATATAGTGAATGTATCATAAAAAAACAGTCGTTTCATATATATAAGTAATATGAAACAGTCGTTTCATATATAAGTTAACTTCAATTGCTTCAAACATAAATTTCACGAGCATTAAAAAATACATAAAATTTATAAACAATTGCGTACATAATCAATATTTTTATATTTACAGTTCATAGTTTAAGTTTTTTTATCTTATTGTTTTATGTGAATAATATATTTTTACATTTTCAATTCACTATTTATATATTATTTTTAAGCTTAAATATAGTTCACGCTTTAATACTCGTTTTAGCAGTATTCAATTACACAAATTACTTTTCAGTCGGTAAAGTACAAAATTTCTATTTGATATTTCTGTTTATTAATAATGGCGTCGCGAAATAAAACTCTTTTTGGTTAAGTTCTACATGGACTATTTTTCTACCAACTTGTAAACATTACTAGCATATGTAATCTAACACGTATGATCAATATAGTAGAATGAAACTAAAAAATTTACATCTTTAAGTTACTATATCCTTCACATCAGTAATCCTGTAAAACATTTTTATTATCTTAAGTATTAAACAAAAGAGATAACACAAATAATTAAAGGAAAACTATTTTTTTTAATTTTGTACTTTATTTCTAATAACTTTGTTCAATTATTTCATTTTCTGATAATCATATTAGAAATTGTCAGATTTATACATATTGTATAATTTTAATTAATATCTAAATTTTACAATAATTTTTCATGATAAAAAAAAAATGCTTCATGTTTTTTGGAAACGAAAAAATTAATATATAAATATTTTTTTACTCATGTCTGTGCATAAGTAAAAAGAATATTGTTATTTTAACAAAATACTTAAAAGTTTCGAATAGTTCGATATTAAATACCATGTGTTAATAATCTGATTACGTAATAAAATATTAGATTTAAAATTACATTTTCGTAAATAAAAACAAAGCAAATAAATATTATGTGTATATGCACCATTTGTCGGAAAATTGAGTATATGAAAAAATATTTTTGATAAAAATTACAAATTGGTGCGATTTGTATAGTCACGAAAATTTTCTTTCACGCGACAATGAAAATTTAAATACACATTGTGGAATGAGATTATAAATGGCATACATAGTCTTTTTTTTAAAAAAAGTTTTAAAATAAAAATAAAAAATTGAACCAAATAAAAATAGTGATAATATATAATTTTGCATTTAAATGCGTGATCCACTCGAATATAAAAAAGTTTGTTTACCTACATAAATTATATCTGATAAAGTAGAAACTTTAATTAAAATATATTAATTTTTTGTTGATAATAATAGCTAATAATGTGAGAATTGGAATTTCGATTTTTTATATTTAATAATATACAATTATTTTGTTTAAAACTAATTTATAATTTATAATTCAAAAGAAAAAAATTAATTTTTTAAATATTTCATTAAAATTTATTATACTATTGAAGTTTCAAGGCGATGTTTATTAGATTTCTGCCATTGGAAATACATGTCTTTTATTTATTAGAATTCCACCTATTTCTGTTTATTCAGCATATCTAAACATCAAATTATACATTACCTGAATTTAATGAAGGAAATAACATTTCCACATAAAGATTATCTCCTTTCCCATTTTTGTAGGAATTCGTTCTAAAAATGGTTGCGATTTCCCTTGAATAAATTTAGATTTTCAAACAAAAAATTGTGCTTATTGTCGTCGAAAAAATCGTAGCAATAAGTGCAATAAAGCTCTCTATTTCATAAAGATTGTTATAATAATGGCTAATAGATGAAATAATAATAATAAATAGTTAAACAATAATTGAAGTTGTCTTGATAGCGGTAAACTGATCGAGCGGATCGATTGTTTATTATCCTGGCGAGTCTTACCTCTACAGATTATTCTATATCTGTAGTGTCAGCTTTAGTAGCTTTTACAACCGGTTTTGCGCAAAATTTAATTTTTTTTTTGAGTAAAAAATCATTTCGTGTTGCTGCGTTACTGAATGCCATGGCCGCGGGCTTCCGAGTTAAATAAGAGCATGTGGAGTCGAGCCGTCTCCTTTTATCTATATGGCTCCCGTATTCTTCATGCTAAAGTGAGCCGGTAGATAAACACTAAATTACAGTCTTTTTGTAAAACCTTCCGTGCTTCAAATGTATATCTCGTAAAAACAGGGCACGGGTTTTCATCAAAAGCTACGTTGCGCAAACGATATCGCCAAGCCGTTCTCGAATATGTACAAGCTAACGCATCGCCTTAACCGTTGAAATTCGACTGAGTTATTACGAAATCTATAGTGACGATGACGGTGATTAAACTATACGCTATCAAGGATACATCCTTGTCAATTTTTTACACGTAATCTTACCGTGGAAGACCTTGCAGAGTTTCTGGTACGCAGATATGTTGTCACTGTCGTCTTATTTTTCGACTTACAATCATTGCGGTATCTATGTTTATTACGATTATCCTCAGCTATCTGGAGAAAATATTTTGAAGCCTTAAAATCTTGCTAATCTGAAAGGATATTCAAAATAAGGAACAACCGTGGCAAATGGAAAATGTCATTTTCTTGCTATGCGACTGTCTTTCCAATCAGTTTTATTTCCTAAAGTCATATTAAATTTTAAAAAAGCTTCTACTGTACACTTGCCGATAGTACACAGGTCTGTGTTCCTCTTTTGGTATTTTGCGCTTATTTACTATATTAAGCGCAATCTTTACTATACTACGACTGTTGAAAAATGTGCCCGCAATTTCAGACAGGCGTTGTAATTTTTAAAAAATTAAGCATTATTACAATAGTGAGGTTATCCAGGACGATGACAACGATGATTAAGCCAATTTTGGTATCTATAATTTATTATAGTGAAGCATAGTTGCTGAAATAATTACAAGTATTATATTTAAATAAATTTATAATGATAAAAAAACTTTTGTAATCATTTGGTGATTTATTTTTCCTAATTCAAACGAAATATTGCAACTATTATTTTTTTGAAAAAGAGAAGATGTAAATATTTAAATATTCAATTTAGTTATTGAATAAATAACTATTTTATTGATTAAAACTTATATATACTGTTTTATCGCAAATATGAGTTTTACAAATCTTTTTAGTTACAATTGTATTCTTTCTGAAATAATTCTTAATGCAAGAACTTCACAAAGCCTTTTCTACACACTAACAATTCCTACTTTAAACAATTTTAAAATTTAACTATAAAAAATGTAAAGCGTAAAAGGAAACATTGCTATACTGTTTAATAGATTAAATAAAATCATTCCAATGTGATATTTTATTTTAATTAATTATGTAATATTATTAAACAGCAAAATATTTAAAATGTTATATGAGATATAATGTGCGGAATAATTTTATTTCAATTTTTTAAAGATTAGGATAGGATGTTTTGAAATACAAGTGTCTGAAATGAATTAAAGTTAGATAAATTTTTACTTAAAAATCTTTATTTTATTATTTTCACATTAGCTCTAACTAATAGTAATTGTTATTTAAATTTTTCCTCGTATTATTCACGTTAGATTTTAACTTGAATCTTACTAAGAGAAAAAATATAATAAAAATTACTATTTTTATATCATAACTGAAGATATATTGATCTGTTTTTACAAAAAAATGAGTATTACAAAGGAATTTATGAGAGATACCTAAAGTAATGTTTTTTAAATAAACGAAAAAATCTGATCTATTATAATGAAAAAATGAATAGTTAAATTTAATGGCTTCATATATCCTACATAAAGAAGAAATTTTATCGTATGAAAAATAAAAAATAACTTTTAATGTATTCATTTATTATTATTATAGATATATATTCCTTTGAATAGTAGATGAAATTGGGTTTTCAATTTCACTAATTAAATTTAACTTACAATACAATTTCATAAATTATAAATATCCTTAATGAAGGAAAATTTCAATAAACTTGAATAAAAATAATGCTTTTACATATATCATTAATAATTTTTGTCGTGGCTATCAAATTTAATGTTTTATATAAATAAGTCGGTGTCAACCATCTTTTAACGAGGCCGTGAGGCCCTCAATTGCTACCATAAATTTTTCAGATAAAGATTTTCATTTATTACAATGTGTACTATTTTTAATAGTAAATACATATATGACATATTCATTTTTTAACGGTATTTTTGTATAGTATTATACTAGTTACACCTGTATTTTAATCATATCTTAAGTTAAGAGTAAAAATAATAATTTTTTTTACTTTTTTCCTCCTTGGATAATTACATTTTTTCTGATTGTCCTTACGAATAATATCGAATTATAGCAATAAACAGAAGCAATCTATAATACATCGTAATATTTTATATACTACATACAAAATGAAATTTAAAAAGAGTTTTGTCTAATACATATTAAATTATGGATTCACACATCTATTTTATAAAGTCAAATAGAAACTAGACTTACAAACAAATTACATTCAATTTATAATTTTTCTTTTTACATTACAGTCATTAATCCAAATGTAAATGTATGAAGCTTAACAATTACAAAAATAAATGACAAAACTTTATTTCGTCGTTTTAACAAAAAGAAAAAAAATACAAACAACGTTTATTTCATTTACGAAACGTCATGCCATAATTTGAAAAAATCGAATAATGCGAATCTAGAAGAAAGGAGAGTGTGTGTGCGCGCGCGTGTGTGTGTTCGGTGAGAGGAAAACGGAAAGAGAGAGCGTGCGTGTTGGTTTGTGTGTGTGTGTGTGTGCGTGTGCGTGCGCAAATACATATACATACATCAGTCAAATAAATATTTCAAGTAATACAATAACGCTACAGTCCACAGAAAGCAAGACGTACCGTCGATCGTGTACGAGTTTCTTTTGGAACGGTTAATTACCGCGATACGAAACAATCGTCGTCGCACAAATCAGGCCTGATTTACTTTTTGCGCCAATCTCCTCGAGACGTTGGAATTCGATTCTCCGATACATTGACAAGAGCCGAAGATGCGATCGGTAGCGAGACTCGACTTAATTGCAACGCAATTAATTAATACGCCTCCTTAACGAACACCTGAACAGTTACAAGTATGAAAATGGAAAATGAGGTTTCCAAGAGTAGAGACTCGGTGAGCGGTGAGCACCGAATAATTGAAAATATTACAGAAGTCAAGCCCCGGAGTTGCCGCAGAACTGAATCTAGCTTGCGCTTTTTACAAATTCATTGACTCGTACGAAAGATAAGTTTGATGACTTTATTCGAATGTGTGTGAGCTTACGTATTTATGCGCGAGGGTACGTAAGTGCGTACGTACGCACGCTACAGATAAATCCGGAACAATAATATTTATATCACAGAATGTTTAGTTTCCTCTTTACTCAGCATAAAAATATCTCATTTTATCTAAGCATAATATATTTTTTTCATAAAAAGCTTCGTTACTCCTATAATTTTCCATCAAACAACTTTCAATGACTTATAAATACGATATTTTTGTTTATTTTACAGAAATACTGTGCCTATCATTATGTACATGCACCTTTATTTTATAGTCGCACAGTAACTCCATTTATGTCGAACAACACTGAGATCGTGTTGTACCTTCAGTCGATTGAGCACTGAACGATCGGACGCTGCATTTGGTATTTGCAATTTCTGCTTTGAAAATAATTGCTTAAGCATTTACTAAATCTGCCAAAGACTAGAATTTTCTTATGTTTACTCTTGAATGTGGTCCTATTTCGTTATAACGTACATTCGCGATACACTCGGCGATGCATTCGTGAATGTGAAAACAATGCACCGATATCCCATATTCCGTTCCAAGTTTCATTCGGTTCATTACGATCCCCACGTACTAGATCCGGCACCAATACCAATCTATACCATAAATTAAATTCTTTCCTTAAAAAAGATTGTCTCTTTGTATAAAATCCCTGTCATATAAAAATACAAACTTTTTTAACGACAAGTTACAGGTAAACTGTTAATTTTTAGTATAGACATTTGAAGAGATTACGAAGTAGCCGTCGTAAATTAATTTTGTCGCATACAGCACCGCCAAAAACATTACGATTCGCTCGGAAGCTCCAGCTGTCGCTCACAACAAAACAATTATTTTTGAGTTCGTTTAATTTTCGCAACAATTTGCAAAATCAATTCACTCGACTGCCTCCGCAATCCACTCGATGTTTATTCACAAAACGAGTACATACAAGAACAGAAGGCTTTTCCAGTCGTTTCGTTACGTTTAGAAAAGCTATTGCTACCTCTGCATAACTTACAGCTGCTTAAATAAATAAAATAACGTATATATTAAATATATATAGAATTATACATAAATGTCATTGGAGCGCGTGAGCCCAAAGTAAATTCTCCTACAACTGCAACTTGATCATCACAAAAGAGTCAACTCTGCACGCGACGTCGTCGTGTTCGTTATAAAAAAAGGTAATAAAATTCAACGAGGCCTTCTCGTCACTTCTTGGCCGTGGTGGTATGAGTCTTTTTTTTCGTTAATGCCGCCCCCGTACTTTTCTCTTTCTCGGACGACTCAAACTTTTGCTGCAGCGACGCGACGTTCGATTTGGCGCTCGTCGCCTTCAGTGCCGCACTTGGGACAGCGACGCTTTTACCCTCGATCTTGGGGGACGTCGTCGTCGTCGTCGTGGTGGTAGAGCTGACCTGTGCCTTCGAGCCGGCGATCGCGGCCGACGACGACGACGACGACTTGCTCTTATCGGAGAAGCTCGGGGCCTTGACCAACAGGCTCGAGGGCTTGGGCGGCACGGCCAGGCCCTTTTGCCGAGTTAACGCCGACGCTTTCGTCGAGACCTTGGCCTTGTTGTCTCCGCCCAGAACATCCGGGGACTTGTTCGTCTGGCTGATTCCCGAGCTGCAGCTCGACACCACATCCGGACTGTTAAGCTTCGCTTCCTTGATCTCCTTTGCAAGGCTCTCGCTTCTCGTCGGCTTCTGCAGCTTTGCCGGGTTGCCGATGGTTGCCGTCTTGGCGCGACCGGTAATCGTCTCTCTTTTTTTCTCGGGCAGCTTATTGGGAGTCTTGACGACGGGCACGTTGGCCCCGGATGGACGCGAGTAGCCCGAACTCGAGCTCGAATTCGAGTAGAGGCTGCCGGGGGAGTTGGCGTAGGTGCCGCTGTCCGCCGCCTGCGCGGGCTTCGAGCTGAGAGTCCGCGTCGAGTATATCGAGTCGAAGTTGCGGTTCGATATCTCCGAGACGATCTCCGACAGCAGCCCCGTCGAGTTCAGGGCCGTCACCTCGATGTTCTTGGGCGTCTTGTACTCGCTGTCGGTGACCGCGGAACCCTTAATACCGGCGAGCTTCTCCGGCACGGACTCCTCGATCACGGCGTAGATGTTGTCGCTGGAGGGCGACTCCTCGACGATCTTCCCGAGGCTGGCGTCCGCGACGAGGTTCATGCAGTCGTCGTAAGCGTCGTCGCCTCGCGGCTTCGCCGGCTCCTCGGGCGCAGCCGCGTTGGCGGTCTTGACGGGGGGCACGGGTGGGGGCGAGGTGGGCCTGACGCTCGCCGGCACGCTCGTGGGACGCTGAGCGCCGTGCGGGTGGCGCATCGAGCCGAAGCTGTGTATAGCCGTCCGGGGCGTGACCTTGCTGTCTCGGAGCGACTGGGCGCGCGCGAGGGCTGCCCGTCTCTCCGGGCCGGACTCGGGCTCCGGCTTCACGGCTATCGCCACGCCCGGGATCTCGATCTCGTTTTGAGGTATCGGGTGAGATATCTCGAGGCTGCGCAGAATTTCCCTGTCGATGCTCTTGGAGGTCTTGTGCCGATGGCTCCTCGGCAGCGTGCTGTTGCCGCCGAAGCGGCCCGTCGCCTCGGCGGTGGCCTGGCCCGCGGACCTGCTCAGGCCCGAGCTCGGGTAGAGCATCGAGGCTATCCTCGTGAGGGCGCTGCCGTTCGAGCTCGCCGCTTGGAAGAGGCTGGAGGCACGGCTTGGGGATGGGGCGACGTGGATGGTTGGGTCCGTGGCCGCGTCCGTGGGCACGTCGGGTGCCGGCCGCGTGGGTACACGGGAGCGACGAAGCTCGACCGAGGTGCAGGTCGTCGCCGCGAGGACGGGGCTTGCTGATGAGGGGTCGCGCGCTGCTCCCGACGTTGGGGGCGGCAGAGCCGGAGGACCGCCCGGTACGAGACTGCGCCGACCTTGGGCCGGAGTTGTCTTGATCGCAACCGTGTTGGCGTCGTCGAGACTCCAGGGAGAAGACTCGGGTGGCTTGAGCTTGGGGCTGGCCTGAGCCAGGGGACTGATGCTGAAGCCCTTGAACTGACCGAAGAAGTTGTTGTTGAATCGCTCATCCGGGTCGGTCTTGGGTAGAAGGCTGGCGCAGGCCGGGTCTTGATGTGCAGCCGCGAGGGTCGAGTCGATGCTGTCGATACCGTGACTCGTGGAACCCGGACGCTCGATCGTCTTGATGGTGGGCGCGCGAACGCCCTCCCCGGAGCTGAACGGCCGAGGCCGCTGCTGCTGCTGCTGCTGCTGCTGCTGGTGGTGGTGGTGGTGATTCGCCAAGACTGGCCCGCCGAAGCCGAAGCCTCGACTCAGTCTGCAATTTCAGAAGATGGGCTCGTCTTATTTTTAAGCGTTGGAGGAGATGAGAAGCGGATGAAAGCCACACTCGTTTTTGTTAGTCTCGCGCGCATCCTCGTGCGCTAAGGCAAGAAGATGTTGTTACGTAAACTGAACAGACGGAACAGCCTATGAAAATGGTCTGAGAATCTCTACTTATTTTCGATCTTACCAATGTTTTTTGTTTATATTTATTGTTTTGGGCTTACGTGTGAGAAGCAAAGTATAGCGTGTACGTGTTAAGAGACGCAAAGCTTGGAAGAGTTTTTAAAAATTGAATTCGAGTCAAAATTACGAATCTTGGATTTGAAATTTCTTTAACACAATTTTAGAATACGAATATAATTTCGTGTTTATGGAGCAGAAAGTTTTTCGTCGATTCATCTTGATCAAATGAAAATACTGAATATATAAATAAATCAAATTATATATGCTTTTACTTTCATTAGCAGCACGCAAAACATTATTGAAAATTCCCTCGTAAACCTTTTTCTTAACTTTATAATTGTTACATCTGTATTTTTTGTGTTTTTTTCATAGCGTATTTTTATGGATCTCTGAGGTAAGGAGAACATATTGATTATTCATTCGATATTAGAAATTTTGAAATGTGTTACCAAATAATTAATATCTTTGATTCGACATACCATGGCGTATATTTTTCCCGTTTTCTTAATTAACTTTACAATCGAATGAATCTACAAATGTATTTTCATTTTTAGCCTGCAAGCAAAATCATTCCAATACTACATGCACATTCTAATTCAATACATTGCGTATAACAAATAAAACCAACATCACAAAGATCTGAGCTATGCAGGGTGTTAGGTAAATGTTGAAATGTTAGTAGCAAACTACGGAGAAAGGAAAGTATGTAATTGATTAGACAGGTTTTAGAGAACGAAACTAGACGCCATCTTGTGACATTTTGTTTTTATTGTATACATGGATAAAAAACATGTTACAATTAGACATTAAGAATGTTACTAATATACACGCGTATAAATCTATCGAGCAAATTTTGACATTAGTATCATTTTGTTGCATTCAGTGTAACAGCTTGTTGAACTTTATGGTTTTGATATCAAATACTTTTAATATTTTATGTATCATACTCATGCACAACTAAAAAACAACAAACGTACTTTTCTATTTGTAAGAAAACAATCACGATAAGTTAAAATTAAAATGAAATTAAAGGAGACAACTTTAAAAGGTTTGGAATCTTATAATATTACTACTAAAGAAATCAACCATGCAAAATTAAATTCGCATTCTGATACGCTTTTGTGCTATTAAAATTATCTACTCATGCACTTAAAACTATTTGATCATGCTTGCACACTCTTAATTATTATTATCCAAGTTTTTCGTTCATATGTCGTCGGTTAGATTTAACGAAAAACTAAACTAATTCTTTGATATTTCACGCTAATATTTTCATTATTTTACGTTTTTGAAAAATCTATTTTACCGATATTTTATTAAGTGACCATACAGTTTTCAAAATATACCAAGATTTGCAATCTATTCTTTTAAATGCCTTTTTAAAAAATAATATTTTTTTTAAATTATGAAGTAAATTTGTTATTTTTTACTAATTTGCCATTCAATATAACGTCAGTACAATAGATTTTTTAGAACTTTGATATTCCCATATATTTATGTGCGCTCCTCGTTCTAAAAAATACCTTATAATTAAGCGTCACAGTAATGACTTATTCATTTTTAATATGGAATATACAAATACTTTTATTAACATGAGTTATTATTAGTTAATTCAGATCACAGGTTCTGAGCACATTTTGGCAATATTACGACACAGTCGACGGCGTAAGTACATAATTTCAGTGAATTAGATTGGAAATTCATTTTAAGAGTATTTCTTTCATTGCTTTTCCCAATAATTACAAATAATTTTATCAATTGAAACATCTATTATTAAAGTATTTTAATTTACATTGCTTTTGCGTTTAAGATAAAAACTCTGCCGAATAAAAATATTTCAAATATTTTTAAATATAATCAATCTCTGTAGAAAGAAAAATAAAAGCAAAATAGATGCATTAAAAATGCGTAATATTCGTGAAACATTATTATTTTTATAAAGAGTTCTAAGCAGAAATTAACTTGTTCGATGCAAAGATATTTTTTATAAGATTTTAAATTCTTTTTTAAGGATTATTATAGTCACTACGATTATGTTTAAGTAAATTAAATGTTAACATAATAAAGTACATTTAATACTAAGATATTTCATGCTCTCGTTATTATTTTGAAATTTTGAAATGTGTAATTTTTTCAAGAGTAGAAAAAAATTTGTTTCTGTTATATGGTTACATCAATAAAATTATATAAAAGTACCAGTAATTAAACATAAAAAAACATATCAAAACTAGTATAAAAAATTTATACAGAAGGTATTCACTTTTTTGATAACTCATGTGTGACATTTAACAACCAGAGCTATATTGAAATATGTTTCAATGTGTATTTTCATTCGGATATCGGACCAACCCATTTGAATATACTGGCACTTTTCCTGATTCCTCCACAAATTATTAAGTACGTATATTTTAATTGTCTCTATTTGCCTTTTACAAGCCTACATATTTTACAAATATTTTGCAAAGTAAAGTATTAAATTAAGACAACTTTGTTATACCTTATTTGCACACTTATGAACTATAAATTTAATAAAAAATTGAAGTGTACAGATTATTGTTTACAAATACAAAATCAATATTCTATTTCATAAATTCGAGTTTATAATTTAAGAAAAGCTTTCGCGTGATTTCTGTAGTATTACGTAAAAAATTTCTACGTTCAATATAAAATTAAATAAAAAATTTGAAATGCAATGTAATGATATTGCATTAAGATATAAGATTTTATATTTTTACATAAATTTTAGATTGATTATTTATGCAAAAGCCAACTGCGTTTGATAACGTGTTGCTGTTATTTTTATATTTATCATTTTACTATTTCTTTAAGAATAGTTTTGATACAAAAAAATTTTCACACGCGTGGCACGTTACGTATATTTCAATACTGCACTTCTCTTTAAGTACATTATACATCTACCGCGCGCAATCAATATAATCCTTAGAGATATAAGGTGATATTAAAATCTTGCAAAAATTCAATATTATCTACAACTATTTACACAATTAAATACGTTATTAAAATTAAAATTAAATGTATATACGTATATATGCATAAATTAGTTTAAAGTTTAGATTTGTAAATTGGTTTAAGATAAACTGTATTTAATTATTTGACATAAGTAAGTATTTACTTAATTTTTTTCGAAGAAATGCGTATTAACTTAGTACGGTTCAAAATTTAAATGCTTCGAGCATCACTTTAAATTAATTATTAAAGAAAGTTTTCGTCTTTTAAAAGAACGCGTTCCTTAACAATTTTGTTAAGTACTAATTCGTGTATAAAAAAATACTGAGCTGTTTGTTTGTATGGTAACTGTAGAAATTACACTAATTGCTTTTAAATTTTACAAAGATCGAGTACAACGGCAGCTTTCAAAATAATCGATTACTTTTTGCAAGTGCGAATACTACGAGTTTCCCGAGTAAATCAGATTAGACCACAAATTGCAAATTACACAAACGAATTAGTTGTAATAGCGATTTAAGCTTCGAATAAAGAAAGTGTCGCTTTAACGATATCCCATTCCGAAGGATGCAAAAGTATTAATGTATCCATTAATCGAACTCAACGTTGCTTTAAATAGCTAAAAATTTTGGCGCAACTAGCTCACCGATAGCAATCGATAACTGGACAATAGCGACAATTGCTGCTCTTTATCCGAGGAAGCCTTAGTCCGATTAAGCTTGCTAGGGGGATCCGCCGAGGCTGGCTGATCCAACGAACACCGGAGAGAGGAACGCGTTCCTCGGCACTCGAGGAGGGAGCCAAGCCCCGCAACCCCCGCTACCCAGGTCCTCCGGCCTAAGGCGCGCTCGGGGGCGGGGGCGGCTTCTTATCGTAAAAGGGCGCGGGCGGCTTGTTGGCGAGGGCGGCGGGGACCGGGGTACAGTCCGCGGAGGTGCTCGGACTCTCGCGCAGCTGCTCGAACCCAAGGCTCGTGTTGAGCGCGAGGCCCTTGAAGTTCTTGGGCTGGGCCCGCTGGAGCTGCTGAATGTGCTCGCTGAGCTTGATGCCCAGCTCCGTCTTCAAGGGACTCGCGCGCCTCCCCGGGTCAGGGGCGCCGCACGGACTCGCGTCCAGGAGCCCGTCCTCGAGCAGCGCCGACCTTCTGCGCTCGATCTCGTTGCTGCAGCTGATCGCCTCGGGGTTCGTCGTCGAGACGAGGTCCCGCTTGACGATGCGGATTTTGTCCCTGGGCAGGGTGGCGAGCCGCTCGCTTATCGTGAAGGGCTGCTGCTTGCCCGGCTCGAGGAGGCCCGCGGGCTGCACGAGGAGCGCCCTCCCTCGCTTCTTCGTCGAGAGGGAGGAGGAGGAAGAGGAGAGGGACGAGGAGCAGGCCTTGGGCTTCGGACGCCTCGCTTTGAAGCAATCAATGCTGCATACGTACGTCGACATGGGGCCGTTGGTGCCGCTGGTCTTCTTCCACTGCTTGACGCCTCCGGCGCTGTGGCGCGCATACCAGACGCCGAACGCCACGAGGCTGATGGTCGGCACGATGCCCAGGAATATTATGTACAAGCTCATTATGTACTCGCTCCTCGCTGCCAAAGAGAAGAGACGTTAGAGCGGCTGGGTTTAAAGGGCTTTAAAGGGGGTTGGAGGGGGTTGGAGGGGCTCTTGTCAAGGGCGCTGCTGTTTGCTCGACGCGATATCGAGACGGGAAAAACGCTGCCTCTTTGAATCTTTAACCAAAGAGGCGGGGAGCTTTCCCTCCAAACTGCGAATTTTCCGGTCCCCCGTCGCTTCGGTAGCAACAGCAGCGGCACTATTATATTATCCCAAAAGTCGCTCGTCGAAATTTATGCGAGCCAAAGCAAATACCGTTCGGATCCTCCGCCGGTCCGCTGTCCTCGGAGCCTCCGACTCCGGGTTGAGTGCAGTCGGGGGGTTGGAAGCCGCGGTTGCAATGGCAGTGCCCCAAGCTATTGCACACCCCGTTTCCGCCGCAGTTGTTTGGACAGGCCCGTCCGTTGGGGAAGGAGGTTCGGAGCTCGGCCACCGGTATGCACTTTTGATTCACGCACATCTGAAATTTTTTCGAGGTTTCGCTCAATGTGAAGGCACTGCTGCACCGACTCTTCCGCTCGAGGGCCGATAAGCTTCTTTCTCTCTAGCGTCGGAGCACGAGTGCTCGACACTAGCGACACGCGCGCGCCAACGTAAAAATCCTCCTCGAAAATAAACCTTTAAACGTTTTAAGTGACTGGCAGACTGGAAAAAAGCTGCCTAAAATGTTTTTGCGCTGGGAACTTGCGAGTGTCAGTTGTATGTAAAGCACGTCAAAAGAAGAGTACGAGTAGTCTCGTAATTGGGGCTTCAAGAGAAATTCTCGCGAGCTTTCCGGGTCGCCCGATGCTCGCGAGTTCGCGGTTCTCAATCCTCGATCGAGAACCATTTTCAAAACCGAAACCAGCCGCCGCTATTCGTTAAAAATATCTGTTGCGAACAACTTTGCCGGCTGTACAAGCGACGTTCGTTGCGCCGGATAGCAGCAAATTTCGTTGCGCAAGCATCGTACGCTTGTGAAACGAACGAGCTGTCGTTAAAAACGAACGCTTTTGGTGTAGATGGTTTTACAAACTCCAAACGATGAGAATATTTACCTTTCCTTGAGCACATCGCGCACCGTCGGGAGCGAGTCCAGGATCTACCTGATTGAGCCCCAGGTCCACCATTGCCGATCGACAAGCTATGATGTTGCCTTGACTGTTGAGGAACGAGTGACTGAGGATGGCCACCGACTCCATGCCGAACTCCAGTCTTTCGTTCAAGTGCTTACAATGAAGCATTCCGCACAGAATGTTCCTATTGAACGGACAACACGCCTTATTATTTATCGTTTAATCCAGCTTTTATTGGACGAATGCGGAACCGATTAAAACCTTGGTAACCACCTCCTTCTCGTTTCGACGCACTGTTCGATAAAGTGCGACTCAGGGACAAGAGATAAATTTCGCTATTCGAATAATCGCACTCTTAAGATTTGTCGAGTCCCTGATAAATGCATAAATGCACAATCGCAGAAGCGTCATCTGCGGGGAATGGATTTCTGTACAAAAACGTCGAGACCACACGCATAATACCGCGATACGCTATAAAAATTAGCACGGGCGTACATTTTGGCGTCCATTGACACATTTCAGCAGACTTTCGCGCACGAGTCCGCAAAAAAATTAAATCCCGTTTCAAAGTTCGATCGATTTAAAGTTCTGCAAGCGCGAGCGTCGATTCGAGAATTTTGCACGGTACGATATTTCAGGATTTGAACGTTTCAGTTTGCGCGCACCAAAGTTTATTTATTATTATTATTGTACCTCTAAAGCAGATTCTAATAAATTTGGGTTTACTTCGAGCTAAACTGCAGCGGCAACGGATCGGACAAATATTTACTCTTCGTAAATATTCGGATGCGGATTTTGAGAGAAGCCAACGTTTGCTAATGTTAAAAATTCAGTCGGTAAAGTCGTTTTTGCAGATCGATGAAAAGTTGGGCTCTCGCTGTCGCGACTGAACGCAACCAACTAACGCGTTTGCGTTTTTTCGAGCATTTCAAGTGTCGTCCGAAACGCGGTAATCGAAGAGGTTTATTAGTTGCAAGAGGAAAAAAAGGGGCTGCTCACTTGTCTTGACACTTGACGTAGTTGTTGCCCGTCCTGTTGTAGCCGCAGTTGCCGGTCTTGGTGCCCTGGTCGTTCATCTCGTAGCAGAGCGTGTCCGAGGAGGAGCCGGTCGGGCCCCAGAGCAGCTTGCACTGGTCGTTGTGGGTCCTGCAGTTGCCCTGGTAGCAGTAGGCCTTGCCCATGCTGCAGGCCTCCCCGTCGATCTTGAAGACGTCCGTGGGGCAGTACTCGCTCTGGCCGGTGCAGTACTCGGGCAGGTCGCACTCCTGCTCGGCGCTCCTGCACTCGGTGCCCGCGCTCTTGGGCTTGCAGGTGCTCAGGTCGCAGCACTCGCCGGTCGCGCAGCTCGCGTTCCCGTGCAGCATGCAGCTGGAGGCGTTGCAGCAGGGGTTGTCGCAGTTCTCGACGAGGCCGCAGTCGCACTGCTCCCCGGGCTCGACGAACCCGTTCCCGCAGATGGGGCTGTCGAAGAGCCTCTTGGGCTTGTTGCGCAGGCAGTAGTCCATCCCGTGCTCGAACGCCAGGGCGAGGTACTCCAGGGAGCAGGAGGACCAGTGCGTCGGCCCGGAGGAGCCGCTCGAAGGCGCCATTATGCACCTGCAACCGCCACAGTTTACATTTAGTCGTTTACTTTGCCCATTTTCGCGAGGCTCGTGCAAAGAGGAACTAACTGAAATTACTCTCCACTTGGCGGTTTTCCGCTGAAAAAATCATTCTTCGAAACGTGCTACTTTCGCGGATTTAACGAGTCAATTCATTTTTATCCTTTTCCAATTTTCGTTCGAAAAACATTGGTCGCTATTGCAGTTTCGATAAATTTTTACGCCCGATACAACTAGCGATGCAAAGATGCCTTTTTTAGTAATTGGAAAAACACTTTTAACGCCCATTAGTCGTTGCAATCTTTTTGAGTGTTTAATAATATTAAATTTATCACAAAATTATAACAAAACAAGCCATGGAAATGTATTAAAAAACTCGCGATGATAAAAAGTGTCTCGTAAAGTTTTTGTCTATTAACCGAACGTGCGTTTAAAATTCCGATGTTAAAACATTTTCCATATTTTCGGGAAACTACGCGTCGATTGAAATCAGTCCTTTCCCTCCTCCCCCGTCGCTCCTCTCTTACACAATGAATGATAAAGCACCTGATCAAATCAAGTCACATTCATTTTCCAAACTTGATCAGGACGTCGGGGGAGAACGAAAAAGCAGACGAGACAGCTACCGGAAATGGCAGAAACATAAATTAGAGTTTAATTACACGTCTGATGATTACCTTTCCTCCGGACAGAGGCATTCGCTGGAGTCGTGCTCCATACCAAAATTATGACCCATTTCGTGAGCCACTGTCGCAGCCACTAATCCCACGACGTTCGAGTGATCTACTGATACACCGCCCGAAAACTCGTAGGTACAAATGGGTCCCTTTAGCGCTTTTCCCACAACTCCATCGTCGAATTGCATTTTCCTGTTGCGCAAATAATAATCGAAATTAACAACCTCGAGTGTTTTGTTTTCGCTCGCATCGCGTTAATTCGCTAAAGAAATATTCGAGAAATAGCTTTTGCGAAACCCTTGCACTTTATCAAGATAAAATGCCAGCCACCGATGCCATCGCGATCGTTACAACCGAATATAAATAAAAGGATCGTCGCGGCGATCGAGTGATTTTACAAGTAGTCGTTCACCGGCACTCGAATGCCAAAAACTAACGACCCGTTCCAATATAGATTTAACGGTGTGCAGTTACGCTTAAAATCACTTGGACATCAGTCACCGTCACTGTGCGCAAGTGCAATTCAATCTAATTAACCGCTGTATAACCAAATATTAGGCTTCTTCTTACGTTGGATTCCATTGCAAAATTTCCGTGATCACACCTTTAAAAGCCACGAATTATTAAAATTGCAAAAATAAGTTATCGGATTGCTTTTGGCCAACTGTCGCCGAATCAACTCCAACGCGAAAAGTATCGCATTTAGGTTATGTTCAGTTCATTAGTATAATACACATTCATTAGCGAGAATAGAGAGCGAGTGGAAGAAAAATGGAGCGTCGCTTACGTGAGTAATTGTGCGTTATCATTGGGAATCGACTTGACTAATCTTTCTTTACGGTATTGCAAAAAATTAGTCAACGTCTTGTCGCCGCTGCTCAGCAGATGTATTTCGTCAGCGTCCGTCCAGACTTCGACCCCGACCAAGGCGATGAAAATATTGAGCGGCGTGTAGAGCTGAAAGTGTAAGCCAACACACCATTAGACAACAATCATCTGAATTATTACAAAAATCCGATGCGTCTGCACTTACGGCGTTGATGATGTTCGCGATATCCTTGCAGTGATGGTGGACTCGAGTCAGATTTTGTTCCAAGGACGTGTACTCGTTTTTGTCTATGACTAGAACGAGTTCGACGTACCGGGACTGCCTGTTGGCGTTATAGGGCCCGCGTATCGTCTCCGTCGCTCGCTTGTGCTGAAAGACGCAAAAGTGCTTTCAGTGCCCGAAAAATGCCTCTTCCGTTTAATTACCAGAGGATGAATTTTCAATTGGCAGCCAAGTGCTGCCAGCGATGTATTTAATTGCGATTCGTACTCGTGCTCAATGTTTCGTATTCGATTCGCGTTAAATTCGCGAACACGTTTTTAAAGGCAAATTATGAAATCGCCGCAATATTTACATTCGTGCATTAATTTTACGATAAGTTATTTTCGTCCGTTACTTCTCTTACGCGCGGTTGATAGCTAATTCTTATCGCGCAAGTATTGCAAGTTACGTTGGTTAAACAGTCGTTTATCCAAGTTTTTTACAATATTTAAATTATATTATTTCAAATAAAAAATCTATTGTATCAAAAATGCTTTCTTTCCGTTCATACTTACTCGAGAAATTCTATTGACATTATTTAATGCAGTAAACTCTTCCGCAACGTGATGTGGTGTTCCTTCGTAACCTTAAATAAAAATTTCATACTTAATACAATTATAATCTTAGCTGCGCCTCTTATTTCTACACAATAATATCGATAATAATTTTAAAAAGTTTACGTAGTTGGTCGATTAAAAATATTTTTTTAAATTTTAATATTATTTTTACGCGGGCCTAACTTTAGAAATTACCACGATTTTACTTTTTTTAACAAAGTACTTTTCATTTCCAATACGGAGGCAGGTAAAATACACTAGAAGCGCTTAAAAATGATTAGTTATTGAAACGGAATTTTAAGATCGATACTCATCGATCAACCATTTAAAACTATTAATAAATTAAAATAATTATTCTGAAACACCACTTTTTTAATTGTAGCACAACTATTTGTTGGTTACTTGGCTCTAACTTAATTTAATAGTGACATTTTCATTCGAAATGCTCACGCGGACGTTTTTAATTATCCTAATAACGTATAATAAAGTTTTTTAATATTTACGAAAGAATTACTTTGGCGTTAAAAAAAAATTCCAACTTCCAACGCGTAAAATCTTTCAAATATTAACGAGAATGAGTCATCGTTTGAAAAAGTAATATTATAATTTTTTAATTGAAGCAGCTCGGACGTTTTATCTTAATTGCACTATTCGGCGTGTTGTTTTAAAAATAATTAAAAGCGCGATTTGCCCGGACATGAAAATGTCGAGGAAAAATACTTTTGTGAAATTGCAGTTTTTCGTGAAAAACTACGCTGCTTACGGCGCGCACCCGATGCTCCGGTAGAAAAAATGTATTTGCGAAGCGAGGTTATTGAACTTTCGAAAGAAAGAAAATCGTTCGAGGAAACGCAACTAAGGATTAAAAAACTTGTAACTTATTACGCATCACGCACGCAACTATACTTTCTTTTAAACTCGTGCGATCAGATTTGCTCGAAGAGCGATTATATTAAATTACAATTGCGATTAATCGCGAAATAAATCATTATCTTATTATACGGTTGGCACTAATACCGTAATTGAAACGTATTGTCCTTGTAATCACGAATGAAAATATCCGCGTCTGGCAATAATTCTCAGATATTTCAATTATCCGTAATAAGTTTGCGGGAAACAATATTCTTAATAATTCTTAACTTCCTCCACCGCGCAACTGCCACGAATTATTGTTTATCATTGTTATTTATTGTGCGAGAATTAGCGTTGAAATTATCCAGCTCGGTGTTATTTGTAATTGCATTCGTTTAATTCGGCCGCACAATAATACCAGAACTGTGGACGTTAAGAAAATGTTGTCTTTGGGAAATCCGAGTTGTACCGATGCGTGTAAAAAAAACAGCCCCAATCGAGAACTTAACCGGGATCTCCGTAACTGCATTTTCCGAGCGACTCGATGCTTGGTGGGTTTATTTTTCACCGCCACTTCAGCTCCTCAAAGTCGACCTAAAATTTTAAGTACTTTCTCAAAACATTCCAGGTGGAAATATACTCGAGTCATGATTAACCTAATGTAAAGATAACATTCGGGAAATCCGGCGAAAATAAATATTTTTCGGTTCCGTTATACCAATTCCCCCGGATTCGTTTCAACTTTTCTTCCTTCTCTGCAGACGCACACCTGCGTTACAATTTTTCGTAAAAAGACCGATCCTTGCCCCAATAATTAACACGTAACAATAACCTAAATTACGTTTTATGCAATTCTTTACTTTCCGTTCTGTGCCGCGAGCCGAACAAGTTAACGAAGCGCACGCGCGTGCGCGAGATGAATCGGTGGTGGACCGCAGACTAAGTAAGTTAAATTTATTTATTCAACGGAGCAGCGGTCCGGGCACAAAAGCATAAAAATCACTTATCCGAAAAATGACCGGATCGCGCGTATTGGCGATTGGAGCCTCTATTAGTCGAGGAAGCCGCGCTCGTCTTGTCGGCGTCGGCGTCGGCGTCGGCGCCGGTCGCAGTCGCGCGCCCGCAAAGGAAAAGACCGGTACATAATGCGAACTGCGCCGATCGCAAAAGGCACGAGTTGCCGTCGCTGCTGGATGGCCTTGTTCTTTTAAAAAGGCGAACTCGCAAGTTCAGGATCGCTGCCACTGATATCGCCCGAGGGAATACAAGCCTCGTAAAGTGCATTATTACGCAGCGCCTGCCTCCGGAGCAGAAGAAGTCTCGGCTTTATATCGCGGCGCGCGCAGTCACTCGGTTTCAGGTCTCGAAACCGCTTCTCTCGGGTGGAAGACGGCAACCTCGTAAACGGCGACGAGCGATTATTTTGCGCTCGTTTCTGCCCCTTCCTTCGAGCGAATGTCTTACTCCGTTTCGTAATTGTTGCGCCTACGCACACAAGTGCTTTGCGCGAAATTTTTCACTAAAATCTTCTCCAAGTCTTAGCTTCGGCTTCAAATTTCATTAAATTAACGGCGACTATTTTTGGTCGTTATCCCGGCTTTATAGTTTAATTCACGAGTCTGGTAACTTTCGCTTATCGCCAAAACTAAAGCGACGAAATTGCAAATAACAGAATAAAAGAGCGACTCGGTAATTCAATTAGGAAAGCCATTCATTAATTCGAAAAGCCTTTTTCTTTGCTCCTTTTAATCTAGATAGCGGATAACTCTAAGCTTTCGACTAAAATTAATGATTGAAAAACTTAGTTTGAAAAACTTAAAGCTCTCCGGACGTAAAAGAAAGTTAAAAATCATTTACCTCTAGATTAAAAGTGATTTAGTGCTTTATGGCGACAGCCTTTCCACCGACTAAACGGTTTATTTTCAAATAACCCCCGATGAAGTACAATTATGACTCTTTTGTAATAAATAGTAATCCACTTTTAACGAGTCGCCCAAGTTGAAAAATTCGAGCAACGGATATCATTCGATTGTAAACGTTTGATCTTTCCTCGCATTTGCAACGATATTTTCAACAATTTTCTAAACCGACAAATACAGATTAAATTCTTAAAAACATTCTTATCAGCTTTACGCGCATCATATTTTTTCGAAGAATAAAGAAAAATTTTCGAAAAGTTTTTAAATTTACGAATATCATTACTTTGTCTGCTCTACGGAAATGAAAAGAATTAAATTAAAATTATCGTGAAACCAGAAATCTACTTGATTGCTATTGATTTTATAATATATCGTTGCAATACATTCGATTGATATTTATTTTAAACTTTCCGATGAATTAAACATTTTACTTATTGCGTATTATCCCATTAAAACCCTTAATTACAATCAATTTTGTTCCATTATAGCATTATAAATATCACGCAGTTGCATATTTGTATGTTTAAAAAAGCAATTAAAGCAGCACGAAAGTAATAAAATGTAAAAAGGAAAGCTTTTAATCTTGTATAAATTGAATCGACCGATCAATTAATTCGAGTATCGAAAATGGAATTAAATTTTCTTTCGCTATAATTCGATTTAGGTGATAATAATTATTAAAAAATCGGCTTGTAAAAGTTATTTTAAATTAAGTAATAATATGGATTCAAATAGCACTTAACAATTTTATTCGATAAATTGGACAGTACAACATAATAATGCGCACTTATTGCGCTAATAATTTTTTACTATGCACCTGCTCGAACATTTCCGGGTTTATTTTTTGTAACTATTGTTTATCAAACTACGGGTGAAAAATTCAATCCAGTAGTCAATACAGCAGATTTCCATTATCGACAGTTAGTTGCTCTACTTTGAACTCAGTACCGAGTGACACTGATCGCTAAAAGATCGCCGATTATAAATCTAAAATAAAACTACAAAAATTCATTGCGTAATGCATACGATGAACGATGCACTAATTAATGCATTAATTTTCAAATGCAATTTACGTTAAGAAGCGAGAAAAGCATTTACGGGGCCTAAGTACAGCGTGAAAGTTCAATTCTAGCAGCAATTATTATTTATAAGTAACAACGATAAAATAGACAGATTCCATTTATAAAATATTAGAAATTTACGCTTGCGATAAAATATGTGTAGCTTTAAAAGTATGCGTGGGATAACACAAATAAAAGATAGTGGTAAAAGTAGTATTTCTTATCGAAAAGCTGTCACTGATATAACGCGCGTAAAGTAAGACAGCGGACGTCGACGGGCAAACAGTAGAAAAGTAGTAAAATTCTATCGGTGAAAGACCTCGAGAAATATTTGTATCGAATATTATTTCGATTCTTTGATCGATTTACAAGTTACAAGCGCGTATATCCTTTAGTTATCGAAGCAATAAAATCTTAAATTTTCACGCCTATAAAATCCGAATTTCACCCCCACTCCCTCTACACTCTTTTATTAAAAAACATTTATATTTTTTTAACTGA